>CM050166.1:7515311-8115311 GCA_027410445.1 Discoglossus pictus | reverse complement strand
ACCAGCAGCATACACTCCCTTCCAGAGCCTTCCATCTGTATGACAGCCTCCATTTTAGAATCATTCTGTAGCTGCATTCGTTGAGAAAGGAAATATATTCTACCTGCTGTTGATTTAATAGGGAAATAGATAGCCAGGCTGTGTATTTAGCTTTAACTACACACCTGAAGGACTCCTTTGATATCTGCTGCAAGGACAGCAACCCAAAAAGCCCTTTTTAGGGCTAGAACATCATTTATTTTATTTTATTATTTTTTTCTGCTGATTTAATAGGGAAATAGATAGCAAGGCTGTGTATTTAGCTTTAACTACACACCTGAAGAACTCCTTTGATGTCTGCTGCAAGGATAGCAAACCAAAAAGCCCTTTTTAGGGCTAGAACATCATTTATTTTATTTTATTATTTTTTTCTGCTGATTTAATAGGGAAATAGATAGCCAGGCTGTGTATTTAGCTTTAACTACACATCTGAAGGACTCCTTTGATATCTGCTGCAAGGATAGCAACCCAAAAAGCCCTTTTTATTTTATTTTATTATTTTTTTCTGTGTAATCTAATTGCATATGCCTGCCTGCTAGCGTGTGTGTGAGGCCTATTGCATCTAGTCTGCCAACTTTTGCCAGTGCACAGTGACACTCATATCTGATGTCACAGTAGTTTGCAGTGAAATAAAACAACCCTTTTTTTACTGTAATCGATTGAATATCAGTTGCCTGCCTAAAGGCGTGTGTGTGAGGCCTATTGCATCTAGTCTGCCAACTTTTCCAGTGCACAGTGACACTCATATCTAGTGCAACCGTAGTGTGCAGTGAAATAAAACAACCCTTTTTTTACTGTAATCGATTGAATATCAGTTGCCTGCCTAAAAGCGTGTGTGTGAGGCCTATTGCATCTAGTCTGCCAACTTTTGCCAGTGTGCAGTGACACTCATATCTAGTGCAACCGTAGTGTGCAGTGAAATAAAACAACACTTTTTTTACTGTAATCGATTGAATATCAGTTGCCTGCCTACAGGCGTGTGTGTGAGGCCTATTGCATCTAGTCTGCCAACTTTTGCCAGTGTGCAGTGACACTCATATCTAGTGCAACCGTAGTGTGCAGTGAAATAAAACAACCATTTTTTTACTGTAATCGATTGAATATCAGTAGCCTGCCTAAAGGCGTGTGTGTGAGGCCTATTGCATGTAGTCTGCCAACTTTTGCCAGTGCGCAGTGACACTCATATCTGGTGTCACAGTAGCTTGCACGCATAGTACCACTAATCGTAAAAAAAATGACAGGCTGAGGCAGGCCACCCCACAGGGGCCGTCGTGGTCGTGGTGCTGTGATTCCCTTTGGCCCTAGAATAATGCCCAGTTTTCAGAGGCAACGTACCCTGAACTTGAACAGTTCTGAGGACATGGTTGACTGGCTAACACAGAACACCCAATCTTCTACAGCTTCCGCTCGGAACCTAGACGCACCATCCTCCTCCAGCTTAGCTTCGGGCACCTCTCCCGTTACCACTCGCCCGCCTGCCGCCACCACCAACACTAGCACCACAGCCGCTTCACTTGATCCGTCAGCAGAGTTATTTATACATCCGTTGGAAGAAATGAGTGATGAACAAAGATTAGTGCCAGAGGATGTAGATAACAGGGATATGTCCCAGTCAGTCAGCATTACACACATGGACATACGGTCTGATGATGATGATGATGTTGTACCCGGTGCTGCTTCCTTTGTTGAGTTGTCAGATACAAGTGAAGCGGTTGATGATGACGATGCGTCCGTGGATGTCACGTGGGTGCCCACTATAAGAGAAGAAGAACAGGAGGAAAGTTCAGATGGGGAGACAGAGAGGAGGAGGAGACGAGTTGGAAGCAGTGGGAGGTCTTCGAAAGTAGCTAGTGGCACAGTCAGACAGCATGCATTGGCACCCGAGGTCAGCCAGGCAGCACGCCAGTCAACGCATGCTTTTGCCACCACCAGAATACCGTCATTGCAGAGCTCAGCAGTGTGGCAATTTTTTCGTGTGTCTGCTTGTGACAACAGTGATGCCATTTGCAACCTGTGCGAAAAGAAACTGAGTTGTGGGAAGTCCAACACCCACCTAGGTACAACTTCTTTGCGAAGGCACAGGATGTCACATCACAAACGCCTATGGGATCAACACATGAGTACAAGCAGCACACAAAGTCAAAGCCGCCATCCTCCTCCTGGTCCAGCATCTTCAGCCACTTCAACCACTGCTGCCCTGCTTGCCCCCTCTCAACCATCCGCCACTCTGTGTCTCACCCTGAGCAGTCCCTGCTCATCTGCCCACAGCCAGGTGTCTGTCAAGGACATGTTTGAGCGTAAGAAGCCAATGTCACAAAGTCACCCCCTTGCCCGGCAACTGACAGCTGGCTTGTCTGAACTCTTAGCCCGCCAGCTTTTACCATACAAGCTGGTGGAGTCTGAGGCATTCAAAAAATTTGTAGCTATTGGGACACCGCAGTGGAAGGTACCCGGCCGAAATTTCTTTGCACAAAAGGCAATCCCCAACCTGTACTCGATTGTGCAAAAGGAAGTAATGGCATCTCTGGCACACAGTGTTGGGGCAAGGATCCATCTGACCATGGATACCTTGTCTGCAAAGCATGGTCAGGGCAGGTATATCACCTACACTGCGAATTGGGTAAACCTGGTGACGGCTGCCAAGCATGGAATACGTGGCTCTGCAGAGGAGTTGGTGACACCGCCACGACTTGCAGGCAGGCCTGCTGCCACCTCCTCTACTCCATCCTACTCCATCCTCTTCCATAACCTCCTCGGCCGAGTCCTCTTCTGCTGCTGCTATGTCTTGCTCCACATCAAGGGCCCCCCCCAGCTCCACAGGAACTATTCCACATCCCGGATACGGCAGTGTCACGCAGTCTTGGGGTTGAATTCCCATGAAAGCAGAGAGTCACACCGGACCAGCACTCCTGTCCGCCCTGAACGCACAGGTGGATCAGTGGCTGACTCCGCACCAACTGGAGATCAGCAAAGTGGTTTGTGACAATGGAAGAAATTTGTTGGCAGCTTTGAATTTTGGCAAGTTGACACATGTGCCGTGCATGGCACATGTGTGTAATCTGATTGTACAACGCTTTGTGCATAAGCACCCAGGCTTACAGGACATCCTGAAGCAGGCCAGGAAGGTGTGTGCCCATTTCAGGCGTTCCTACATGGCCATGGCGCACTTTACAGATATCCAGCAGCGAAACAACATGCCAGCGAGGCGCTTGATTTTAGACAGCCC
The DNA here is from genome assembly GCA_027410445.1 of Discoglossus pictus. Lineage (NCBI taxonomy): Eukaryota > Metazoa > Chordata > Amphibia > Anura > Alytidae > Discoglossus > Discoglossus pictus. Next base: position 8,112,046 of record CM050166.1, on the reverse strand, counting down.
GACACGTTGGAATTCAACAATCCTAATGTTCGACCGCCTGCTCCAACAAGAAAATGCCGTTAACGAGTATTTGTATGACCGGGGTGCTAGGACAGCCTCGGCGGAGCTGGGGATTTTTTTGCCATGTTACTGGACGCTCATGCGCAATGCCTGTAGGCTTATGCGTCCTTTTGAGGAGGTGACAAACCTGGTCAGTCTCACCCAGGGCACCATCAGCGACATCATACCATTTGTTTTCTTCCTGGAGCGTGCCCTGCAAAGAGTGCTGGATCAGGCCGTAGATGAGCGTGAAGAGGAAGAGTTGTGGTCACCATCACCGCCAGAAACAGCCTTATCAGCATCGCTTGCTGGACCTGCGGCAACGCTGGAAGAGGATTGTGAGGAAGAGGAGTCAGAGGAGGAATGTGGCTTTGAGGAGGAGGAGGAAGACCAACCACAACAGGCATCCCAGGGTGCTCATTTTCACCTATCTGTGAGAGGACGAGGAACGGGACATGACTAGCTCGGTATCCAACCTTGTGCAAATGGGGTCTTTCATGCTGTCGTGCCTGTTGAGGAACCCTCGTATAAAAAGGATGAAGGAGAAAGACCTGTACTGGGTGTCCACGCTACTAGACCCCCGGTATAAGCAGAAAGTGCCTGAAATGTTACTGAATTACCACTGTAACAGAACCTTACCTTTGCCTGGGAACATTTATTACTACACTGGCCCTTTAACTGTTTGGAATGTTTTGATGATATGTAACTGTCATGCTGAGTTAAGTTATTAAAGTTTTTCTCTAATGGTTAATACCATCTTCACTTTTACACAGCAGCTTGCCAGGGAAAAGGACGTCTCCAACGGCTGATACCCTCTCACTACCGGGGTAGCCGTTACATTTGGTTGGCAACGGTGGGATGGTCCTTTTATCCAGAGAGCAAGTGCTGAATGGAGTCTCAGTACGCCAAGCTGAAAAGACCCACACTAAAAGATTTATTGGAGAGTCGTGGTAGGAGTGCCAGTAACAGGCCACGGAGGGAGCTGATAGCTGACCTGCTGGAGCTGGACGAAATGGATAGATCCATGGAAGTAACGGAGCCCCCTACATCTGTCAGCAAGGACATTGTAATTACTGGTATTGTACAGCGAAGATTATCCCTGTATCCAGAAACGTCCGTGAAACTAATTAACCAGCTGCTCCGGGAAACAAGGGAGGAGATAGAAACTAAGAAGAGACAAGAAACGGAACTGGTAAAAGCTAGACAGCCCATTACACAGGCAGTTCCTACCCCCACCCCCACCCCCACCCGCTGCTACAGTAAAGAAAATACTGTTAACTGCATTTAAAGCTTTTGTAGAAAGTGAGGAGGAAATACATGGATATTTGGCTGACTTTGAGAGGCAGTGCTCACTACACCAGGTACCACCAGACCAATGGGTCACTATTTTGTCTGGGAAATTGTCGGGCAAAGCCAATGAAGCCTTTTGGGCTCTTGCTCCAGAGGATATTTTACAATATCAGCAAGTTAAAAAGGCACTGCTAACCCGATATGCCGTAACCCCTGAAGCATACCGCCGTCGCTTCTGGGAGTCCAAGAAGAAGGCTGTGGACTCCCACATGGAATGGGCAAACATAATACAAAGGGTGGCATTACATTGGGTACAAGGGTGCAATGCCAACACCGGAGAAGTGTTACAGTTGTTCTTGATGGAACATTTCTTTCAAGATCTGGCTGCGGATATACAGGACTGGGTGAGAGATCGCCGCTCTGCCAACTTAACTGAGGCAGCGCGACTAGCAGATGAATACGCAGAAACAAGGAAGGTGAGCCAAGGTACCACACGACCAGCACCTAGAACAGAGGCACGCACCCCAACCTACGCTGCACGCACAGAATTTCGGGCTCCATTACCCCTAGGACCTCCACGCCCTCAGGGGTCTTACAACCGGCCCCGGGAATCTTAGAAAGTGACATGTCATCACTGCAGCAACACAGGGCATATTGCCCGTTATTGCCCTTTGAGATCAGCCAATAACGAATGGAGGCGCACAACACCCCACACAGAGACGCCGCCATCACGTCCCTCTGCTGCTCACTGCCTGGAAATCAAAGGGAGCCCTGAGGAGTGTTTGGGAATCTTGTATGAGGCCAACCCCGTACAGGCTGCCTCCCCGGATAACCGCCATCATCACTGCCAAGAGGTGCGTGTAAATGGACAGATAGCACAAGGCTTAAGAGACACTGGCGCTACCATCACTTTGGTGCAGAAACATCTCATGAAACCAGAACATGAATCTAATCGTACCGTTGCTGTTCGTGTCGCGGGGGGGCTGTTTTTCGCTTACCCACCGCCCGGGTACACTTGGATTGGGGAGTCGGGTCGGGAAAGACCACAGTAGGCATCATGGACAATTTGCCTGCTGAGGTTGTGCTGGGCAACGACATTGGCCCTCTAGCCTCAGTTTTTTTACCCACGACTGCTGCTGCTTGTCCTGTAACCACCCGCTCACAGACCCGTACCGAGGATGATCCTACAACAGGTCGGGAGACCCAGGTAAGCCACAAGCAGACACTTAGCACTAACGCCAGGACCCCACCCTCCAAAAGTACAGAGAATTAGCCGACAGTAGAGGGGATGAGCTGGAACGTTTTATATGGGAGGGGACAGGTTATATAGATTGACCGAAGGCAGAAAGAGAGGCTGTGTCGCTTCGCAGAAGCGCCAACTCGTAGTACCCAGAAAGTACCGGTTGGAACTTCTCTGAATTGGCCACAACATTCCGTGGGCAGGGCATCTAGGGGGTAACCGCACCACCTACAGGATCACCCAGATCTTCTTTTGGCCAGGGATCTCAAGGGATGTGCGGCATTACTGCAGAACTTGTGATGTATGCCAACGAGTAGGAAAGAGGGGGGATCACCCTAAAGCCCGACTGTCACCTATGCCCGTGATCGAGGAACCATTTAGCAGGGTGGCAGTCAACCTCGTAGGACCCCTACCTAACCCCAGCCCTTCGGGTAAGAAGTATATTCTTACAGTAGTGGACTATGCTACTCGCTACCCAGAAGCCGTCGCTCTGATGAATATCCAGGCTGACACGGTCGCCAGTGCGCTAGTCAGGATATTCACCAGAGTGGGATTTCCTCAGGAAATCCTATCTGACCGAGGAACCCAGTTCACCGTAGACCTAACTCAGCAGCTATGGAAGGTCTGCAGTGTCAAAACCCTGCTTAGTTCACCATACCATCCTCAAACTAACGGTCTCTGTGAGCGCTTTAATGGTACCCTAAAGCAATTGCTACGGACCTTTGCAGCGGAATACAGAGACTGGGAGCGATTTTTTACGCACCTTTTGTTCGCATATCAAGGGGTGCCGCAGGAATCCATAGGGTTCTCCCCCTTCGAGTTGCTCTTTGGACGGCGGGTGCGAGGCCCCCTCGACCTCATCCGGGAGCACTGGGAGGGAGAGATGGAGCATGAGGGGGTCCCTATCGTGTCTTATGTGCTGGAGATGCAGGACCGCATGGGGCACCTAGCCAGCATGGCCCGAGAACACCTCCAGGTGGCACAAGGCCATCAAAAACATTGATACGATCGGGACGCTAGGCTGAGAACGTTCCAAGTAGGTCAGAAAGTCCTGGTGCTTAGACCTGTTAAAGGAAATAAACTACAGACCTCCTGGCAGGGCCCTTACAAGGTGGTGGCACAGGTCTGTGACACCACCTATGTAATTGCCAGTAGCAAGGATGAAAGGATACAGAAGTCCTTTCATATAAACTTATTAAAAGAGTACCAGGAAAGGCCCGAAGATATAGCAGCCATATGTATCCCGGCCACTGAAGACCCTGACAACCTCCCCATCCCAGATCTGTTAGCCGATGCCGAGCCTAAAACTCGGCTTAATACAGTGCAGCTAGGGGAGCGATTAACTCCCACAGAAAGGGAGCAACTCCAACAATTACTAGCTAAGAAAGGATTGACGTTTTCCCAGGAGCCCGGTTACACACCCTTAGCGACGCATTATGTCGAAAACCCAGGACAAACCCCTCTCAAACAGGCTCCCTAGAGAATCCCCGAAGCCGTAAAAGAAGAGATGAGAAAAGAGATTCAGGAGATGTTAAAACTAGGAGTTATAGAGCCATCCGACAGCCCCTGGGCATCCCCAGTCGTCCTAGTCCCCAAAAAGGACGTAACGACCCGGTTCTGTGTCGACTATCGATGCCTCAATGACCAAACCGTGACAGACGCATACCCATGCCCCGAGTGGACGAACTATTAGATCGTATTGCCAGGGGACGATATCTGACCACCATTGATCTGTGCAAAGGGCACTGGCAGATTCTTTTGGCCAAGGACGCTATCCCTAAGTCGGCGTTCGTCACCCCGTTTGGCTTGTACCAGTTTAAGGTCATGCCCTTCGGGATGAAGAACGCCCCAGCTACATTTCAGCGCTTAGTGGACCGCCTCCTTGATAGCTTCCAGGATTTCGCTTGTGTGTACCTGGATGACATTGCGATCTATAGTGAGACTTGGGGGGAGCACCTGAGAGACGTAGAGGCTGTGCTGGATCAGATTAGGGCAGCCGGCCTAACCCTGAAACCAGAGAAATGTAATTTTGGTATGGCTGAAGTCCAGTACTTGGGTCACAGAGTGGGGTGTCGGAAACAACGACCAGAACCCACTAAGGTAGAGGCCGTAGCCAATTGGCCCACACCCCACACTAAGACTCAAGTGTTCTTAGGGACAGCAGGGTACTACAGGAAATTTATCCCTGACTACAGCGCCATCGCCAAACCCCTGACAGATTTAACAAAGAAAAATTTACCTAGGATAGTCCTGTGGTCTCCCGCCTGTGAAACAGCGTTCCAAACCCTGAAACAAGCCTTGATCAACGCACCTGTTTTGTTTGCACCCGCCCATAACAAAAGATTTGTTGTCCACACAGATGCGTCCATGTACGGACTGGGGGCAGTGCTAAGCCAGGTCGGAGAAGATGGTGGGGAACACCCTGTCGCATAACTGAGTCGAAAACTATTGCCCAGGGAAGTGAGTTATGCAGCAGTGGAAAAAGAGTGTCTAGTCCTGGTCTGGGCTCTAAAGAAGCTCACCCCCTACCTTTACGGTCAGGAATTCACCCTGATCACAGACCACAACCGCCTAGTATGGCTGAACCGAGTGGCTGGGGACAATGGACGATTACTGAGATGGAGCTTGGCCCTACACCTTTCCATTCAATATCGCCCTGGCCGGTTCAATGCGAACGCAGACGGACTGTCCAGGCAAACGGAACTTTTACCTTAACAGCAGACCAGACAGCCCTCAAGTTGACCCGAAAAGAATCAATCCGGGTCTGCCGGAGTGTTCCACAAAGAGGGAGCAGTGTAACAGAACCTTACCTTTGCCTGGGAACATTTATTACTACACTGGCCCTTTAACTGTTTGGAATGTTTTGATGATATGTAACTGTCATGCTGAGTTCAGTTATTAAAGTTTTTCTCTGATGGTTGATACCAACTTCACTTTTACACAGCAGATTGCCAGGGAAAAGGACGTCTCCAACGGCTGATACCTCTCACTACCGGGGTAGCCATTACAACCGCAAGTCAGAAAGGATGCAGCACTACCAAAATAAATTAAAAAGTATGCTTTACACAGCGTTTAAGGGTAATGTCACAGCACAACGGCAATCTAACAGCGGAGGAGGTGAACATAATCCTCCACCTCCCACTACCACGCCGGCAAGGAGAGGACGCTTTACAGTCATGTTGTTGATGGAGGACATGCAGAGCTTTTTAAGTCCTATGCATCGCCACAGCCCTTCAGGGTCCACCCTCAGAGAACGACTCGACCGTCAAGTAACAGACTACCTCGCCATAACTACAGATATCGACACTATGAGGAGCGATGAACCCCTTGACTACTGGGTGTGCACGTTTGCCCTGTGGCCTGAGCTATCCCAATTTGCCATAGAACTTCTGTCCTGCCCCGCTTCAAGTGTCCTGTCAGAAAGGACCTTCAGTTCAGCAGGAGGTTTTGTCACTGATAAGAGAAGTCGCCTAGGTCAAAAAAGTCTAGATTACCTCACCTTTATTAAGATGAATGAGGGATGGATCCCAAAGGGACTGACAGTGGGCGATACATTCGATTAAAAAAGGCCTGATAGATAAGCTGCCTTGAGCTAATAATGGTCCACAAACTAACTCCAATTTTTCTGGTCGCTGCAACAATACCTAATTTTGCCATTTAAATTATTTTATTGTCAGAAGGTGTACAGCATGTAATGAAAAAAAAAACATTTTTGAACAGTCTTGCATAACAGTTGTGCAAAAATACATATTTACAATAAAGACATTTTGTGAAAGTTAGCTGGTTATTCCTTCTTATTTTTACTTTTTAGGTTAATAATTTTTCTTATTTTTTACTGTGATTGCAATTTAAGAGATACCTAAAACATGGTAAAACAGACAATAGTAAAGAGTATATCTGCAGGGAACACCAAAGTCCTATTAGCTATCATCCCTCCAGCAGTATTAGCTTATTATTTACAATATCTAACCTGGGCAATCACCCTTGGGTTACCCTAGGGCAGGCTTCAGTGAGCAATCTCTCCTTTCCTGGGATGATTTTGCCGCCGGTTGCTTCTGAAGGGTCTCCAGGGCTCACCCACTCTGGTCCTTCCCCCAGTGTCGCTTCAACCAGTAACAAATGTTTTATATTTGTAAAGCGACCCAATGATCCCCCTTCATAGAGGTTTATCTTTGCACATTTTGGAGAACCAATTTAAGACTGGTGTCCCCTGTTTCTGGGTCAGGGAGTGTGTGAAATGCCTCAGCCTACAGTAATTGTAATGTTCTGACAGCGGTAGCTTGTGCTTGTCCCTCAGTTCCTCATAGGTGAGCATCTGGCCCTTTACTAACCAGTCTCCCAGTCTATCTAGTTTCCTTGACCTCCACCAGTGTTGTGATGATGTGCTCATGTGTTTCGGGGCCTGAGGGTGGTCAAGAATTGGGGTCATTTGGGTGGATCCAGGGAACAAACCTGTGTGTTTCTTGGCCCATTTCCAGTATTATAGTGAGTGTCTGATTAGGGGGTTTGGCGAGTTTTTGAGGCTCTGAGGCAATTCTGATAGCCAAGCCACCTTGTCCCAGGTTAAGGGCCTTAAAGTGTGGTTCTCTAAATACACACAGGCCGGTTGATGACATATAGAATGTGCTATTGGGAGGAAAGATAAGGTGACGGAACAGGTATTAAACTGATAGGAATAAGTAGTACAACTTAATACACCACTCCTATCTGGTGTCACCTTAGATTGCACGTGCAGTGCCCCAAATTCGAAGTAAGAGGTCCGACCAAGCATCTTTTTCCATCTCCCTGTTCCAAAAATCCATGCCATATACACGTCCCCTGATAGGTGACGTAAAAGGTATTCCACTGATAGGAATGAATAGTACAACTTAATACACCTCTCCTATCTGGTGGCACCTTAGATTGCACGTGCAGTGCCCCAAATTAGAAGAAGGAGGTCCGACCAAGCATCTTTTTCCATCTCCCTGTTCCATAAAATCCATGGCATATACACGTCCCCTGATAGGTAACGTAACAGGTATTACACTGATAGGAATGAGTAGTACAACTTAATACACCTCTCCTATCTGGTGGCACCTTAGATTGCACATGCAGTGCCCCAAATTAGAAGAAGGAGGTCCGACCAAGCATCTTTTTCCATCTCCCTGTTCCAAAAATCCATGCCATATACACGTCCCCTGATAGGTAACGTAACAGGTATTACACTGATAGGAATGAGTAGTACAACTTAATACACCTCTCCTATCTGGTGGCACCTTAGATTGCACGTGCAGTGCCCCAAATTAGAAGTAGGAGGTCCGACCAAGCATCTTTTTCCATCTCCCTGTTCCATAAATCCATGCCATATACAAGCTCCCTGATAGGTAACGTAACAGGTATTACACTGATAGGAATGAGTAGCAAACTCACACAACAATGGATTATTAAATCCTTTCTACAAGTAGAAGCAAATAATCTAAATTTTTTCAAATTTCAACAAAACAAGCTTCGAGTAGAACAATATTGTGGATTGATGGATTATGTCGCTGCATTGGCTGCAAAAAGAGACATTCCTGCTGGAAGAGGAATGATTTTGCTATCTTCTTTCCAAGGATCTCCTCCAATATGCGAGAAAAATACAATGATGCCATGGCTATTGTCACTAAATTTGGCAAACCAGATTTATTCATTACATTTACATGTAATCCACAATGGCCAGAGATCAAAGAAAATGTACAGCTTGGACAAAATACTTCTGACCAACCAGATTTGGTGGCAAGAGTATTCAAAATAAAACTAAATTCATTAATTCAGAATATAACTAAAGCAGACTTATTTGCAAATGTGTGGCTTTTGTTTATACCATTGAATTTAAAAAAGAGGCCTGCCACATGCATAAATACTTTCAATCTTGCAAGAAAAAAATAAATTAAATACAGCAGACAGAGTGGATTCAGTCATTACTGCTGAACTGCCACATCCAGAGAAACATTCCAAACTTCATGAGATTGTAACTCATAGAATTATTCATTGTCCATGTGGAGATATCAATCCAAATTCACCATGTATGGAAAATAAAAAATGCATAAAAGAGTTTCCAAAACAAATTCAAATGCAGACTTATGCTAATTCTGATGGATACCCTTTGTATAAAAGAAGAGAAGGACAAACAGCTATTATGCATGGCCAAAAGGTCGATAATAGATATGTCGTTCCATACACTCCACATTTGCTGATGAAGTACAATGCACATATCATAGCTTGCACTTCTAATAAATCCATCAAATATGTGTATAAATCACATACTCTATATAGTTGTGAGCATGCGGGTTGTTGCTAACGGTTTCAACAACCTCAAAGTTTATAAATACCTCACACTTTCCAGAAAATTCTACCTTTCTCCTTAGGTGATGAACAGTGTGACTGGACAGTTCACTGCTGGCGTTACTTCAGAAGAGAATTCCTTACCAATTTCCAACTTCACAATCTGCAAATTACAACAAAGATGTAAGCTATAATTCATTTAATTCATTAACCATTACCCCCCCCCCCCCAAAAAAAAAGGGTGCATTTGAAAGATTGACACGAACCACTGGATTCAACTAAAGTAACATTTCAAATACACGCATATGTGTATGGGCCCTACAAGAACCTCATTTTAAGTACAACAAATAAAAAAATATATATTAAAGTCACATCCATTTAAAGAAAATATTGTCATGAAAAAACATTGTCACGCATTCATATTTAGCCTGCAGCTCAAGCTTTTCCTTTTCTGCACATTTCCAACAGACTCTGCATCAACAGCGTCACTGAAGAATTTGCAGCATGGACTGTAAAAGGTCATCCATTTTCAACAAGACAAACAAAGAAGAAGAGGTAAGATACAAAAATACATTACATTCAGAAAAAGACCATGCTCTTCCAAAAAACACAATACACACTAAAATTAACCATTTATCTTTCTCTTTGGAAACAGACACTGCTTGAATAGTGGTGGATCAACATTGGCAGTCGGGGACCCTCTGTCATTCATACAACAAAAAGACTTCAATCAAGGTATAGTATAACAAGTCAAAAACAAAACAAAATAATAGCCTGTTTGCTGGCCCCCAATGACAAAATGAAAATAAAAACAAATAAGAAGCCTCAATACAAATGACAGTAAACAGAAAACACCAGACTTGAACAAATATTGCACATAGAAAATAAAACAAGAAATACTGTTTTGTATGCAAAAACCTCTGAACATAAACCATAACTGAAATATAATTGGTGGACACATAACAGGATACTATAACAAATATTGGCAACATATAGAAAATGAACCTAGCATTCCTATTTACTCTGCAAGAACCTAAAATTACAACAATCGCCTACAGAAAACACCAAAATACTCAAAACATTGTTAACATTTAAAAAATTTACTCCACAATTCCCTTGCCTGTGCTATGCCTAGAAGCCAAACCTAGAAACATTCAATCTCAAAAGTAGCTTCCACAAAAAAAGGAACACAAAAAATAACAGTAGCACATACAAATTTAACACTATAAAGCTATTACAATAACCTATAAGCCTATAAGCCTAAACACACAACCTAAATCTATAATGACAACACTGTTGCACAGAAAACAACATAGTACCAAAAAACACAAACAAGCACTCACAAAATAAATTACAATCACAAACTAAACTAATAATACGTTATTTTTATTTACAGATTAATATGGCTGATACTGACAAGAAAAGATAAGAAGGCAAACTAGAGAACGACAAAAAAGATAGGCAAAGCAGCAGACGCCGGAGCAGAAGGAAATTCGATGAGAAAAAGAACGGAAAAGACTTGCAAGCAAAAGACTATCAGCTGAAAAACTAAAATCTACACCTAAGAAGGCAACTAAAAAACAAAAGCATTTAGAACCTGTTCCTGAACATTTAAATAACATTTCCAATGATGACTTAAAAACTGAGACTGATATATGCTCTTCAAATTGTCATTTACTTAAGTCTTTAGCAGTAGAGGTTCATAATTGTGGTGACATGAATATTCTCTGTCAGTTTTGTGAGGCTTATCATTTCAAACAGGAAAGACCGAGAGATGGCCAGTTCATTAGTTGCTGTCAAAAAGGCAAGGTCAAACTTCCAGAAAGACAACAATTCCCACCATATTTACAAAGCATTATGACTGAGCTTGCTTTTCCCAAATACAAAAATGTCAAAACAAACATAAGATCATACAATAGTGCCATATCCTTTACATCTATGGGAGCAACATTAGCTGCTAATGTGCCAGGACATGGCCCTTACTGCTTTAAAGTCCAAGGGTAAATTTACCATCGTACTTCACATTTACATCCAGAGGAAAGAGAGCAAAAAAAATTTGCTCAACTATATATCCTAGATACAATGGAAGCTGTTGACCAACTTATGCAGCTTCATGAAAAAAAAAAATTCTAACCCAGTGTTTTTATAGAGCTAGATAAAATTATGGCCAATAACCCCTACACTCAAGCTTATAAAAAATTGGCAGAAGTAGAAAAGGAACAACAACTTCATGCAGAAATACATCAATTGCCAATCCCAAAGGTCAATATGGTGCTTAAAAGAGATCAACATACTGATAAACACCGTTATAATTTGCCCACATCAAATGAGGTTGCAATGGTCTTTCAAAATAATGAAGGAGAATTACCATTTCAAAGAGACATTAGAATATATCCCAGAAATGAGGAGCAACCTTTCATTAATATAAGTATCTTAAGTACAAATTTAGATCCAATGACATATCCAATATTTTTTCCACATGGTGAAGCAGGTTGGCAACCAAAATTAACCCTTCAGAGTTACCCAAATTCTAACGTACGAGTGCGAAATAATATTTCCATGCTTGAATTTAAAGTGGCTCAAATTTCCATTCGAAATGGATTCAATCCAATTTTATGTGGTGGAAAACTAACACAACAATGGATTATTGATTCCTATTTGCAAGTTGAGGATAATAATGTAAACTTCATAAAATATCAACAAGATAAACTACGTGTAGAACAGTATTGTGGATTGATATATTATGTCGCTGAGGTTGCTACAAGCAGAGACATGATAGCTGGCAAAGCCATCATTTTACCATCTTTGTTCCAGGTATCTCTTGCAATATGCGAGAAAGATACAATGATGCCATGGCTATTGACATAAAATTTGGCAAACCAGATTTGTTTATTACATTTATATGTAATCAACAATGGCCAGAGATTACACAAAATTTGCTAATTGGCCAAACTGCTTCCGATAGACCAGATTTAGTGGCCATAGTCTTCAAAATAAAATTAAATGAATTAATACGTGACATAACCATAACCATTATTTGGCAAATGTCTGGCTTATGTTTATACTATTGAATTTCAAAAAAGAGGACTTTCACATGCACACATTCTTATAATCCTTAAAGATAAGTTGGATACTGGTTACAAAGTGGATTCAGTCATTATTGCTGAACTACCAGATCCAGAACTACATGGTAGACTATATGAGATTGTAACTCATTGAATGATTCACGGACCGTGTGGAGATATTAATCCACAGTCACCATGTATGGAAAATATGAAATGTACAAAAGAATTTCCAAAAGTTTATAGAGACAAAACTTATGCCAATTGTGATGGGTATCCATTATATAGAAGAAGAGAAGGACAAACTGCTATTATCCACGGCAAAAATGTTGACAATAGATATGTGGTACCATACAATCCACATTTACTCATGAAGTATAATGCACACATTAATGTAGAAGCCTGCACTGCTATAAAATCCATTAAATATGTCTACAAATATATTTACAAAGGCTATGATGCAGCTCCTGTCAAAGTGCAGAAAATACCAAAGCACTGAGTTAGTACATGATGAACTTGCATCTCATGTAGATGCTCGCTATGTGAGTGCGCCAGAAGCTATGTGTCTATCTCTTCTCTGTTCAAGCCTCCAGCAACCATCTTGAAACTCTCCTCTGGCTTTTTGCACACACTGCTACAAGCCTCCAGCAACCATCTTGAAACTCTCCTCTGGCTTTTTGCACACACTGCTACAAGCCTCCAGCAACCATCTTAAAACTCTCCTCTGGCTTTTTGCACACACGGCTTTCCTCCAACATTCCCACACTGATACTTGGCGACTTCAACATTGCATTGACACCCCCACCTCCTCAGCAGCCGCCAAACTACTTGCACTCACCTCTTCCCTCGGCCTCTCACAACTTACAGATTCTTCAACTCACCATGCTGGACACTCTCTTGACCTTATTTTTACCAATATTACCCATACCTCCAACCTAGTCATCCACCCTCTCCCTCTATCTGACCATCACCTCCTTACCTTCAACCTCACCACATCTTCCTCCCATCACTTTTCTTCAACCCCAGCCACAATAACCCACAGAAACCTGCTAGAACTCGACCCTACACAACTCACCACTGTGCTCCAACCTCTTCTCAGCACTATCACCAACCTCAACTGCCCTGACACTGCCACCTCACACTACAACTCTACTCTCTCTTCCACCCTTGACACCCTTGCCCCCATAACTACACGCAGACGCCCTCAATCTCATCCACAACCATGGCACACTACACACACACACGTTACATTCAGAAGTGCTCCCGCATGGCTGAACGACTATGAAGGAAATCACGCTCTGCAGTAGATTTCCTTCACTACAAGTTTATGCTACGTTCCTACTCCTCTGCCCTCAACCTGGCCAAACAGCAGTACTTTACATCACTAATATCAACTCTGTCCTCTAACCCAAAACGTCTTTTTGCCACTTTCAATACTCTCCTCCGCACACCACCTCCCCACATCCGTTCCTGTCTCACGACTGAAGACTTTGCCAACCATTTTACACATAAAATTCAATCTATCAACAATGAACTCTCCTCTCAACGTGGCTCACACACTTCACTCTCTGAACTAACTCACTAACCAACAACACCCAATCTACCCCCCCTCTATTCCCACAGCCACTCTGAACTACTTTACCCCTCCAACAGAAGATGAAGTCTCCATCCTAATATCATCCTCTCACCTCACCACCTGTCCTTCAGATCCTATTCCATCTCAGCTCATCCCTCCCCTCTCTACTACACTAATCCCAGCTCTCACACACATCTTCAACCTTTCCCTAAACACTGGCACGTTTCCATCATCTCTAAAACATGCCATAATTACACCCACTCTCAAGAAACCCTCATCCGATTCTGACGTTGCATCTAACTATAGCCCTATCTCTCTACTTCCCCTGGCTTCCAAACTTCTGGAGCGGCTCGTCTATAACCGCCTTACCAGTTTCATCTCCTCTAACTCTCTTCTGGACACTTTCCAATCCGGCTTTCGGCCCCAAAACTCCCCTGAGACAGCCCTCATAAGAGTCACCAATGAACTTCTCACCGCCAAGTCTAAAGGCCACTTTTCTATTTTGCTTCTTCTGGATCTCTCTGCCGCCTTTGACACAGTTGACCATTCACTTCTACTCCACATTCTCTCCTGCCTCAGCATTCGAGACACTGCTCTCTTGTGATTCTCATCATACCTCCAAGAATGATCATTTAGCGTCTCCGGCACATCTTCTTCTCCTCACCCCCTGTCTCTTGGCGTACCCCAAGGATCAGTCCTAGGCCCCCTCCTCATCTCCATCTACACATCCTCACTTGGCACCCTAATAAACACTTTTGGGTTCCAGTACCATCTCTATGCAGATGACACCCAAATCTACCTCTCAGCACCAGATCTATCCCCCTCTCTTCTAGTACACGTCTCTGACTGCCTCTCTAGTATATCCTCTTGGATGTCCGCCCAATATCTGAAACTCAAAATGTCTAAGACTGAACTCTTAATCTTCCCACCCTCTACTACAGCTTCAATTCCTCACATCTCTCTCTCTGTCAACAATGCCATCATCACTCCCACCTCCCAAGCCCGTTGTCTCGGGGTTCTACTGGACCCTGCCCTCTCTTTTATCCCACACATACAGTCTCTAACCAAATCCTGTCTTTTCCATCTAAAAAACATATCCAAAATACGCCATTACCTTATACAAGACACTACTAAGATTCTAATACACTCTCTCATCATTTCTCGTCTTGACTATTGCAACTCGCTCCTTGTTGGCCTGCCCATCACTCGCCTCTCCCCACTTCAATTCATAATAAATGCCTCCGCCAGACTCATCTTCAGTACACATCGTTTAGTGTCGGCAGCTCCTCTTTGTCAATCACTTCACTGGCTTCACTTAGCCTCCAGAATAAAGTTTAAAATCTTGACCCTAACTTTTAAAGCCCTCAACAACAGCGCACACATCTCTGCTCTCATTTCCAAATACTCCCCCACACGCCCTCTTCGTTCTGCTAACGACCTTCTTCTTTCTACCACTCTTGTCACCTCCTCTCACTCCCGCCTCCAGGACTTTTCTCGCGCTGCCCATAATCTCTGGAACTCCTTGCCTCGCTTCACCAGACTATCCTTCTGCCTTAAATCCTTCAAAACATCAATAAAAATGCACCTCTTTAAAGAAGCCTATAACCTTCCTCCCTAACATGCTCAGCACTACTCTCTCCCTACTGTACCACATACACACTTCAATCTTTAGATTGTAAGTCTGCGTGTTTAAATCCTGCAAGGTGCTTTAGGGAAAGGGCTATGGACACGGGATTCCAAGCTCAAAGACAGGGCCATCCACTCTTTGCAATGTGTGAATCTTGAGCTTGTCATTGCCTGTAACTTAACTTATGTATAGCGCTACGGAATATGTTGGCGCGTTACAAATAAACAATAATAATAATAATAATAATGTGGCGTCTTCTAAATTTTTTTAAATGCACGATCGATCACATGCAGTTTATAGATTAGCTGTACATTTGCCACAAAGACATTTAGTGTATTTCCATGCTGGAAATGAAACAAATGCTTTGGGACAAAGTGAGCATCCCCACACTACACTAACTGCATGGTTTCAATTAAATTCAACTGATTTACAGGCAAGGGAATTGTTATATATTGACATTCCATATCATTATGTTTTCGTTAATGGATTATGGTGACAAAGAAAAAGCCAGGGAAATAAAATAATACCAAGAATTTACACTGTCAGTCCAAGAGACCTTGAACGTTTTTGCTTACGACTAATACTTTTAAATGTTCCGGGTGCACAAAGTTTTGAACACTTAAGAACTGTTAATGACATAGTATATGAATCATTTCATTTAGCTGCGCGACATAGAAACTTCCTATTTGATGATACAGAATGGGAAAGATATCTAGAAGAAGCAGCACTATGTCAAATGCCACGGCAGATGAGGAAACAATTTGCATTTATTTGTATCTTCTCAAATGCTCCAAATGCATTAGCTTTGTGTGACAAATTTAAAAATAATATGGCTGAAGACTTTATGCAACGATACAATGAGCCGATTGCACAATTAAAAGCATTAATGGAAATCCAAGAGGTGTTTTTAACTCGTGGATTAAGTTGTGCAAGTTTTAATTTGCCAAATCCAGGTCTTATAGACGACATCAACTTTGAAGACTATGACATTCAACTACATACAAAAAGAACAGAAGAAAGACTTGCAACTTTAAATAAATTACAATTGCAAGCATTTAATGCTATCAAAATTGCCCTAGATGATGACATGGTGATAGAGTGTTATTTCTATCTCAATGGACCTGGTGGATCAGGAAAAACTTATCTATATAATTTATTAATGAGTTTTATACGAGCACAAGGTCAAATAGCACTGGCATTTGCAACCACTGGAATTGCCGCACTTTTGTTAGAAGGTGGAAGGACTCTGCATAGTGGATTTAAACTGCCAGTGCCTATTTTAGAAACATCAGTGTCAGATATTCGAATTAAATCATTACATGCAAAGAAAATAAAAAAAAAGTAAACTAATTATAATAGATGAGGCTACCATGATGTCATGCCATGACCTACAATGTATTGACCGTTTGCTTCATGAAGTCATGGATAATACTTTGCCATTTGGTGGAAAGCTAATGTTGTTAGGTGGCGATTTTAGACTAACATTACCTGTCGTTGTACATGGAAATCGAACCGACATTAGCGAAACATGTATAAAGTCAAGTACACTATGGAAACATTTTACCCATCTTAAATTACAACAAAATATGAGATCAGAAGGACAAACTGATTTCAATGGTTGGCTTATTAAAATTGGAGAAGGAAAAACAGAACGAATCCCAAATTTACCTGAGGACACTGTGCACATCCCACCTCATATGATTTGCAAACAAGATCTTATATCGGCTATATTCGAAAGTACAATAAATAACGAGGACTATGCAGAGCTTTCCAACAAAGTCATACTAACATGCATAAATAAGGATGCATTGCTCCTCAGTAATGAAATATTTAAAAAAATTAAAGGAAACCCAAAAAAATTATCACAGTGCTGATACTGTACTTGGTGATGACAAAGAAAGTCAAACAAACTTTTCAACTGAATTCATTAACTCATTAACTCCTGGAATGCCACCACATACTTTGCAGCTAAAAAAAGGTGCAATTGTCATGTTACTGCGAAATATGAACCCCAAAGAAAGGCCTATGCAATGGGACAAGATTAATTTTCAACAATCGAACAGTTTGCTGTCTCCCTGGTGCTCGGGTTCGGCATGTTGTGGATAAATTATTGGGAGGGGCTGGTAATGAACCGGCGGTTTTGCTACACATTGGTACCAATGACAAAATTAGTGGAAGATGGAGCGTCCTAAAGAATGATTTTAGAGAACTAGGGAATAAACTTAAAGCAAGGACCTCCAAGGTAGTATTTTCGGAGATACTACCAGTGCCACGTGCTAGCCCAGGGAGGCAGAAGGAGCTTAGGGAGGTTAATGTGTGGCTAAAAAAGTGGTGCAGTGCAGAGGGTTTTGGGTTTTTAGAGCACTGGGCTGACTTCTCACTTGGGTACAATCTCTATAGCAGGGATGGATTGCACGTTAGTGATGAGGGAGCATTTGTGCTAGGGGATAGGTTGGTAGAACGGCTGGGGGAGTTTTTAAACTTGTAGGTGGGGGGGAGGGACTATATAGAAGTATTGGGGTAAATAGGGTAGAGAGGGAAAGGGATGAATTAGTTACCCATGGGGGAGGAGAAAGGGGAGGGTTACAATAGACAGTAGGGAGTTATTAATAGGGGCCTCAAATACAGTGGCAAGCACTTCACAACGGCAGAGCCATAGCAACATAAAGTGTATGCTTGCAAACGCAAGAAGTTTGCCTGGGAAAATGGACAAGCTAGAAATATTAGCAGTACAAGAAAAATGGGGCTTAATAGACATTACTGAAACATGGTGGGATGAATCTCATGATCGGACTGTTAATCTGGATGGTTATAACCTATTTAGGAAAGATAGGGGAAATGGTAAAAGAGGAGGAGGAATCTGTCTTTATGTTAAGCCTGAATTTAAGCCTATAGTCAGAGAAGATATTTATGCTGGCACTAACGGCATCATTGAATCTTTGTGGGTTGAGCTAAATAGTGGAGGAGCTAATTCTAAACGCATATTGGTGGGAGTATGCTATAAACCCCCAAATATAGCTGAAAGTGAGGAAATACAATTATTGTTACAGATTGGAAATGCAGCTAAGTATGGGCAAGTTCTAATAATGGGAGACTTTAATTACCCTGAAATAAACTGGATAAATTAGACCAGCAGCTCAGCTATGGGGAGCAGGTTCTTGAGTACACACGGGGATCATTATCTGGCGCAGGTAATACAAGAGCCTACTAGAAATGGGGCCATCTTGGATTTAGTCATCACAAGTAATATTGATATAATATCAAATGTTAAAATAGGGGAACCCTTGGGGAACAGTGATCACAACACAGTCTCATTTGAGATTGAATACAAAACAGAGTTGTAAGGGGCCAACAAAAACTCTAAATTTTAAAAGGGCTAACTTTAATGGGCTACGGGCAGCAATACAACATATAGACTGGGACAAAGAACTTACAGGGAAGAATACTGAAAATAAATGGACAACATTCAAATCCTTACTAAATAAACATACTCATCGGCATGTACCATATGGAAATAAAATGAATAGGAGTAAATCATATCCCATGTGGCTTAACAATGACTTAAAGATCATGATGAGGAAAAAGAAACATGCATTTAAATTATACAAGAAGCAGGGAACAGAGGCAGCTTTATGTGACTATAAGGAAATCAACAAGGCTTGCAAAAGGGCTATTAGACTGGCTAAAATAGAAAATGAGAAGTCAGTTGCAATGGAAAGTAAGACTAACCCTAAAATATTTTAATGGGAAGAAGGCCAGGAAGGAAGCTATAGGAATATTACAATGTGACACAGGCCATCTGATAATTAGTGACCAGGAAAAGGCAGATGAGCTAAATAGGTTCTTTTCGTCGGTATACACAAGGGAGGTACCAGTGGTTGGGACACCGCAACATAATGGGGCTACACAGCCATCACTAAATAATTGGTTAACGCAGGAAGAAATCCAAAAGAGATGGAGAAAATAAATGTTAATAAAGCCCCAGGTCCTGATGGAATACATCCAAGGGTACTGAGGGAGCTGGGTTCTGTAATAGCTAAACCATTATATCTAATCTTTCAAGACTCACTCACTACAAGGTCACTACTGGATGACTGGAGAAAAGCAGAGGTGATACCTATATTTAAGAAGGAATCTTAAATATTTAAATATTAAAAATTTAAGAGCAAATCCGGGGAATTATAGACCAGTGAGCCTCACATCTGTAGTTGGGAAGCTTTTAGAAGGGTTAATAAGGGACAGAATACGAGAATATGTCTATTTGAACAAGATCTTGGTAGCAGTCAACCCGGATTTAGACCAATCTAATTAGTTTTTATGAAGAGGTTAGTAGGAACTTGGATCAGGGCTACTCAGTGGATGTAGTCTTTTTAGATTTTTCAAAGGCATTTGGTACAGTGCCACATGGAAGACTAGTGAGCAAACTAAGGGATACAGGAATTGCAGTAAATATCTGCTCATGGATCGTGAGCTGGCTAAAAGACAGGAAGCAAAGGGTTGTTGTGAATGGAACATACTCCGATTGGTCTAATGTGATAAGTGGGGTTCCTCAAGGTTCAGTATTAGGTCCTCTCCATTTTAGCATATTTATGAATGATATAGAAGTAGGACTCGAATGTAGAGTCTCCATTTTTGCTGATGACACTAAGTTGTGCAAGGTAATAAAATCAGATAATTATGTACTTTCCCTACAAAGGGATTTGGATAAATTAGAGAAATGGGTGGCTAAATGGCAGATGAGATTTTATACAAATAAATGTAAGGTTATGCATTTGGGAAGGAAAAATAGCCATGCAATCTATAATCTTAATGGAGAAAATCTTGGTGTATCAGATATTGAAAGGGATTTGGGAGTGCTTGTGGACAACCACCTAGGTAACAGCGCTCAAAGCCAAGCAGCAGCTACAAAGGCAAGTAAAATATTAGCATGTATTAGGAAGGGTATAGAAGCAAGGGAAGCAAATATAATTCTGCTACTATACAAATCCCTAGTACGCCCTCATTTGGAATATGGAGTACAATTTTGGGCACCACTTCATAAAAAAGACATTTTAGAGCTGGAAAAAGTACAGAGAAGGGCTACAAAACTAATAAGGGGAATGTAGGGGCTAAGTTATGAAGAAAGACTAACCAAACTAAACTTATGTTCGCTAGAAAAAAGGCATCTATGAGGGGATATAATTAGCTTATTTAAATACATCCAGGGTCAATATAAGGCTTTATCAAGTGAACTTTTTGTAGCAAGAGATTTTCAACTGAAAAAAGGACACACTTTGAGGTTAGAGGAAAAAGGATTTCACCTTAAACAAAGAAAAGGGTTCTTCACAGTTAGGGTGGTTAAACTGTGGAATTCTCTACCAAAGGAGGTGGTAACAGCGAATTCGATAGACAACTTTAAAATGGGGTTAGATATATTTTTGAATAAAGAGGGCATTCAAGGCTATCCTAAATAACTAGCGACTATTGATCCAGGGAGAAATTTGATCGCCAGTTTCTGGGGTCAGGAAGGAATTTTGCTTTTTTTCCCCTTATGAGACAATTGGCAAAGTTTCAATAGTTTTTTTTTCTGTTTGCCTTCCTCTGGATCAATTAACAATTAATAATAAATAGTGCACATTAAAAAGATCAATAGAGATCTAAAAAGGTTGAACTTGAGGGACTAACTCTTTATTCATCCTCCAATACTATACTATTAATAATTATTTAATCAACAAATTAATTAATAACTAATCCGCATATTGCAGATCAGAAGAGATCTTAACAGGTTGAACTTGATGGACTGAAAGTCTTTTTTCAACCTTAATTACTATGTAACTTTGTAACTATGTAATTAAAGGACCATTTCATAGATGCTGAAATTTTACATGGTACCCATAAAGGAGAGACAGTTTTCATACCAAGAATAGATTTAGCACCAAGTGAAAGTAGTCTCCCTTTTATACTTCAAAGAAGACAATTTCCCATCATCATGGCTTTTTGCCATGACCATTAATCAATCACAAGGACAAACTTTCAAATCTGTGGGTATATTCTTAGAACAACCAGTATTTGCACATGGCCAGCTGTATGTTGCCTGCTAGTTCAGAAATAATGTTCTGTTCAGCCAACTACACACAAGTATGCAGCGGCGCAGGCCAGAGGAAATAAACTGAGGTCGTACATTGTTCTACATCTTTTTTTTTTTTAATGGTATTTATTGTGAGAAAAAGAAAATACTACACATCCAGGCAGACATTATAGAAATAATACAATACAGAGATACATTACCATTTTTTAATTATATGCTTCTTCTTGCTGTGTTTCTAAAGTAAGACATATCAGATTTGTAACAAAGAAAATGAAATAGTGTAAAAGAAGAAGGAAAGCAGACTCCCAGATATCCCATAAAGCCGTAACAATACACAGAGATAATTACATGAATCCCACCTAGTTATGTGTATCTCGGGAATTTGGTAATACTGACCCTTTGGAAAGTATTCCGGGTCATTTTGCGTTCCGGGTCATTTTGCGAAATATTGTATTTTGACCCGGAATGGGTACTTGAAATTGATTTCTATGGAATTTATGAAGGTTATTACATGAATCTCACCTAGTTATGTGTATTCGGTGAATTTGGTATTACTGAGCCTCTAAAAAATTTACGTTCCGCGTCATTTTATGAAATATAGTATTCTGGCATGTTAAAGGGTTAATAAAGCAATTTGCAGATAAAGCAGATGGGGTTGGCTCTTAAATATAGTTCTCAGTTATATTTAACACATCCCAATGATTTTAGCATGAATTCCCTTTATAAAGTGTGCGTTCCGGCCTGTTTTTGCCTGTTCCGTTTGATAGTTTGTTTTAAAAAAAGTTAATAATGTACTATATTGAATTGGTTCTTATATATTGTTCTCAATATTATCTAACACATCCCAGTGATATTAGTATTGATTTCTTTTATAAATGGCCTGTTCCGGCCCGTTCCGGCCTGTTCCGTTCCGGCTTTTACACCGACCCGATTGAAAGGGTGTGCCGCATTGCCGTTTTATCATGCTATGGCGCTTTATCACTCAGCGCATCTGGCTGGGGCTGCACCTAAGACCTTCTCTATGGTCCTTGGACGGTCAGTGGTCCTCTCCCGCAAGTGCTAATCCTCACTGCATCTGAAGTCACCTGGAACCATTTGACTTTGCCCTGGAACCGATTCAGAATCTGCTGAAGCAAACTTTCTCCAGCCAGGAGATACTGAAATATCTTACAGTCTGCCATTTTCTGCCTAGCTGCTGCTGATGTTTGCTTCTCAGCCTGGTAGTTGCAGATGTCCTCTTCTATGGGCTGTAGCCGCCATTTTGGTATTGTGATCACTGCTTGTTCACACTGTATCTGTGCTGCAGGTAATAACCATGGATAGGACTATGTGGTCACAGGCTCTCTCATCTCTGGTCTGCCATTTGTTTCCATGCAGCCCACTGACTTCTCTGGCGCTCTATAAGTCTGGGAGCTGCTGCTATACAGTGTGTGTATAGTGAGGGGTGTTATACAGAGGGACACAGTGTGTGTATAGTGAGAGGTGTTATACAGAGGACACAGTGTGTGTATAGTGAGAGGTTTTATACAGAGGGACACAGTGTGTGTATAGTGAGAGGTGTTATACAGAGGGACACAGTGTGTGTATAGTGAGAGGTGTTATACAGAGGGACACAGTATGTCTATTTATTCTAAATATATCTATATTAATTTGATTTCTCTGCACTTTTTTGGATGTTTTGTTTACAAATAATAGGTTATTATGTATCCTTACAAACTACAGCTCTTTAAATGCAGTTCATACAGAATAAGTTGGTGGGATTTTTCTTCTCCATTGAAAATCCTTGTAACAAGGCAGCTCACTACAAGATACAAATATAGAAACACATCTCCTCTAACTTGGGCCAGATAATGATCTCCTTGTACTCCAGAACCTGCTCCCCTTAGCTGAATATTTACCTACTAAATATCTTTACTCTATACGTCCTAACCCATTTTCTTTGAACTCCCCCCTTTTCTGTAAACTCCAGCACTTACACTATAACTGCATTTATACTTTACCTATTTGCCCCTTTCTATGTGTAAATTTGACTCTGCCTACTCACAGGTATGCTGGTTACTTCACTTACAGCAAAGAGGGTCTGTTACACCAACTGCAAGGCCAGTTCTGCTCTTTATTATCACTTTCCTGGTGTTTCATTTTAGTATCTTCTGTCCATGTTATATGTTTTCCTCTGAATTTACACATTTTTGAAGTTTTCTTCTAAATTCACAAATGTTTGGCGCCAATGCAAGAACCTCACTATTTCTGATCCCACAGTGCCTCCTGTTATATTAATGTTCTACTATTTATCTCCCACAGGATTGACTTTTCACCTGATCTGAAGCATTTACTTCAAGGTGTTTCTTCACTGGATATTAGTGGGGATGCTGTCCCCTCAGACCTTTTGCTCCATGGTACTTTGGCATTTCCAGTTGGGTTGAGTGAGACTAATCAATGTTTCCTGGCTGCGGCAAAGTTTGGCAAAGGGCGTGTGACTGTGGCAACACATGAAAGTTACCTGTCATCACCAAAAATCAAACCATTTGTTCTGAATGCTATATCATGGCTGGCAATGGGGAGGAAGGGACAGATTGGTATTCACAAAAAGCTGAAAAATCTCTTTCAAATGTTACAGCAAGAAAAGATCCCCTGTAAGGTGACAAATCTGGTTCAGGACTTTGGTGTGCATTGCTGTGACTCCTACAGTGACCTTGAGGCAAATTAAATCCATCAGTTTGTAGCAGAAGGAGGGTGACTCCTGATTGGAGGCCATGCATGGTACTGGTCCAGTCAGAATCCAGATCTTCAGGTGCTCTCTCATTACCCAGGAAACAAGATCCTGAATAAGTTTGGAATCAGCATTCTGAAGAAGACCATCCCTCAAAAAGTCTATAAAGTGTTATATCCTGAGACAGCTACTAATTGTTATATCTTCCATAGGGCACTGAGCCAATTACTCAGTGACCTTAAGAGTGGACAGGAGCTGAAACCTCCTCTGAGCCAGTGGATGTCCAGGCTTTGCCCGGATGTCTCCACATTCATGAGACTCCCAGGTTGCCCTCTGATTTCCTCCTTGCAGAACGAGATGGTACAGAGGGTGAGCAGCTATGAGATTCCCCAAATTAGCAAAGAACATCCTGTGAGCAAAGGCTCCAAAGAGGCCATGATACTGTGCTTGGTTCAAGAGAGCAATTGCAAAATGTGGGACAAGTCCTCAATAACTGTACAAATCGACGGCACTAACCCAGGTAATCTCTGTCTTACATACTGTATGTAACAAAATGACTCTAATGGCAATAATGTCTTAAGTTACATTAATATAATTGCAAGGAAAAGCTAATTGTGTCTTTGGTACCGTGAATTGAAGGAACTTTCTGGTTCAGAAATTCATTATAATATTGTGACCCCAAATCTCCTATATTAATCTAAGAAAAAATATTAACACATTTTGACAACTTTTTAAAATGTCATGCTATTATAAGTTAACATTTGACATTAATATGGGACTAGGAGCATCATTCAAAAAGGAAAACATGCCCATGTCCCTTTAAGTACCCCAAATTAATAATCCCCTAATTAAACTGAGGTGGTTCCCTTTTTTCCTTCAGGGCTATCTCTCCCATTCTACACAGATTCCTTTACCTTAAGGAGATTACATTACTTCTTAGAACAGGTAATTTATTAGCTCATAACCAATGTAGATATAACAATCTGACAATGAACCTAAACATGTTGCTAGCCAGGCGTTGGTCCGGGTGCCTGGTACATCATCTGATACTGAGTGACCCTCAGAGTTCATTTCTGTCACTAATGTTAAACTAAAAGGGCTATATAGGGTTATCTGCAGTATTAGTCCTAGTACCAGGAAATCTATATTTACAGACTATAATTTCTTCATATTTAACATCAGTACATCAGTATGTTACTTGGTCTCTACCTTAGGTGGTGACGCCTGGAGAAGCACTGGATTTTATCTTCCACCAAGAAGGATCGTAACTATTGTGTTCCCAGCCTCAGCTGTGGGGAAGGGGCTTCAGGTGAGTCTCAAAATTACATTGTATGTTGCATTATAATTTATTACTACATATGTGTTTATACAATTCAGAGATGAGACATCTTAAAATACTGGGAAGAACATTACTGGCTGGTGTCTGAAGATTGTGTAAATATTAACGTGAAAATATTTAGCATTTATACTAGCCAGTAAGAGAACCACTAGTTATACAAAAGAAAGCATGTTTGGCTTTGGCCTGGACATGTATACATGTATGAATGTAAAATGTTTAATTTCTATAATTTTGTTTAACTTCATTCAGGTAATTATGAAATATCAATGCTGGTCACAAGAAAATGTAAAGATAGGAATTTGCCACCCGAGAAGAATGGTAATGATGTGTAATGGGCAACCATAGCTTTCATCGGAGTGGTGTGTGAGAGTGGGTGGAAGAGATAGCACTTGTAAATATGGTGCCATTTTGCCAATTTAACCGATCTACTCTATTTACTTCAGATACAAATTGGCTGTCAGTCAGATGACATAAGTGATGCAGATAAATGGCTGCGCCCCCCAGTGGTCGTGCACAAGATACGTGTTAGTGAGGAGACACTGGTATGCTCTGTCTGGGGAGGACTTCTGTATGTTATTGTGAAAGTATATACAGCAAGAGACACAACAGAGTTCCCTATTATTGTGCACACCTATATTAACTCAAAAAAGAGCTAAAAAGTAGTGTGAAATTAAAACTTAGCCTTTAATAAATAATTAATTAAAATATTAAAATAAGCAGAGGCAGGATGTAAGTCGCTTAAATATCATATAGTACATAAATATATCACTATAAAGATTATATAAAGGTGCATAATCAAAAAGTTCTGAAGGTGCAATAAAAGTGCTAATGTTTAGTTGTATAGAACCAAAACCCAGGTTCTGTTAAGGTGCTAAAGTGACATTGTTAGATAAAGTATATATATAGTACAAGGATATAAATTCCCCTATATCTGGAGTAAATACTGTGCCTTCTTAGATATATCCTGAAGTTTCCCCAAAATATGGGGCTGTTGAGCAGTAGCAAAATGACCAGTGCAATTGCATAAGTTTTTATTACGTTCCTCGTTATTTTAAATAATGTAATATTGAACTAAAAGCTCCGTTTTATATATCCCGAGGATTTTACTGAATCTGATATGCTTGCTGAATAGCTAAAGCGACTGAAGAGACTCCTATCATAGTGTAACACTCTAATAGTGAAGTAATGGTTTGGGAGCTCATAAACTGCATGCCACGAGGTTTAGACACCTTGCAATGATGTCATGAGCCTGCGTGCACGCTCCTGCGTCTGACCCGACGCACGTTTCTAGATTTTATCAAGGGTCACCGCCATGTTCACGAGGCTTCCCTTTATAGTCTTCAAATTACCATGGAAACGGTGTACATTGGGCTAAAAAATTATTTCAAAGTTAAAATTTTAAATTTGAATAGAATTGTGTATATATAGAGTGAAAGTTAATAGTTGGAGTATAAACATTGACCTTTAGAGTTTCAAAAACAGAGAAGGCAAAATATTTTGATTGGGCACTTAATAAAGAAACACTCTAAGTTAAGGTCTTATAAGGGTAATTATAACTACCTGTATAGTCACACCAACTACTTGGTTATAAACTTTAACTGTCATACAATAGATTACATGCTAAAAGAGCTGAATTATGTTATGAAGACTGCTTGAATTATCATAAAAAACTCGTATGAAACATATTTTTATTTGTTTATTATATCACATATGTCACAATACTTATTTCTATCATATATTGCTCTTTCAATATATCATCATGAGTAGCAAGAAATATATATATAACGTACATATTCAGTATATTGTAAAGAAGTTGCAATATCTAGATTCATATTTATACAGTACTAAATTAATTTGGCCACATATCAAATAGCCTTATAATATCTGTAGCGTGGCTATTATAAAAATATAAATAGCCATAAATCTCTAGACATTAATGTCATAATGCAAGATATTATCCTTTTTAAAGCAATTGTAAACACAAATGTAAAACCAAGTTTAGCATAAATAAATGTATTCCATTTTTTTGTATATTATGCATGGATATTGTAGCATTTATTATTATGATTACAAAAATCAATACTTAAACTAGTCTTTGGAGCCCAATAATATACAGGATTTTAAATAAATGGAGTAAAAGTAAAACCTTAAGGCCTAGTTTCTTAGTACTTAATGCATAGATCCATTTGGCCTCTTTTTTCAAGAGTTATTTGTCCAAATTCCCTCTTCTTATGGTATTTAGTACATGATTGATTGCCATAAAGGATAGTTTTTGACATCTCCACTATGTTTATTATTGACATGTAACGCCACTGGGGTATCAAAGCCATTTTTAATGCTATAAACATGTTCTAGAACCCTCCTTCTGAACTCTCTGTAGGTTTTACCTACGTACCTCATCCCACATTGACAAGACATTAGATATACAACTCTTTCTGTTTTGCATGTAATTAAATATTTTACTTTGTATATCTGTTTTTTATCATGGGAGGTGAATGTTTTAGCCGGTTTAATGTACTGACAGGCTTTGCAAGTTTGGCATTTGTAACAACCATGTAGTGGTTGGAGCCAAGTGGTATTTTTTGGAAACTCCGGATGGCTTTTGGATAATATATCCTTTAGATTACTGGATCTTTTACTTGTTTGTTGGGCCTTCTCATTCAAATAAGGTTTAATGTCTTTGTCATCACATAATATCTGCCAATGCTTATTGAAATCTTTTTAACATCAAACCATTTCTCATTATATGTTCCAATGCATCGGACAGATTTATCTTCTTTAGATGTTTTCTCTATAAGCAGATTTTCTCTTTTAACCTCTTTAGCTTTATGATAGGCCTTTTTCAATACCCTTTTTTTATAATCACGCTGTTCAAATCGGAATTGTAATTCTTTAGCCTCCTTTTCAAAGTCTTGTTCCTCAGAACAATTTCTCTTAATCCTCAAATATTGACCCACAGGGATTCCAAAGATCAAGCTTTTTGGATGGCTACTTTCTGCATATAGTAAATTATTTGTAGCTGTGGGTTTTCTACATGTATTAGTTTTTACTGTGTTATCTTTTTGTTTAGTGAGTCTTAGGTCCAAGAAAGTAATTATTTTTTCATTAATGTCTGAGGTTAAGTACAAACCCATATCATTATTATTTAAAGTTTTTATGAATTCCTGAAGATGTTCTTTTGTACCATTCCACAATATGAGTAAAGAAGATGAGGAATTTAGATTTCCCTGGGTGTTTTCCATCCTTATAGTCAATGTAAAGATAATGGGACTAATACATATTTAAACAATGTAAATGTAGATTTATTTAATTTACATGACAGCGGCGAGTTAAAAAAAGGGGAATTAAAATGTGATACAAGGAGATTAAAAAAAGGGGAAATGTATGGAAAAGAATACTCTCAGTGACACTTAAATAGTGCAATATAAAACTCTTAGTGAGTGGGTATTCTTAATCCTTCCTTCTGTTGAACCAGATATACTAATAGAACTTCAAGTTATGTGAATATACTTTTATATTTGTAAAGTGCCTTCATGCATATATACATAGCCCCCAACAAGATATTTAGAGGGAAGTACTTCTTTAAATCAGACAGTATCCCCTACTTGAGACTAAATATGTTGCTAGATTGTGCTTGAAACTGCATACAAATTCCAGAGGGAAAACCTCTAGTTAGTTACCAGTTAATTTTCAATAGTGCATATATAGATATATAATAGACTCATACTGAAACCCTTTTTGGCCTCAATCCCAGATTGTAGCTTGTATAATACAGGGCAAGTTGTGGTAGCACTACGTGTAATATGTTTCAATCGATGATTAATTTCAGAGGCCCATATACAACACATAAACCTTTGTTTTTGCCAGTTCTTTGTAGTATTAGCTGATTTCAATACAGGCTATCTCTGATAAATATCATCTTAAGAAGCCTTTATACTGCATCTAGATGCTCTTTAAAAATTGTATTCATTATAGCAAAAGCTATTTCTAGTATGCTGGATATCGGATTCTAAGCAGGGATGCATGTATGGGCATTACACTAGGCCGTAACTACATGGAGTTTGCGGGCTCAGTTTGGCTCAACTACCGGATTAAGCTACGCGCATGCGCACGCCTTGCGTAATGATGTGTGCAGGGTCGTTGCTAGTCTTTTGCACAATAGTCTCCCATGTGGCACTGTATTAAAAGCCTTTGCAAAATCCAAAAAGACTACATCCACTGAGTTGCCTTGATCCAGGTTCCTACTAACCTCCTCATAGAACTAATTAGATTTGTTTGGCATGACCTATCCCTCAAAAATCCATGTTGACTCCTACTTATAATCCTGTTCAAATAGACATATTCTTGTATATTATCCCTTATTAACCCTTCTAAAAGCTTCCCCCACTACAGTTGTGAGGCTCACTGGTCTATAATTCCAGGATTTGCTCTTGCTCCCTTTTTAAATATAGATATCACCTCTGCTTTTCTCCAGTCATCTGGTAGAGACCCTGTGTTGAGTGAATCTTGAAAAATTAAATATAATGGTTTGGTTATTACAGAACCCAGTTCCCTTAGTACCCTTGGATGTATTCCATCAGGACCCGGGGCTTTATTAACATTTATTTTTTCCAACCTCTTTTGGATTACTTCCTGTGTTAACCAATTATTTGGCAAAGGTAGTGTAGCCCCAACATAAAGGGTAATATTCTAAATTCCTATTATATAACTATATTGTAGCATTTTACTATTGGCTGGCATTGTCAAGTATCAATTTCGGATGGAAAATGTGGATCCCCACAGTTGCTTTGTTGTTTAAAGCTGCAATCTGTGAATCTCATATAATAATTTATCATATTAATCTATATATGTTTCTTATTGTTTATGTTTTAGTATAGGGTAATAAATCTATATTTCTATTATTTGTGTGTATATGTAATTTGTATATTTATGTTTTCTAAAACTCCAACATATTCAGTAGTGTTAGTGTCAATGAAAATAGTGTTAAACAAGAGGCAGAAACATCTTTATCTAGTATTTCAAGACCCTCTGCACTATACAGGTGGTCTTCCAAGACTCTCAGCAGTAAATGGTCTTCAAATACCCTCATCAGTATGCAGGAGATCCTCCAAGACCCTTGACATTTTTTAAATTTCTAATATATTTTGAGATGTGACTATGTGTAGATGATGTTAATATGTTAGTGATGTCTTCCATCAGTATTACTATCATGGTAGTTACATATCATGCAACTTCCCTCTCAGTTCCCAAAAGAAAAGGGCAATAATAGAACAAAGAATGTCTAACGCACAGGAAGAAATGTATATACAACTTAGCTCTGTACAATGTGCAGCTGAAAGACTGTAACTAAGAAGGGATTGAACGTGAGATGATATCTTCATTTTATGGTTTAATGTGTGTTAACTCATCTTCATTTATCATCTGAGTGATGGATAATCCTGCAACCAACCTCCAAGAGCTAAATTATAAACAGTCTGGAAAAGACCATTCCATCCCACCTTAGATAAACTATACATGGTGCCCCACTGAGATTTCTTTTTGTAATATAATTTGTTTTAGTGACTACTGTGAATGACATATGATATCGTTACATCACTGTAATTGCCTAAATAATATGTCAGGCTTATAATACTGAATTAACCATTAGTCTGACTTTAACAGGTACATCAGTTTTTTTCCTTTGTGTTGGCAGGGTTGAAATATTCATAGTAACATTGTAATTCATGTAAATAAGAGTTATTTTCTGATCCTTGTAATATGTGAATTAATTGTTGATTGTTAAATGCTTTCTGACCCAAATACTGGAATAGTCCCTGGATCAGTACTCCTCCTTCTCTAGGTATCCAAGATAACTCTGAATGTGCATTTTTTTATATCCAACCCCTAAATCATTTTTTATCTCTGATAGCCCTATATTTGTTTCATTTTGTTTATACACAGTCTTCATTATATTCCTCCAACCACTCCTGGGCAATGCTGGCCAAATGGCAAATTGCATTGTCCTGCAAGAAGTTCCCATCCGCTCCAGGGAAGACAGTTGGATGGTGTGTTGCTCAATTGTAGCTTGTCTCTTGTCCCTCACACACCTTTGCAGCCGATGTTCACCCCTGACATCAGTGACACAAGGTCCTCCTCTGCTTCCACTCGATTTAATTGCAATAGTGCTGTATGTCTACTCACGGTACAATTTAACCAGCAGTAGGTGATCAGTTCACAAACCGCACTGTTTTCAGTAATACTGCCACCTATGGCCCAAAAGCCAATGACCATACCTGTTTCAAAGTCGGATAAATCACACGTTTTACCCTTGACAGCGATGGTTGATATGTTTGCAGAATGCCTACATGTCACCTTATATACCCACCAAGCCAGTTCATGACATGTGCCATATTTCATTGGTTATGCACTGCTGATGTAAAAAAAATAATAATGTGACTTGACCCTGTAAATTGCATGTTTTTTTTGTCCTTCCCAAATGCAAAACTTTGTTTGTTTCTGTTAAATCTCATCTTTATTTAGTTGCCCATTCTTCTAATTTATGTAAGACCGTATGGAGGGAAAGCACTTCATTTTCTGATTTAATTACCTTACACAACTGTAACGGAACCCATCACTGTTTTACCCTGTTTTATGGTTATTTAATTATTATGGTTAAAATATGATCCTACTGTTATACTGTATGTATGTTGGTTTATGCTCTGCAGAATATTAGCCCAGACTATTGCAGACCTTGGCATAATAGATAATCCTATTACAGAGTCTCCTCATAAGATAAGGAGGTCTATTGTATAAAGTGTTTTCATTATCAGACATAAGAACAAAGAAGTATAATCTGATCAATGTCTGATTGTATCAAAGTAGCCAGGTAGCCTCAGGGAGGTGTGACCACACCTATTGTCTCTCTATGTGTATTGTGTGGCCAACTATGGGGGATGTGTATTGCCTGTGGGAAGAGATGTGTATATATATTTCTGCACAACAAAATAAAGACAGTATTATTTGACTCCCAATTGAGTGTGGTCCAATATGGGAGGTTGGGGATGGTGAGACTGTAGTGCTTCTTGGATATTTTACCATATACCAGCGGAGATATTGGATTCGTGTTCCAACTCTGTTACAACAACGTTATGTCATCAGAACAAAAATGGAGACAATAGACAAAACATTTTTTTTTTTTAAGAACCCTCCTCATGCTTTGCGTGCTGCGTAAAACTTGGCGACTCAGCAAAGCGAGTCGAGTCGCTAACACTGAGCACAAAGGAGCTAATTGCCTGCGAGCCTCGCAAAGCGGTTAAACCACTAAAATGCGCAGCACAGGCGATGAGCGCCAAAGGCGCTCATTGCCTGCAAGCCTCGCAAAGTGAGGCAAGCAGTGGAGGTAATAAAACACAAAGGACTTAGCCTACAAACACTTACAAAACGAGGGATCGCCTTAGGCTGCAAGCAGTTGACGAATGCGGGACTTAGGAAAGCAAAATTACGAGACGCAGGACTTAGAAAAAAAATCAGACTTAAGAAAAATAAGTTAACAGCCGCACCGCGCAACCAAAAAAACAAGAAAAACACAAAAAATACAAAAACAAATACAACAAAAATATCACACATAGCACGGGAGAACAGCCAGGACGTCTGGAAATGAGGTGAAACGCAAATTTATGTCGAATTTAAGCGGTTTCGGCACTTGAAAATTGGCTTAGCAAGAAAAAAAAATGGTGGCCGAAAAAATTTAAAGCGAGACTACACGACCCCAAACCACGCAAAACACAGCCAGCGACGTATGTGGTAGAAAAATACTAATAGGAAAGACGCAAAATACTCACGAAACTATGTAAAACATAGACTAATGTCGCCATTTTACAGCACTAACTTACACATTTACACATTAAAATTCTGAAATGGCGGATTTCCCGCCTAAACCAACGGTTTTGTCTCACGCACGCAGCCTATATATAGGGCACACTTGCCACAGAACTGACAATATCTCCTCAGAGTGGACAGAGATTGTTAGCTCTTCAGGATACTGATTGATGAGCATTAAATACAAATAGGTAAAGTATATTAATAATCATTAATTAATAAATGAATTATTCTTTAAAAAAATAGAGCCACAAACGTATAATTTACGCTTGCTTTAGTTTAGCAATACTTTCATGCTTAGCTGTTTGTAATATATTAATTAATTGAATAATTAATTAGTAATGTATATTAATGTATTAATTATTAAGTAATCATTATGAAAACAAAATTATACAATTTTAAACTGCATAAAGTTCTGCATAAAGTAATTCTTACCTCTTTATAATATATTTAGGCATTGATTCATTAATTATTAATGTACATTATTTTATTAAATAATTATTCGTAATCATTATGAACAAATATTCTATATTTTACAATGCCTTTAGTTTATTAATATATTAATGCTTAGCTCTTTAGAATACATTTAGGCATTGATTAATTGATTATTAATGTACGTTAATTTATTAAATATGAATTAATAATATTATAAAAAAAAAAAAAAGGACCACAAACAATATGTATATTTTACTATGCACTGATATATCCGTGTTGCTGCTGATTGCCTCATAGGGATGAATCCAAATATTACAAATGCTTTCCATCTTATTTCACTTTCATCGTCTCTGCAGCTGACTGAACACAGAGAGTGACGTTTGCAGCCTTTGAACAGCATAAAGATCACCGTTACAGGTATGTCATTTAATTATGTTCTTATGGAACAAAAAAGGATTACCGTATATACTCGAGTATAAGCCAAGTTTTTCAGCCCTTTTTTTAAGGCTGAAAAGGGCCCCTTCGGCTTATACTTGTGTCTCTCTAACCCCCCCTCCCCCCCCCCGTGGCCCCCCCTCCCTTATCATCATCAACCGCCCCATCCTCATCCTCAACCACCCTCCTCATCCACAACCCACCTCCTCATCCTAAATCCCCTTCTCATCCTAAACCCCCATCCTCACTTTAGCCCTCTAAATACCTCCCCCTCTCCCTTTCCCCTCCATCTGCAGCTGCTCCTTCGCTCCTCCGCGCTTCTTCCGCCTGCGTCAGGACCCGGCATATGCTAATGACGTGACATCACATGC
This sequence comes from Discoglossus pictus, assembly GCA_027410445.1. Classification (NCBI taxonomy): domain Eukaryota; kingdom Metazoa; phylum Chordata; class Amphibia; order Anura; family Alytidae; genus Discoglossus; species Discoglossus pictus. Next base: position 8,077,695 of record CM050166.1, on the reverse strand, counting down.
GTGCCACGTCATTAGCATTGGACAGGTCAAGACGCAGGAGGGGGGATGAGGAGGGTGATAAGGGAGGGGGAGGGAAAGAGACACAGGGGAGGGAGAGGAGAGAAGAGACACAGGGGAGAGAGGGGGGGACACAAGAAAGAGGCACAGAGGGCACACAAGAGTTGGACACAGAGGGCACAAGAGGGACACAGGGGGCAGCACATTTCCCACCCTCGGATTATACTCGAGTCACTACGTTTTTCCAGTATTTTGTGGTAAAATAGGTGCCTCGGCTTATACTTGAGTATATACAGTAAGTCTTTTTATTTTGAATTGTTGACTAACGTATATTAATATATAAATTAATAATTACTAATCATTAAAAAAAATGACATCTGTTACATTTAATATTTTATAATGATTTTATTTATGAATATATTGATTATTATGCATTTATGTTTTGCATCTATACCAATGACAAATTAATTGAATACAAACATTAAAAAATGTATAACTTTTTTGACATGCATTTTTTTTTCTTGTAGACTGGTCATTTCTTTGTCAGTAGATAAACGTTCAAGATCAGCAGGGGGTCAAATACCCCCCCCCCCCCCCGTATTGTCAGACAGTGTCAGGTACACTTACAGAGAGATATATAATTGCATATAGACATTTTGTGCATATACAAACATATTTGATGTACTGCTCCGCATCTTCAGCCAGCCTGCGCTACCTATATATATCCAGTCACACAAACATTACGCTGGACATCAGCTCTCCTAAGGACTTAATCGACTTGTTCCTAGAGAAGATAAAAGAGGTAACGCAACTCTGTCCTTTATTATACACGTACATAGTATCAGTCAGTCTACTCCAGTCTGTGAACTGGAACATTTTGAAGTGTGAAATGAGGCTCCCTTTAAAGGGCAGCTGCCTAGTTGGCCTAATGAGTAACCTGGCCATGAGTAGGTGGGACCTCGAAGGCTGAGATTAGATTATTGTCATACAGGGAATTACTATTTGCCACTTTGCTTAAGCAATTGACTTATCTGCCCTTCAAGCTGGAAGGGGTCTTGGAATTTGAGAAATGAAAGTCTTTATAAGATAACTATGTTGAATGCCAAGACTGTATGTACTTGCACATGATATGCAATTAATTAAAGAGACACCTACCAAAATATGTGGGGACTTTTTTCTTTCTTATAGATGCTTTAAAATAGAGACAATAGGTGGCTCAAGGTATAAGGGAAATCTGGGATATACACAAGGGGTGCTCCTTGAGGATATAAACAACTTAGTGACAAATTGGGATGAGGGAAAGAAAAAGTATCCTTTTGTATTGAAGTGCACACCCTCTGCCCTAATAACAATATAGAACAGCAAATGAGTAAAACTTAACGTTTATTAGTAAGTATTTACAATAAATTATTAAAATCCTGAAATACTGACGAGATCCGATCAGTAGTGATATCTGAAATAATTGTAAGGGCTTCCTTGGTTTGAGGATAGAATTAAGAATCTGTGGAGATAAACACTGGATCCTCCTATATAAAATGACTAGTGGCTATAAAGTGCAAAGTAATAATAGGTGGAATACTAATATACAGCAGAAATGCAGGTCCGAGAGGCAGAGCTAGCAACCGAACAAGGCAGACGTGTCTGCTTTGAGCTCCGTAGGGGGACCCAAATTAGGGACCTAAAACCCACTTAAGTGGGATAAACACCCCCAGTGAGACTTGTGGGCAAGTGGGGAAGTGACCCCTGACTCCCGGGAGACCCTTTGGCCGCCTAGCGGGCCACAAGAAGAAAAAAAGGGTCTGAGGCCCTGCATCCTACCCCGGAGGCTGCGGAGGGCGATCAAGCACTTTCTCCCGGAGATCCACGGGGAGAGTAGCGGAGTGCCCGGTGGTAGCTGGACCACACAGGGGATCCCTGGAAGCAGGCCGGACCTCGAGTCGCGGGGAAAGGGCGCTGCACGGACCGCGGCCGCCATCTTGAGAACCCCTGGAACAGGTCTGTAACGGAGCCTGAGGGATTGGGGAGAGACATTGCCCCCAAAGGCTACAAAGAGGAGAGCCAGAGTGACCTAGCCGGCCACAAACTTGAGCTGGGGACCCCTGCACACTAGAGGCCCTGGGGTGGCTACAGAGAGAAGACAGACAGAGGGGCCACGAGGGCGCAGACGCCATTTTACAGCAAAGGAAAGGGTAGAACTCCAGACTCTAGACCTAGCTGCTGGCCTTACCAGGTACTCTTAAACACTATCCACTATCCTTATAACCTCTACTTTTATAATAACATAGGGATCAAGCTTGAATAAACTAAGAGACCCCATGGACTTTCTCCAAGGCAGATGGGCCTCACTTAACAACTAATACTCCATTATAATGTTTCAACAAATGGCACTAATGTAGGCATACAAGGACAGCTATAATGCCATTTTACATCAATAATTGGTGAATATCTTGCATATGAACAATCTGCTCAAAGCTACATTGATCTCATAATTGTCTCATAGACTGTACTAAACTGCAGGATTACTTTTATATACTGCCATCTGGTGGCTCTTCAGGAGAAAAAAAAAAAAAAAAGAACAATTGGGGCTTAACACCAAAATTTTGGACCATAGCTGTCAAGAACAGATAATTAAAAACATGAACCCAATAGAGGGAGACAGAGGGGAAAAGAGACTGACAGAAAAGAATATAAACATGGCTTAACAAGCAACCGCAACCCTGGGTCCCACCGACTAAATGTGTAAATGCACCACTGCCTTCACACTGAATTCCAACACTCCTATATAATGTTGAAAAAGTAAATCATAAGAAGTCTATGCTCGGGGGATCCCAGAATTAAGGCCGTCAGTAGCGGTTAAAATACTGCTTATAGATTTAAAAAGTGACAAAGGGTGGCGACATTGAAAGTGCAGATATATTTTTGAACTGGAATCATGGTTAAGCCCAAACGGTCAGAACATTCCAAAAACATTAAAGAGCATTTTCAAACAACTATGGCCAATCAAAAACAAACCTCAGACAGCGACCCAACAGACTCAGGACCTTCGGAACCAGATATGGAACAAAGTATTATTACCTCCATGGACATATCTGCAAAGTCAATGGCGCAGATAGCGGAACTCATGCAAAGCAAACTAGACAGCATCAAAAAAGAGCTCTCAAAAGAGATACACGATCTGGGTCAAAGAACCCATCTCTTAGAAACCTTGGTGGATGATTGGGGAGAAAATCAACACCAGATGGGGTCGGCGGTGACAAAGCACTCCTTGCAGATTGCAGAAATGGCTGAAAAACTAGAAGACATGGACAACCGGAGTCGGAGACATAACTTGAGATTAAGGGGGATACCCCGAGCAGTGACGGATCTCTTACCCTACATCCAAACCACGTTTAATTTTCTGACCCCGACACTTCCAGAGGCACAATGGGAAATAGAAAGGGCACATAGGGCCCTGGGGGCTACTTCAGCTCCTAATATTCCCAAAGATGTAATTATACGGCTTCTTCGTCAGAGGGACAGAGACGCTATACTGGGAGCAGCAAGGAAATGCAGAGAAATTAAGGGTCCAGATGGCTCTATACTACAGATATACGCAGATTTAGCCCCCAACACCCTTTTGAGAAGACGACAGATGAGACCGGCGCTGATAGTTTTGCAACAACACAAGATTGCATACAGATGGGGATTCCCCTTTGTGCTCCTGTTTCAGGTAAATGGAACTTCTTATTCCACTAAAACCTTAGAAGAGTGTATGCGAATACTACAAAAATTGGAACTAACCACAACAAAGGAACGAGGCTTACAACAACAAGACTCCCCTCGAAGGAGCCCAAAGAGACCGTGGCAAGATACTCCACTTCCACAAAGGCGTAAAATAGGACCTACAACAACAGAACTCTCTCAGAAAATACAAGTAGGGAAATATTGCTCTATTCAGACCCTGGCATAGGGAGTAAGGACTGATCAAGGAATTCTAAGATACCTCATACTATCAATGCCTGGACTATCAAATTTGTAGAGACTCTACTATAAAAAGCCTAAATAGCTAGGCTAAAATTAAAGAGGCTTTAATATTGCTAGACCTTAAAGTAAATATAAGGGTAAACCATGTACACAATTCTATGAATACAATTCTGTCTTAGGGAATAAGGGCGAGGCAGAAGAGACTAAAAGGTTCTTTTTCTTTTATACCTGAGGTTTAGTTTGTTAAAATGATGGGGTCATTTATCGAGAAGGGCAAATGGTTGAGATTAAGACTAAAGGGGTGGAGTAACTTTTGGCCATTTTGACAGTTAAAGGATATATTATATACACAACATTGGTAATGTGGGGAGGGCCTGAAAAGTACAGCAGATAACCGGGAGTAGGAGAAATTATTAAAGAAATAAATAAGGGCAGTGGGGAAACTTAATAAAAAAAAAAACAAAAAAAAAACTAGAAGGTGGGACCATACGGAGATTAAGTAAAGGAAGTTTAAGGGGGGGGCAATACAATAGCTAACGTAACGTTACACACCGTGCATTCCTCATACTGGCGTGAAGGAGACAGGGAAGGCTCTCTCTCCTCAGACCAGAATTACTAAGAGGCATCTACGAAGATGCTGGGGAACGAGCACAAAGATACTCAGATTCGTAGAAAGTTTTAGTTTAATTGAAATTAATGTTATCATTTTTTGGTTAGTTGTTTTCTTTGGCAGTGACACGGAATTGAAACTTACAACTCAGAGGTGCAGGAAGAAGGGTCTTGCTTGGTCCAGTTTTCTCAAAAAAACAGGGATCATTGGCTTCAAAAGTGAGTATTATTTATACGCTTTTTTCTCTCCCCGGGATAGATGGCTAGAGTAGGATACACTTTTATAACTCATAATGTTAGAGGATTAAATTCACCCTTTAAGAGGAGGAAAGCCTTCCTAACATATAAAGCACATAATCCGGCAGCTATCTTCCTTCAAGAAACTCACTTCAAATTGAATGATATCCCAAAGTATATTCATGGTAACTATCCTCATATATATGCTACCACACAGACCTCAAGAAAGGCGGGAACAGCAATCCTTCTACACAGGGATTTTCCCTTTATTCTTAGTAACAAGACCATTGACCCGGAAGGAAACTATATTATTTTGACAGGCACAATACATGCTAGTAAAACCACGCTTATTTCATTATACTCTACAAACTCATCCCCTCACAACTGTCTCTTACGATTACTTCGTCATTTGGAATCTAAAGATTTAGTATACGTGATAGTAGGGGGAGACTTAAATTTAGTACTCAAACCATCCCTAGATCGCACGGGAGCTTCAGTGGGAGACAAATTCTCCAAGAAAATAGAATTAATACAAGCTAAACTAAGGAGATTACAGATGACGGACATATGGAGGGAGAGCCACCCTTTTGATAGGGAATGTAAATTTTTCTCCACAGTACATCAAACTTATTCAAGAATAGATACCTTCCTGATAGGAACAAACTTAATTGATCAGACTGATGGAGTAGAGATATATCCATGTACTTGGTCAGACCACTCTTATGTTTGCCTTAAAATTCAACTGGGGGGGACCCTGGGGGGAGCCAGAGGCTGGAGATTAAATGAAATGCTCCTAACCCAACCTCACTTAAGAGACCGAATAACGGTGGCTTTGGATTCATACTTTACAGAAAATATAACTGGGAATGTATCTCCAGATTGCATATGGCTGGCTCATAAAGCCATATGCCATAGACTTGTATACAAATAGCGGCCCAACATAAAAAACAACAAAATCAAAAAGAAAGGTTAGCAAAGGAAAAACTTGTAGAATTAGAAAAGGTGAATCAACAAAACCCAACGAAAGCACTAAGACAACAAATAGAGTTGGTGAGAGTTGAGTTAGATCAAATCTTGTCAGTTAAGACTGAAAGAGCCTTGCGTTTTACGGGTCAGAGGTTCTACGCCAGGGCGAATAAACCAGATACCATGCTAGCCAACCAATTGAAAAACAAAATTGCCCAATCAAAAATATACCAGATAAAAGATACACTAGGACAAATAACATCTAGCCCCAAGAAAATACAAGAAATGTTCAAAAAATTTTATAGTAAATTATACACTTCCCATAGATCAGCAACAGAAGTTCCCATAAGGGACTTTCTAAATTCCTGCGAACTTCCCAGATTAACGGAGGAAGATAACGGGTTAATCGACTCCAAGATTATATTAGAAGAAGTGAATCAGGCTATACAGGATGCGAAGGCAGGCAAGTCCCCTGGACCGGACGGATTCACGGCACAATATTATAAAACTTTCTCTCATATTCTAGCCCCACACTTAACCACCTTTTTTAACTATATTTTAGAAGGTAAATCAATACCAGCGGAATTTAACCAAGCCAATTTGGTCTTTTTCCCAAAAGAGGGTAAAGATAAGTTAGAAGTGAAAAATTTCAGGCCCATATCTCTACTCAATATTGATTTAAAATTATTAACAAAGATTATAGCCAACAGGATAGCAAGATTCCTCCCAAAGTTGGTTCACCCAGACCAGGTGGGCTTTATTTCTTATAGGCAGGCGGGAGATAATATTCGCAAAGTAACTAACCTAATCCACATAGCCCAACAACAACGCTCTGCTCTGTGCATGTTGGCCCTGGACATAGAAAAGGCCTTTGACACAGTAGAATGGCCCTATCTATGGGAAGTACTAGCAAAATTTGGTTTTTCAAACACATTTGTGAACCTGCTTCAAACACTTTATAAAAAACCTAAGGCGGAAATTAAAGTGACAGGACAGAACAAAGAAATTATAGATATACAGAGGGGCACAAGACAAGGTTGTCCGCTCTCTCCGCTGTTGTTTGCCTTGGTAGTGGAACCTCTGGCTCAGAGGATCCGGGCTTTTGCCCAAATAAAAGGAATACAGGCTGGATAAACTCAGTTTAAAAGCAGCTGGTTCGCGGATGATGTTCTTTGTACTCTCACTGACCCTACATCCTCGATCCCGGCTCTGTTTGAAATACTTGACAAATTTGGCTTTATCTCAGGCCTTAAATTAAATAAGACCAAAACAGAGGTGTTGGCCTTAAATTTAACCAAGGGAGAAGAGACTTTCCTGAGAGATAATTACAGGTTTACTTGGCCAAAGACCCATATTAGATACTTGGGGATTAATCTTACAAGAAACTTAGGGGACCTCTATAAATTCAACTATGACCCTCTCATCAAACAATTAAAGAACGACATGAATTCATGGTCCAAACTCAAATTATCTTGGCTAGGACGGATACATTCCATAAAAATGAATCTATTACCGAAAATTCTCTATCTGTTCCGATCCTTGCCAGTTAGATGCCCGGAAAAAAAATTAAGACAATTCCAAAAAGTAATTTTTCAATACATTTGGCAATACAAGTCGCATAGAATAGCGAAACAGATAATGACTAGACACAAAAGATGGGGGGGTCTATCGTGCCCTAATCTTATACAATATTATCGCGCGGCTCAATTGGCAGTTATCCCTAGGATCCATTCACGGGATCATAAGCCAAGCTGGGTTTATATAGAACGACCTTACACTTAGGAGCAAGTAATTTGGCTAAAAAAACCATTAGGGGTACTTAGACAGCTACAAAACCCGATAATTAGGTTGTCATTACAGTGCTGTAAATGGGCTCAAACAAACCATGGGATCCTGGGGGGGCTATCTCCCTTGGCTCCCCTTATACCGCACCCGGAATTTCGAACTCCCCTATCTGAACGTTCAAGGGAGTGGTGGACATCAAGAGACCTAGGGAGAATTGGGAGCTGGGTAACGGAGGGGGGCTCTCTCTCCTATGTGAGTCTAAGGGACAAGCATAATCTTCCATTGGAGGAGCACTATAATTTCTGTAGGATTAATCATTTGGCGAGCTCCCTGGTCAAACAGCAGGGCATCCCGAAATATACTTGGTTCTCAAAACTATGTAGTACAGCGCCTTTAACAAGAGGAATACTGGGCATGCTCTATTCAGAATTTAATAAACCAAAAGTAGACCCCAAGGATAGCTAAATGGAATAGGGGACAAAATCCAAATTGCTATAGAGGATGCAGTTCGAGAGGCACTTTCATACATATGTGGTGGACTTGCTCCAAAGCTCAAAGGATGTGGCAAGAATGTACACGTCTAGCATCCATTATATTTCAAATAGATCTAGAGGTTCAGATGGAGGTCTGTCTGTTAGGACTAGGCTTGGAAGCTTTAACGGCTACCCAAAACAAGATGATGCAGTTTATATGTCTAGCGACTAAAAACTGCATAGCTAAAAAATGGAAAGCAGAGCATATAGAACCTTTAGAGATAACCAGTAAATTAAATCAAATTATGCTATACGAAAGAATATCTCACATTCTAGCAGACACTATGGACAAATATCTAGCAATTTGGGAGCCCTGGGTCACTTATCCAGGTCAACAAAAATAAATTACAGGGGTCTGATATCCCGGGGAGAGAAAGAGAGTGAAGGGAGGATGAGAAATGGAGGGCTGGACTGGGGAACACCCAAGAAACTCAAGCACCGAAGAGGTAAGATAATAGTAATGAAATCGATAGGGAAATAACTATCAGCTGCCAACAGTTTATAACAAATTGAACTTTAATTACATTTTCAACCGTAACTAAAGGGGAAAAGAAGGGATGGGGGATGGGAGGGTTTGATAATTCAAGGAGCTTCAGGAATAAATGTAAAAAGGAGGATCATGATAAGCTCCAAAAACTAGCTTTAGCTAACGGGGATAAATAAGGATAACGGGAACAGAAAAAGGAAAAAGAAGTGTGAAGGTCACAAATGGTTGATGAAAATTTTAATGGAATATGAGTATTGTATGTTATGCTTTTATGACTAATTATTACTCCATTGAGTTAGAATCGACTTTCTTACAGACTGTGAAATAGGTAAAAACTGCCTGATCTGTGAATCAAGGCTTACTGATATACTGTTGATTCTCTACTCTTTTATTAAGTGACTAATAAAAAATCAATGGGAAAAAAAAAAGAAATGCAGGTCCAAGCTATAGGGCCTATATGTTTGCTTTATGCGTATTCCATATATACAAAGTGACTAGTGCTAGTGGTGGTAGTAACAGTGATATCACTTATAAATATTGCACCTTCATGTAACTTATAACATATATTATAGTGCCAATATCAATTGAATAAATATAATATAATGTTGGATACAATATAAATAAAGTGCTGGTGCTTGCTGAGGATATGGTAAGTTCCACAGTACAGCTTTATTGAGGAAAGTCCAATATTGTTATATATTATGAATGGTCAGTATCACTACACGAACTGAGGAGCTGGATAAAGGTCTGTATAATTCCACATTAGCTTGTTGATTAGTATAAAATATAAATTGTAAGTTTTGAGTATGTGGGAATCATATTGTTCGATCGTTTTAGACGGTATTTCTATATGGTTTGCACAGCTCCTGAGTCCCTAAACTACCCGCGCGTTGTCTAGGCGTCTGCGTATGACGTCATAGCGCAATGTTGCGGCGTAGAACGTGCAACCCGACGCACGTTTCTGAATATTTCATCAGGGGTTACCGGAGGAGTCTCTTAAGGAGCTATTTATGCTAAATGGTTGCCATAGCAACTACAGGGACTAGTAAAATCAAATAGTTAAGGGAAATATATAGTAATTAAAATCTTGCTGATAATATGATGGGATTTTGGCACAACGAAATAATGTTATTACTATTACAATATTATGGAAAGCAGAATAATATTTAATGCAGAAAATAGAAATAGGACAGTGTCCTTTATGTAATACAACTTTAACATTGATAGGTATATATTGTGTATTGGTATAAAATATTAGTATTCATGTCCTTAAAAAGGGAATGTTATATGACTCTACAATTGGCCTAACATATACGTGGGGCAATGGTTTTAAAAAAAATATGAATGGTTATTCACTATTCCATTATTATGTGATGTTCAACCACATAAATAGACTTTCTATTAGCCATTTGTAGATATAAAATATATTTCTATATATTATATTGTTAAGTTATATGTAATTCATATAACTGGATAGAATGACACTTCTCTACAATGATTACCTCCTTATTTCTATTCCTTATTACCTTTACGGTTATTATACAGGGAATACGGAGGGAGAAATTTATAATGCCCTTGTGGCATATTTGTTCACATTCATCAAATGTAGTAGTATATCAGAAATTACTGGGTATCCTGAATGTTAAATGGAGGCCCTAATTGAATGGTGTGAAAGTGAATCCATCATTTAGGCCCCACGGTTTTTTGGTCTTAAGTGTAAAGATCCAATAGGCCTCCTTTTTTAGTAGTTCCCTATCAATGTTACCTCTTCTAATGTTATGTTTGACACCGTCAATGGCTGTAAAATATATATACCTAAGGTCTCCATTATGGTGAGAATTGACATGATTAGCTACTGGTGTGTCATATTCTTTGGTAATGCTGTATACATGTTCTAAGATTCTGCGTCTTAGTTCTCTACAAGTTTTTCCTACATAATTCATACCACATTTACAAAGCATGAGATATATTACCCCTTCAGTTTTACATGTTATTAACTGTTGGATCTTAAATTTGTCTTTTCCATCTTTTGAGGGGAATGTTTTAGTAGCATTTACATATTTACAAGCTTTGCAAGATAAGCATTTAAAGCAGCCCTTTGTTCTGTTAAGCCAGGTATTGTTTCTAGCACCCTCTAGATGGCTTCTAGTTAGCATATCTCTCAGGTTAGTTGATCTTCTGCTAGTGATTTGAGCCTGGTTTCTTAAAAATGGCCTTAAATCATCATCATCTAGTAAGATCTTCCAATGGTCACTGAATATTTTCCTAATTTCATGCCATTTTCCGTTATAAGTTCCTATACATCTAACCACATCATCTTGATCTTTATTTTTAGTAGACAGCAGTAGTTCTCTGTCTACTGCTTGTGCTCTTTGATATGCTCTTTTTAGGGGTTTATTTTTATACCCTCTCTCTTTAAAACGGTGCTGTAACTCTCTGGCTTCCATCTCAAAATTAATTATAGATGTTTTAACTATAAAACAAATAAATATTACCTATTGAGCGTGATACAGTTTAATTATGCACTTTTCAAGTCTATCTATTTCAGTAAGACTTTTGAATTATTTAATATTTTTACATTACTAGCCCTGATACCAGTGAAAGTGTTAAATAAATGAATACAGACTTTAATAACCCATTATATATTATTTCAGAGAGTCATGTTCTTTATTTTATAATATTATTGTTCTTATTTCATTTTCTGTCACAACGTTTCAAAAGCCCCATAAAACGATTACACAAGATACGAAACCGCCACAAGTGTAATAATGTGTTTATTGCTGATTATCACAAAGGTTTAGGAGTCAAACTAATACAAGGTTTAGATAAAGAGAATAAATCAATAAATTAATTAATATCACTGGTCAAAAAACAATATATTTTTTTTTGTCTCAGAATTCAAAATAGGTGAACCTTATAGTATTCTCTTTTTAGAAATTCTATCATGTAAGGATTTTGAGAGTCAGTGATTTTAAGTTTACAGTATTACATATATTTACAATATGTACATAGTAAAGGACTAACTCCCCTCAAAGGTAGAAGTATAGGATTTTCTCCGGTATTTTTCAATAGTAATCAGCAAGCATTACTGGACTCCACTTGCCCTGGTATCACTTTTCCATTTTTGAAATGTCCTGGTGGAATTGTTCACTGTGTTCATTGCTGACTTCCCCAAAATTTTCTGGGAAGTAATCCAGGGGCAAATCCAGGAAATGTATTTTCAAAGACGTGTTACATCCTATGTTCTTATAAGATTGCAAAAGATCATCCACTATTTCTTTGTAGTTGTCTGCTTTATCGTTCCCTAAGAAGTTCTGGCAAACACTTGTGAAAGATTTCCATACAGCCTTTTCAGCCTGGTTCAACTGACTATCAAAGTTCTCATCTTTAATCAGTTGTCTTATTTGCGGTCCTACAAAGATCCCCTCTTTGATCTTTTCATCACTGATCCTTGGGAATTTTTTTCTTACACATGGAAATCCCGGTCCACTTCATCGCTTTGACAAAGTTCTTCATAAGACCAAGCTTTATATGGAGTGGAGGTAGATACACTTTTTCTGGATTAACGAGTGGTGTATTGACCACATTGTTCTGTCCTGGAGTTAGTGATGTCCGTTTCGCCATTGTTTCTGGGAGTAATGATTTATTCGGTCTCTGCTGTCCCACTCACAAAGAAAACAGCTGTACTTTGTGTGACCAAGTTGTATTCCAAGTAGAGATGTCGCAAACAGTTTGCCCGCGGACTATTCGCAGCGATTTTGGAATGTTCGCGTTCGCATCGGACGGCGAACACATGCACTTTTGGGTTTGCCTCCTATTCTTTATCATTGAGGAAACTTTGACCCTGCACCTCACAGTCAGCAGACACATTCCAGCCAATCAGCAGCATACACTCCCTTCCAGGGCCTTCCATCTGAAGGACAGCATACATTTTAGAATCATTCTGATGCTGCATTCGTTGTGAGAGGACAGATAGTGTAGCTGCTGGAGATTTAATAGGGACATAGATAACCAGGCTGTGTATTTAGCTTCCACTACAATTAATGTAATTTCAGTTGCCTGCCTGTGTCAGGCTCACAGCTTATATTGTGCTCAGTGAAATAAAACAACACTTTTTTGACTGTAATAGATTGAATAGCAATTGCCTGCCTACAGGCATGTGTGTGAAGCCTATTGCATCTTCTTCTGCCAACTTTTGCCAGTGCACAGTGATACGTCATGTCTGGTGCAACCGTAGTGTACAGTGACATAAAACAACACTTTTTTGACTGTAATAGATTGAATAGCAATTGCCTGCCTAGAGGCGTGTGTGTGAAGCCTATTGCATCTACTCTGCCAACTTTTGCCAGTGCACAGTGACACTCATATCTGGTGGCACCTTAGATTGCACGCGCAGTGCCCCAAATTTAAAGTAGAAGGTCCGACCAAGCATCTTTTTCCATCTCCCTGTTCCAAAAATTAATGCCATATACACGTCCCCTAATAGAGGACGTAACAGGGAATAAACCAATAGGAATAGTACTACTTAACAGTACACACCTTATAATAATGCAGACAGAGGAAACACAGAGAGAGAAGTCTGAAGAAGAGGAGTCAGAGGAGGAAGGTGGCTTTGAGGAGGTGGAAGACCAAACACAACAGGCGTCCCAGGGGGCTTGTTGTCACCTTTCGAGGACCCTTGGTGGCTGGGTGGAGGAAGAGACCTTCAATGACATCAGTGAGGACAAGTAACGGTACATGGCTAGCTTGGTATCCAACCTTGTGCAAATCGGGAAATTGCGGTTGTGCAAAGGGACTGTTTGCGGTTGTTTGCGGTGCATTAAACGGGGAGATTGGTCTGTTACTGTGAAGTGGGTGTAACCTTTACACTACCTGATCGATACAACATCATACCTGATGTTTTAAAGCATGTTATTCCAAACAATTTAGGAATGTTAGGTGATTTATGCCCTTTATGGCTTAAAACCAGACTCTGCATCAACTATGTAATTTTCCGTGGGAGTTTTGCCATGGATCCTCCTCCGGCATGCCACAGTCCAGGTGTTACTCCCATTGAAACAACTTTCCCATCACTATTGTGGCCAGAAAGAGTCCCTGTGGGTTTTGAGATTCGCCTGCCCATTGAAGTCTATGGCGGTTCGCCGGGTTCGCCCGTTAGCAAACATTTGATTGAACTTCGCGTCCGATGTTCGCGAACCGAAAATTTGATGTTTGCGACATCACTAATTCCAAGCAAAAGAGCTAATACTGACAAGTCCCCACAAATATTCAATTTGTATTCTTCATATTTGATTCCTTCAAGGACGAGTTTCATGCTCTCATAAGTTCCTTTAATATTGTCAGCATGAGCTAGTGGCACTGATGGAAACTTATTCCCTTTGTGGAGAAGCACAGCTTTCCAGCTAACTTTAGAAGAATCGATAAATAAACGCCAATCCTGTTTTGTACTCGTGTTTTATTGACAGAATAAACATTATTGCAAAACACAAGTTCATCTTCAAGGGAAAAGTAACTATGCCTATCTCTAAAAAAACTTTTATGGAGAAGATTCAAGCCTTTCAACCTGGAGCTTAAAAGTTCTGCTTGCGTTTTAGATCGGTTCAAATGTCGGACAAGGCCATTGAGATCTCCTTGGCTAAGGAAATGTGGTTGTAACGATGAAGTTTGATCAAGCCTTATATCATCATCACCATGCTCTACAGGATCTTTTTCTTGTTCATCATCACTAAGTATTACTTCTTCTGGAGGCGTTGGCACAGGCAATTCTTCACTATGCAGCACTGGCGTGATAGCAGATGGTAAATTCAGATATGTCACAGGGTGCTTTGATTTAGAACTGATGCCTGAAATGTTTGTAAGACAAAAGTAACGATCTGTGGAGTGATCTTTTTGTTCTCGCCAAATCATTGGAACAGCAAAATGTATGTGCCGAGAACCCGTTGACCAACTTGTGAGAAGTCTGACAGAGGTACGAAAACAAAAATGAGGGGCCCAACTTTTATCTTGGTCACCGACTTTGCATCCAAAGTAAAGCTCATAACACTTCTTAATAAGTGGAGTAATAGTTTATAAATTATTAAATATCACCTCACCACAAATGTAGCAAAATGAGTCCGGATGATTAATACAATTTCTTGGCATTGTTCAACATCACATTATGAACATAAAATGGACATAGAACTATACAAATAACAGATACTCACAGCATTAGATGTTTTAAGAACAAACTCTTTTCACCAACTGGCCAGGAACGCTGACTCATACAGTAAACAAACAAACACGTGACTCATCATGACTCAGGAGCATCACATGACAGAATATAACTCCACTGTTCATTACTCTGGGCCCTTTGTACTTTGACTAACCAGTAGAATTTACAACAATTAAAAATAATACTAGGATTTTACTGATGAAAAATTGACATATCTTAATGCTGGATGAATGTGTTATACAGCACAATGTATTATATTAAAGAGGACATAACTATGGGTGATAGCACAATTCTGAGACCATTTTCAAAATCAGTGGGATACATTACTTATACCACAACCCTTATTTGCTCTGAGACAAAATCTTTGTTGAAGAGTGTAATCGATTTTATATATATATATATATATATATATATATATATATATATATACATATAAAATTTTGCAGACCTTTTAAATTACTTCCTCTTTATAGAGTAACTACATTGCTTTGTTTTAAATACTGCAAAGCATTCTGGATAGTCACATGCAAATGAGGCTCAAGGCTTAAAGTTACAATTGGGAATAACAAAACAACTAATGTCTGGTTCTCGTCTGTAGTTTGGGAACAATAGGGCCAAGCCCTTCCAGAGCAGTTATACATTTAAATCAGTTTATTATGCACTGAAATCATTTAAAAAACTGAAAATGCACTGAAAGTACCCTCTTTCAGATGCAACAAAGAAAGTAAATCCTTCTAGATCTTTAATTCCTTTCATGTCTCTTTAAATGACCACTGTAAAAGTCCATTTATAATAGTACATATACAGGGAGTGCAGAATTATTAGGCAAATGAGTATTTTGACCACATCATCCTCTTTATGCATGTTGTCTTACTCCAAGCTGTATAGGCTCGAAAGCCTACTACCAATTAAGCATATTAGGTGATGTGCATCTCTGTAATGAGAAGGGGTGTGGTCTAATGACATCAACACCCTATATCAGGTGTGCATAATTATTAGGCAACTTCCTTTCCTTTGGCAAAATGGGTCAAAAGAAGGACTTGACAGGCTCAGAAAAGTCAAAAATAGTGAGATATCTTGCAGAGGGATGCAGCACTCTTAAAATTGCAAAGCTTCTGAAGCGTGATCATCGAACAATCAAGCGTTTCATTCAAAATAGTCAACAGGGTCGCAAGAAGCGTGTGGAAAAACCAAGGCGCAAAATAACTGCCCATGAACTGAGAAAAGTCAAGCGTGCAGCTGCCACGATGCCACTTGCCACCAGTTTGGCCATATTTCAGAGCTGCAACATCACTGGAGTGCCCAAAAGCACAAGGTGTGCAATACTCAGAGACATGGCCAAGGTAAGAAAGGCTGAAAGACGACCACCACTGAACAAGACACACAAGCTGAAACGTCAAGACTGGGCCAAGAAATATCTCAAGACTGATTTTTCTAAGGTTTTATGGACTGATGAAATGAGAGTGAGTCTTGATGGGCCAGATGGATGGGCCCGTGGCTGGATTGGTAAAGGGCAGAGAGCTCCAGTCCGACTCAGACGCCAGCAAGGTGGAGGTGGAGTACTGGTTTGGGCTAGTATCATCAAAGATGAGCTTGTGGGGCCTTTTCGGGTTGAGGATGGAGTCAAGCTAAACTCCCAGTCCTACTGCCAGTTCCTGGAAGACACCTTCTTCAAGCAGTGGTACAGGAAGAAGTCTGCATCCTTCAAGAAAAACATGATTTTCATGCAGGACAATGCTCCATCACACGCGTCCAAGTACTCCACAGCATGGCTGGCAAGAAAGGGTAGAAAAGAAGAACATCTAATGACATGGCCTCCTTGTTCACCTGATCTGAACCCCATTGAGAACCTGTGGTCCATCATCAAATGTGAGATTTACAAGGAGGGAAAACAGTACACCTCTCTGAACATTGTCTGGGAGGCTGTGGTTGCTGCTGCACACAATGTTGATGGTAACCAGATCAAAACACTGACAGAATCCATGGATGGCAGGCTTTTGAGTGTCCTTGCAAAGAAAGGTGGCTATATTGATCACTGATTTGTTTTTGTTTTGTTTTTGAATGTCAGAAATGTATATTTGTGAATGTTGAGATTGTTATATTGGTTTCACTGGTAAAAATAAATAATTGAAATGGGTATATATTTGTTTTTTGTTAAGTTGCCTAATAATTATGCACAGTAATAGTCACCTGCACACACAGATATCCCCCTAAAATAGCTAAAACTAAAAACAAACTAAAAACTACTTACAAAAATATTCAGCTTTGATATTAATGAGTTTTTTGGGTTCATTGAGAACATGGTTGTTGTTCAATAATAAAATTAATCCTCAAAAATACAACTTGCCTAATAATTCTGCATTCCCTGTACAGAGACCATGATGAATCTTGTTACATGTATCTCTATCTAACATCTTGTTACATGGATCTCTACCTATGGTACTACACACAGCCCATGATAGATCGTGTTACATGTATCTCTATCTAGCATCTTGTTACATGTATCTCTATCTATGGTACTACACACACATACGTGTATCTATTTATAGTACTACATGTACAAAGCCCATGATCTCTCTCTATGACAGTAATATTTTACATACAAATCCCATTATTACATGTATTTCTCTCCTTCCTAAGGAGGAACTGGCTATGGACACCAATTACTGTGACAAGAGCCTACTATGGACTATTGTGGCTTTATTAGCAGCGGGGACTGATACCACAACATCCACCGTAATGTACTGTCTGCTAATGATGTCTCATTACCCAGAGGTGCAGGGTAAGAGCAGCGCAATCAATGTATGCGCAGGGGCTTGGTGGGTTATGGTGTGGACTGAGGAGCTGACAATGGCATTGTGTTACTCATCATCATTCAAAATGTAGATAAGATGGTACTGTATGTGATACAGAGCAAGCCATACCAAGAACAAGCAACTCGCAATGACCCAATTACTGCAATGGCAAAAAGTACGGCTATAAAGAACCTATACAGCAGATACACAAAAAGATACATATACCCAAAAGTCTTCTATAGTTCTCACCATTTCTCTCCATGCAGTGACAGCCTCATAGCAGCTTCCTCTCTCTTGTAACTCTCTAGTTCCCAGTGTTGCCCCCAGTGGTGAGTTTGTGCACTACAGTATTTCATATCTGAAGTGGAACATTATGAAGTGTGAAATGAGGAGCCCTTCACAGAGAAATACCATAGGCATAGCCTTTATTAGTCCATCTACAGTGGATATAAAAAGTCTACACACCCCTGTTAAAATGTCAGGTTTCTGTGCTGTAAAAAAAATAGACCAAGATAAATCATTTCAGAACTTTTTCCACCTTTAATGTGACCTATAAACTGTGCAACTTAATTGAAAAACAAACTGAAATCTTTTGGGTGGAGGTAGGAAAAAGAAAAAAGAAAAATAATGTTGCCAGGAAGACATCATGGAGCTGGTGGATGTTAGAGACCTTGCACTCCCCCACCTTCCGTATGAGGATGCCCCACAGATGCTCAATAGGGTTTAGGTCTGGAGACATGCTTGGCCAGTCCATCACTTTTACCTTCAGCTTCTTTAGCAAGGCAGTGGTTGTCTATATTGGTTAAACCAGCTTTGCCAAGACATATGTTTATGGTTATACGTAACTGATAATTTTGGTGATTTTTTTTTGCTACCTATACACTTTTTCTGTTTTTATCTCTCTTCCAGAAAAAGTTCAGAGGGAGATAGATGAGGTGACGGGATCAGTGCGGCAGCCGGGGATCATGGGCAGGGCACAGATGTCTTACACCAATGCTGTTATTCATGAAGCGCAGAGGCACATGGACCTGGCACCCATCGCTCACTACCACGCAGTAACAGAGGACACACAATTCAGAGGGAACCTGATCCCAAAGGTAAAGCACCACCATGGGTAGGGCATGAAAGCTGAGAGGGCTACGGCGCCAAGCTGGTGACAAGGCATGATCTGTTATAAAAGAAAAGGGATTAAATAAGGAAGATGGAGAACCCAGTACAAACTGTCCAAACATGATTAAATAGACATGGCTCCAGGGGTGGAACTACTCCCAGTGCACCCTCCTTTGGTGAAGCCCCCATTCCTGGTGGTACCCCACACTTCTGCCCCTCCTAGCCCCTACCACTTCTGCCACTCTTGCCAAGCCTCTTCAGCCACATGATCTCTTGCACTTCTATGCCTCTCTTGTGGGCAGGGACTCCTGAATGACGTCTGCCACTGCATGGAACATAGTTCTTGTTTTAATTAATAAAACAAACATCTTTAATACTCCAAAGCATGTTTTTCCATGATTAAATTATTAAGTAAAACCTAATTGGCAGCCATGTTACTTCTCACTTAGATATTAATGTCATAATAGTCACCACATCAGGTGCCATTTCCAAAGCAAGCCTATAAAACAATGACACAATGCTCTCTCTCCCATGACAGGGGACAAGAATCATCCCATTCATCTCTTCAGTGCTCACTGACCCCACCCAGTTGGACACGCCAGATGACTTCAACCCCAACCACTTTCTGGATGATAAAGGGCAGTTCCGGGCAAGGCCAGCATTTATGGCTTTCTCTGCAGGTGAGAGCTGATCCTCCAAAATGAAATATAGAAGGAGTAGGTAATAAAAGTGGAGAATAAACAGCAGAGAGAAGGAAAATATGTACAAATACTAGAACATAGAGACGTGAATGGAAATATGTATAGTCTATATACAGTGGTGGTCTATATATAGTCTAGACCAGGGGTGGGCAAGCGGAACCGCACACATGCCTGGATTTGATGATAGCTCAGCCGCTCACAGGTGAGTCCATCACTTCTTCAGTCATGCTGATTCACTCATCTGCGCACAGAAAGGAAATCTTCAAAACCAGGCATGTATGCGGCCCTTCAGGACCGGACTTGCCCACACCTGGTCTAAACCAACAGTTCTCAACAAACAGTCCTAGGACAGGTGCCTGTCGCTCTTCATGAATAAGGAATGGCAAATACTTTTGGTGCACCACTAACATTATTCTTAGATATACAAAAACTGACCGTGCAATCTATTCAAATTAGTGAGAAACTAGATGGGAATTTAGAGTGCCAAAAGTACAGTACGCAGTACTGTATGATCCAAATCTCAAAGGTAGTCACCAGGAGCATTGGAGGTAACCAGCTGGTCCCCAGATGAAATACATTGAGAACCACTCATCTAGACTAATGGCTCTCAACCTTGCAGAGCATTATGTTCTGCTAGCCATGTTTACTCTTTCTCCTCCATATCATCTCTCTCCACCTCTTTTTTCTTTAGGGAAGCGTATTTGTGCCGGTGAGAACCTGGCTCGCATGGAACAATATAAAATCCTCCGTCCTTAGCCTATCCCGGGCATGTTTGATTCTACCACTGGGAGGCTGGTCCACTTATCTATTGGAATTTCTGTAACATACAGTCCCATTAAATTCCAGCCTTGTATCTTCAACGTGAAGCTTGCAACGGCTGCGAGCTTGAAGAGTTGCGGATTTACAGGGCTATTAAATTAGAACAGGCTGCGAGTTATAGGCTTGAGACGAACCCGTAAACCATTGTTCGCTCGTCGGATGTGCAGCCGGATGTGATCAATTAGTCTAACTCGTAGTTACGAGTTGGGATGGAGCCAATGGCAACAGAGATCGTCAGAATTACGTCACTGTTAAGTCCTATGGGGTTCAATTACAAGTTACGATCGGACCCACATTCCAGATGTAATGCAATATAGATAAAGCCATAAATATTATATTCTATCACATGCAAGTTACAGTATATGTATTAACACTTTGATTGCCGGGATCTATATCACACATAAATTATACATGATATAAAGTATTTTTGTCGGCGGATTTGCGGGCTTGAGAATGTTGTGCTATTAATTCTAAGACCTATCATTACTTTCCCTTTTAATATTAGTACAGTAGTGTGTTTTTATATGAAGTTAAAATGCTACGTATTGGACTTTACCCCCCTTGCGGGTCCTCTCAAGCACTCCTAAGGCTTTGGGCTCCATTTGCATGTTAGGGGCTTGCTCTCGAGTGACTTCATTGCAATTTAATAGCATGATTGGAATAGTAGCGGTTACGGGCTTGACAGATTAAATGATTTACGGCTGTAAAGTTCAACGTTACTTTGGGCCTTGCTGCGTCTTAACCAGCAAGTCTTCTGCGGGGTTGCTTTTAGAGGCCAATTTAATAGCTTGCAGTCCTGCGAGCTACAGTATGTTAGGAGCTACGCTTAGACACGTAGCCCGAATTTAATGGGGCTGATAAGCAGCTTACATTGCTCATGTGGCAGCCAAGCACCAAGAGTCCAACCTAGTCTGCCTATTACATCTATCCAAATGCTTGGCTTAATAAATCCTCAGGATAGGCTGATACCTATCACAGCAATTCCTTTGCTTGAATGTTGTCCAAATTGTAATCCCTTTGGAGCAGGGGCTCTTATGCAGTGTTTACTTTTTGACCTTTAACATCAGCCCTGTCTGCTCCTTGTGAAGACCACCACACACATACTTGTATATAATGTTTGTGAAACAGAATAATACCCGAGACTCACCGATACACTTCAAGACCCACTATAACCTCATATAACCCATCACAGTTGGATCTGAACCAAAACTACAGGGATCTTTTAATAAAATCTGTCCACATTTTACGAGAACCAGAAACACAAGTTGAGAAAATACAACGCACAGTAAATAATTGCAGCTAAGAGGTGTAAATAAACCTGCCCAACTCCAGCCCTCAATAAGCTGGAGCTAAGTCCAATATTTAGGATAGTCCTGTAGTAACAACAAAATCAAAATGATGGAGTCACTGATTAATTC
Source organism: Discoglossus pictus (assembly GCA_027410445.1). Taxonomy (NCBI): domain Eukaryota; kingdom Metazoa; phylum Chordata; class Amphibia; order Anura; family Alytidae; genus Discoglossus; species Discoglossus pictus. The sequence goes on along the minus strand of CM050166.1, from coordinate 8,056,064 downwards.
ACGTGAACACAATTGATCTTCGAAAATGTGATGTGAATGGAGTTGGAAGATTCTAGAAAAATATTTCTCAGTTCTAGCTCTTAGGAGCCACCAATAGATTTATATTCCAAAAATATCACTATTTTATGGCTCCATACACTCTCCATACCATCCCCCACACCTCATACCCCAACAGTTATTAATTACACGTAATACACACATTTTTTTCCCCCATCATATACCCAGTTCCACTTACTTTTATTTATCGTTCTATTATTTTTGAGATTGAAATGGAGGGAGGAGAGAGGAGTGGAGAGGTGGAGAGGAGTGGTGAGGAAGAGGAGATGAGTCATGAAGAGGAGGAGAAGAGAGGAGGAGAGGAGTGGTGGAGAGCAGGAGGAGAAGGAGGGGAGTGTAAAGGATGAGGTAGGTGGTGGCAGGGTGGCCCGAGCACCAGGAACACCTAGAAGAGGGACAGAGGGGGAGGGGGTGATATCCATGGCCGCCCCGTGATTCTTGCATAAGGGAGGGAAGTTAGGCCAGGGCATAGGGCTCAGGCATGGAAGGAGGCTGCAGCTGAGATTACAGCAGTGGGCACAGCGCCAAGGGATGTGAGGTACAACAAGCACCGTTTTGATGATATCAGGTGAAGAGGATGATTGCCAAAGAGGACAATAACGTGACTGTGAGCTATAATGTGTTAAAGAGGGTCGCCAAGGACCTTCTGAGCCTGGTGGCCCAGCAGGACCCAGCCTCCATGTCAGGTGAATATCACATACACCAACATGCCACCACATGTACATGATGACCAACAAGGATACTGACATGTCAGCTCTATGGTATTAACAAGGGATAGATGGATGCGTCATTAAAACCATGAAGCTGACAAATCACTGTTATTCCTGGGCACAACAACCAATAGAGAGTTTGTGTATTGGTGTGCCCACTGCAGCCTATGCAGTTACAGACCACAGTTGGAATCAAGACAGCTTTAGGAGCCAAGAACGATCAAGACCAAGAAGCAAAGAAAAGATCATATCTAGCAAATGATAGCTAATCTGAGTTGTAATTAGGAGAATCATCCAGGTTCAAGCCTAGATGTCAGATAGTTAGAAATGCACACAAAACAATATATTATTCATTATACTAATGACATATACCTTTATTTTCTCTCTTTCAGCATGAAGGAGGTCTGGGTCCAGTGGTGAGCCCAACAGGAACCGGCGCAGGGGAAGGAGGAGAGAAGCGGAGCCCAGGGCACTGGTTCGGAAGATGTTATATCTGGGGTAACCAGCTGGACCACCGGCCACACAGCTGTAATTCAACCCCACTATCCCCCGCCTCCAGAGACTGAGGCTATCACCAGGGCCCTCCTACTGGAACAACGATAGCAGCTAGCCATCACCCTCCCCCCCTACAGCAGTGCGCTGGACTGGTCGCCACCACCACCACCATGCCCAACAACACCACCGTCCATTCTGCAATATTCTCCACCCGGGTCCCAGACCCTTCCCACTCACACACTGCTATCTCCTCACCAGGCCAAACCGGGGCCTCCATCCACAGCAGCAGGCCAGGCTGCACAGGCTTAGATGCTGACCATCATGCTGCAGCAGTTGGAGTGTCCAGGCCAGCATCTCCGCCAATCATGCGTAAGTAATGTGCAGCCTGGCCAGGTGCAATAGGGAGGAGAGGAGGCATCACCTGATAACTGAAACTCCGGATTAGGGTGGACCGTAGCGCATTCCAGGGAGTCACCGCCGAAGACATGTGACGTGCTCTGGCCCTCAGCCCAGCCTCCTCCACCCCAGAGGTATCTGCTGGCCACCAGCAGCCCGGCCTCTCCTCTCCTCCCACCATGCCTCCACTACTGCAGGTGGTTACCTCTCCCTGCCCCCTCCGACTACCACCAGGGAGACTGCGGCTGGCCACGGGGGATTTTGGCCCTGGCCTAGGCGAAGGAGGATCCAGGGGCTGAGCACATGCTTGTGCCTTCTCAACAGCACTTCTCAGTGACAATCTATTGGTCACAATGTTAACCTAATCTAGCCTGGCTACAGAGTCTTGGATCTTGTGATGGTGATATTTTGTATGCAGATGGCTCCCTCCCTTCACATGGTCCATGATCCTCTTCTCTGTGGCCACGTAAGGTTCTGTTGAACATGTCACTAATTGATGGTCACTAGGGAATGCTGCTGAGAAGTTGCAGTCTTTATCTTTTTTTAATTCCTTATTTTGTAGGTGTTATTTTTTTAAATTATAATTTTCTTTTGTTTTAGGTACATTTCATGTCCATGGAGGCATTGTCTGCATCTGCAAGCATTGTGAAGGAAATGTATGAAGTGTAAGGTTTTCCCAGTGCCTCTCAGGTAGACATTCCTTCTGTGACAGCCCCCTTAACCATGTATATCTCAGACATGATTGTTGTTAGCTTAAATGTAGACTAATACCGCTATGGCGGAGGACTTGCAAAATCTCACAATGGCATGTTACTGACAGCCAGCATTGATATATGCACTAGTGAAGCATGTGATCCTGACTTCGATATCAGTCTGAGAACAGATCCTTAGGTCTGATGTAAGTAACATTGAATCTTTCTGCTGACCTTTGTGTCCTCTCCACATTAATGGGTATTTTCCCTTATTACTGATAATCCAGAGTGCTAGCTAATAGTTAGTAATGCTTGCAGATGGGAATCAGGTGAGTTGTTTTCTTTTTCTTACAGTATTTAGCATGCAAGTTGATTTTTCTTTATCCTCCGCCTTTTTTTAGTTGACCACTTTTGTTCAGATTTTTGTTTTTGTCATCACACTATATGTGTGAAACTGTATTGGATTACACAGTCCAGAGGTTGAATCATTTGTCTCATTGAGCAGATCTAAACAAGTTGTAAGTGCTATGCACATTTGTGGACTCTTCAATTAAATGAAGTGATTTGTGATGATCCTTTTTTTCATCAGATTCCGGCTGCAGTGGTGTAGTGACCACATGTGACCCTGGTAGGTGCTATGCATTATGCTTATTCTATTGCACTCTGTGTATGAAATAAAGATTTGTTATACCGTTCTCACCATGTCAGTGTGTTGGCAATGGTTGGGGTTATGGGACATCCACATACACATCACATTTTTGTCACATTCCTATATATGTAAACTAATGAGCCCTAGTAACTATGCAATATATCAATACATATAACAATAATAATAGTCATAATACCATTAGATATCATATAATAATATTTATGATAGGAATATGACAGGTGATACTGTAGTGGGTTGCCAGTTCCTTCTCTAGTGGACTGTGATTTGTCTGACCTCTCTGCTATGACCTGCCCACCTAGAGTGACCCTACATTGCAAAGCTCACAGCTTCATTGCAGTACACAAGCCCCTTCACCACCACCACTTAGGGGACCAGGGGAACATACATCACACTAATCTACTCTAACCCATCAGGAGGGGCCGTAAAAACACATTGAGGCTTTGCAGAGGCAAGTGGATTAACAGCCAACTCCCCTCCATCTCCGCCAAGCCCATCTTGGAGTGTCTCACGCAATAGCTGGTGGCCATGTGCCAAGATGTATATCCATTCCCATTTGGTGACCTCCCATTATGTTTTGCTATTCAACAATTTACATTAGTGTGGTGTATGCCCCCTGGTCCCCTTGTGGATGGCTAAGTGGTGGTGGTGGTGCAGGGGCTTGTGTACCTCAATGAAGCTGTGAGCTATACCATGTAGGGCCACTGTACATGGGCAGGTGACAGCAGAGAGGTCAGACAAATCACAGTCCACTAGACAAGAAGCTGGCAACCCACTCCAGTATCTTTGGCATGCAAACCTTGTGGAACAGCACAGGCAGAGACCTAGCTACATGTGCTGCAGTCCATAGGGTGACAGAGAGTCGGATATGACTAAAGAACAAATGTTTCCCCTGGTACTTGATATATGTGATGTGACAGTGTAATTTGGTCACTATTTGTTTTCCCATTGTAGATGTGATGAGCAAGATGTATATGCAATCATATATATATTCCAGGCACAGGCGTAGGAAGGGAGGGGCGTGGGGGGCAGACTGCCCCGGGTGCAACCTTCTTGGGGATGCTCACTAAATGCTGATGCTGCCCCTGCATGCGCTTGTGTGCGTGCGTGTGTCTGTGTGTCTGTGTTAGTGCGTGTGTCTGTGAGTGTGTGTCTGTGTGAGTGTGTGTGTTTGTGAGTGAGTGTGCATAGGTGTGAGTGAGTGTGTGTAAGTCTGTGAGTGAGTGTCTGTGAGTAAGTGTGTGAATAAGTTTGTGTGTGTGTGTGTAAGTCTGTATGTGTCTGTAAGTGTGTGTCTGTGAGTGTGTCTGTCTGAGAGTGCTTGAGTGTGTGTCTGTGATTGTGTCTGTCTGAGAGTGTTTGAGTGTGTGTCTGTGATTGTGTGTGTCTGAGAGTGAGTGTGTGTCTGTGAGTGTGTCTGAGTGCCTGTGTGTCTGTGTGAGTGTGTGTCTGTGAGTGAGTGTCTGTGAGCAGGCATGTGAATGAGTGTGAGTGAGTGTAAGTCTGTGAGGGAGTGTGTGTCTGTGTGTCTGTTTCTGTGTTAGTGCATGTGTCTGTGAGTGCTTGTGTCTGTGTCAGTGTGTGCCTCTGTATGTGTGAGTGTGTGTGTGTCTTTGAGTGAATGAGTGTGAGTGAGTCTGTGAATGAGGGTCTGTGTGAGTGAGTATGTGTAAGTGAGTGTGTGTCTAAGATTGTGTGTGTTTTTGAGTGTGTGTCTGTGAGTGTGTGTGCCTGTGAGCGTGTGGGTCTGAGTATTAGTGAGTGTGTGTCTGTGTGTCTGTGAGTGTGTTTAAGTCTGTGTGTGTATGTGAGTGTGTGTGTCTGTGACTGTGTGTGTGAGTGAGTGTGTGTCTGTGAGTGTGTTTAAGTCTGTGTGTATGTGAGTGTGTGTCTGTGAGTGAGTGAGTGTGTGTGACTGTGTGTGTGAGTGTGTTTCTATGAGTGTCTGTGAGTGTGTGAGTGTGTGTGCCTGTGAGCGTGCATGTCTGTGAGTGTGTGTGTCTGAGTGTTAGTGAGTGAGTGTGTGTCTGCGAGATGTGTGTTTGTGAGTGTCTGTGAGTAAGTGTGTGAATGAGTGTGTGCCTGTGTGAGTGAGGGAGTGTTTGTTTGTGTCTGTGAGTGAGTTTGTGTCTGTGAGTGTGTCTGTCTGAGAGTGAGTGAGTGTGTGTCTGTGTGAGTGTGTGTGTCTGTGAGTGAGTGTCTGTGAGAAAGTGTGTGAATGAGTTAGAGTTTGTGTAAGTCTGTGATTGAGGGTGTGTCTGTGAGTGTGTCTGTGTTAGTGCATGCATCTGTGTCTGAGTGAGTGAATGAATGTGAGTGAGTGTCTGTGTGAGTGAGTGTGTGTAAGTCTGTGAGTGAGTGTATGTGTCTGTGATTGTGTGTGTGTGTGTTTTTGAGTGTGTGTCTACAAGTGTCTGTGAGTGTGTCTCTGAGTGTGTGTCTGTGTGTCTGTGAGTGTGTGTGACTGTGAGCGTGTGGGTCTGAGTATTAGTGAGTGAGTGTCTGTGAGTGTGAGTGAGTGTGTGTCTGTGATTGTGTGTTGTGAGTGAGGGTGTTTCTATGAGTGTCTTGAGTGAGTGTGTGTCTGTGAGTGTTTATAAGTCTGTGTGTGTGAGTGAGTGTCTATGAGTGAGTGTGTGTCTGTGAGTATGTATAAGTCTGTTTGTGTATGTGAGTGAGTGTCTGTGAGTGAGTGAGTGTGTGTGTCTGTGGTTGTGTGTGTTTGTGAGTGTGTTTCTATGAGTGTCTGTGAGTGTGTCTGTGAGTGTGTCTTTAAGTCTGTGAGTGTGTGTGCCTGTGAGCGTGTGTGCCTGTGAGCGTGCATGTCTGTGAGTGTGTGTGTCTGAGTGTTAGTGAGTGAGTGTCTGCAAGATATGTGTGTTTGTGAGTGTGTGTGTTCGTGAGGGCTTGTGTCTGTATCAGTGTTTGCCTCTGTGTGTGTGAGTGAGTGTCTGTGAGTAAGTGTGTGAATGAGTGGGAGTGTGTGCCTGTGTGAGTGAGGGAGTGTTTGTATGTGTCTGTGAGTGTGAGTGAGTTTGTGTCTGTGAGTGTGTCTGTCTGAGAGTGATTGAGTGGGTGTCTATGATTGAGTGTGTCTGAGAGTGAGTGCATGTCTTTGAGTGTGTTAATGAGTGAGTGTGTGTCTGTGTGAGTGTGTTTCTGTGAGTGTGTGAGTGAGTGTCGTAGGAAAGTGTGTGAATGAGTGAGAGTTTGTGTAAGTCTGTGATTGAGGGTGTGTCTGTGAGTGTGTCTGTGTTAGTGCATGTGTCTGTGTGAGTGTGTGTCTGTGAGTGAATGAGAGTGTGTAAGTCTGTTAGTGTGTGAGTGAGTGTCTGTGTGAGTGTGTGTAAGTCTGTGAGTGAGTGTATGTGTCTGGTATTGTGTGTGTGTTTTTGAGTGTGTGTCTACGAGTGTCTGTGAGTGTGTCTCTGAGTGTGTGTCTGTGTGTATGTGAGTGTGTGTGCCTGTGAGCGTGTGGGTCTGAGTGTTAGTGAGTGAGTGTATGTGTGTTTATGAGTGTGTGTAAGTATGTGTGTGTGTATGTGAGTGAGTGTGTGTCTGTGAGTGAGGGAGTGTGTGTGTTGTGAGTGAGTTTCTATGAGTGTTTGTGAGTGAGTGTGTGTAAGTCTGTGTGTATGTGAGTGAGTGTCTGTGAGTGAGTGTGTGTGTCTGTGATTGTGTGTGTTTGTGAGTGAGTGTGTTTCTATGAGTGTCTGTGTGTGTGTGTCTGTGAGTGTGTCTGTAAGTCTGTGAGTGTGTGTGCCTGTAAGTGTGTATTTCTGTGAGTGTGTGTGCCTGAGTGTTAGTGAGTGAGTGTGTGAGTGTGTGTCTGTGAGATATGTGTGTTTGTGAGTGAGTGTGTGTGTGTGTTTCTGAGGGCTTGTGTCTGTATCAGTGTTTGCCTGTGTGTGAGTGAGTGTCTGTAAGTAAGTGTGTGAATGAGTGTGTGCCTGTGTGAGTGAGGGAGTGTTTGTATGTGTCTTTGAGTGTGAGTGAGTTTGTGTCTGTGAGTGTGTCTGTCTGAGAGTGAGTGTGTGTGTTTGTGTGTGTCTGATTTAGTGAGTGTGTGTCTGTGAGTGAATGAGTGTGTGTAAGTCTGTGAGTGAGTGTCTATGTGAGTGAGTGTGTGAAAGTCTGTGAGTGAGTGTATGTGTCTGTGATTGTGTGTGTCTGTGAGTGTGTGTCTGTAAGTGTGTTCCTGTGTGTGTGCATGTCTGTGAGTGTGTGTGTGAGTGTGTGTCTCTGATATATGTGTGTCTGTCTGTGAGTGAGTGTGTGTGTCTGTGAGTGATTGTGTCTGTATCAGTGTGTGCCTCTGTGCGTGTGAGTGAGTGCCTGTGAGTAAGTGTGTAAATGAGTGTGAGTGTGTGTCTGTGTGAGTGAGTGTCTGTGTGAGTAAGTGGGTGTGTGTTTGTGAGTGAATGAGTGTGATTGAGTGTGTGATTGAGTGTCTGTGTGAGTCAGTGAGTGTATGTAAGTCTGTAAGTGAGTGTCTGTGTGAGTGAGTGTGTGTATTTCTGTAAGTGAGTGTCTGTGAGTAAGTGTGTGAATGAATCTGAGTGTAAGTCTGCACGTGTGTCTGTGAGTGTGTGTCTGTGAGTGAGTGTGTGTGTTTCTGTGAATGTGTTTGTCGGTGAGTGAGTGTGTGTCTATGAGTGTGTCTGTGTCTGTGATTGTGTGTGTCTGAGTGTGAGTGAGTGTCTGTGTGAGTGAGTGTGTAAGCCTGCATGTGTTCGTGAGTGTGTGTAAGTCTGTGAGAGTGACAGTGAGTGTCTGTGAGTAAGTGTGTTAATGAGTGTGAGTTAATGTGTGTTTGAGTGTGTGTAAGTCTGCATGTGTTTGAGCTTGAGTGTGTGTCTGAGTGTGAGTGAGTGTGTGTCTGGGAGTGTGTGTGTCTGTGAGTGTGTGTGTGTGATTGTGTGTGTCTGGGTGTGAGTGAGTGTGTGTCTATGAGTGTGTCTGTGTGAGTGTGTCTGTGAGTGTCTTTCAATGTGTGTGTTTGTGAGTGTGTGTGTCTGAATGTGTGAGTGTGTATCTGTGAGTGTATGTCTGTGAGTGTGTCTGTGTTAGTGTGTCTGTGTGTCTTTGAGCTAGTGTCTGTGAGAAAGTGTGTGAATGAGTTAGTGTGTAAATCTGTGAGCGTGTGTGTCTGTGGTTGTGTGTGTCTGTGAGTGTCAATCTGTATGTGTCTATGTGAGTGTGTGTGTCTTTGAGCTAGTGTCTGTGAGAAAGTGTGTGAATGAGTGTAAGTGTGTAAGTCTGTGAGTGTGTGTCTGTGAGTGAGTGTATGTCTGTGGTTGTGTGTGTCTGTGAGTGACTGTCTGTGAGTGAGTGTGTCTGTGAGTATTCTGTATGTGTCTATGAGTGAGTGTGTGTCTATGTGAGTGTCTTTGAGTGTATGTCTGCGTCAGTGTGTCTGCGTGTGGGTGTCTGTGAATGTGTATCTATGAGTGTGTCTGTGTGAGTGTGTTTGTGAGTATGTATCTTTGAACTAGTGTCTGTGAGAGTTTGTGAAGGAGTGTGTAAGTATGTGAGTGTGTGCCTGTGAGTGAGTGTGTGCCTGTGAGTGAGTGTGTGCCTGTAAGTGAGTGTGTGTCTGTGAGTGTGTGTGTCTGTGAGTGTAAGTATGTATGTGTCTGTGAGTATGTGTCTGTGTGAGTGTGTGTGGCTGTAAGTGTGTGTGTCTGTAAGTCTGTGAGTGTGTGTGTGTCTGTTTGTGCACTTTTGCCCCCCGGGGCTGCCCCTGAGTTTGACCATTCCAACATATGATGAAATACAATATTTTTGAAATGCCTATTATTTTTTGGGGATTGTTGTGCAAGTAATTGCAATGCCTTTCCATGCTTTCCCCATATTTTATAGTCCACTGGTGTGTTTCTATTGTCTTTTACAGTGTTGAGAACTTGTCTGTAAACCCTTTGCGGGTCCTATTTGGAGCCTGTAATATTTTTGCCTCCATTTGCGTGTTACGGGTTTGAACTGCGTCTTTGGGGATTTGTTGCAATTTAATAGCGATTTTCGATTGTTATAGTTATGGCCTTGACAGATTAAAGCTTTTGCGGCAACAAAGTTCCGATTTCTACATCCTGTAGGGTTTTTCCGCCTGTAACACGTAGATCGTTTGCGGGAAGCTGTAATAGGCCAATTTATTAAGTCTTGCTGGCTCCGTTATGGGCTACTGTTTTACATGTTGGGGGCATTTAATAGTTCTGAATGTCTACACCATGTTGAGTTAGGGACAATTAATATAGAACTTTTTGAACAAATCCTGAAAGAGACTTTGTGATAAGAAATAGATGACAACTGGGGCAGAAATAATAAAGGGAAAGAGAATTGTTGCTTATGACTCACTAGTATACATACTGGATATGAGACCAGCTAGACTGCGGCAAGTTAGGTTCCCGTACCCTCTGTGAGTTCCTTTTTCTCATCAAACTAATTGCAATTCAACCAAGGAGGGAATATTTTATTGAAGGCACATTCATAGGACTGAAAACAATGGGGAACAGTCACGCAGTAACCATAAAGTAAGCATTACCCAAGGTTCGGCCATAAACTTCCCTCTTCTGCTATGGGTGTCACGTGGTGCTCTGTAGAAACTCGTCTGGAAGCACATGGGTTTAAGGCATCCCAAGATACCTGACCAACATGCCTGAGACTGAGAGAAGGCTGGTGATTACTTGGCATTAGCATAACAGGTCTAGGTGAGGTGGCAAACTGGTGCTTATAACTGCACTACATTGCCCGCAGTCCTAATGCATGCCAACACATGTGAAAAACAGACATGATAACAGATAACATGAGGGGTGCTCCAGTCTTGACAAGCACTCTCTGCTTCGAGTGGGGAATTCCATACCAATGCATAATAACATTTTATTAGTGGAAGGGGCACATTTGTTCTATTGTTTATGGGAACATATTAATCATTATTACCTACACACTCTAAAATTAAAATTTGAACTCATGGTGAGCTGGGCCGTATTTGGTCAAGTTAGAATCAGAACAGGTCACTCTAAAGAAACACTTTTTATAAATAATGGCTGTAAAGGATAAAAAATCAAATGTATCTCACTGGTTTCTACCCACAACACCACATAAGAATCCGTAGAGTAGGCGAAGGAAGGCCTTGCTGGTTGTTCCTGTGAATCCACATCCTCTAGTAACTCACAGTCTGAGTAGGCCACAAGTGAGACCTAGGGAAGATGGGTCTGTTCCTGTGTGTCATCATTCTATCCCCTAGTCACTGACAGGTGCTGGGGCTCAGCCAACCAACTTCAAGTGAGGACTGTAACATCTCTCTCAGTTCATAGCAAAGTGCTAGTTGTAAGACTCTGTTGTGCTGTCCAGCTGCGGTGTCCTACACTACTGATGGCTGCTGTTCCTGGCTGCACCTACTACTCTACCCAATTTAACAATTCCAAACTTCCCCACTGCCTATGTGTAGTTTCCTGCTTTCTTTTCCAGTGGTGGCTGGTGAAATTTTCAAGTTAGAGGGGCCCATGAGTAAGACTTGGCTCCTCCCCTGACACAGACCCCACCATTTTTAAACTCCTCCCCTGTTGTCATATTGACCTTTAAACGCCCCGCACAATTACCTTATACTTGCCCCGCCCATTGAAATAGACCCCACCTACTGATTTTTTAATACTGTTAAAAAATTCTAGAATCCTGGGATTGAGGTAAATAATAAAATTTCTCTTCTGCATGAATGTAATGACACTCACCAACAGTTGACTCTACTTCAAGTGTAGTAGTCCAAAATAGTCTGTAGCCGGAGAGTGTTTGGACCTAGGCGTGATGTAAAACAAGCGAACAAATCAAAGAGTGCAAGACCCCAACAGTACTTAAAAACACTTATGAAACCAAGCAAGACTTTCTAGGCTGCAACCATACCTAAAAAAATGATATTATACAAATCGGGACTATATAGTCCACAAACGGACCTTAAAAACCCACATTACACTAAGCTGCACTATATAGGCATGAACCGTACCTAAAAAAAAAAACATAAAATACCAAGCAGGACTATATAGACCCCAACCGGACCTTAAAAACCCACATTACACCAAGCAGGACCATATAGTCACCAACCGGAACTTAAAACTCACATTATACCAAGCGGGACCATATAGGCCACAACCAGACATTAAAAACCCACAATACAGCAAGCGGGACCATATAGGCCCCAACCGGGCCTTTAAAACCTTAAAATACTAAGCGGGATCATAAAGGCCAAAACCAGACCTTAGAAACACACATCACACAAAGCGGGACTATATAGGCCCGAACCAGACCTTTAAAACCTTAAAATTCCAAGCGGGACCATAGAGACATAAACCGGTCCTTAAAAACCCACATTACAGGAAGCGGGACCATATAGGCCCCAACCGGACCATAAAAACCCACATTACACCAAGCGGAACTATATAGGCCCCAACCGGACCATAAAAACCCACATTACACCAAGCGGAACTATATAGGCTTCAACCGGACCTTAAAAACCCACATTACATTAAGCAGGACCATGTAGGCCCCAACTGGACCTTAAAAACCCACATCACACCAAGTGGGACCATAGAGGCCCAAACCAGACCTTAAAAACCCTTATTACACCAAGCAGGACCATTTCGAGCCTTTCCCCCACCCCCCTCTACCTCCCCCCTACTTTACTGGCCTTGCAATGAGTGCCTTTGGCGCTTATCACGCACTTTGCAATGAGATCCTTTGCCGCTCATTGCGAACCTCTCCCCCCGCTCTACCCCCCCCCCCCCTCTACTTTACTGGCCTTGCGATGAGTGCCTTCAGCACTCATCACGAGCCTCACATTTTGAGCCTCTCCACTCTTCCACTGTGTCTCTTCTCCCCGTCCTCTGTGTCTCTTCCCCCCTCTCCCCCCTCCCCTGTGTCTCTTCCCCCCTCTCCCCCCCTCCTCTGTGACTCTTCTCCCCTCTCCCCCTCCTCTGTGCTTCCCAAGCTATTGACCTGGGTTCTAATCCAAGTCAGTTCCACTGGAGACGGAATTGACAACCCACTCCACTATATCTGCCTGTGCAAACCTACTTGGTTGATGAGATCAGCACAAAAGGATCCAGTCAGTAAAAAGAGCAGGCACAGAGAGGGGGAGTGTTTGCGATAATTGGCTTTATATAAAGCCTTCCTGATGTCATATCATAACAATAAGCCTCATATGCTTGGAGGCAGTAAGAGGGGATGTTCATAGCAACCAGACAGCCTGTAGCACTGTCAGTCAGGAAAATTGATACAATTGTAGCAGAGTCAATTAAAATTCACCCAAGTTAGAGTGCTCACACAGTAATATGATCTAGCAGTGCAGCACTAGGGAGAGAGATCAGGCAAGGGGGAAGGCACACAAAGGGTTAATTTCAAGTGATAGATGCAATTTTTTAACAAAAACATTTGAAAGAAGACATGAAAGCTGATATACAGATATAATTAAATTGCACATCTATATAAATATAAAATACAATATTGAAGTGATTGATAATTTTTTGGGGGCACCTGCCCATTTGCCCCTATGCACCAGCCGCCCCTTTCTTTTCCCTGCCTGCTTCTATTGTCTTTTGCTGCATATTCGTCTTTCATTGCCCAGCTGATTCTGGGACTGCCTTAGCGTTCTACTTCAGTACCTGTCTGTGCTTCGCTGGTTGTTACAGCACATTGACTGGACTTGTTGTTTGGAGCTGTATGTGCCAAGCTTTGCCTATCATGTTTATTGTTATTTTTAATACATTCTTACTGCAACCTCACCCATGAATGGTCCAAATTCCAGTTACAAATACTGATTCCTGACACTATTCATTCTTTTTGGCGACATATGTTGTGTATTCTACAATATATTATAAGGGTGGATGCGCTTCAAATTTCACAAAATGTCTATATAATTACCCACTGTTTATATATCATGCTTGTAAAATTACCTGTTAATTTAACAAAAATGGTACAATTAACCACGAGAAAATCATATTACTTCGTAGAGAAAACTGAAGCATTAAGCACCAATCACATGTGACATCATCACATCGACCTTCATTACTTTATAGCTCCATAATTGAATCTGATTGGCATAATTGAATCTGATTGGTTACTATAGCAGAGAATAGCATCCACCTCTCACCTGTAATGCATATCACCCCGTTGTTGCTGTTACCATCACACATGTTGCAATAACTCATATTGCATTTTATAACAATTATAAAGCTTGACCAGTAAGTGGGTTTTATTATGTTTAGTACTATTTGTACACAATTCTTTTTATTAATTTATTGGACAAATACTCATCCAGTACTGTGGACTTTATCATAGCTTTTCCAACAGGATATTCTGTGTAATTGTATGTGGAATGTTTAATAATCCTGATAATTACATGAATGCATTCGATTAATATAATGTACTTACCTATATAATTTATGCTAGTTCATTTCTAGAAGTGAAGGATAAGTTAATTTGCATTAAGGGCCACAGACTCACAGTTCATTGGGGGCCACAGTCTCACAGAAATAGTTTACCAGGTATCAAAATATTTATTAAGATATGAGCAGCAGTGATGGCTGTGTAAGTATTCACCCCTTGAGGAAATCATTTAGAACACAATTTAGCTGCAAGTACAATTGTGAGGCTAGTGGAGGATCCCACATTTTCGCTCATTCTTCTTGATGAAGTGACTCAAGCAAGGCTGTCAAGTTTAATGGACGCCATTGGTGAAAAGCAATTTTCAGGTTTAGTTCTCCTTCAGGATTTATATATAACACTAATCTCACTGGTACTTCTGCAGAAAATGTATCCTAGTCTTGTTTTGGTGGCTCCTTGGTCTCCCTGATCCTGTTTAGATATGCTTACTAACCAAACAGAAGCAGTAGTAATTAACCTGAGATTATGTGATATGTTAATTGCACAAAGGTGGACTCCACTCAAGTAATTATACCTGACTTCTGATGGCAATTGTTTGCACCAGTGCTTGTTTATAGATTTCACAGCAATTCCATTTTTTTCATTTTTCTTTTAAAACAAATATTTCAATTGAAGCAGATATCCAGCCGGAGTAGAGTGTCCATCCTCTGTTACCTTAGCAGCACTCGGTCCTAGTCTAATTGGAAGCCACATACTGTCAGAACACTGGGGTGTGCAGCAGCACCACAGCACCACCTGGTGGTGTGAAAAATTCACTGCAGGCAAAGAACTATTCCATCCTCCGATCTCGCTCATAAGGCACTGCGACAGAAGAGGCCGTGAGCTATGAGAGGCGTGCCTGAGGCAATGGGGAGCCGAGTGCCCATGCCAAACATAGCGATGACCTTGCTGTCGACTCAGGGCCGTGAGAGTTGCGCCACGTCGGAGAATGGAAAAGTTCTTTGCCTGCAGTAAACTTTTTGCACCACCAGGTGGTGCTGTGACACAGCCACACACCCCAGTGTTCTGACGGGATGCGGCGTCCAAATAGACTAGATCCCAGCATTCTAAACAGGAACTAGGGCTATGAAATCAGCAGCAGCCTCATCTTCATATCTGCCGTCTCATAATGTAGACAATGCCATAGTTAAAGTCACATATCCATCATCATAATCAACTAGCGACTTGCCCGTCAAAAAATGACGGCAATGTGATGTATATGTTTGTCAAGTTGTTTAGTTATTTATATAGATTTTTGACACTTGTAAGTATTGTGATATGAACGTGTATTTTTGTAAAATGTTGATGTAATGGTTTTTTAACATGAAATTTGTATCTGAAGAATTGTTAACTTTAATATACATTGAATGCAGAGGAAAGCAAAAAGTAAAAAGCCTTGTCGAAACGTCCCGAATTTTAACATGAAGTTTAAAATATATGTAAGCAATAACCTTCAAAGTATATATTTTGAAACTTGAACTTTATTTTTTATGTAACTTTGGAAGTTGACAAAACATTTGTAGAATTTTGAACATTATAAACAGGAACATAGTGAATACATTTTGTACGCTAATTTTTTCTTAAAAGTATTAACATTTGAATGTAAAAACAGTTGAACTTTAAATGAATCAGTATTAACATGCAATTTCTATCAAATTAATTTTTAAGTTCAATATACATTGAATGTAGAGGAAGGCATACAGTAAAAACTCTCCTTAACACGTACCTAATGAAAGTAATTCCTTACTGAGCACATAAAGTGGCGATAAACATTAATGTAGGTAGTAATCTTACGATAACAGACAATATTTACATTGTGACTTAAAAGGTGCTTGAGCTGTTACCATGAACTTTGTAATATGTTGAATGAAATAACTTTAAAATATTGTTTTTAAACTTGTAACATTAGAAACATTAACATAGTGACTTAACATTTTAACATAATTTTTCATAAAAATGCAAGGCAAGTATTTTGTGAGGCGAATTATCCATAAACAGTACTTCCATTAATTATGACGGAATTAAACAACTAAATGGTATGTATTTTTGAATGCTTTAAAAAAATGTTTGCATGGCTTTAATTTGTATCCTGCAAAGTTATAGTACTTCATAGTAGACAATGTTTTGAAGAGGGCTCTATATAAGCACATAACATATTTTTTGACCGAAGTTTTTAGTTAGTGAAGACCTTGATTTTGGATCGAAGTTCATTAACTAAAAATTTCTGTTTAAAATATATGTAATGTGCTTATATAGAGCCCTATTCAATTGGCCAACTCACAATTGAATGAGGCTCATGGTTCGTTTCTTTTTTATACTTAATACTTTACCTTGATTGAAGTGTCGAATGACAGAGGGTCCCCTCCTGCCAATCTTAATCCGCCGGTCTTCTTGTAGTGTCTGTTTGAAAAAGAAAGTGAAATATTTAATTGTATAATTTTTATTTTTTATTTAGCAAAGCATGGGCTTTTCAGCATGTAATGTATTTTTATATCTTACCTGTTCTTCTTTGTTGCTGTTCTTTAAAAGGGATTGTGCTTCACAATGCACGGTGCAAATTGTTGAGTGACGCTGTTGATGCAGAGTCTGTTTGAATATTAAAATAAGTAGAAAGATTGAGCTTTAGGTGATCTATTGAATTGCAGTAAATTAATGTCATTTAAATATACTTCTATAATTATTTTCAATTAACATTATTTTTTGGGGGTGGCTACACACATATGTCACATACATGAAGCACATTTCCAGAGTTCAATGTAATTTTTTTGTGTGCGTGTGACATATCACTATACATGAATCATAATTTAATTGTTAAATGAACCTTATTTTTTGTTTTTTCCAACACACATAAATGTGTGTGTGAGATGTAACTATAGATGATACATATATGTGCGTGTCACATATCAGTATACATGACTGATATTTTAATATTACAATTTTTATTTTCTAATGTCATTTAAATGTAGTTGTTTAATTATTTTGTTTTAAGATCATTTTGTTGCAGGGGCAATACACATAAATGTGCGTGTCACATGTCACTATATATGATACACATATATGTCCGTGTCACATGTCACTATACATAAACCTCTTTTTGATATTGAATTATGTATTTTTTTTGTTTTGTTAAATGAACCTTATTTTTTTGTGTGCCTACACACATAAATGTGTGTGTGATATGTGATTATACATGATAGACATAAATGTCGGTGTCAGATGTCCCTACATAAATCACATTTTCCTAGTTCATATTATTTTTTTTTGTCCTGTCTTGATAATAAAATGTAATATATTATAGCTTACCTCTCAGTTGTAATTTGCACAGTGTAAAGTAGGAAATTATGAAAGAATTGTCTTCTCAAGTAAAAGCAGCAGTTATCTATGAAGTAACTCCGTTCATCACCTGAGGAGAAATGTATTTTTTTGTGTAAAATAGGCAGTATTTATAAACTTGTAGAAAATTCTGGAAAGTTAGACCGTTAGAACGCAATACGCATGCGCTATTTGCGTTCCAGCTTACAATTTGCGTTCCATCTGCCATTTTGTGTGTAGTAGTGGTCAAAATGGTGTTTAATATGATTGTGATACGTTCCGCATAGTATGTGTTTCATTATTGCGAGTAAGTGTAGTATAGTTACGTCTGAAGCCTCGTTTTCGTTTTGTTCGTCGGCCATTTTTTCTCTCGCTTAGCGATTGTATTAGTGTCTAAAGTGTTTTATTTTTATTTAAATGAAGGTGTAATTTGTTTATTTGAGATTCTGGATGGTTCCTCTTGCTGTAGGTAAGCTTCTTATGTGTGTGTTGTGTGTATTTATTGTGTTTTAAATGTTTGTATGTCGGCGTGTTGCGTCCGATGTTTACGAGGTCGTAATATCTGTCTCGTATGGTGTTTGCGTGTGTAGCCTCGTTTTCGTTTTGTTCGTCGGCCATTTTTTGTGTCGCTTAGCAAATTGTTTACTGTCTAAACTCTTTTATTTAGAGTAAAATGAAGGTGTAAGTTGCATTTTTGAGGTCCTGGGTGCTCCCTCTTGGTGTAGGTAAGGTTTTTGTGTTTTTCATTTTGTAATGTTCGCGAGTTGCGTCCGTGTGTTGCGAGGCCGTAATGTGTGTGAACGTGTGTCGTATGTTGTTTGCGAGTGTCGTAATGTGTGTGTCGTGCTCTTTGGGTTGCGACATGAAGTTTGCGAGGGTCTCCATGCCAGCAACTGAGACCCTCGCCCAGTGCCCTCGCTTTGCGAGCCCGCAGCGTTAGCAACAACTCGTACGCTCACAACTATATATGTGATACCACATAATGATCATCTGGGACGTGAATTTAGGAATAGAGTTGATAACCTTTTAAAATTTGCTTTGGAACAGGGATATATTAATGTGGATACATTGCTTTTTTTAACAACTCCTTACCCCGTTTGTTTCATCTTTTAACCCTTACCCAAGATCCATAAGAACCGACAGAATTCCCGGGGAGACCAGATGTATCTGCTAGGGATTCTTTACTACAACCACTAGTGATATATATTGATTACTTTATTACAACAGAGGACGGATTCTCTACTCTGACTGGATATGTGCTGACAGCGGCCAATAGGTGCGCACTCTAGTTCCTGTTTGGAATATTGCTATGGCAGCATTGCCCTTTTACTGAGCCCTGATTGGATGTCTACCGATAGCTGCTATGGTAATTATTTGAAAGTTATTTTTCTTGATAAAATTGCACTTATTGCACTGAAATATTGATTATTAATAAAGTGCTATTTTGAGAAGCCCTGTGAGTGCCTAATAACATGGGTGATACGACTTTTGGTTGGATTATATGTATATAAATTGAAGGCCTGCTCTTCAAAAATATAATCTCCCCTTTTACATACAACTTCAACTAAAATATCATGGATGGCTCAGAAGTAATTAAAAACTAGCTTTATGACATTGGCCCTGACTCATTATGTCCTTAGACAGTTTTATATATAACTAGCGACTTGCGAAATGATGGGCAATAAAAGAAAGTGTTGTAATGCTGTTTGTCACACAATGTGAATGTACTGTGTGCCTCAACTATATACACACCTATAACACACTAATGAGCGCATGTAATAACACTATAAGTGCCACGAGAGTCATCCAGGACCCTCATGACCTAAAGAGTGAGCACTACACCATTTTAACCCGGTCTCTTATGGGGGTCTATACAGTCCCTCATAAGCCTCTATTTAACCCCATTAGTCCCATAAGGGTATTCAAAGACCCTCATGGGACCGTTAGAAGCCTAACATTACCCCGTAAGTGCTATGAGGGTTCTCCAGTACCCTCATGACACTAAGTATAAACACTACACTGCACTATAGCCCCCCAATAAACCATGAAATCTACACTGACCTATTAAGACCTACACTACCTACCCCTTAATAACCCCCCACCACTCTAATCAGAGAAAATCAAACAAACTAAAGGCACCAAAAATAAAAAAATCTACATTACATGAAATAACAAAACCTAAATTACAAAAAATAATAAATCTACATTACCGAAAAAATTAAAAACCTAAGTCACAAAAAAGAAGAAAAGTAACATTACAGAAAATAAAAAAATACATTACAACCCCCCCCCCCCACTACAGAAAAAAAAAATTACACACCTGAAAAGGAAATACATATAAAATACATACAAAACATACAATACAAATAAAATGAACAACAGTACAATACCCCCAATCTATCTAACATATCATCAATACTATCTATCTAAAATACATCACCCAATCTAGCTAATATACAGTACATCCTATCTATCTAATATACATCCCCCAATCTATGTAATATACAATTAGTGATGTCCAGAACAGTTCGCCAGAGAACTATTCGCGGCGATTTTCGCATGTTCGCGTTCGCCACAAACGGCGAACATATGCGCTTTTCGGTCCGCCCCCTATTCTTTATCATTGAGGAAACTTTGACCCTGCACATCACAGTCAGCAGACACATTCCAGCCAATCAGCAGCATACACTCCCTTCCAGAGCCTTCCATCTGTATGACAGCCTCCATTTTAGAATCATTCTGTAGCTGCATTCGTGGAGAGAGGAGATATATTCTACCTGCTCTTGATTTAATAGGGAAATAGATAGCCGGGCTGTGTATTTAGCTTTAACTACACACCTGAAGGACTCCTTTGATATCTGCTGCAAACACAGCAACCCAAAAAGCCCTTTCTAGGGCTAGAACATCATTTATTTTATTTATTTTTTTCTGCTGATTTAATAGGGAAATAGATAGCCAGGCTGTGTATTTAGCTTTAACTACACACCTGAAGGACTCCTTTGATATCTGCTGCAAGGACAGCAACCCAAAAAGCCCTTTTTATTTTATCTTATTACTTTTTTCTGTGTAATCTAATTGCATATGCCAGCCTGCTAGCGTGTGTGTGAGGCCTATTGCATCTAGTCTGCCAACTTTTGCCAGTGCACAGTGACACTCATATCTAGTGCCACCACAGTGTTCAGTGAAATAAAACAACCCTTGTTTTACTGTAATCGATTGAATATCAGTAGCCTGCCTACAGGCGTGTGTGAGGCCTATTGCATCTACTCTGCCAACTTTTGCCAGTGCCCAGTGACACTCATATCTAGTGCCACCGTAGTGTGCAGTGAAATAAAACAACCCTTTTTTTACTGTAATCGATTGAATATCAGTAGCCTGCCTAAAGGCGTGTGTGTGAGGCCTATTGCATCTAGTCTGCCAACTTTTGCCAGTGCGCAGTGACACTCATATTTGGTGTCACAGTAGCTTGCAGTGAAATAAAACAACCCTTTTTTTACTGTAATTGATTGAATATCAGTAGCCTGCCTAAAGGCGTGTGTGTGAGGCCTATTGCATCTAGTCTGACAACTTTTGCCAGTGCCCAGTGACACTCATATCTAGTGCCACCGTAGTGTGCAGTGAAATAAAACAACCCTTTTTTTACTGTAATCGATTGAATATCAGTAGCCTGCCTACAGGCGTGTGTGTGAGGCCTATTGCATCTAGTCTGCCAACTTTTGCCTGTGCCAAGTGACACTCATATCTAGTTCCACCATAGTGTGCAGTGAAATAAAACAACCCTTTTTTTACTGTAATCAATTGAATATCAGTAGCCTGCCTACAGGCGTGTGTGTGAGGCCTATTGCATCTAGTCTGCCAACTTTTGCCAGTGCCCAGTGACACTCATATCTAGGGCCACCGTAGTGTGCAGTGAAATAAAACATCCCTTCTTTTACTGTAATCAATTGAATATCAGTAGCCTGCCTAAAGGAGTGTGTGTGAGGCCTATTGCATCTAGTCTGCCAACTTTTGCCAGTGCCCAGTGACACTCATATCTGGTGTCACAGTAGCTTGCACGCATAGTACCACTAATCGTAAAAAAAATGACAGGCTGAGGCAGACCACCCCGCAGGGGCCGTTGTGGTCGTGGTGCTGTGATTCCCTTTGGCCCTAGAATAATGCCCAGTTTTCAGAGGCAACGTACTCTTAACTTGAACAGTTCTGAGGACATGGTTGACTGGCTAACACAGGACACCCAATCTTCTACAGCTTCCGCTCAGAACCTAGACGCACCATCCTCCTCCAGCTTAGCTTCGGGCACCTCTCCCGTTACCACTCGCCCGCCTGCCGCCACCACCAACACTAGCACCACAGCCGCTTCACTTGATCCATCAGCAGAGTTATTTACACATCCGTTGGAAGAAATGAGTGATGAACAAACATTAGTGCCAGAGGATGTAGATAACAGGACCAAGCATCTTTTTCCATCTCCCTGTTCCAAAAATCCATGACATATGCACGTCCCCTAATAGTGAACGTAACAGGGATTAAACCGATAGGAATAGTACTACTTAACAGTACACACCTTATAATAACGCAGACAGAGGCAACGCGTATAATCTTCCATGCTGTGCAGTGGAAGCCCCCAGACTCTGACCTGTGTATAATATTCCATGCTGGGCAGTGGAAGCCCCCAGACTCTGACCTGTGTATAATATTCCATGCTGGGCAGTGGAAGCCCCCAGACTCTGACGTGTGTATAATATTCCATGCTGGGCAGTGGAAGCCCCAGACTCTGACCTGCGTATAATATTCCATGCTGGGCAGTGGAAGCCCCCAGACTCTGACCTGTGTATAATATTCCATGCTGGGCAGTGGAAGCCCCCAGACTCTGGGAGTCTGAAGAAGAGGAGTCAGAGGAGGAAGGTGGCTTTGAAGAGGGGGAAGACTAAACACAGCAGGCGTCCCAGGGGGCTTGTTGTCCCCTTTCGGGGACCCTTGGTGGCTGGGTGGAGGAAGAGACATTCAATTACATCAGTGAGGACAAGGAACGGGACATGGCTAGCTTGGTATCCAACCTTGTGCAAATGGGAAGTTTGCGGTTGTGCAAAGGGACTGTTTGCGGTTGTTTGCGGTGCATTAAACGGGGAGATTGGTCTGTTACTGTAAAGCGGGTGTAACCCTTACACTACCTGATCGATACAACATCATACCTGATGTTTTAAAGCATGTTATTCCAAACAATTTAGGAATGGAATTTAGGAATGTTAGGTGATTTATGCCCTTTATGGCTTAATACCAGACTCTGCATCAACTATGTAATTTTCCGGGGGAGTTTTGCCATGGATCCCCCTCCGGCATGCCACAGTCTAGGTGTTAGTCCCGTTGAAACAACTTTCCCATCACTATTGTGGCCAGAAAGAGTCCCTGTGGGTTTTGAAATTCGCCTGCCCATTGAAGTCTATGGCGATTCGCGATGTTCGCCCATTCGCGAACATTTGATGGAATTCGAGTCCGCGGTTCACAAACCGAAATTTGATGTTCCCGACATCACTATATACAATACATCCTATCTATATAAAATACATCCCCCTATGTAACATACAATAAATGCTATTTCTATATCAAATACTCTAATTCTAAGCTAAAATAAAATAATTAAGCCCACTTACCTTTGCAGATGTCCCTTCAGATCAGCAACCTAGGATTTTTTTTTTTATTACAACACGTTTACATAAAATAAATAAACATAGTAAATATTATAAATATTGTACTCACCAGCATGTCCCCGTCCTTCTATTCTTCTGCTCCAGTGTGGCCCCTGTAGAAAAAAATATATTACATTAGTACAACATACATAAACCTCAAAAACAAAGTGAAATAAACATAATATACAATGAGCTTACCTCCCCGCGATGTCCCTGGCCTCCTCCTCTTCTGCCCCGGATGGGCCCTGGAATAATTCGCACTGTAAAATAAAAAAAATAAAAAAATGAATAACAGAGATCCACATTTGCGGATCTCCCTGACGCTAATGAGGCTCCTACTGAGTTATCTCAAAGAAAATTGGCAATGGCGGCTTCTGATTGGCTGAAAACGCTGTCTATCAAATTCAGCCAATCAGAAGACGCCAATGTGTGAGACAATGAGAAAGGGATACACCCCAAAATCACACTCTGATTGGATAATGCACCTGTTGGCTAAAGACATCTGTGCATTCTCATTGGCTGTAATACTGATTGACATTGACAACAGCCAATGAGATGGCTCAAATGCCTTCGGCCAATCAGTATGTGGGGGTGTATCCCATTTAATTGGCTATCGTCAATGCAACCAATAAGAGTGTGCAGATGCCTCCAGCCAATCACCCTGTGGGGGTATATTCCATTGTGATTGGCTGAAGGCATCTGGGCCTTGTGATTGGTTTAAATAAAGATTGACCGGTGCATTATCCAATCAGAGTGGGATTTTGGGGTGTATACGTTTCTGATTGGCTCACACATTGGCGCCTTCTGATTGGCTGAATTTGATAGGCAGCGTTTTCAACCAATCAAAAGGCGCCATTGCCTATTTTCTTCCGGAAAAGGCTCATTAAGTGCTTATGGGGGTCTGTATTGACCCCCATGAGTAACAGGGTTAATGAAGGGCTTATGGGGGTCTGTATTGACTCCTATGAGTGACAGGGGTAATGAAGGTACTTATGGGCGTCTGTATTGACCACCATGAGTGACAGGGTTAATTAAGGGCTTATGGGGGTCTGTATTGACCCCCATGAGTGATAGTGTTTTTTAGGGGTTGATGGGGCTCTGTATAGAGACCCATGCGTGATAGGGTTAATTTTTTGGTTTATATTACGGCTCCTTTAGGAACCTTTACGGTCCTTTAAGGACCGGTAAGGCGGGAATTTTGAAATTTCATTGCAGCGGGGACCCCCACTGCGAGGGTTAATGTGGGGTTAATGCAGGTTTCCAAGCTTATCTCGGATCCCGTGGGGTTGATGCGTGTTTCTGAGCTTATCTCAGATCCCTTCTTGGGTAAGTTGTAGGTGTCTGGGCGGTCCGGGGTCATGGAGCTTTGTTTTTGTTTTTTTCGGCAGCCATTTTTTCTGTCGCTTAGGGGATTTTCGTGTGTCTAAACTCGGGAATTTGGACTTAAATTGAGGTGTAACTTCACTTGCAGAGGTCCTTGGTGCCCCCCTTGCAGTGTGTAAGCTTTTTATGTATTTTGTGTGTGTATTTATTGCATTTTTAATGTTTTTTAGTGAGCTCGGTTCTGACGTTAAGGTCAACATTTTTCCGATAAGGTCGTATTTTTTCGTCTTGTATTTTTTTGTGTAAGTCCGTGTTAGTGCCGCTTGTGCGGGTGTTTGTAACCGCGTGTGAGGCGCCGTAGAGCCTTCACCTCGGCAAATGCCTCCCCTCGCTTCGCGAGGGTCTGCATTTGCGGGCCTAAAGTCCACAGTTGCTGGCAAGGAATGCAAGGCGCTCCTTGCCAGCAACTGCGGCCCTCGATTTGCGAGGCCCGCAGTGTTAGCAACAACCCGCATGCTCACAACTATATATGTGACTAGCGAATTGCCCGTCAAAAAATGACGGCAATGAAATTGAAAGTGAGCTAAGGGTGTTTGGTGTATATAATGTGGCTGATGTAGCGTCGTTCGTTTTCTATGTCGTGCAAGTTTTTCGTAATATTCGTTTTCTATGTCGTGCGAGTTTTTCGGAATATCCGTAGCTGTTTGGTGGGCTTTTTTGGAATATCCGTAGCTGTTTGGTGGTGTTTTGCGTGTTTATGGTAGTGTTTAGGGACCTTTAGCCTTGTTTTCTTTTGTTCGGCGGCCAGTTTTTCTCTCGCTTAGGTGATTTTCGGGTCTCTAAACTCTGAAATTTGTGGTTAAATGGAGGTGTAACTTCACTTGCAGAGGTCCTCGGTGCCCCCCCCTTGCTGTGAGTAACCTTTTTATGTATTTGTTGTTTGTATTTGTTGTGTTTGTAATGTTTTTAGGGTTGCGTGGGTTGCGTCCTTGTTTTCTAATCTCGGAGATGTTTTTCGGCAAATAGGTAGGTGTTTGGTGGTGTTTTGCATCTTTAGACTGCTGTAGCCTCGTTTTCGTTTTTTTTCGGCGGCCATTTTTTCTCTCGCTTAGAGAATTTTTTAGTGTCTAAACTCTTTTAATTTGAGTTAAATTGAGGTGTAACTTTAGTTTTCGCGGTCCTAGATGCTCCCTCTTCCTGTAAGTAAGCTTTTTATGTATTTGTTGTGTGTATTTGTTGTATTCTTCATGTTTTGATGTGCGCGTGTTGCAGCCATTTTTTGCGAGGTCGTAATGGGTCGTAACATGTCTCATATTTTGTTTCCGCTACGACGTAAATTTTGCGAGGGTCGCAGTTGCTGGCAAGGAGCGCCTTTGGCAAGGAGCGCCTTTGCGGGCTTAAAGTCCACAGTTGCTGGAAAGGAAAGCAAGGTGCTTGTTTTTCGAGGCCCGCGGTGTTAGCAACAACACGCATGCTCACAACTATATATGTGACTAGCGAATTGCCCGTCAAAAAATGACGGCAATGAAATTGTAAGTGAGCTAAGAATGTTTGGTGTATATAATGTGGCTGATTTAGCGTCCTTCTTTTTCTATGTCGTGCAAGTTTTTCGTAATATTCGTTTTCTATGTTGTGCTAGTTTTTTGGAATATTCGTAGCTGTTTGATGGGCTTTTTTGGAATATCCGTAGCTGTTTGGTGGTGTTTTGCGTTTTTATGGTAGTGTTTTGCGTGTTTAGGGACCTTTACCCTCTTTTTCGTCTTGTTCAGCGGCCAGTTTTTCTCTCGCTTAGGTGATTTTCGGGTCTCTAAACTCCAAAATTTGTGGTTGAATGGAGGTGTAACTTCCCTTGCAGAGGTCCCCTGTGTCCCCCCCCTCTTGCTGTGAGTAACCTTTTTATGTGTTTGTTGTTTGTATTTGTTGTGTTTGTAATGTTTTTGGGGTTGCGCGGGTTGCGTCCTTGTTTTCTAATCTCGGAGGTGTTTTTCGGCAACTACGTAGGTGCTTGGTGGTGTTTTGCGTCTTTAGACTGCTGTAGCCTCGTTTTCGTTGTTTTGGCAGCCATTTTTTCTCTCGCTTAGAGAATTTTTTAGTGTCTAAACTCTTTTAATTTGAGTTAAATTGAGGTGTAACAAGTTTTTGAGATCCTGGATGCTCCCTCTTCCTGTAAGTAAGCCTTTTATGTATTTGTTGTGTGTATTTGTTGTATTTTTCATGTTTTGATGTGCGCGTGTTGCGGCCGTTTTTTGCGAGGTCGTAATGGGTCGTAACATGTCTCGTATTTTGTTTGAGTTACGACGTAAATGTTGCGAGGGTCGCAGTTGCTGGCAAGGAGCGCCTTTGGTGCTCCTTGCCAGCAACTGCGACCCTCGCTTCGCGAGCCCATCAAGTTCATCCTTGTAAGATCTCCTCTGACCTAAATATGCAGATTAGTTGTTAGAGGAAGCAAACAGAAAAACCCAAGTGAAACAATTGTCTCAAAAGGAAAAAAAAAAATTCCTTTCTGACCCCAGATACTGGCGATCGGATTTCTCCCTGGATCAATACTCCCTCTCTAATTAACCAGGATATCCCTGAATACCCTTTTTATTTAAAAATATATACAATCCCTTTTTAAAGGTATCTATTGAATCGGCTGTCACCACCTCCCTTGGTAGAGAATTGAGTTAGTGGTTTATTAAGTGGCTAGTAATTCAGGTAATTTGCAAACAATGGAGGGGTATTGGGTGATATGTAATTGATTTATCTACTAATTTATGTTATAAGAAAGATAATGAGTGAGCTATGTCAGCCACCTATGACTAAGTGCCTTGTACGGCACGTAAAGTGTCTTTTAAAAAAAAATTTGCCATGTCATTTTGCCATAAAGTGTACTTTTATGTGTTGTATGTTTATTGAGAAGACTGAATAATTTTGGAAACATTTTTACTTTACTAGGAATCATTATCGTGGTGACAGATTTCCGCAGTGTTTGAAGAAGATTTCTTAGACTCCCTTTATTTATTATATTCCCTTTCTAGGAGACGCCACCTCAACAGACATCTGTAATCATAGTTTCAGAATGGTATACACATCATGCAAGAGGTATGATAACAAAGGGCTTTTTATTGGATCCTTGCCCTACTAATGGCTATCAGCCCTGCTAAATTGGAGCTACGTGTTAACAAGTAGCTTGTATATGTCATCTTAGCGCTATTTGCGTGCTAAGATGCATGATAAGTTTGCTCACAGACGATTTTGTGTGGTAACACGCAGGACGGCCGAGAATAGGCTACAGGGAGAGCAACGTCGTAACTTGCACACGTAAATCCTTGATCTATCATGCCCGTAACCACTACATTTTCAATTCAGCTATTAAATTGGAACGTAGCCCGTAACTCGCAAATGCAGGCCGAAGCCCTACTTGTGCTCCAGAGCACCCGCAAAGGCTCCGAAACCCGTTACGTGCGCTGCGCAAGAAGCACAAAGGCCCCCTGCTCCGGCCCCTGAATCTCCCTTTGGCCCCTAAACCTTCCCCCTGTTCCCTAAATCTAACCCCATGCTGGCTCCCAAAATTAACCCCGGCTGCGGAGTTCCCAACCCCCACAGCAGTCAAAGTGTTAACCCCTGCCACAGGAGTACTTGAAGTACCTCCGCAGCACCTAAAATTAACTCCCCCAATGCTGTGGGTCCTCATTGGGACCCCGCAGTGTCGCCACATTAACCCTTGCAGCAGGGGTCCTGATAGGGACCCCCGCTGCATTTCAAAATTCTAATTTCCCACCCGCAGGAACCCCTGATAATTAAAAAAAATAACTCCTAACTACATGCAATTTAACCCCTAAATACATAACGTTAAAAACCCTAAATCTCACCTAAAACAACCCCCTCACAAAACCAAGAATAGTGTAAATAAGATCACTTACCTTGCCCAAATGCCCCTCCAGCGATGATGGTTTTCTTTGCTTCGTCCCTAGGCAAGGGCCCTTCCTAGATGTCCACAGGTCCGGCACCCCTTGGAAAAAGGAAATATCAAAATGAATAAGTAAACACAACATAATCAAATATATTCTAAATAGTACACCAACCTTTCATAATTGGCCATCCACCGATGGCCTATCCTCCTTGTAGTCTTCGCCGGCAGGGCCCCTCCAAACAAACCCAACCGGCTAAAAAAATGAAATAATCGAACAGAGCTCCTCCCTGGAGGAGCTCCCTGCCACAAATGGGGGTTCTAGCGCATGCTCCAGTAAAAATTAGAAAATGGTGCCTTATGATTGGATGAAAATGCTGTCAATCATATTTCAGCCAATCAGAAAGTGCAAAGGTGTAATGGATGGGATGGGAATGGGATACACCCCTATATACCTTTCTCATTGGCTGATGGACCTGTCAGTCATTTGTAATCCAATCAGAAGGCGCTATTGCCTTCAGCCAACCAGAATGGCATATACCCCCATGGGGTGTATACCATTGTGATTTGCTACAAGCATCTGCATCTTCTGATTGGCTGATGTAACTGTCAATCAGATTGCAGCCAATCAGAAGATGCAGATATTTGGGGACAATCACAATGAGATACCCCCGTGGGGATGAGGGGGTTAATTATAGGCTCATAGGGGTCTGTATAGACCCCCATGAGTGATGGGGTTATTTATACTATATTACTTATAGTACCCACATGGCAGGTGTTATTTTTTTTGATTTAGCACGGTCCTTTAAAACTTTAGAACCCGCGGCGGGAAATTTTAATGCAGCGGGGCGCCTTATTGTATCGGGACCCCTGCTGAAAGGTTTAATGTGGGATCACTGCGAGGTTCCAGATGGTGCCACAGGGGTACTTACAGTACCCCAATGGCCGCGATTGGGAAAAATCCCAAGCCCTGCTGCGGGGAGTACTTCAAGTAACCCCTCCAGCACCTAAAATTACCCCCCCCCTATCGGGAACCTTGCAGTGTCCCCATATTATTCCTTGCAGCGAGGGTCCCGATCGCGACCCCTGCTGCATTTAAAAATTCAAATTTCCTGTTGCGGGTCACGATCGGGACCCACGCTGATTTAAAAATGTACATTTCCCGCCGCGGCTATACACAATAAATCCCCCGCAGCAGGGCTTGAGTTTTTAACTGCTGCGTAGGTCCTGATTGGGACCCCCGCGGCAAGTACTGATGTCGGGAGCCTGCAGGTGATGCTGCAGGCTATCATTAGCCATGATGGCAATCTCTTTTGCCATTGGCTAAGTCTAACCCAATGCTACGTAATTGCTTAATTGTTTGAGTTCGAGTACGCAACTTTGAGGGCCAAGAATTGGTCTACAAAATAGCCTCTCTCGCTCGTAGCTCGCAGCCCCTTCTAATTTAATAGCAACGTAAGTCTGACAAATTTGAAGCACGCAGCCCTTATGGACTTACGAGGCTGGAATTTAAGTTTTGTATTAGAGTAGCTATGTGTGGGGGGGATATGGTATAAAACTAAAATCCAAAGCTGTTTTAGACAGAGGAGATTGGCTGAGCTGTCTTAGAGACCAATCTGAGGTGTGACAAAGAGCTGAAGACCTGACCAGTGACCAGAGTGTGATGGAGGATGAATAAGAAGGAGAAGCTAATCATAGTGGTGTTATATAGCGATATGATAATATACTGTATACTTTATATACCTTTTGTAACACCCAGTCTGCCATATTCAACATTTCTATTCCAGATACGTTCATTCATAAAACATAACTTTTATTAAACTAATAATTGAAATGCATAGTTTCTTAAAAGGAAAGATTAAAAGTATTCATAAGGATAAATAAATAAATAAATAACAAGTTTACTGAGCACCAGACAATTAGCCGGGATACATATAATTCAATAATAAATGTACAGTTTATTATGTATACAATATATATATTAGTTTTACCCACCTCACCTACAGAATGTATAAGAAATGCACATAATGATCCTTCCTCTTACTCTTGATGTTGCAGAGAGGTTTGCCATACCCCACCAGTCCTCCATGTTTAGATGCTCAGACCCTCAGCTCTCACCTGCAGAGAATGCAATGAAAGCCAATCGTGCCCGGAATTGCCCATCTTCATCCAAGAAATGCCATGGGTTGAACTCATCAGGAGTTTCCCACTGGGTTGGATCAGACAAAACTGAAGAAAAGAATGAAAGAACGGTTGTGCCCTGTCATGGAAGGGAGAACAGAAACTATCAGTCACCTGACATCTGATAAGACTAACAGTGACATTAGTAACTGTTTATAAAGTATTACACCAAGCAAATAACAATGGCCGATACTGTTAAAGGACCTCTATAATTCCCTCATGACTGCATTATAGATCCTTCCAGAACTGAATTGGGTCTCATTTGTTTATTCAATAACTGATTAATAATAAAATCAGTATTTCAATTAAACAAAAACAACATCATGTAGCTTTTAAGGCTAACATTTGAAATGTAATGTTTCAGATATTCTTCTGTTCGCCCCTTTTAGGTGTCCATGGAGTGGAGGAAGATCGACATAGGAGGGTGTCCTATTAGGCTAGCAGAGACTGGTCTAGAAACCTTTTTAGGATAGCTTCCTGGGCAGATCCGTACAGACACTGTAATATTTAAAAGCTACAAAAGATTATATTGAATTTATTTGTTATAAGTATCACTGTATTGCTAATCAGCTACTAAACACTCATGTTGTATGAGCAGTGTGGTGTTCCATTGGACATTCTGATCCTTTGTGTAATCCAAAGGCCACAGAAAACTACATTGTTATATCTCATAAATGGTATCAATATAATAATAATTACACTTATTTATAAAGCACAAATACACTGAATACAGTTCACAAATACAAATAGATATAAGCACCTCCCCACATTTTCTCTAAATGTTTAGATGTATTCTATTGACTCCAGCTCACAATTTACCTCCTTAAGCCTAAACTCGTAAACCCTGCGTTTTTAAGTCTGATTTCAGGGGCGTGACCATGTGAACTGATAATATTTAAGCGAGTTCATATTTTACTTCTTAGACACAGCCAATAGTAGATGAGACCTTCATCATGATGTCAGTAAAACATGGAATTTACATGTAATCTGCAATTGGAAGGTAAGAATTAATTAGTGATAATAAGTAATATTTGCCAAATAGGCCAAATATAAAATGCACTAGAGCATCTGTTCTAGTCCATGTGGGTTTCATGATGTGTATTAACCCCTTAAGTCCTGGGATCTATATTACTCAAAAATAACATTTAAAAATTATATGTTTTTGCATATTTGTGGCTTTGTGACTGTTGGGCATTAATTCTAATGCATTTATATGCCTTCCCATGCTTTTAAATTACAGTGTTGTGTGTTTAATTGCTGTTACAGCTCTAATAAGTGTTTTAAAAGCCCTACTTAATAATAGTAATATTTTTGACAGATACTTAATAATAGTAATATTTTTGACAGATACTTGATACTTTTTTCAGTTGCGCGAGGACCTCTTAATCAGATTGTGACTAGCTAATAGAATAAATGGAAATATTAAGAGGGATTTTAAGTGTGTGTAAATTTACAAATTGGCAATAGATTAGGGCTCAAAGTGATTGATTCCTGCAATGTGTGAACACATATTTAGTGTAAGATATTTCATTGCTGTTGACAAACAAAGAGTAAGATTTTATCAAACACTTTCTAGCCAGGTTGTCATGACACAAAATGCTTACAGGCACCCTCACTGACATACTGTATATCACTGTATCAAAAGTCTGAGCTGCCTTGATCCAGGCTCCTACTAACCTCCTCATAGAAACTCATTTGATTTCTTTGACATGACCTATCCCTCATAAATCCATGTTGGCTCCTACTTATAATACTGTTTGAATTGACATATTCTTGTATATTATCCCTTATTAACCCTTCTAAAAGCTTTCCCACTAGAGAAGTGAGGCTCACAAGTCTATAATTCCCTGGATTTGCTCTTGCTTCCTTCTTAAATATAGGTATCACCTCTGCTTTTCTCCAGTCATCTGTTAGCGACTCTGTTGAGTGAATCTTGAAAAATTAAATATAATGGTTTGGCTATTACAGAACCCAGTTCCCTCAGTATCCTTGTTGATTCCATCAGGACCTGGGCTTTATTAACATTTATTTTTTCCAACCTTTTTTGGATTTCTTCCTGCGTTAACCAATTATTCGTTAAAGGTAGTGTAGCCCCATTATGTTGTGGTGTCCCAACCACTGGTACCTCCCTTGTATATTAAGAAGAAAATAACCTATTTAGCTCATCTGCATTTTCCTGGTCACTAATTGTCAGACAGCCATGTCTCAATTGTAATGTTCCTATAGCTTCCGTCCTGGCCTTCCATACTCCAATTAGACTAATGTGGTAAGTGGGGTTCCTCAGGCTTCAAAATCAGGTCTTCTCCTTTCCGCTACAATAACATATTTATTAACGACTTAGAAGTAGGACTGGGAAGTATTGTCTGTATTTTTGCTGATGATACTAAGTTTTGCAAGGTAATTAAATCAGGTAATTATGTGCTTTCCCCCCAAAGGGATTTACATAAAAAGATCAATGGGCATCTAAATGGCAGATGCGATTTAATACAAATAAATGTAAACTTATGCATCTGGGAAGGAAAAATAGCATTGCAATTTATAATCTTAATGGAGCAAATCTAGGGGTATCAGATATTGAAAGGGATTCAGGAGTGCTTGTGGACAACCACCTATGTAACAGTGCTCAATGCCAAGAAGCATCTGCAAAGACAAGTAAAATATTAGCATGTATTAAGAAGGGTATAGAAGCCAGGGAAGCAAATATAATTCTGCCACTATACAAATCTCTAGTACGCCCTCATTTGGAATATGAAGGACAATTTTGGGCACCACTTCATAAAAATGACATTTTAGAGCTGGAAAAGAAACAGCAAAGGGCAGCAAAGGGCAACAAAACTAATAAGGGGAATGGGGGGGGGGGGCAAAGTAATAAAGAAAGACTAACTAAATTAAGCTTATTTTCTCTAGAAAAAAAGGCGTCTAAGAGGAAATATGATTACTGTATATAAATACATCCAGGGTCAATATAAGGCTTTGTCAGGGGAACTTTTTGTGTCAAGAGGTTTTCAACTGACAAGAGGACATCCCTTGAGGTTAGAAATAAAAAGATTACACCTTAAAGAAAGAAAAGGGTTCTTCACAGTAAGGTTGGTTATTCTATGGATTGCATATATTTTTAAATAAAAAGGGCATGCAGGGCTATTCTGGTTCATTAGAGAGGGGGTATTGATCCAGGGAGGGATCCGATTGCTAGTATCTGGGGTCAGGAAGATTTTTTTTTTCCTTTTGAGACAATTGCCAAAGTTTCACTTGTTGTTTTTTTTTCTGTTTGCTTCCTCTGGATCAAGTAACAATTTATCTGCATATTGCAGGTTAGAGGAGATCTTAAAAGGTTGAACTTGATGGGCTAAAAATCTATTTTCAACCTCAATTACTATGTAACTATGTAACATTATATACTTAGCAGAGCATCCTATGTGACGCTAAGCTAGGCCTCTTTTAATTGTGACTCTCAAGCAACCAGAAACTCCATGTATCCAGCTTCTACCAATCCCCATGGCTGCCGGAAAACTGAGAGTCTGCTGTACATAAATATTATAGCTACATACAACACAAGAAAGTCAGAGTAGCCATACTAAATAAGGTTTAGCATGAGCATTGGAATAGACAGAACAAGTGGTATTGTTATTTCTTAGCTTCCTGTTCTGTCTATTCCAATGCTCATAACGTATTTTCTCCCTGTGGGTTTGTTATTACTCGGAATCCCTCTTCTATATATGACAATGCTCCATGTCAAACCTTAATCAGTATTTCTTTTGACTTGATAAAGAGAGGTGCAAGTTTGAGTTAAATTGAAAAGCCCCCTTGGCCCTCCTCAGACCATCTAAAGAACCCAAAATATTAATTTTATCATCTTTTGGATGCATCAAATATATATATATTCCCAATTGAGTCTGCTTGTGATTTCTGGCCTTTTCAGAACCTTCCATCCCACACAGCTGTCAGGAACGAATAAGTGACATATAAAAACTTTTAAAATATTAAAATATTTAAGATTTAGATCATCCATTGGCCTGTTATCGTCACAGAATTATTCCACCAAATAATTGTAAAAATCACTATACAAAACGTTGTCCGGGTGCCGATTGACCCAACTATAGAAACATTTCATTGTAATAATTTCATTCAGCACATTACACATTTTTTTAATTTTCAATTTGCTTACAAGAATTTGTTACATTTGGAATGGTAAATCCTCGGAAATTCGTATCCTCTGTTACTGCATGACCAAAACCGACAGAGGCCAGATCTGTATTTCGTGAATAACAGCGTTGGTGTAAGGCAGCTGTGTTTTGTACTTGTGCTAAGAGATGAAGATAAACTCTACTGGTGGACTCTCTATTAATATGACTTAACCTGCATCGACTAAATTATCTGCAACTCCTACATTCTCTCCTAAACTGAAACCAGGACTAGGGATTTTCTTATGAAACGTGATGGTTGTATGCAGTTCATCCCCACACAGGAAGCTTCTAGTTTTTTCTAGTTTAATTTTGGAAGGAGAAATACTTTATAGCCCAATAAGGAACACATTTGATGATCAGATTCAGCATTATGTGTCAGTTTTTTTTTAATATGAGTTTTCATGGCTAATCTCAGACATACCAATATTTTTGGGGGGAAATTATCAGAAATAAACACTTTTACCAAAAGTTTTAAAAAAACTTAGTTGTCATTATTATAGTTTGCTCTTATGACAAACACAAACTGGTAAAGTGGAAAACGGTTTTGAAAAACATATGATAAAGGCTTGCCCTGTCTGCCTTAATGGCGGGAGGCTTTCTGTCTTTGTACCTTAAAGTGCCAATTCATTGTTCTTATAAAGGGCTCTCTAAAAAATAGCTAGCTGGGGCCTGAAAAGAAAAAGTAAATTATTAAACTTTTTACTGTGCATTTAAACAATGAATTACTATTTGCAATCATGTTTCAGGTTGTGTGAGTTCTTTATCTCTTCAGTAACCTTTGGCTTGTCTGAACATCCTTTGCGTGTGCACTTGGACTTGTTACTTTAGCGTTGCCATCCTTTGGTACTTCACCCCTGAAGGGTTTCATCTGATCAGCCCTGACATAAGGTCTACATCTGACACATTATTACAAATACAACTACTAATAATACAAAGCTTGTCAGAGCGCTCATCTGATGGGATAAAGTCTTCCTACATTGGGACACCGCTTGACATTGTGGTACTAATGCTGGTAATTTACAAGATTTCAGTAAGAAAGTCACATATTTTTAAAACAGAGTTACTTCACTAACTTAGTCCTGGATCTAACTAACTAATTTACTATTGTACCATTACAATGGCCCTTAATTCTAGCTCCATTATATTACCTGTTGGTATACTGGCAAAAAAATGCTTTAAAGGGACTCTAAAGTTATGGTTATTTTTCATTTTCAATATTTCTAATTATTTTTAAATGCTACAGTATTAGCATTTACATCCCTCAAACTGATCATTTATCTTTATAATCAGAAGCTGCACCACAGGATTGATAGAGCCAACTGTAAAAAGAGGTCCAGAAGAGACCATAAATTACAAGCTCCCTCCAAATACTAAAATGTTGGAGGGTAACTTAAAGTTCCTTTATTTCTTGTGATACTGTGAACAGATCTGCTATAGAACATTAGTCTGTGCGTCAGTGGATTTTGTAAGTGCAATGTCATACTTCTGCACCCTGTCATGGAGCCTGGATCCTTTTTTGCTGGACAAATAATATGCAGTAATCACTGGTATTACCTCCTGTTTAGTTACATAGTTACATAGTAACTAAAGTTGAAAAAAGACCTTCATTCCATCAAGTTCAACCCCCCAAGATCTCCTCTGATATGCAACATGTAGATTAAATATTCATTATTTAGTTGTTAATTTATTATTAATCAATTATTAAATTTTTTTAAATTTTTATTATTAATCCAGAAAAAGGCAAACAGAAAAAAAAAAACAAGTAAGACTTAGCCAGTCGTCTCAAAGGGAGAAAAAAAAACAAAAAACTTCCTGACCCCATATACTGGCGATCGGATTCTCCCTGGATCAATACTGTCTCTCTAATTATCCATGATAACCCTGAATTCCCTTAATTAGAAATAAATCCAGTCCCCTTTTAAAGTTACCTATCGAATCCGCTGTCACCACCTCCTCTGGTAGAGAATTCCACAGATTAACCACCCTTACTGTGAAGAACCCTTTTCTTTCTTTAAGGTGGAATCTTTTTACTTCTAACCTCAAGGGATGTCCTCTTGTCAGTTGAAAACCTCTTGGCACAAAAAGCTCCATTGACAATTTTTTTTACTGACCCTGGATGTATTTATATAAGGTAATCATATATCCTCTTAGACGCCTTTTTTCTAGAGAAAATAAGTTTAATTTGGTTAGTCTTTCTTCATAACTTAGCCCCTCCATTCGCCTTATTAGTTTTGTTGCCCTCCTCTGAAACTTTTCCAGCTCTAAAATGTCCTTTTTATGAAGTGGTGCCCAAAATTGTATTCCATATTCCAAATGAAGGCATACTAGAGATTTGTATAGTGGCAGAATTATATTTGCTTCCCTTGCTTCTGTAACCTTCTTAATACATGCTAAAATTTGATTTGCCTTTGCAGCTGCTGCTTGGCTTTGAGCACTGTTACCTAGATGGTTGTCCACAAGCACTCAAAAATCTCTTTCAATATCTGATATACCTAGATTTGCTCCATTAAGATTATAAATTGCAATGCTATTTTTCCTTCCCAGATGCATAACTTTACATTTATTTGTATTAAATGTCATCTGCCATTTAGATGCCCATTCCTCAATTTTATGTAAATCCCTTTGGAGGGAAAGCACATCATTATCTGATTTAATTACCTTGCACAACTTTGTGTCATCAGCGAAAATGGAGACACCACACTGCAATCCTACCTCTAAGTCATTAATAAATATGTTAAAAAGGAGAGGACCTAATACTGAACCCTGAGGAACCCCATTTACCACATTAGTCCAATCTGAGTATGTTCCATTTACAACAACCCTTTGCTTCCTGTCTTTTAGCCAGCTCTTGCTCCATGAGCAGATACTTACTGCAATATCTGTATCCCTTAATTTGCACAATAGTCTCCCATGTGGCACTG
The DNA here is from genome assembly GCA_027410445.1 of Discoglossus pictus. Lineage (NCBI taxonomy): Eukaryota > Metazoa > Chordata > Amphibia > Anura > Alytidae > Discoglossus > Discoglossus pictus. Next base: position 8,019,140 of record CM050166.1, on the reverse strand, counting down.
TATCAAAAGCCTTTGCAAAATCCAATAAGACTACATCCACTGAGTTGCCTTGATCCTGGTTCCTACTAACCTCCTCATAGAACTAATTAGATTTGTTTGGCATGACCTATCCCTCAAAAATCCATGTTGACTCCGACTTATAATCCTGTTCAAATAGATATATTCTTGTATATTATCCCTTATTAACCCTTCTAAAAGCTTCCCCACTACAGAAGTGAGGCTCACTCATCTATAATTCCCCGGGTTTGCTCTTGCTCCCTTTTTAAATATAGGTATCACATCTGCTTTTCTCCAGTCATCTGGTAGAGACCCAACAGGACCTGGGGCTTTATTAACATTTATTTTTTCCAACCTCTTTTGGATTACTTCCTGTGTTAACCAATTATTTAGCAAAGGTAGTGTAGCCCCATTATGTTGCAGTGTCCTAACCACTGGTATCTCCCTTGTGTATACCGAAGAAAAGAACCTATTTAACTCATCTGCCTTTTCCTGGTCACTAGTTTTCAGATGGCCTGTTTCTAATGTTCCTATAGCTTCCTTCCTCTCCTTCTTCCCATTAATATACCTAAAAAATATTTTAGGGTTAGTCTTACTCTCTTTTGCAATTCATTTTTCATTTTCTATTTTAGCCAGTCTAATAGCGCTTTTGCAAGCCTTGTTGATTTCCTTGTACTCCCGTAAAGCAGTCTCTGTCCCCTCTTGTTTGTATAACTTTGGCCATTTAACCAAAAAGGTAGCAGACCCCGTCTCTAGGAAGTATCACCTACGGAATTAAATGAAGAACAACTGTACCTGTTTTATCTTCGGTAGGAAGGAGTCAATGAAATCTCTGGGAGAGCTCTCATCCAGAGTCAGAGGTCAATCTGATTCTGATATAATGATAGAGATACACACTTTGTTTGAAGGCCTTCCTCTGGATAGCTGTAATGTAGAGGAGCATCGGGAATGTGTTGCAGAGCTACAGTAGAGATATAAAAAATACAATATGAGAAATGAAAAATTACTATATATGCAAAGAGGGATAAAGCAACAGACAAACCCATCCAATAGCCAATAGACAAAACAAACATACCAACAAATTTAAAAAAGAGGAGCGTGGCAACAAGTTTTGTGTATATGAAAAACTAGCGACTTGCCCCTCAAAAATGACAGCAATAACATTTGAAGCCTTTCAATGCTGTTTACCACACAATACAATATTCTGCCCCCTCTGAGCACCTACGCCACTCATTGCAGGCCTCGGCAATATGCAACTTTTGTGCTTGGGAATGCAATGTGTCTCTTTCCACCATCTCACCCCTGTCCCTTCCTTGTGTGTTTCTCCTCTATGTATCTGCTGAATCTTTGCGTGGCGGGGGCTGACTGCTGTTGGTTTTATTTTCAAAGTCCCGTGTGCCGGGCGTTGTTTGGGTAAGTGTTACTGGCTTTGGTGTTGTGTATTTTCTAAGTCCTGCGTGCCTGGCGTTGTTCGGGTAAGTGTTACTGGCTTTGGTGTTGTGTATTTTCTAAGTCCTGCATGCCTGGCGTTTTTCGGGTAAGTGTTAATGGCTTCTTAGCTTCCTGTTCTGTCTATTCCAATGCTCACAACGTCTTTTTTTCCCCTTGGGTTTGTTATTACTCTGATCCCTCTTCTATATATGACAATGCTCCATGTCAAACCTCAGTATTTCTTTTGACTTGATAAAGAGAGGTGCAAATTTGAGTTAGACCATCTAAAGAACCCAAAATATTAATTTAACATATTTTGGATGCATCAAATATATATATTCCCATTTGAGTGTGCTTGTAATTTCTGGCCTTTTCAGAAACTTCAATCCCATACATCTGTCAGGAACGAATAACTGGCATATAAAAACTTTTAAAATATTCATTTGAAGATTTAGATCATCCATTGGCCTGTTATGGTCACAGAATTATTCCACCAAATAATTGTAATAATCACTACACAAAACATTGTTGTCCTGGTGCCAATTGACCCAACTATAGAAACATTTCATTGTAATAATTTCATTCAGCACATTACACATTTTTTTTAATTTTCAATTTGCTTATAAAAATTTGTTACCTTTGGAATGGTAAATCCTTGGAAATTCGTATCCTCTGTTACTGCATGACCAAGACCGACAGAGGCCAGATGTGTGATTCTCTGTATTTTGTGAAAGGCATCTGTGGCCTGTCCATTATCCCGGGTGGGCGCATGGACCCAGTAACCTTATCTTTCTCTTCTTGTACTTGTGCTGAAAGAGAGATGAAGATAAACTGTACTGGACTCTCTATTAATATGACTTAATCTACATCGACTAAATTATCTGTAACTCCTACATTCTCTCCTAAACTGAAACCAGGACTAAGGGTTTTCTTATGAAACGTGATGGTTGTATGCAGTTCATCCCCACACAGGAAGCTTATAGTTTTTTCTAGTTTAATTTTGGAAGGAGAACTACTTTATAGCCCAATAAGGAATATATTTGATAAGCAGATTCAGCATTATGTGTCAGTTTTTTTTTTAACATGAGTTTTCATGGCTAATCTCAGACATACCAATGTTTTTTTGGAGAAATTATCAGAAATAAACACTTTTCCCAAAAGTAAAAAAAAAAATTAGTTGTCATAATTATAGTTTGCTCTTATGACAAACACAAACTGGTAAAGTGGAAAACATTTTTGAAAAACATAAATTAAAGGCTTGCCCTGTCTGCTTTAATGGCGAGAGGGTTTCTGTCTATGTACCTTAAAGGGCCAATTCATTGTTCTTATAAAGGTCTCTCTAAAAAATAGCTAGCTGGGGCCTGAAAAGAAAAAAATAATTATTAAACTTTTTACTGTGCATTTAAACAATGAATTACTATTTGCAATCATGTTTCAGGTAAAGCGAGTTCCTTATCTCTTCAGTAATCTTTGGCTTGTTTGAACATCCTTTGTGTGTGCACTTGGACTTTAAAATGGTTTCATCTGATCAGCCCTGACATAAGGTCTACGTCTGACCCATTATGTAGTGGTGCCCAAAAGTGAATTTACCATTTTAAAAGCATACAAGAGTACAGCTGTATGCTTTTTTTAATCATTTTGCTCCAGTCCAGCTTCCAAGGATTCCTGCAACTACATTCCTGAAGCAATCTCACTAGCACCATTTCACAGAAACCCACAGGCAAGAGGACCTAGCAGGTGGGATGCATTCATTAGCTGGTCCAGCTAGTCCCTCCTCATGACAAACTGGTGGTAGTGGTGGGATTGGTACTATCAAAGGGAAAAGCCAAGAGATAGAGACCAGGAATTCCATTGTGGCAAAGCTGCATTAAACTGCAGACTTATTTAACCAAAAGCCTGCAGTTTGTCCATAGATTCTCAGTTATCATAATTGTTTCAGTCATCACCACTGTGTAATGTATCACACAATTTGAATGATATGGTGATATAATACCTGGTGAAACGAGGAGTTGAAGTTTCTCAAATGCTTTCTAATGTTCATTAGAAGTCCCAGCAGCTCCTGGTCATGATGTTCAAAACATTTCCCGAACAGTAGTATGCATCTGATATTGCATATTGCACATCCCACGAAGTTGAGCAGGTTAAAGACCTTTCCTGTCAAGACAGAGTAAAATAAGAAAATATTGAAATGTATTGTTTGTGGTGTACTGAGTTAATATCCTTATGACATCTTAAGAGGGCCTGAATATCTCACTTTTAAAGATATTTATATATCAATGTTGTAAGCGATTTCTACCCTGTTTTTTGTTCAAATAAACTGGGTAAATGTAATTGTTGAAAGGCTTATACTTCCATGTTATGAAATGTACAAGGATATTGAATCTCTGAGTCTTATCTCTTTAAATGTATAGACAGTCTGTATACCACAGTAATATATACTTTACTTGATATAATTTTACTGGGTAACTTAATTAATCAGATATTGCTGATACCACCTGCTCCCACCAAAACTAGTATAATGCTGAATAGCTTAATGCAGACTTTATGCAAATAACAAAGTAATAGAAATGCAACAATACATAAGAAGATTGCAAGCAAATGAGAAATAGATAATACAGCAGAAGTTATGCAAACAATAAGTGATATAAATGCAGTAATATATAAAAATATGGGAAGTAAATGAGAAACAGCTAACATAGCGGTTATAAACAGTGACATGTTTTTGTATATTGTAACAGTGCCCCCAGAGGTGAGAGCGATGAAGAGTTTTAAAGAAGAATTCTACAGATTGGTGTCCGAGAGTCGGCAACGATCTGAGCCAGACACCAGCCTATTGGAACTACTTAGTGCTGTGGAAGCGTTAGTGAAAGAGAAAGAAGCCGAACTTCATAAGATGGAGAGGGTCCTCTGTAGTGTGAGGCAGAAGCTTCAACAGCTACAAGGGAACATTAACGGCCTCTTGGCTCAGGTCACTCAACCCAATGTTGTTGAGCTGGGGGGAGGGATGTGTAAAAGTTCCCCACAGAGGTGAGAGCGATGAATAGTTTTCTCCAGGAAAGAGAGAGTTAACTTACTGTAGCAGTGCTAAGCGACAAATTGAACCTTCAGGTGTTGTAAGCCTGTTAAAGGCACACACAGAGAGATGGGTGTGGTGGCCCTGCAATTAGGCTCTGTTTGGCCTAGCAGAGTGAGGCCAGGCCCTCACTACAAGTTAAGAAGGACGCTTGTATGCATCTGCCAGTGAGAGTGAAGGCAGTGTTTTGACTTTGTCTGCTGGAAGCAGAAATTGAGAGCAAACGTAGAAGTCTGCAACTAGGATTGGAGTAGCTGCAGAGAAAGAGGATTTGTGCCACAAAGAGCATTTACAGAGGAGCTGCTGCAAGGATTTTGCCACAGCAGTTATTGCAGAGGAACTGCTGCAAGGATTTTGCCACAGAAGTTATTACAGAGGTGACTGATTGGTGCTATCCCAGTGATTGGAGCAGAGGATCCATTACAGCTGATAGAGAGACTGGATGTAAAGGTACAGGACACTTTAAACTAATGAATATGGACTGTTCAAAGACTCTATGTTTTTACCTGAAGGCCGAGAAGCGGCTTCAGGACTAGGGAGGGTGTTCCTGATGTTAAACCAGTACGTTTACGTAGATGTTTATTTCATGTTGAAAAAAAGCTATTTTTGTTTGTTTGAAAAATGTTTATTATTAAAAGAGATAAAAAGCAATTTGGGACTCGATGTGTTTATATGAAGTCACAGAAGAAACCAGTAGCCAAAGGCCACATTGTCACAATATGTATATGCACTTTCTTTAGGGATATCTAACTGATGAAGCTGCAGAATCATCTGCAAAATGCGTTTTAGTATTCATACCTATATTTGTCCTCGTTATATATATATATATATATATATATATATATATATATATATATATATATATACATATATTTTAAACTTTATATAATTACAGAAGAAATGAAAGATCTTATATTTATTTGAGATATATAATCTCGAGTGTAATTTTTACAGTTCCAAACTTTTGAGTTCCCATTTTATCACAACACCACTGCATCTTACAAAGTATATATATTGGACCAGGAGTGCGTGAACATTGTGCATTCAACGGTACTTATTTAATTTAACATACATATAACCACATTCAATTCCAAGCCTGTAAGTGCAATGTAAGGCCCACAATGTCTGCTGGCTTGAAATTTGGCCGAGTTACAGAGCTATTACAATCGAGCAGGACGCGGGTTATGGGCTTGAGACTCAAACCCAAAAACCATTTGTCGCACGTTGGATGCGCAGCCGTGAACATGATCAACTAGTTAAACTAATAGTTACGGTTTAGATGGAGCCAATGGCAACAGAGATCATCATAATTACATCACTGAAAAATGGAAGTGGGATTTCAATGTCTTACAGGTTTCAGTTACGATTTCGATCGGACGCACATTCCAGAAATAACGCAATATTTATAAAACCGTAAATATGATTGTTAAGGTACAATGACCTATATGTCCAAGCATTTGGGTAGTGTCCGCTGGGCAGCCTGGATAGTAAGTCTGACGATCTTTACTAACAGCATGTGTCCTTTGGTAAATAATACATATTTACTCAAGTTGTGATGAAAATTAAGAACACTTTATTGAATCCGTTCAGCTTATTTAAAACCTTGCCCAACACATTATAGGGAGTGGCTACCTTTAGCCAAACCCCCATCCCCCTCGGGGCCAATGGAGTAACTCTTAGAATTAGCTAATTACCTCTGTCTAATCGGATGGGGCTAATTCGTGGGAACTTTTAGTCTCCTCCCCCAGGGCCGCCTTTAGGGGCGTCAACCTAACTTATTCTTGCACAGGTAGGGGGAGGGAGAACATGTCTCTCTGTCTCTCTCAGCCCCTGGTTCTGGGGCAGAGAAACCCTGTAGACAGGCCATATAGTTGGTGCCTGTATGTCTGACCTACTGCTGTGCATGTTAGATAACCTTTGCCCTCCAACCATCTGGCACCAGTGACTCTATCACCTGATTCTCATTAACATGAGTATAAACATTATGCATGGGGGGACATTGTAAGGGATATAGGGGTAAATACACGTTTAATACTTTATCTATACAGATGGATCTGTCACACGGCTCCCTCCATGTGGGACACTCCGGCAGACCGGGCTTGACCCTTTGGCGGGTCAACTTGGGGATGACCGGACTAGGAGGGGGTAGGGATGTCCGTTTGCCGGGACAATCCATCAGCATTCCCGTTCTGCTTACCGGGTTGGTAGCTGATACTGAAGTTATAAGGTTGTAGGGCTAAACTCCACCGCAGCAGTCTACCGTTGTCGGATGCACGTTAAACAGTATGTGTGATTGCAGTTGGATAAGATCCCGATTCTTCTCTTGGATGTTGATGGAGGTTCTTGAGAGTAGTAAACAGCCCCACCACCGCAGGGTTTCACATGGTCATACCTGCAACGGGTGCCATAAGCACACTGTCCTTTCTGATAAAACCGACAGATTGTTGATGGTTTACTTGTCGCCAAGTCATGTGAGAACATACATCTACTTCCTTCTCTGCAAACTCTATGCATTAAATACCCGCAGGTCACGTGCTTGGTGCTCATCCTGCAGTCTCGCACTCGGTCGGCACCTTCGGGTTCTTGTTGGTATGGTCGCTCCCGCTGTATGCGCCTCTTTGGCTCCACCCTCCTCGGTCCGGTTCCCTCCCATACGTCTCTGGGGTATCCCAGCCTAAGGGGGTCGGATCTAAGGTGCAAGTCGGGGTAGAGAGTCTTGCCTGGGTCTCAGCAGTAGGTGGGCCGGTCTGGGCCCGGGTCGTCACAGCATTTACTTCGGCGTATGCGGAGATAAGAGGGGCCAGGTCATTTCCAAGGAGGACATCAGCTGGTAAATCCCTCATGATCCCCACATTCACATGTCGAGCGCCCACTCTCCAATCCAAATGTATCCGGGCAACGGGTAGTCGAAACACAGCGCCTCCGGCTACTCTCATAGCCACCGTGTCTCCGGTGTGTTGGTTCTCAGACACCAAGTGCTTTTGGAGCAATGTCATGGTTGCACCTGTATCCCGCAGACCACTGACCTCCTTCCCGTTCACTTTGACGAGTTGCCGGTGTTGTTGTTGGTTATCCCGGTGGGCAGCTTGGACGGGATCTGCCTCGTGCAGGACGCCCCAACATTCCTCCCCCTCTACGCAGTGGGCAGCAGGCGGAGGGTTGTGCTGGTTTCCGCTGGTGTGTCTCCTCCAAGACTGGGCCTGGTTAGCGGTATTCAGCGGGCACTCCGGTCGTTTGTGCCCCAGCTGCTTGCACCCAAAACACCAGATGGGCGTTGAGTAGTCATGTGAATTAGGCCCGGGGCGGCTGAGGGTAGTTATTAGCTTAAGGGGGTGCTGCTGGTCGGTACTCCACTCTGGCAGGAGTATTAACAATAGCACTGTCCAGTTTACGGGCATCCGTGTACTCATCTGCCAGGATGGCTGCTTCATGCAGGGTGGAGGGTTTACGGTCCCTTACCCACTCTCTGACGCCTGGGGATAATTTCTCAAAACAATGTTCCAGCAGGAACATCTGCAGCACCTCTTCCCCGGATACGGCTTGAGACCCCGCCATCCAGTGAGCGGCTGTGCGGTGTTCTTTACATGCCCATTCGATGTAGGAATCCCCAGTTAGTTTGGCAGTGTCTCTGAACCGCCTCCGGTATGCCTCCGGTGTAACGGCATACCGGGAGAGCAAAGCTTCCTTTACAGCCACATAATCCCTGATCTCCTCATCATGAATGGCCCGAAAAGCGTCACTGGCCCGGCCGGATAGCTTTCCGGACAATATAGTAACCCAGTCTTCTGCGGGTACCCTGTTTAGCGCACATTGCCGCTCAAAATCAGCAAGGTACCCATCAATCTCCCCTTCTGTTTCAATGAAGGATTTAAAAGCTGCAAACTGTACCTTCCTTTTCTCCACTGGGGATGCTAGAACTGGAGCTGCTGCAGCACCGCTTTGGAGACGCATCTACAGCGTCCATGACCCGGCTGATGATCTCTGGAGACGGGTTGGGAACATAATAAGCCAGTCTGATTCTTACCGCCCGGTCAAAGCTTGCCTCTTCAGGGGTTCTGTCAGCTGTGCTGGGCCCATTGGTTCCTTCATCCATTTCGTTTAACAGCACAATAATCTCCGCTTTTTTTTTTAGATTACTGGCTTGTCTGCCTCTTTGTTCCAGTAGGTCTTTAAGGGTAGCTCTTTTCAGCCCTTGGTATTGTCTTTCCATTAATCTTGGATATAGTTGTCTCTCTGGGCGATGAGGGTCATCCCGTCACTAGCCACCAGTGTTAAGGTACAACGACCTATATGTCCAAGCATTTGGGTAGTGTGCGCTGGGCAGCCTGGATAGTAAGTCTGACGATCTTTATTACCAGCATGTGTCCTTTGGTAAATAATACATCTTTACTCAAGTTGTGATTAAAATTAAGAACACTTTATTGAATCGGTTCAGCTTATTTAAAACCTTTCCCAACACATTATAAGGAGTGGCTACCTTTAGCCAAACCCCCATCCCCCTCGGGGCCAATGGAGTAACTCTTAGAATCAGCTAATTACCTCTGTCTAATCGGACGGGGCTAATTCGTGGGAACTTTTAGTCTCCTCCCCCAGGGCCGCCTTTAGGGGCGTCAACCTAATTTATTCTTGCACAGGTAGGGGGAGGGAGAACATGTCTCTCTGTCTCTCTCTGCCCCTGATTCTGGGGCAGAGAAACCCTGTAGACAGGCCATATAGTTGGTGCCTGTTTGTCTGACCTACTGCTGTGCATGTTAGATAACCTTTGCCCTCCAACCATCTGGCACCAGTGACTCTATCACCTGATTCTCATTAACATGAGTATAAACATCATGCATGGGGGGACATTGGAAGGGATATATCCATGTCTAGGGGTACATACACGTTTAATACTTTATCTATACAGATGGATCTGTCACAATGTTATTCTATTACATGTGAGTTATAGTATATGTATTAACACACTGATTGCCTGGATCGAAAATAAAGCATTTTATACAGCATATTTGCGAGCTTGAGAATGTTGTGCTATTCATTTTAATATATAAATGAGAACAAGTATAAAGTGGGAAGACGGTACCATATAAATTAAAATTTCAAAGGCAAATACCTAAATATACATATTATATGTACCAACAGGTGTGGAAAAGTGTAAGAATACATGCAAAAAATGAAGAAAGAAAGACACCTATATATCCACACCTGTATAACATCCGTAGTTATGATAAATAATAATAGACAGAATTGTATTAATAACCGGACAAAAACATATTAAATAAAGACTCATAATTTATTCAAAACATTTAATCTACAATACATATTATAAAAACATTTAAAAATTAGCAATGATAGTCACCGGTTTTATACAATATCTCAGTATCATACAATCTGTATAATACTTTAAAGAAGGTAGACCCCTAATATAGATTTGGTGGTAGAGGAGCCCACCATTTACTCCTTTTATACTAGTCTAAATACACTGTCTGGGAAATAAAATTTTAAAGTGAAAAGAATAAAAAAAGTTTCTAAATAAACTAATATTGATGGTGGAACTGGGGATCCACCAATTACCCCTTAACCTAAGTGAAGAGAAAGCTTACCTACTCTAGCTAAGCTAAACATATTATCACCTTTGTGATTACATAGTCCACAAAAAGTGCTCATATAATGTATAATATAGATAATTGAACATATACCCAATCTCCAGAAATAGTATCTAGTAAAAGGATAATAAATATATATAGAAATGCACTGCAACCTGCTGTTATTCCAACTTATATTGCTATTATGCAAATAGTATTGTGCAAATGTGCATGATTAATGTTATATATTGCAACTGAAATACAATATTATTAAGTATACTATTGTGCAAATGTACAGAAACATGGGGCTATTTCAAAGTATATTGCTATTATACAAATGTGCAAATATGCAGAAAAAATATTATATTACATCACGTCACAATGCTTGCTCATGGACCTGTTGAGTGTGGGCATATTGCCAGTACTTTATAGTAGATTGGAAGGGGAGGTGGCTTTTGAGTATTAACTGTTTCAGATCTTTGCAATAAGGTTCTTGGCTTTAACAGGCGATTGTCAAATGTCATAAATCTAGGAAATGAACAAATAACAAAACAACATTAAGGATTAATCCAATATATATATATAAATATATATATTATTAGTTAATTCTATCAAATGACAGAACATTGTTTGTTACAATGATCGATTTTAAACAATAAGTCTATTCAGAATCTCTTGATAGGCATTTAAAAAATTAAGTATAGTAAATATAAGCCTATCTAATTTCTACCAAGTATTTTTACATATATGTAGACCGCTATATTATACATTACATGAAGTAAGATGCTGTATAGTCCTATATTGCAGAGAATTCCACACAAAGTATTTTATTAACGTAGTTTATATCAAATTGATTTTAAAGGGACATACTCTACAAGTTCTTAAATACTTATAAATCATTATTACTTCGGCAACTGGTAATATCATAGAAATGGACCAAATTGATCCAAAAAATATCATTGTTGAAAAGAAGATATCTATGTAACAGAGGAAATATCCCAAAGGCTATTTTTAAACATTTTCAAAAATGTATACAACCTACAAATCCTATTAGTTTGAAACAAGACCTAAATTTTAATTCCGAACAACATATATGATTAAATAGAGTTAGGGTCAGATAACTAAATAGAGATTAGGGCAGGATAACTGTATTGATATTTATAGAAAGGGCATGAAGCTATTGTTCTCATTTAAACCATATGGTACCACTGAATTAAATAAAGGGATCAATTTGGTCTCTATTTTGAGGAGTTCCTGTTCCAAGTTACCTCTCCTTATCCCTAGTTTTTTACTTTGAAGAACTCTGCATTTTAGTTCAGGTTTACTGTTGTGGGATACCATGAAATGTCTGGCCACTGATGTTGGGATTTTATGTTTTACCACATCTAATGGTGCATTTCTGATGTTAGATATGTGTTCACCAAGTCTTTTTCTCAACTCTCTGGTCGTCATTCCTATGTATTTTAAGCCACACGAACAAATCAGGCAATATACAACTGCTTTTGTGCTGCAGTTAAAAAAAACTTTAATTTTTATTTCGCTATTCAATCTATGATATATCATAGTCTCTGACTTCATTTATTTACAAACTCTACATCGTCAACAGGAATATGTTCCATCAGGTAATGAACCTAAAAGTTGCTTCTTATTTTCAAAATGACTATTAGTTAGATAATCTGACAGATTTTTAGGTCGTCTCCATCCCATAGCAATTCTATCACCTATAAGGTTCTGAATTGTAGGGTCTGACCTAAGAACTGCAATATGTTTATTTAACATTGAGTTTAATTGTTTCCACTGTTTCACATGTACATATAAACCTAATAGGTTGAGGTGAATTCATTCTTTGTTTAGGATTTAAGAGTTTTTGTAAAATGTTCTCTTGGTGAACAGTAACTGTTAAAGCATTTTGTATTAAAAGTATTAACATTTGAATGTAAGAACAATTGAACTTTAAATTAATAAGTATTGTAAACTTGAGGTAATGTTTTTTTAACTCAAGAATTGTTAACTTAAATATACATTGAATCCAGAGAAAGGCAAACAGTAAAAACCCTCCTTGAAACGTAGCAAATTGTATCAGAGAGGGAAAAAAATGAATTCCTTCCTGACCCCATGAACTAGCGATCAGATTACTCCCTGGATTAAGGCTTAACATAAAAGACAATATTTACATTGTGACTTAAAACGTGGTTGACCTCTTAACATGAACTTTGTAATATATGTAAGTAAGAAACTTGAAAGTATATTTTTTGAAACTTGAACTTTCTTATCTGTGTAACTAAGGAACTTGAAAAAACATTTTTCCAACTTGGAACATTATAAACAGTAACATAGTTAATTAAGATTTTAACATAATTTTGTGTTAAAAGTATTAACATTTGAATGTAAAAAACAGTTGAACTTTAAATTAATCAGTATTGTAAACTTGAGGTAATGTTTTTTTAACATGTAATATCTATCTCAAGAATTGTTAACTTAAACATACATTGAATCCAGAGGAAGGCAAACAGTAAAAACCCTCCTTAAAACGTACCCAATTTTAACATGAACTTTGTAAAATATCTAAGTAAGAAACTTGAAAGTATATTTTTTCAAACTTGAACTTTCTTATCTGTGTAACTAAGGAACTTGAAAAAATTTTTTCCAACTTGGAACATTCCAAACAGTAACATAGTAAATTAAGATTTTAACATAATTTTGTATTAAAAGTATTAACATTTGAATGTAAAAACAGTTGAACTTTAAATTAATCAGTATTGTAAACTTGAGGTAATGTTTTTTTTAACTGAAGAATTGTTAACTTAAATATACATTGAATGCAGAGGAAGGCAAACAGTAAAATCCCTCCTTGAAACGTACCCAATTTTAACATGAACTTTATAATATATCTAAGTAAGAAACTTGAACTTTCTTATCTGTGTAACTATGGAACTTGAAAAAACATTTTTCCATCTTGGAACATTCTAAACAGTAACATAGTAAATTAAGATTTTAACATAATTTTTTATTAAAAGTATTAACATTTGAATGTAAAAACAGTTGAACTTTAAATTAATCAGTGCTGTAAACTTGAAGTAATGTTTTTTTAACTGAAGAATCCAGAGGAAGGCAAACAGTGAAAACCCTCCTTGAAACGTACCCAATTTTAACATGAACTTTGTAATATATCTAGGTAAGAAACTTGAAAGTATATTTTTTGAAACTTGAACTTTCTTATCTGTGTAACTATGGAACTTGAAAAAACATTTTTCCAACTTGGAACATTATAAACAGTAACATAGTTAATTAAGATTTTAACATAATTTGTAAAAATAATGCAAGGCAAGTGTTTTGCGAGGCTAATCATCCATAAACAGTACTTCCATTAATTATGACTGAATTGTTTATTGTTTTGTATTTTTCAATGGTTGACGTTTCTTTATTGCTGTGACTTAAAACGTGTTTCACCTCTTAACATGAACTTTGTAATATATCTAAATAAAAACTTGAAAGTATATTTTTTCAAACTTAAACTTTTGTTGTCTGTGTAACTAAGGAACTTGAAAAAAAAATTTCAACTTGGAACATTATAAACAATAACATAGTGAATTAAGATTTGAACATACCGTATTTATCGGCATATAACACGCACTTTTTCTCCCTGAAAATAGGGGCAAATGATAGGTGCGTGTTATACGCCGATATTCCCTCCCCCCTCCTCATCCTCAACCGCCCTCCTCACTCTAAACCCCCTCCGCATTCTAACCCCCCTCCTCAACCTAAACCCCCCTCCTCCTCAACCTAAACCCCCTCCTCAACCAAAACCACCCTAAATACCTCCCCCTCACTTACCTGCTTCAGCTCCGGCCTCTGCTCCGCTCCTTGACCCGGTGACGTCAAATGTGCGCCAGCGCGACACATATTAGCATATACCGGGTGGCACCCGGTATATGCTAATACGTGGCGCGCTGGCGCACATGTGACGTCCCCGGGTCAAGGAGCGGAGGCCGGAGCAGAAGCATGTAAATAAGAGGGGTTTAGGTTGAGGAGGAGGGGGGTTTAGGTTGAGGAGGGGGGTTTAGAATGAGGAGGGGGGGGTTAGAATGTGGAGGGGGGTTTAGAATGAGGAAGGAGGTTGAGGAGGGGGGTTGAGGTTGAGGAGGGGGATTGAGGATTGGGGGGTTGAGGAGGGAGGATGAGGATGGGGGGGTTGAGGAGGAGGGTTGAGGGGGTTTAAGGATGGGGGGGTTGAGGAGGGGGTTTGAGGAGGGAGGTTGAGGAGGGGGTTGAGGATAGGGGGGTTGAGGAGGGGGTTGAGGATGGGGGGGTTGAGGAGGGAGGATGGGGAGGTTGAGGAGGGGGTTGAGGATGAGGAGGGGGTTGAGGATGAGGAGGGAGGTTGAGGAGGGGGGTTGAAGATGAGGTGGGGGGTTGAGGATGAGGAGGGAGGTTGAGGAGGGGGGTTGAGGTTGAGGAGGGGGGTTGAGGTTGAGGAGGGGGGTTGAGGAAGGAGGATGAGGATGGGGGGTGGAGGAGGGGGTTGAGGATGTGGGGTTTGAGGAGGGGGTTGAGGAGGAAGGATGAGGAGGGAGGTTGAGGAGGGATTGAGGATGAGGAGGGAGGTTGAGGATTTTGCTTCAAAGTTCTTTATTTGAATTTTTTTTCCCCTGAAATTTCCTTCTTAAAATGAGGTGCGTGTTATACGCCGGAGCGTGTTATATGCCGATAAATACGGTAATTTTGTATTAAAAGTATTAACATTTGAATGTAAAAACAGTTGAACTTTAAATTAATCAGTACTGTAAACTTGAAGTAATGTTTTTTTTAACTGAAGAATTGTTAACTTAAATATACAGGGGGGTTTAGGTTGCGGAGGGGGAGGGGTTTAGAATGAGGAGGGGGGTTTAGAATGAGGAGGGGGGTTAGAATGCGGAGGGAGGTTTAGAATGAGGAGGGAGGTTGAGGAGGGGGGTTGAGGTTGAAGAGGGGGATTCAGGATAGGGGGTTGAGGTTGAGGAGGGAGGATGAGGATGGGGGGTTGAGGAGGAGGGTTGAGGGGGTTTGAGGATGGGGGGTTGAGGAGGGGGTTTGAGGAGGGAGGTTGAGGAGGGGGTTGAGGATATGAGGGTTGAGGAGGGGGTTGAGGATGGGGGGGTTGAGGAGGGAGGATGTGGAGGGAGGTTGAGGAGGGGGTTGAGGATGAGGAGGGGGTTGAGGATGAGGAGGGAGGTTGAGGAGGGGGGTTGAGGATGAGGTGGGGGTTGAGGATGAGGAGGGAGGTTGAGGAGGGGGGTTGAGGTTGAGGAGGGGGGTTGAGGAAGGAGGATGAGGATGGGGGGTGGAGGAGGAGGTTGAGGATGGGGGGTTTGAGGAGGGGGTTGAGGAGGAAGGATGAGGAGGGAGGTTGAGGAGGGGGTTGAGGATGAGGAGGGAGGTTGAGGTTGAGGATTTTGCTTCCAAGTTCTTTATTTGAATTTTTTTTTTCCTGAAATTCCCTTCTTAAAATGAGGTGCTTGTTTTACGCCGGAGCGTGTTATATGCCGATAAATACAGTAATTTTGTATTAAAAGTATTAACATTTGAATGTAAAAACAGTTGAACTTTAAATTAATGAGTATTGTAAACTTGAGGTAATGTTTTTTTCACTGAAGAATTGTTAACTTAAATATACATTGATTCCAGAGGAATGCAAACACTAAAAAGCCTCCTTGAAACGTACCCTATGAAATTAATTATTTCCTGACCCCATGAACTGGCGATACGATTACTCCCTGGATTAATGTTTAACATAACAGACAATATTTACATTGTGACTTAAAACGTGGTTGAGCTCTTAACATGAACTTTGTAATATGTTGAAGTAAAGAATTTGAAAGTATATTTTTTGAAACTTGAACTTTCTTATCAGTCTAAGTAATGAACTTGAAAATATTGTTTTTAAACTTGTAACATTATAAACAGTAACATAGTTAATTAACATTTTAACATAATTTGTAAAAAAAATGCAAGGCAAGTGTTTTGTGAGGCTAATCATCCATAAACAGTACTTCCATTAATTATGACTGAATTTTTTATTGTTTTGTATTTTTCAATGCTTTTAAATTTGTTTTGCATGGGTTTTATTTCTTTAATGAAAAGTTATAGTACTTCATAGTAGACAATGTTTTTAGTAAAAATGCTGTACGTCCATCTTCTAATAAATCACCTTGACTTTCATTCTTTTGAATGTAAACTTTAATAGCCTGTGGATTTTTGCACCGTGATAATGCAACGTACAATTGACCATGTGCAAATACTGGTTCTTGCATGAAAATACCCACAGATTTGAACGTATGTAAATTATAAATGGTCATGGCAAATGCCATAATGATAGGAAATTGTCTTCTTTGAAGTATAAAAGGGAGACTACTTTCACTTGGTGCTAAATCTATTCTTGGTATGAAAACTCTCTCTCCTTTATGGGTACCAGTTAAAATTTCAGCATCTATAAAATGGTCCGTTATTGTTGAACAATTAATCTTGTCCCATTGCTTGGGCCTTTTTTGGGGTTCATATTTCGCAGTAACATGACAATTGCACCTTTCTTTAGCTGCAAAATATGTGGTGGCATTCCAGAAGGAGTTAGTGAGTTTATGAATTCAGTGGAAAAGTAAGCCTGACTTTCATTGTCATCAGCAAGTACAGAATCAGCACTGTGATAATTTCTTTGTGGTGCATAAATTTTTTTAAAGATTATTTTTACACGTTAGTATGACTTGGTTGGCAAGCTCTGAATATTCCTGGTTATTTATGCTACCTTCAAATATAGCCAATATAATACTCTGGTAACAAATCATATGAGGTGGGATCTCCACAGTGTCCTCAGGTAAATGTGTTATTTTTTCTGTTCTGCCTTCTCCAATTTTAATAAGCCAATCATTGAAATCAGTTTGGCCTTCTGATCTCATGTTTTGTTGCAGTTGAAGATGGGTAAAATGTTTCCATAGTGTGCTTGACTTTATACAGGTTTCGATAATGTCAGTTCGATTTCCATGTACAACGACAGGTAATGTTTGTCTAAAATCATTGTGCTGCTTCTTCTAAACATCTTTCCCACTCTGTATCATCAGCTAGTATGTTTCTATGTCTTGCAGCTAAATAGAAGTATTCATATACTATGTCATTAACAGTTCTTAAGTGTTCAAAACTTTTTGCTCCAGGAACATTTAAAAGTCATATCCGTAAGCAAAAATGTTCAACATCTCTTGGACTGACTGTGTAAATTCTTGGGATTATTTTATTTCCTCTGCTTTTTCTATGTCTCCATAATCCATTCACAACAACATAGTGATATGGAATTTCGATATATAAGAATTCTGTTGCTTCTGAATCTCTGGAATTTTATTCAAACCATGCAGTTAGTGTAGTGTGACAAAGTTCACTTTGGGCCAATGCATTACTTTCATTTCCAGTATGGAAATACACTAAATATCTTTTTGTACTGCTAATCTATATACTGCATGTAATCTATCATGCATTTAAAATTTTAAAAGCTGCCACATAGCTTCTGGCGCACTGACATAGCGGGCATCTACATGAGATGCAAGTTCATCATGTACTAACTCACTACTTTCAGGGTTGTCTGCACTTTTGACGACTACAGTAGATGCATCATAGCCTTTGTAAATACACTGCTCAAAAAAATAAAGGGAACACTTAAACAACACAATGTAACTCCAAGTTAATCACACTTCTGTAAAATCAAACTGTCCACTTAGGAAGCAACACTGAGTGACAATCAATTTCACATGCTGTTGTGCAAATGGAATAGACAACAGGTGGAAATTATGGGCAATTAGCAAGACACCCCCAATAAAGGAGTTATTCTGCAGGTGGTGACCACAGACCACTTCTTAGTTCCTATGCTTTCTGGCTGATGTTTTGGTCACTTTTTAATGCTGGTGGTGCTTTCACTCTAGTGGTAGCATGAGACAGAGTCTACAACCCACACAAGTGGCTCAGGTAGTGCAGCTCATCCAGGATAGCACATCAATGCGAGCTGTGGCAAGAAGGTTTGCTGTGTCTGTCAGGGTAGTGTCCAGAGCATGGAGGCGCTACCAGGAGACAGGCCAGTACATCAGGTGATGTGGAGGAGGCCGTATGAGGGCAACAACCCAGCATCAGGACCGCTACCTCCGCCTTTGTGCAAGGAGGGACAGGAAGAGCACTGCCAGAGCCCTGCAAAATGACCTCCAGCAGGTCACAAATGTGCATGTTTCTGCTCAAACGGTCAGAAACAGACTCCATGAGGGTGGTATGAGGGCCCGACATCCACCGGTGGGGGTTGTGCTTACAGCCCAACACCGTGCAGTATGTTTGGCATTTGCCAGAGAACACCAAGATTGGCAAATTTGCCACTGGCGCCCTGTGCTCTTCACAGATAAAAGCAGGTTCACACTGAGCACATGTGACAGACGTGACAGGGTCTGGAGACGCTGTGGAGAACGTTCTGCTGCCTGCAACATCATCCAGCATGACTGGTTTGGCAGTGGATCAGTAATGGTGTGGGGTGGCATTTCTATGGGGGGCCACACAGCCCTCCATGTGCTCGCCAGAGGTAGCCTGACTGCCAATAGGTACCGAGATGAGATCCTCAGACCCCTTGTGAGAACATATGCTAGTGTGGTTGGCCCTGGGTTCCTCCTAATGCAAGACAATGCTAGACCTCATGTGGCTGGAGTGTATCAGCAGTTCCTGCAAGACAAAGGCATTGATGCTATGGACTGGCCCGCCCGTTCCCCAGACTTGAATCCAATTGAGCACATCTGGGACATCATCATGTCTCGCTCCATCCACCAACGTCACGTTGCACCACAGACTGTCATGGAGTTGGCAGATGCTTTAGTCCAGGTCTTGGAGGAGATCCCTCAGGAGACCATCCACCACCACATCAGGAGCATGCCCAGGCGTTGTAGGGAGGTCATACAGGCACGTGGAGGCCACACACACTACTGAGCCTCATGTTGACTTGTTTTATGGACATTACATCAAAGTTGGATCAGCCTGTAGTGTGTTTTATCACTTTCATAATGGGGGTGACTCCAAATCCAGACCTCCATGGGTTGAAAAATGTAATTTCCATTTTTTTTTATTTTTGTGTGATTTTGTTGTCAGCACATTCAACTATGTAAAGAACAAAGTATTTCATAAGAATATTTAATTCATTCAGATCTAGGATGTGTTATTTTAGTGTTCCCCTTTTTGAGCAGTGTATATTTGTACACATATTTAATGGATTTGATGGAAGTGCAGGCTTCTAAATTAATGTGGGCGTTATACTTCATGAGTAAATGTGGATTGTAGGGTACTACATATTTATTGTCAACTTTTTTGCCACAAATAATGGCACTATCTCCTTCTCTTCTTTTATAAAGTGGATAGCCATCACAATTGGCCTATAATCTTTTGGAAAATCTTTGGAACATTTATTATTTTCCATACATGGTGATTGTGGATTAAGCTCACCACAGGGTCCATGAATCATGCGATGAGTAACAATCTCATATAGTCTACCATATAGTTCTGGATCTGGTATGTAGCGGAACCCATCACTGTTTTACCCTGTTTTATGATTATTATGGTTAAAATATGATCCTACTATATGTATGTTGGTTGATGCTCTGCAGAATATTGTCCCAGACATTTGCAGCTACTTGGCATGGGAGATAATCCTGTTACAGCGACTCCGCATAAGATAAAGGAAGTCTATTGTATACAGTGTTTTCATTCTCAGATAAGAACAAAGAAGTGTAATTGAATCAATGTCTGATTGTATCAAAGTTGCCAGGGAGGTGTGACCCACCTATTGTTCTCTTTATGTGTATTGTGCGGCCAAATATGGGCATGTGTATTGCCTGTGGGAAGAGATGGGTATAAATATTTCTGCAATAACAAAATAAAGTCAGTATTCAT
This sequence comes from Discoglossus pictus, assembly GCA_027410445.1. NCBI lineage: Eukaryota > Metazoa > Chordata > Amphibia > Anura > Alytidae > Discoglossus > Discoglossus pictus. Next base: position 7,999,127 of record CM050166.1, on the reverse strand, counting down.
TTGACTCCCAAATTGTGTGTCGTCCAATATGGGAGGTCGGGAATGGTGAGACTGTAGTGCCTCTTGGGTATTTTACCGTATACCAGCGGAGATATTGGACTGCGTGTTCCAGCTCCGATACATTTGGTGGCAGTGGTGGGATTGTTCCCATGGTCAGAAGGAAAGCTACAGGAGACACCATTCCGTGGAGTACAAATTGAGGGCAACGCTAGTATCCGTACAGCGCCCCTGGCTACAGCAGGATGGAACCGGCTAGTTTTCAGACAGCGTTCCATCATAAGGAGGAGGAGGCGGCCGCGGACTACAGGGATGCAGACAGAAAGGAACTCATGGTTACAGTACCTCTTATTACCCCAGGGGGCAGAAGGTGTCGTCCTTCCCCCCAAGCGGCAGTGTGTACCCCAGGGAGCTGAAGGTGTCGTCCTTCCTCCCCAGCGACAGTGTGTACCCCAGGGGGCAGAAGGTGTCGTCCTTCCTCCCCAGCGACAGTGTGTACCCCAGGGAGCTGAAGGTGTCGTCCTTCCTCCCCAGCCACAGTGTGTACCCCAGGGAGCTGAAGGTGTCGTCCTTCCTCCCCAGCAGCAGTGTGTACCCCAGGGGGCCAAAGGTGTTGTCCTTCCCCCCCAGTGGCAGTGTGTACCCCAGGGAGCCGAAGGTGTCATCCTTCCTCCCCAGCGGCAGTGTGTTCCCCAGGGAGCCGAAGGTGTCGTCCTTCCTCCCCAGCGGCAGTGTGTACCCCAGGGAGCCGAAGGTGTCGTCCTTCCTCCCAAGCGGCAGTGTGTACCCCAGGGAGCCGAAGGTGTCGTACTTCCTCCGCAGCAGCAGTGTGTACCCCAGGGGGCCGAAGGTGTCGTCCTTCCCCCTCAGCGGCAGTGTGAACACCAGGGGGCAGAAGGTGTCGTCCTTCCCCCCCAGCGTCAGTGTGTACCCCAGGGAGCTGAAGGTGTCGTCCTTCCTCCCCAGCGACAGTGTGTACCCCAGGGGGCAGAAGGTGTCGTCCTTCCCCCCCAGCGGCAGTGTGAACCCCAGGGGGCAGACGGGGCCGTCCTTCCTCCCCAGCGGCAGTGTGAACCCCAGGGGGCAGAAGGTGTCGTCCTTTCCCCCCAGCAGCAGTGTGAACCCCAGGGGGCAGAAGGTGTCGTCCTTCCCCTTCAGCGGCAGCGTGAACCCCAGGGGGCAGAAGGTGTCGTCCTTCCCCCCCAGCGGCAGTGTGTACCCCAGGGAGCAGAAGGTGTCGACCTTCCTCCACAGCGGCAGTGGGTACCCCAGGGGGCCAAAGGTGTCGTCCTTCCCCCCCAGCGGCAGTGTGAACCCCAGGGGGCAGAAGGTGTCGTCCTTCCCCCCCAGCGGCAGTGTGAAACACAGGGGGCAGAAGGTGTCGTCCTTCCCCCCCAGCGACAGTTTACCCTAACCAGGGGAGACACCAATCTCCCAGACGGCGCAGATGGGACCGTGGTCTCTGCACCCGCAGCCTGTCCAGATCCCCAACTACCCTCACTGGGACAACCGGAGGAGGGGGTAAGTACAAATTCCCCTCCCCAGCTAACTTCTAATGTGGCCCCAGGGTTAACAGAGGAAATGTTAACCCCCACTGACCCCCACGTTTCCCTGGCTACTGAGCCGGAATATGTCCCAGGTACCCCAGCAGAAGAGCTGACAGTGGGGCAGAGTGCAGTCGGCCTCTGCCCTCCCTTTGTCCCTTGTACAGAGCAGGAGGTCCTGCAGGTTATACCAGCAGAAGAGCTGGCATCAGGGCAGAGTGCCGCTGGCCTCTGCCCCTCAAGTCCCCTCAGCGTGTTGCACCATCACCCCAGCGAAATATCCAGGTGCCTGTTTAGACTTCCCCCCAAAGGGGAGATGTGTGACGAAGTGCCCTTCGCCAATTTGGCTTGGAGAGGACTGTTTGCCAGCCTCCTGCCCTGCGACTATGGCCCTGGGACATATTGCCCTTTGGAACCAGTGTTCGGCCATACCAGAGTGTATGTCACTCATTCTGGGCCTTTACATACAGGGGGGTCATTCGGTACTTGCCCTGTATGAACCATGATACCCCAGATAACTGTGCCATGAAGCCCATTCATATAATGAAAGACTATGGGAAAGACTTTAGCTACATGGCAATTGAACTGTGTGAAGAGGATCTGAGCGCTATTCGGTAGTTGTGTGCGCTCAGATCCCAGCTATCTGGGGATATGGGAAATGTGAGTAAATGTGTATTGCAGTAATGCTGATGGGTTGTCAAACTAGAGAATTGACCAACAAATACTTTTGTCCGGACATCCCCAGGCCGATCCGTTGGGATCAGACCGTGTATGCCGGCTTATGGTCACGGGGGAGGTGTGTAGCGGAACCCATCACTGTTTTACCCTGTTTTATGATTATTATGGTTAAAATATGATCCTACTATATGTATGTTGGTTGATGCTCTGCAGAATATTGTCCCAGACATTTGCAGCTACTTGGCATGGGAGATAATCCTGTTACAGCGACTCCGCATAAGATAAAGGAAGTCTATTGTATACAGTGTTTTCATTCTCAGATAAGAACAAAGAAGTGTAATTGAATCAATGTCTGATTGTATCAAAGTTGCCAGGGAGGTGTGACCCACCTATTGTTCTCTTTATGTGTATTGTGCGGCCAAATATGGGCATGTGTATTGCCTGTGGGAAGAGATGGGTATAAATATTTCTGCAATAACAAAATAAAGTCAGTATTCATTTGACTCCCAAATTGTGTGTCGTCCAATATGGGAGGTCGGGAATGGTGAGACTGTAGTGCCTCTTGGGTATTTTACCGTATACCAGCGGAGATATTGGACTGCGTGTTCCAGCTCCGTTACATGGTAGTTCAGCAACAATGACTGCAACCACTTTGTCCGAAGTATCTAATTTATCTTTTTCTTGAAGTATTATGAGAAGATGTGCATATGGAAGGCTTTTTTTTTTAAATTCAATGGTATATACATAAGCAAGACATTTGCCAAATAAGTGACTTATAGTGATGTCACGTATTAATTCATTTAATTTAATCTTAAAAACTCTGGCTACTAAATCTGGTCTATCTGAAGCACTATTGCCAAGAAGTAAATTTTGTGTAATTTCTGGCCATTGGGGATTACATGTAAATGTTAGAAATAAATCGGGTTTGCCAAATTTGGTGACAATAGCCATAGCATCATTGTATCTTTCATATTTTTAGGAGATCCTTGAAAGGAAGATGGTAAAATTATGGCTTTGCCAGCTCTCATGTCTCTGCTTGTAGCCACCTCAACAACATAGTCTATTGGTCCAGAATATTGTTCTACCTGTAGTTTATCTTGTTGAAATTTTAAAAAGTTTAAATTATTGGCCTCAACTTGCAAATAAGAATCAATAATCCATTGTTGTGTTAGTTTTCCACCACATAAAATTGGATTAAATGTATTTCGAATGGCAATTTGAGCTACGTTAAATTGAAGCATAGAAACATTATTTCGGATTCTGGCTTTAGCATTTGGGTAACTGGGAAGTGTTAATTTTGGTTGCCAACCTGCTTCTCCGTGTGGGAAAAAAATGGGATATGTCATTGGATCTAAATTTGGACTTAAGATACTGATATTAATGAATGGTTGCTCCTCATTTCTGGGATATATTGTAAAGTCTCTTTGAAATGGTGGTTCTCCTTCATCATTTTGAAACACCATTGCAACCTCATTTGAAGTTGGCAAGTTATAACGACGTTTATCAGTATGTCTGTCTCTTTTAAGCACCATATTAACCTTTGGCATTGGTAATTGATGTCTTTGTGCATGAAGTTGTTGTTCATTTTCTACTTCTGCCAATTTTTTATAAGCTTTACTGTAGGGGTTATTGTCCATAATGTCATTTAGCTCTATAAAAAGGGTAAGCATTTTTTATTTTCTTCCAGCTGCATACGTTGGTCAACAGCTTCCATTGTATCTAGGACATATAGTTTAGCGAATTTTCTTTGCTCTCCTTCCTCTGGATGTAAACGGGAAGTACGATGATAAATTTGGCCTTGGACTATAAAACAGTAAGGACCATGTCCTGGTACATTAGCAGCTAATGTTGCCCCCATAGATGCAAAGGATATGGCACTATTGTCTTAAAATGTTTGTAGTTTGGAAAAGTAGGTTCAGTCATAATGTTTTGTAAATAGATTGGAAATTATTTTCTTTTTGGAAGTTTGAACTTGCCTTTTTGACAGCAACTAATAAATTGGCCATCTCTGGGTCTCTCCTGTTTAAAATAATAAGCCTCACAAAACTGACATTGAGTATTCATGTCCCCACAACTATGAACCTCTACTGCTAAAGACTTGAGTAAAGGACAATTTGCAAAGCATATATTATTATTATTATTATCGTTTATTTGTAACGCGCCAACATATTCCGTAGCGCTATACATAAGTTAAGTTACAGGCAATGACAAGTTAAAGATTCACACATTGCAAATGAGCTTGGAATCCAGTGTCCATAGCGCTTTCCCCAAAGCACCTTGCAGGATTGAAACTGGCAGACTTACAATCTAAAGGTTATATATCAGTTTGACTTTCAAATTCATCAGGTGAAATGTCATGTAATGTTTCAACAACAGGTTCTAAATGCTTTGTTTTTTTCATGGCTCTTCTTGGTATGTCTTTTATTAGTTTAGGTAAAATGTCATGTAATGTTTCCGGAAAAGGTTCTAAATGCTTTGTTTTTTTTCGTGGCTCTTCTTGGTATGTCTTTTATTGGTTTAGGTAAAATGTCATCTGATGTTTCAGGAAAAGGTTCTAAATGCTTTGTTTGGTTAGTAGCTTTTTTTGGTGTATCTTTAATTTTAGAAGGTGATAGTCTTTTGGTTGCAATTCTTTTGTGTTCTTTTTCTCGTCTAATTTTCTTCTGTTCCGGTGTCTGCTGGCTGACTGCTCTCTGTCGTCATTCTCTAGCTTGCCATCTTATCTTTTCTTCTTTACTCTCGTTATCAACCATGTTAATCTGTAAAAAATAATAATGTATCATTAGTTTATTTTGAGATGTTAAGTTTGTTTGTAAAAAATGTTCTTATCAACAGTTTGTTTCTATGTGATTCTAGTTGATTGTAGCGGTACTTTCTTTGTATTGTTAAATACAGTGGATATAAAAAGTCTACACACCCCTGTTAAAATGTCAGATTTCTGTGCTGTAAAATAATGAGACAAAGATAAATCATTTCAGAACTTTTTCCACCTTTAATGTGACCTATAAACTCTACAACTCAATTGAAAAACAAACTGAAATCTTTTGGGTGGAGAGAAGAAAAATAAAAAATAAAAATAATGTGGTTGCATAAGTCTGCACACCCTCTTATAACTGGGGATGTAGCTGTGTTCAGAATTAAGCAGTCACATTCCAAATCATGTTAAATAGGAGTCAGCATACACCTGCCATCATTTAAAGTGCCTCTGATTAACTCCAAATAAAGTTCAGCTGCTCTAGTTGGTCTTTCCTGACATTTTCTTAGTTGCATCCCACAGCAAAAGAGATGGTCCACAGGGAGCTTCCAAAGCATCAGAAGGATCTCATTGTTAAAAGGTATCAGTCAGGAGAAGGGTACAAAATAATTTCCAAGGCATTAGCTATACCATGGAACACAGTGAAGAAATATGGCACAACAGTGACATTATAAAGAACCGGAGCTCCCTCCAAAATTGATGAAAAGACGATAAGAAAACTGGTCTGGGAGGCTACCAAGAGGACTACAGCGACATTAAAGGAGCTGCAGAAATATCTGGCAAGTACTGGCTGTGTGGTACATGTGACAACAATCTCCTGTATTCTTCATATGTCTGGGCTATGGGGTAGAGTGGCAAGACGAAAGCCTTTTCTTACGAAGAAAAACATCCAAGCCAGGCTACATTTTGCAAAAACACATCTGAAGTCTCCCAAAAGCATGTGGGAAAAGGTATTATAGTCTGATGAAACCAAGGTTGAACTTTTTGGCCATAATTCCAAAAGATATATGTTTGTCGCAAAAACAACACTGTACATCACCAAAAGAACACCATAACCACAGTGAAGCATGGTGGTGGCAGCATCATGCTTTGGGGCTGTTTTTCTTCAGCTGGAACTGAGGCCTTAGTCAAGATAGAAGGAATTATGAACAGTTCCAAATACCAGTCAATATTGGCACAAAACCTTCAGGCTTCTGCTAGAAAGCTGAACACGAAGAGGAACTTCATCTTTCAGCATGTCAACGACCCAAAGTATACATCCAAATCAACAAAGGAATGGCTTCACCAGAAGAAGATTAAAGTTTTGGAATGGCTCAGCCAGAGCCCAGACCTGAATCCGATCGAAAATCTGTGGGGTGATCTGAAGAGGGCTGTGAACAGGAGATGCCCTCACAATCTGACAGATTTGGAGTGTTTTTGCAAAGAAGAGTGGACAAATCTTGCCAAGTCAAAATGTGCCATGCTGATAGACTCATACCCAAAAAGACTGAGTGCTGTAATAAAATCAAGAGGTGCTTCAACAAAGTATTAGTTTAAGGGTGTGCAGACTTATGCAACCATATTATTTTATTTTTATATTTTTTCTTCCCTCTACCTAAAAGATTTCCCTTTGTTTTTCAATTGAGTTGTAAAGTTTATAGGTCACATTAAAGGTGGAAAAAGTTCTGAAATGATTTATCTTTGTCTAATTTTTTTTATGGCACAGAAACCTGACATTTTAACAGGGGTGTGTAGACTTTTTCTATCCATTCTATGCTCATTAACTGCCTTTGTACTAACCCTTCCTGTTGGGGTAGTAATCTGTACAATTTCATACTTTATTGCTACCAAAATAATTCAAACAATGTATTTAAAAGTAAATGTATTCTTCTTTGGTCATAATTAGATTCATATAGGGATGCATTTACAGTTGGGTACAAGTGGCAGAATAAAGGATTACAAAGTATTAAGTGGTCCATCTAAAGAAAAACTCCTATTATGAAATCACTCCATTTTAAAATCCCTTACAATCAAATTATAACTGCAACAGTGGGCTAACATTGATCTAGCCAGTTATCAATTTTTATATCCACTGTGTTTTTTATTTTTTTGCTTTGTAATTTTTGCCTTACATGCATAGCACACTCAAGGTAATTACACTATAGTTTCTTGTAGATATATTAGGTGTATTTTTTGGGTTTGTTAATTTATTTTTTTGTTGTACTTTTGGCTTTTAGGGATAGTAGAGGGCAGAAATTAGTCTTTGTAATTTATCGTACAGGGGATTGTTGTAATAGTATTTTAATATTTTCTTTAAAGGCTTATATGTTGGGGCTCTGAAAATGTTTCTTTTTTTTTGTTGGTGTTAGTACTATTTGTAGTACTATTCTATTTTATGTCTATAGTTAAGTTTTATGCTTAATATTGTACATTAGGATTGGTAATTTAGAATGAAAAATGTCATTGACTCTGTATTTTGAGACTTTTCTGGACTATGCTCTTTTTTTTTGGTTTATAGGGATAGTAGAGGGCAGAAATTAGTCTTTGTAATTTATTGTACATGGGATTGTTATAATAGTATTTTTATATTTTATTTAAAGGCTTATATGTTGGGGCTCTGAAAATGTTTCTATTTTTTTTTTTTTGGGTGTTAGTACTATTTGTAGTACTATTGTATTTAATGTGTGTGGTTAGGTCTTATACTTATTATTGTACATTAGGACTGGTAATTTAGAATGACAAAGTTTATTGAGTCTGTGTTTTGAGACTTTTGTGGACTATGCTATTTATTTTTTTCTGGCTACATTAAAGTTTGGATTTACTGTTAAACATTATTGTCCATCTGTTGACATGGATGCAGAGCAAACATGTTTATTTAGTTTTCTCTTCTTTTACTTGTTATACTGTACCTTGGTTGAAGTGTGATTTCAAGCAGAATCTTTGTTGGTCCTCTGTTAAAAGTCTTCGTCCGATGGTCTTCACGCAGTGTCTGTTGTAAAAGAAAAATTAAAATGTTATTTCATTTGAATGTATTTGTAATGAATAGCATATTTCATTCTTTTGGTCTATTGTATCTGTTATGGTGAATTTTTCAGCTATACTGTTTTTTGTGCAACCTTTTAAAAATACTTTAATTGTATTTGTATATTTCAGTTATCTTCTTTTTTTTACTGTAATTATTAATTGTTTTCTTATTTTGGATATGATCGCAATGTTTTTAGCATTATCCTGTTTTGTGTCCACCACTTTTGGTATGCTAATTTAGGCTTCTTTGTAAGGCTTATAGCTTCTTAAACAGTAAAGACGAATATTAATTTACTTTGCTATGTGTGTGATTTTTGGTACAATCCTATTTTGTGTCTACCATATGTTACATACTTTATTTGCTTAATTAGTCTTTTTTATGAAGGTTAAATGTTTTTCTACAGTGAAAATGAATGTTTTTACTATTTTGGATATGATGGCAATGTTTTTAGCATTATCCTATTTTGTGTCCACCACTTTTGGTTTGTTTATTTAGGCTTCTTTGTAAGGCTTATAGGTTCTTAAACATTAAAGAAGAATATTAATTTACTTTGCTATGTGTTTGTGTGATTTTTGGTACAATCCTGTTTTGTGTCTACCATATGTTACATACTTTATTTGCTTAATTAGTCTTTTTTATGAAGGTTAAATGTTTTTCTACAGTGAAAATGAATGTTTTTACTATTTTGGATATGATGGCAATGTTTTTAGCATTATCCTATTTTATGTCCACCACTTTTGGTTTGTTTATTTAGGCTTCTTTGTAAGGCTTATAGGTTCTTAAACATTAAAGCAGAATATTAATTTACTTTGCTATGTGTTTGTGTGATTTTTGGTACAATCCTATTTGTGTCGACCATATGTTGCATACTTGATTTGCTTAATTAGTCTTTTTTATGAAGGTTAAATGTTTTTCTACAGTGAAAATGAATGTTTTTGCTATTTTGGATATTATTGCAATGTTTTTAGCATTATCCTGTTTTGTGTCCACCACTTTTGGTATGCTAATTTAGGCTTCTTTGTAAGTCTTATAGGTTCTTAAACATTAAAGAAGAATATTAATTTACTTTGCTATGTGTTTGTGTGATTTTTGGTACAATCCTGTTTTGTGTCTACCATATGTTGCATACTTTATTTGCTTAATTAATCTTTTTTATGAAGGTTAAATGTTTTTCTACAGTGAAAATGAATGTTTTTACTATTTTGGATATGATGGCAATGTTTTTAGCATTATCCTATTTTGTGTCCACCACTTTTGGTTTGTTTATTTAGGCTTCTTTGTAAGGCTTATAGGTTCTTAAACATTAAAGAAGAATATTAATTTACTTTGCTATGTGTTTGTGTGATTTTTGGTACAATCCTATTTGTGTCGACCATATGTTGCATACTTGATTTGCTTAATTAGTCTTTTTTATGAAGGTTAAATGTTTTTCTACAGTGAAAATGAATGTTTTTGCTATTTTGGATATTATTGCAATGTTTTTAGCATTATCCTGTTTTGTGTCCACCACTTTTGGTATGCTAATTTAGGCTTCTTTATAAGTCTTATAGGTTCTTAAACATTAAAGAAGAATATTAATTTACTTTGCTATGTGTTTGTGTGATTTTTGGTACAATCCTGTTTTGTGTCTACCATATGTTGCATACTTTATTTGCTTAATTAATCTTTTTTATTAAGGTTAAATGTTTTTCTACAGTGAAAAATGTTTTTTCTATTTTGGATATTATGGCAATGTTTTTAGCATTATCCTATTTTGTGTTCAGCACTTTTTAGTTTCTGCATTTGTTATATTGGCGGCCATTAAACATATATAGTTACTTTATTTTTTCTACTTGTTATACTTTACCTTGGTTGAAGTGTTGTTCTTGTCCGAATGACAGAGAGTCCCCTCCTGACAATCTTAATCCGCCGGTCTTCTTGTAAAGTCTGTTTGAAAAAAAAGTGAAATGGTTAATTGTATATTTCTTCTTTTTGATTTAGCAAAGCATGGTCTTTTTCAGCATGTAATATATTTTTCTATCTTACCTCTTCTTTCTTTGTGTTCTTTAAAAGGGATTCTGGTTCACAATGCATGGTGCAAATTCTTGAGTGACGCTGTTGATGCAGAGTCTGTTTGAATAGTAAGAAAAGGTGAAAGATTCAGCTTTAGGTTCCATGGCCCTCATTCAATTGGCCACATTGCAATTGAATGAGGGCCCATGTGTATTAGTGTCATATTATTTTTTGCTATGAGTTGCAGTAAATTAATGTCATTTAAATATACTTGTTTAATTAGTTTCAATTAACATTAGTTTGTTTTCGGGCCTACACACATAAATGTGCGTGTCACATGTCACTATACATGAATCACATTTTCATAGTTAAAGTTGTATTTTTTTAATGTCATTTTAATATCCTTGTTTAATTAGTTTGGGTTAAGATTAGTTTGTTGTAGGGGCTACACACATAAATGTGCGTGCCACATGTCACTATACATGAATCACATTTTCATAGTTAAAGTTGTTTTTTTTTTGTCCTGTCTTGATAATAAAATGTAATATATTATAGCTTACCTCTCAGTTGTAATTTGCACAATGTAAAGTAGGAAATTAGGAAACAATTCTCTTCTCAAGTAACAGCAGCAGTTAACTATCCAGTCACTCTGCGCATCACCTGAGGAGAAATGTAGAATTTTCTGGAAAGTAGGCAGTATTTATAAACTTTCAAGTGCCTCAGACCGTTAGAACACAATTCGCATGCGCTATTTGCGTTCCAGCTTACAATTTGCGTTCCATCCGCCATTTTATGCGTAGTATTTTCAAAATGGTGGTTAATATCAGTGTGGTACGTGCCGCATAGTATGTGTTTCAGTTTTGCAAGTCACTGTAGTATAGTTACGTTTGTAGCCTCGTTTTCGTTATGTTCGGCGGCCATTTTTTCTCTCGCTTAGGTGATTTTCGGCAGTTTAAACTCGTTTTTTTGGACTTAAATGGATGTGTAAATTAACTTTTCGAGGTCCTGGATGCCCCCCCTTGCTGTAAGTAAGCTTTTTGTGTTCGTTGTGTTTATTTCTTGTATTTCTGATGTTTTCAGGCGCGCCGTTTTCGTCCGGTTTTGCGTGTTGGGAATGGGTCGTTTCGCGGCCATATTTGTTTTTGCGAGGCGGGCATATTTTTTTTGCGAGGGATGCAGTTGTTGTACATGTACATCGCAGTTGATTTTTTTCTAAGTCATGCGTGTGTGTCTTAACCGCGTGTGAGGCGCCTTTGAGGTTTTTTTGTAAGTCGTGCGAGTGTGTATTATTCGACGTTGGATCTTCCACCACCGCAAATGCGGCCCCTCGCTTCACGAGGGTCCGCATTTGCGGACAAACACAGCCGACGTGGGATGCTCCACCACCGCAAATTCGGCCCCTCGTTTCGCGAGGATCCGCATTTGCGGGGAACTGCACCCCTCGCTTTGCAAGGGACGCAGTTCTTGCGAGCCCGCAAGCGTGAGCAACGGCTCATATGCTCACAACTATATGTGTGATGAGGTGATAAATTCTTGGAATAATCTTTTATCTCCATCCCAGATCCTGAAAATAGCATCAATTTACAGTATCTTATCCACATTGATATCTTATCTGTATATTGATTATTTTTTTCAGTAAATACCAATTCTCGTTCCCACCAGCCTAAATATAAATTGGCATATGTGGAAGCACATGCTGAACCCATGGCGGTTCCTCTTACTTGTAAATAAAATTTACCATCAAAAACAAAGAAATTATGTTCCAATACAAAGCGGAGAAGTTTCAGAAAGAAATTATTCTTTATTGTTTTGTTTCCTGCTTCCTGGTCACTAATTGTCAGACGGCCCATGTCACATTATGCCCGGTTTGGGCCTATAAGGACCCTCTTGGTATTTTAAGTTTTTAAAGGTCCGATTTGGGCCTATATGGTCCCGCTTGGCTTAATGTGGGCTTTTAAGTTCCGGTTTGGTCCTATATAGTCCCGCTTGTTATTTTAAGGTTTTAAAGGTCCCATTGGGGCTTAAATGGTCCCGTTTGGTGTAATGTGGGTTTTTAAAGGCCGGTTGGGGCCTATATGGTCCCGCTTGTTGTAATGTGGGTTTTTAAGGTCTGGTTTTGGTTATGATCTTGCTTGGTATTTTACGGTTTGAAAGGTCCGGTTGGGGCCTATATGGTCCCGCTTGGTTTAATCTGGGTTTCTAAGGCCCGGTTTTGGCCTATATAGTCTTGCTTGGTATTCTAAGGTTTTAAAAGTCTGGTTGGGGCCTATATGGTCCCGTTTAGTGTAATGTGGGTTTTTAAGGTCCGGTTGGGGCCTATATGGTACCGCTTGGTGTAATGTGGGTTTTTAAGGTCCGGTTTGGGCCTATATAGTCCTGCTTGGTATTTTAAGGTTTTTAAAGGTCTGGTTGGGGCCTATATGGTCCTACTTGGTGTAATGTGGGTTTTTAAGATCCGGTTTGGGCATATAGTCCCTCTTAGTATTTTAAGGTTTTATAGGTCTGGTTGGGGCCTATATGGTTTCGCTTGGTGTAATGTGCGTTATATGGCCCACTTGCTGTAATGTGGGATTTTATGGTCCGGTTGGGGCCTATATAGTCCCTCTTGGTATTTTAAGGTTTTAAAGGTCCGGTTGGTGCCTAAATTGTCACGCGTGGCTGTAATGGGCGTTTTTGAGGTCCGCTTGGGGCCTCTATGGTCCAGCTTTCTGTAATGTGGATTTTTAAGGTCTGGTCGCGGCCTATATGGTTTTGCTTGGTGTAATGTGCGTTTTTAAGGGCCAGTTAGGGCCTATATGGTGCACTTGCTGTAATGTGAGATTTTATGGTCCGGTTGGGGCCTATATAGTACGCTTGGTATTTAAAAGTTTTAAAGGCCCGGTTTGGGCCTATATGGTCACGTTTGGTGTAATGTGTGTTTTTAAGGTGCAGTTGGGGCCTATATGGTCCTGCTTGATGTAATGTGGGTTTTTAAGGGCCGTATTAAGCCTATATGGTCCCACTTGGTGTAATGTGGGATTATAAGGTCCGGTTGGGGCTTATATAGTCCCGCTTTTTATTTTAAGGTTTTAAACCTCCGGTTTGGGCCCATATGGTCTTGCTTGGTATTTAAAAATATTAAAGGTCCAGTTGGGGCCCATATGATCCCGCTTTGTGTAATGTGGGATTTTAAGGTCCAGTTTGGCCTATATAGTCACGCTTGGTATTTAAAAATATTAAAGGTCCAGTTGGGGCCCATATGATCCCGCTTTGTGTAATGTGGGATTTTAAGGTCCGGTTGGTGTAATATGGGTTTTTAAGGTCTGGTCTGGGCCTATATAGTTCCGCTTAGTATGTTATGTTTTTTTACGTATGGTTTGGACCTATATAGTCCTGATTGGTGTAATGTGGGTTTTTAAGGTCCGGTTGTGGCCTATATAGTCCCTCTTGGTATTTTAAGCTTTTTTAGGTACGGTGTGGGCCTATATAGTCCTGCTTGGTGTAAAGTGAGTTTTGAAGGCCCGGTTGGGGCCTATATAGCCCCCCTTGGTATTTTAAGTTTTTATAGGTATGGTTTGGGCCTATATAGTCCTGCTTGATTTAACGTGGGTTTTTAAGATCCAGTTGTGGCCTATATAGCCTTGATTTGTATTTTATGTTTTTATAGGTATGGTTTGGGCCTATATAGTCTTGCTTGGTGTAATGTGGGTTTTTAAGGTCCAGTTGTGGTCTATATAGCCTTGCTTTGTATTTTATGTTTTTTTAGGTCTGATTGGGGCCTATATAGTCCCGCTTAGTATTTTAAGTTTTTTAGTTACGGTTTGGGCTTATATAGTCCTGATTGGTATAATGTGGGTTTTTAAGGTCTGGCTGTGGTCTATATAGTCCCTCTCGATATAATAGGATTTTTTTTTTCTTTGTGTCCTATATATTCCTGCTTTGTATAATATGGATTTTGTAGGTAGGGTTTGGGCCTAGATAGTCCCGCTTGGTTTCATAAGTGTTTTTAAGTATGGTTGGGGTCTTGCACTCTCTGATTTGTTTGCTTGTTTTATATCACGCCCAGGTCCAAACACTCTGCGGCTGCAGACTATTTTGGACTACTACACTTGAAGACACCCCAAGAAGGAGAGTCAACTGTTGGTGAGTGTCATTGCATTCATGCAGAAGAGAAATGTTATTATTTGCCTGAATCCCAAGATTCTAGAATATTTGAATAGTATTAAAAAATCAGTAGGTGGAGTCTATTCCAATGGGCGGGGCAAGTATAAGGTCATTGGGCGGTGCATATAAAGATCAATATGACCACAGGGTGAGGGGTTTAAAAATGGGTGGGGTCTGTGTTAGGGGAGGGGACAAGTCTTGCTTTGTCGCCCTTCCAACTTGAAAGTTTTCTGCTAGGTACCCTTTAGAAACCCCTCTTCCCTTGTTTTGGAGTTGAACGACTACAATCAAAAATATATGCAGAGTATTTTAAGTCTCCACGGCCTAGTCCACCCCTTGGCTATAGGTTGAGCATTTAATGAAAACTAACATGGATCCCCTTAACCCCTTATCAACTGGAGAGCCTTTGGGGTATCCTTTCCCAAACCCTGTTTGTTTGAGTGGGGTGGACTCCGTAACCTGGACTCCTTAAGAAAACTAGAATGACCTTAGGAATCTCCTTACTTATCCCATCAGGGTGAATAGTAGAATAAAAATAAATATTGTATACTGCCTACCTACCCAACCTACCATAGGAAGATTATTTGGGCTGGGATGGGAACCCTCACCAGCTACTTCCTACTAGTGATGTCGGGAACATAACATTTTCGGTTCGCGAACCGCGGACGCAAATTTCATCAAATGTTCACGAACGGGGGAACCGGGCGAACCGCCATAGACTTCAATGGGCAGGCAAATTTCAAAACCAACAGGGACTCTTTCTGGCCACAATAGTGATGGAAAAGTTGTTTCAAGAGGACTAACACCTGGACTGTGGCATGCCGGAGGGGGATCCATGGCAAAACTCCCACGGAAAATTACGTAGTTGATGCAGAGTCTGGTTTTAAGCCATAAAGGGCATAAATCACCTAACATTCCTAAATTGTTTGGAATAACATGCTTTAAAACATCAGGTATGATGTTGTATCGATCAGGTAGTGTAAGGGTTAAACCCGCTTCACAGTAACAGACCAATCTCCCAGTCTAATGCACCGCAAACAACCGCAAACAGTCCCTTTGCACAACCGCAAACTCCCCATTTGCACAAGGTTGGATACCAAGCTAGCCATGTCCCGTTCCTTGTCCTCACTGATGTCATTGAAGGTCTCTTCCTCCACCAAGCCACCAAGGGTCCCCGAAAGGTGACAACAAGCCCCCTGGGACGCCTGCTGTGTTTGGTATTCCACCTCCTCAAAGCCACCTTCCTCCTCTGACTCCTCTTCTTCAGACTCCTCTCTCTGCGTTGCCTCTGTCTGCGTTATTATAAGGTGTGTGACCTCCTACTTCGAATTTGGGGCACTGCGCGTGCGATCTCTGGTGCCACCAGAAAGGAGTGGTGTATTAACTTGTACTATTTATTCCTAGCAGTTTAATACCTGTTACGTCACCTATCAGGGGACGTGTATATGGCATGGATTTTTGGACCAGGTAGATGGAAAAAGATGCTTGGTCGGACCTCCTACTTCAAATTTGGGGCACTGCACGTGCAATGTAATGTGCCACCAGATATGAGTGTCACTGTGCACTGGCAAAAGTTGGCAGAGTAGGCGCTGTAGGCCTCACACACATGCCTGTTGGCAGGCAACTGATATTTAATCGATTACAGAAAAAAAAGGTTCTTTTATTTCACTGTACACTAGGTTGCACCAGATATGAGTGTCACTGTGCACTGGCAAAAGTTGGCAGAGTAGGCGCTGTAGGCCTCACACACATGCCTGTAGGCAGGCAACTGATATTCAATCAATTACAGTCAAAAAAGTGTTGTTTTATGTCACTGTACACTACGGTTGCACCAGATATGACGTATCACTGTGCACTGGCAAAAGTTGGCAGAGTAGATGCAAAGGCTTCACACACACGCCTGTAGGCAGGCAATTGCTATTAAATCTATTACAGTCAAAAAAGTGTTGTTTTATTTCACTGAGCACAATATAAGCTGTGAGCCTGACACAGGCAGGCAACTGAAATTAGATTACAGGAAAAAAAAATGGTTGTTTTCAATATATGGTACACCAACTATGACTGGTGAAACAGAGCAGAATATTAGCTGTGAGCCTGACACAGGCAGGCATCTGAAATTAGATTACAGGGAAAAAAATGGTTGTTTTCAATGTATGGTACACCACCAGGTATGAGTAGTGAAAATAAGCACAATATAAGCTGTTACATTACACAGAAAAAAATTATAAAATAAAATAAATGATGTTCTAGCCCTAAAAAGGGCTTTTTGGTTCGCTGTCCTTGCAGCAGATATCAGATGAGTCCTTCAGGTCTGTAGTGGAAGCTAAATACACAGCCTGGCTATCTATTTCCCTATTAAATCTCCAGCAGCTACACTATCTGTCCTCTCACAACGAATGCAGCTTCAGAATGATTCGAAAATGTATGCTGTCCTTCAGATGGAAGGCTCTGGAAGGGAGTGTATGCTGCTGATTGGCTGGAATGTGTCTGCTGACTGTGAGGTGCAGGGTCAAAGTTTCCTCAATGATAAAGAATAGAGGGCGGACCGAAAAGAGCATGTGTCCGCCGTCCGATGCGAGCGCGAAAGAGCCAAAATTGCTGCGAATAGTCCGCGGGCGAACTTTCCACGACATCTCTAATTCCTACCTATCCTCTAGGAAAATTATAATAATAACTGACCATGGCGAGTCTCAGATGTAAGTACTAGAAAGTATGGAGTTATCTATGCTTGGCTTCTTATAAGAAATTACTGGGGTAGGTGGAGGTGGAATCAGATATGAGTCTGGCGTTCTGATCCATGTCATTCTTTTAGGTTGGTAGGTTGCTTTGTTTGAGAGATTTTATGGATGATGATGACAGCATAAGGGTGCACAAGAGCAAAGGGAACAGGATAATATTAGTGAGGGAGGAGGGAAGGTCAGAAGATCATGGATTTTATCAAGTTATGGTCTGAGTTAGAGAGGTACTATTGTAAGGGGCTTGATCTGGAAGGGAGCCCATGCTGGCAGGCATGTATATTATTTACTGAGATGCCTATCCTCAGGGGAGGAAGGAACAAAGCTCCAGAAACAGTGTGTCTGGTTCTAGATAAAATTGGTAACCCCTACACAGTGGGGAATAAAAGTATTTGATCCCCTGCTGATTTTGAACATTTGTCCACTGACAAAGAAATTATCAATCTATAATTTTAATGGTATAATGGTGTATTTTAACAGTGAGAGACAGAATAACAAAAATAAAAAACAAGAAAAACGCATGACAAAAAAAGTTATAAATTGATTTGCAGGTCAATGACGGAAATAAGTATTTGACCCCTTCTTCTTAGTACTCGGTGGCAAAACCCTTGTTGGCAATCACAGAGGCCAGACGTTTCTTGTAGTTGGCCACCAGGTTTGCACACATCTCTGGAGGGATTTTGTCCCACTCCTCTTTGCAGATCCTCTCCAAGTCATTAAGGTTTCGAGTCTGATGTTTGGCAACTCAAACCTTCAGCTCTCTCCATAGATTTTCTATGGGATTAAGGTCTGGAGACTGGCTTAATAACAACAGTGACCGACAGTATTTAGTTATCTATCCATATCCACTGGATTTAATCTATATCCACAAAGTCCTCTAATAAATTTCATTATGTGAAAATATCACATATATAGTTGTGGTAATAGCGAGAAAATTGCAACAGTTGCAGAGCGATTAAAAGCAAGTACATAGCAGAAAGCCAAAATCGTAAATGTTTCTATATGTAGCATTTCAGGGCCTGATCATGATCAACAACCCCATTAAATTCGGGCTACGTGTTAAAACGTAGCTCGTAACATAGCTCTTAGGACTTGCTGACATTAAATTAGCCCCGTGAAGCAGGCCGCTGCCAATCTGCGGGTCTGCTGCGAAAAAAGCCTACAGGTTAAGCAATGTTGAACTTTGTAGCCATAAATCCTTTGATCTGTCAAGCCATAAGCGCTACGTTTCCAAGTTATCTACTAAATTGCAACAAAATCCCTCGCAAGCAAGCCCGTAACACGCAAATGGAGCCCAAAGCCCAACGAGTGCTGGAGAGGACCTGCAAGGTGGATAAAGTCCAAGTAGCACTTGAAATGCAAATAATAACACACTACTGTACTAATATTAAAAGGGAAAGTGATGTTAGGTCTTAGAATGAATAGCACAAAATTCTCAAGCCCGCAAATCGGCTCAGAAAAATACTTTATTTCCTGTTCATATTTTGTGTTATATCGATCCCAGCAATAAATGTGTTAATACAACTACTGTAACTCGCATGTGATAGAATATCATATTTACAGCTTTTTTTAATATTGCATTATAACTGAAATGGGAGTTCGCTCATGAATCATAACTGAACCCTGTAAGACTTTGAAATCCAACCTCCCTTTTTTAAGCGACGTAATGAAGATGATCTCTTTTTCCATTGGCTCCATCTAAACCCGTAACTGCGGGTTTGACTAATTCATTACGTTCAAGCCCGCAAATGTTTTATGGGTTTGTGTCTCTTGCTTGTAGCCCGTTCTAATTCAATTGCACAGTTACTCAGCCAAATTTCAAGCCCGCAGCCGTTGCAAGCTTCACGTTGGATTTACTAGCTTCGAATTTAATGTGGCTGCAAGTAAACAAGACCCGTAACTTGCTGCCTAGACAGAGCCAAAACAGAAATGTGAAGAGAGGGAGGGGGAGAGTGAGAAAGAGAGAGGAGGGAAGGAGAGAGAAGGAAGGAGGGGGAGAGAGAGAGTGAGAAAGAGAAGGACGGAGAGAGGGAGAAGGAGCGAAGGAGAGAGAAGGAAGGAGGGGGAGAGAGAGTGAGAAGGAGAGGGAGAGAGAGTGAGGAGAGGGATAGAGGGAGAGAGAGGGACAGAGGGAGAGAGGGACAGAGGGAGAGAGAAGGAGCAAGAAAGTGAAGGAGGGTGGGGGAGAAGGAGGAAGAGAGAGAAGGAGAGAGAGAAGGAGGGAGATAGAGAAAGGGAGAGAGAAGGAAGGAGCGAGAGAGAGAAAGAGAGAGAGGAGCAAGAGAGAGAATGAAGGAGGGATGAGAGAGAGTGAGAAAGAGGGAGAGAGGGGAGAAGGAGAGAGGAGGAAGGAGGGTGGAGAGAGAGAGTGAGAAGGAGGGAGAGAGTGAGAAGGAGGGAAGGGGAGAGAAGGAAGAAGGGGAGAGAGAGTGAGAAGGAGAGGGAGAGAGAGTGAGAAGGAGAGGGACAGAGGGAGACAGAGGGACAGAGAGAGTGAGGGACAGATGGAGAGAGAAGGAGCAAGAAAGGGAAGAAGGGAGGGGGAGAAGGAGGAAGAGAGAGAAGGAGAGAGAGGAGGGAGATAGAGGAAGGGAGAGAGAAGGAAGGAGCGAGAGAGAGAAAGAGAGAGTGAGAGGAGCAAGAGAGAGAAGGAAGGAGGGATGAGAGAGAGTGAGAAAGAGAGAGAGGGAGGGAAGGAGAGAGAAGGAAGGAGGGTGGAGAGAAAGTGAGAAGAAGGGAGAGAGTAAGAAGGAGGGAGAGAGTAAGAAGGAGGGAAGGGGAGAGAAGGAAGAAGGGGAGAGAGAGTGAGAAGGAGAGGGAGAGAGAATGAGAAGGAGAGGGACAGAGAAGGACAGAGGGAGAGAGGGACAGATGGAGAGAGAAGGAGCAAGAAAGAGAAGGAGGGAGGGAATGAAGGAGGAAGAGAGAGGAGAGAGATAGAGCAAGGTAGAGAGAAGGAAGGAGCGAGAGAGAGAAAGAGAGTGGAGCGAGAGAAGGAGTGGGAGAGAGTGAGAAGGAGAGAGAGTTAGCACAGAGAGAGAGACAGGATACACATAGTGAGGGCGCACAAAGAGACAGAAAACACAATAGTATTCCATCATTTTTGATGGGCAATTGACTAATATATACTACTAGCGACTTGCCCGGCAAAAATGAAGGCATCAAAATGTGAATCCTGGCAATGCTGCTGTTTGCCACACATTACGAGCCTCGCCATGCGCAGCAAAGATGGGCAATGTGATCCTCGATATGCAAAGCTTTTCTCTTTCTCCTTTTTTCTTCTTCTGTGTCCTCTCTCTCCCTCTTCTCTCCTTCTCTCTCCTCTCTGCGAGTCTTGCAATGAGCGCCTTCCGCACCCATTGCAGGCTTCGCAATTTACCCTTTGTCTCTTTCCCCCTTTCCCTCTCATGTCTCTTTGCCCCTCTCACTCCCCGTGTCTCTTTTCCCCTCACTGCCTCCCCTGTGTCTCTTTCCCCCACTCCCTCCCCTGTGTCTCTTTTCCCCCACTCCCTCCCCTGTGTCTCTTTCCCTCAACTCCCTCCCCAGTGTTTATTTCCCCATCTCCTCCTGTGTCTCTTTGCCCAATCTCCCTCCTGTGTCTCTTTGCCCCCTTAGAGCCCCCCCCCCTCTAACTTGCAGGAGAGGGGGAGGGTAAGAGACACAGGGGAAGGAGAGCAGGGCAAAGAGACACGTGGAAGGGAGAGGGGGAAATAGACACAGGGGATGGAGGGTTGCAAAAAGTCACAGGGGAGGGAGGGAAGAGACACAGGGGAGGGAGTGGGGGAAGAAACACGGAGGGGGAGAGTAAAGTTAAATATTATCTGGTCATTTGTGACGGGAAGGCGCCCATTGCGATGCTTACAGACATGAGAGAGAAGAAAAAAAGAGGGAGGGAGAGGACACAGAAGGAGAGAAGGAGAGAGAGAAGCCTTGCATGGTGAGGCTCGTAATGTGTGGCAAACAACAGCATTGTGAAGCATTTTTTACAGGCAAGTGGCTAGTAGAATTATATACTGTGTGAGGCGACTGTAAGTATAAGTATATAGTAATGCATCACTATGTCTGGGTGCACATTCCTAGAGTATGAGATGTATCGAGGCCAGAAACGTTACTGGGAGCGCATCACACAACGTGACAGATAACGGCTCTAAGTGTGTGCACTAATTTTCATTAGGTATACTCTGTGGGTGCCAATGTGCATTAGTTAGATATCCAGCACTCTCTGAGACTGTCCTGATAAAGTACAGGCAGAAGGTTACCCTACATTAGAGAGACTCCTAGCACTCCCTGAGACTGTCTTGAAAATAATCTGGGACTTGGGTAAGACATTACTGTGAGGTGCCATATAATATCTCTACCCCTCTGCCCCACAGGCTCCTGGCTATACTATCCGCCATTACACCTGCCCTTCAGGTTCTTCATTTCTTCCTTCATTATTTTCTTGTTTTCTCCCCAATCTTCATGTCACCAAGCCAAGTAAGTAAGTCTTTCCATATAAGCATGCACCGGATACTTTGTTTTATCCATGTTTTTCAGATTACAATTTTAAACACTGTGAACCGGACAATGTATTTATAAGTATATAGTATTTAGAATATAGAATTTGTGTTTGATAGTTGATGGAATGGACACTCAATATTTCAATATTAGACTCAGTGGACCGGCACACTATGGCCGCCATTCACTTGAGCAATTTGTAGTTACAAGAGCCCGTAATGGAGCCCGTAAAATAATTTGCTATTCAATTGGCGTCTTTTAGCTACCCACAAACAATCTGCGAGTTAGAAGCTCAAAATCCCTGCAGTTGTCAAATTTTAACTCCAACCCATCTAAGCCTTTGATCTTTCAAGCCTGTAAATGTTCCAATCGCAAATCGATATTCAATTGCTACAATTCCTCAAGCCCGCAATTGTGTTCACACCTGTAAATGGCAAATGTGGAAGAAAATCCCATGAGGGGGTTAAACACCTGTCCGTAGCAATGTAAAGGCAAATAAAAAAATCAATATTGAACTTTAAAATACAGGGAAAGAGATGACAGACATTAGTATTAATGCACAACAGTCTCAAACTCACAAATCTGCAACAAAAAAATATTATTTTACATTTTATTTCCATGTTATATCAATCTCGATGATCAAGGGGTTAATACATATCAGGCCACACACATGGACTAGAACAGTATCTCCATTCATTTTTATTATTTTGTACATTGCCGGATCAAGTCAGATCACACATAATTGATTGACGTTTAAATGCCATGCTGATGTCATGATTATGGTCTCATTTACCATTGGCTGTTTCTAAATTGGTAGTTACGGGCTTGCTTAATTGATCATGATCATGCTCTGAAATGCTACTTACGGGTGCATGGTTGACGGTTTAGGCTCTCGGCCAGGTAGCTGCGGTTTGTTCAATTGATTCGCTCTGTAACTGTTGCAATTTTCAAGCCTGCAGTTGAATGAAGGCCTATGTTTTTGTTTTTCCAGTTATGGTTTTGCCTTTTTTATATAAAAAAACATTTTTATTTTTCAAGGCAAATTTGTTGTTTATTCATTCAGTCGTGTCAGACTCTTCATGACCCTGTGGCCTGCAGCATGCCAGGCACATCTATTGTTATGTCTTTAGCCATACTTATCCATAAGGTTATCTTTGAAAAGATAATTGAGTGGGTTGCCAGTTCCTTCTCCAGCAGAGCTGGATTTGTCTGACCTCTCTGCTATGACCTGCTTATCTTAGTATAGCTCACAGCTTCATTGAAGTACACAAACTCCTTCACCATAACACGGTAGTGATCCAGAAGGAGATGATGCAAATAAGGGGTTATAATCAGCCCCATTAAATTGCTACGATTTTATGAAACGTAGCCCGTAATGTAGCCCGTAAGACTTACTGCTATTAAATTACTGACTTAGACATGTTGCCATTATTGGGAATGTTTGTATCCCAAGTATTTGTATACCACATTTAGACCAAATTGGACCGATAGACCGGTCAAAACCAAAATACCTTTTGGCAAAGCCCTGAGGATATTATTGTAAAACTTAACCTTTAATAAGAACAGTATAAAAATTAAACAATGAATAAATAAAATAAAGTGATACCATAAAATGATATTTCTGTCGCTTAATAACAATAAAAATATGGTACTCTGATGACTTTTATCGTGCCCCTAGTTATTATATTTGTTCCCGGGTTTTTCATATACTTTAGTGTTCTCTCATAACATATCTCTCCGGAGAGTTTGGTTTTTACTTGAAGCTCTTTACGGGATGCGCACTTCCCAGGCTGATCTGATTGTGGATATTCATAGGGAAAGTATAAGAATGCGCTATATACATAGTATGTATAAACACAGGAATTATTCTATATTACAAATTACAATGCTTTGGTTCATAGATTCAGTAATTAATTGTAACTATTAACGGTTACTTAGTTTCCCCGTTAAGTGATTTTTAATTACTGTTGCTTATGACTATTTCATCTCAGCAAGTCTTTTTCTCAATTAATATTTCACGGGATTAACATAAAATGTTTAACTGTAGATATGAATTTCTTTATCTTGTTGCTTCATTCCATGCATTGTGACATATTTGTTCAAGCCTATGTTTCTTTGAAATAACTTTATGCAAATTTACATTTGGTGTTATCTCATAAAAGGAGGAAAGGTTACATGGATCAAAGGTTACATGCAATATATGTTAGTTACAGCACATTATCAAATCTGCAAAGGGAACAATAAGTATTCCCTCTAAATATCAAATTTAACTCTGTCTAGGAAGACAACAAGCGCAGAGATGGACGTATTATATTGACTCTAGAGCAAAGTGTGCGAGTAAATCATACTATTATATGGCTGCCTCCACTGACAACAGACTTGTGGCGATGAATCCTCGTCAGCATGGGTGCAGTGACCAGCCGTTTGTTTTGGAGCCCCGTATGCAACATGATTCACTGTACTGTCATTTTAGAAACTTGTCTGGTAGTCCCCTGGTTCGTTTGGATGGCAAAATGCTCCAAAAAATCCCTCCTGATCACAGACACCAGCGACCGGACTTCTCCCTGGATCAATACTGCCTCTCTAATTATCCATGATAACCCTGAATTCCCTTTTTAATTAGAAATAAATCCATAAAGTTATCTATCGAATCCGCTGTCACCACCTCCTCTGGTAGAGAATTCCACAGATTAACCACCCTTACTGTGAAGAACCCTTTTCTTTCTTTAAGGTGGAATCTTTTTACTTCTAACCTCAAGGGGTGTCCTCTTGTCAGTTGAAAACCTCTTGGCACAAAAAGCTCCCTTGACAAATCTTTATACTGACCCTGGATGTATTTATATAAGGTAATCATATCTCCTCTTAGACGCCTTTTTTCTACAGAAAATACGTTTAATTTGGTTAGTCTTTCTTCATAACTTAGCCCCTCCATTCCCCTTATTAGTTTTGTTGCCCTTCTCTGTACCTTTTCCAGTTCTAAAATGTCCTTTTTATTAAGTGGTGCCCAAAATTGTACTCCATATTCCAAATGAGGGCGTACTAGAGATTTGTATAGTGGCAGAATTATATTTGCTTCCCTGGCTTCTGTAACCTTCTTAATACATACTAATATTTTATTTGCCTTTACAGCAGCTGCTTGGCATTGGGCACTGTTACCTAGGTGGTTGTCCACAAGCACTCCCAAATCCCTTTCAGTATCTGATACACCTAGATTTGCTTCATTAAGATTATAAATTGCATGGCTATGTTTCCTTCCCAGATGCATAACTTTACATTTATTCATATAAAATCTCATCTGCCATTTAGCTGCCCATTCCTCAATTTTATGTAAATCCCTTTGGAGGGAAAGCACATCACTATCTGATTTAATTACCTTGCACAACTTCATGTCATCAGTGAAAATGGAGACACCACACTCCAATCCTACCTCTAAGTCATTAATAAAGATGAGGACCTAATACTGAACCCTGAGGAACCCCACTTACCACATTAGTCCAATCGGAGTATGTTCCATTTACAACAACCCTTTGCTTCCTGTCTTTTAGCCAGCTCTCAATCCATGAGCAGATATTTACTGTATCTCTTAGTTTGTACAATAGTCTCCCATGTGGCACTGTATCAAAAGCCTTTTCAAAATCCAAAAAGACTACATCCACTGAGTTGCCTTGATCCAGGTTCCTACTAACCTCCTCATAGAAACTAATTAGATTTGTTTGACATGACCTATGCTTCATAAATCCATGTTGACTTCTACTTATAATCCTGTTCAAATAGACATATTCTTGTAAAGTATCCCTTAATAACCCTTCTAAAAGCTTCCCCACTACAGAAGTGAGGCTTGCAGGTCTATAATTCCCCGGATTTGCTCTTGCTCCCTTTTTAAATATAGATATCACATCAGCTTTTCTCCAGTCGTAGAGACCCTGTGTTAAGTGAATCTTGAAAAATTAAATATAATGGTTTGGCTATTACAGAACCCAGTTCCCTTAGTACCCTTGGATGTATTCCATCAGGACCCGGGGCTTTATTAACATTTATTTTTTCCAACCTCTATTGGATTACTTCCTGTGTTAACCAATTATTTGGCAAAGGTAGTGTAGCCCCATTATGTTGCCATGTCCCAACCACTGGTACCTCCCTTGTGTATACCGAAAGAAAAGAACCTATTTAGCTCATCTGCCTTTTCTTGGTCACTAATTATCAGACGGCCTGTGTCACATTGTAATGTTCCTATAGCTTTCTTCCTCGCCTTCTTCCCATTAATATACTTAAAAGTATTTTAGGGTTAGTCTTACTCCCTTTTGCAATTAATTTTTCATTTTCTATTTTAGCCAGTCTAATAGCGCTTTTGCTGCCTTGTTGATTTCCTTGTACTCCTGTAAAGCAGTCTCTGTCCCCTCTTGTGTGTATAATTTAAATGCCTGTTTTTTACTCTGTATCTTGATCTTTAAATCATTGTTAAGCCACATTAGATAGGATTTACTCCTTTTTCTTTTATTCCCACACGGTATATGCCGATGTGTATATATATTTAGTAAGGATTTAAATGTTGTCCATTTGTGTTCAGTGTTTTTACCCATCAGTTCTTTGTCCCAGTCTATACTTTGTATTGCTGCCCTTAGACCGTTAAAATCTGCCCTTTTAAAACTAAGAGTTTTCGTTGGCCCCTTAAAATTCTGTTTTTTTAATTCAATCTCAAATGAGACTGTGTTGTGATCACTGTTTCCCAAAGGTTGCACTATTCCAACATTTGATACTATATCAATATTATTTGTGATGAGTAAATCTAAGATAGCTTCATTTCTAGTAGGCTCTTGTACAACCTGGGCCAGATAAAGATCCCTGAGTGTAGTAATGAACCTGCTCCCCTTAGATGAACTGCTGGTCTAATTTATCCAGTTTATTTCAGGGAAATTTAAATCTCCCATTATTAGAACTTGCCCATGCTTAGCTGCATTTTTAATCTGTAACAATAATTGTATTTCCTTATATGGGGGTTTATAGCATACTCCTTCTAATATTCTTTTGTAATTTGCTGCTCCGCTATTTAACTCTACCCACAAACATTCAGCTTTATCACTAGGTCCACCATAAATATCTTCTCTGACTATAGGCCTAAATTCAGGCTTAACACACAGACAAATCCCTCCTCCTCATTTACCATTGCCTCTATCTTTCCTAAATAGGTTATAACCATCCAGATTAACAGTCCACTCATGAGATTCATCCCACCATGTTTCGGTAATGCCTATTAAATCCCATTTTTCATTAATTGCTGGCAAGCTTCTGGCATTAGCAAGCATACACCTTATGTTATGAGTCTGTAGTTCTTAAGTGCCTGCCACTGTACTGGAATTACTTAGTACTACCTCCCAATTGACTATACTACCCCTCCCCCCTTTCCCTCCCCTATGAGTTGTTAATTCATCTCTTATACCCTCTACACTTTCTACCCCATTACTTATATCTTGTCCCTCCCCACACCTACTAGTTTAAAAACTCCTCCAGCCTTTCTACCACCCTATCCCTTAATACAAAAGCTCCCTCATCATTAAGGAGCAATCCATCCCTACTGTAGTGATTGTATCAAAGTGAGAAGTCAGCCCAGTTCTCTAAAAACCCAAACCCCTCCTTAGTGCACCACATTTTTAGCCATTTTTAGCCATGCATTAACCTCCCTAAGCTCCTTCTGCCTTCCTGGGCTAGCACGTGGCACTGGTAGTATCTCAGGAAATATTACCTTGGAGGTCCTTGCCTTCAGCTTATTACCTAGTTCTCTAAAATCATTCTTTAGGACACTCCATCTTCCACTAACTTTGTCATTGGTACCAATATGTACCAAAACCGCCGGTTCATTTCCAGCCCCTCCCAATAATTTTTCTACCCGATCCACAACATGACAAACCCGAGCACCCGGGAGACAGCAAACTGTTTGATTGCTGGGATCTGGGTGACAAATCACCTTGTCTACCTTCCTAATAATAGAGTCCCATACAACCAAAACCTGTCTGTTGCTCTGCCTATTCTGCCCTCCCTCTCCTCCAGTAGAGCTGTTCTCCCAGCTGTTAGAGGGAACAGCTCTATCTGGCATTGCCATTCCTGAATGGACATCCCCAACAGTTTCACTCAATCTGGCAAATCTGTTTGTGTTTGCCAACTCAGAACTGGCCTGCCTCCTCCTGTTCCCCCTACTTCCCCTTGTAACTGTAACCCAGCTACCTCCCTCACTAGCCCCAGCTCCACCCTACATGCTAGGCCCAGCTAAACTGTGCTCAGTGAGCACCAACCCCCTTTCCAGTGGAGCAATATCACTAAGTGCTGCAATTCTCCTCTCCAGATCTCCACTTTGAGCTTCCAGAGAGGCAACATGCTCACACCTCTCACAGAGGTATGGACCCTGGATCATTTGTTCCAGTATTGCATACATATGACAGGATGTACACTGAATGAGATTGTCACTGGACTGACTCTAATTATTATTATTGTCTACAAAATTTCAGTGGGAAAAATAAAGAATATAAAATAATATATTTGTATAAAGTGTTTCTCCTTTACACTATAAATCTGCCCTCCCTTTTCTTTGAAGTCCCTCCTTTTATTTAAACTCCTACACTTTTAATAGAATTACACTTGATACTGAAAATGTTTGCAAGCTCACAAGTTCGCCCCTTCTCCTGTTTATACTAACTTCTGCCTTCTCTGGACACAATTAGTACACTCTGCAATTTATCAGCCTTTACTTGTAAGTAAACTCCACTTGTAAACTATATATAAATATAAATATATATATATATATATATATATATATATATATATATATATATATATATATATATAAATAGTCACATTATTATGTTGCTGATCTTCTGCTGTTTATTTTGTAAACTTAGGGCCATATTAAAATTGAATGCCCGTAGCGGCACCGTCATCCTCAGACCTACATTCCAGATACAATGCAATATTAATAAATCAGTAAATATGATATTCGTGTCCATGCAAGTTCCATTATATGTATTAACACATAGATTGCAGGGATCGATAAAACACGGAAATTAAACATCCTTTGATCTGTCAAGCCATAACCGCTATGTACCAAGTTAGCTATTAAAATGCAACAAAGTTCCTCGCAAGCAAGCCCGTAACACGCAAATGGAACCCAAAGCCCAACGAGTGGGACAGAGGGAGAGAGAGGGACAGAGGTAGAGAAGGACAGAGGGAGAGAGATGGAGCAAGAAAGAGAAGGAGGGAGGGGGAGAATGAGGAAGAGAGAGAAGGAGAGAGAGAAGGAGAAAGATAGAGCAAGGGAGAGAGAAGGAAGGAGTGAGAGAGAGAAAGAGAGAGAGGAGCGAGAGAGAGAAGGAGAGAGTGAGAAGGAGCAAGAAAGAGAAGGAGTGGGAGAGAGTGAGAAGGAGAGAGAGTGAGCACAGAGAGAGAGACAGGGTACACATAGTGAGGGTGCACAAAGAGACAGAACACTCAATATTATACCATAATTTTTGATGGCCAATTGACTAATAAATACTACTAGCGACTTGCCCGGCAAAAACAAGGGCATAAAAATGTGAAGCCTGGCAATGCTGCTGTTTGCCACACATTACGAGCCTCGCCATGCGCAGCAAAGACGGGCAATGCAGGCCTCGATATGCACGGCTTCTCTCTCTCTCCGTCCTTTCTTCTGTGTCCTCTCTCTCCCTCGTCTCTCCATCTCTCTCCTCTCTGCGAGCCTTGCAATGAGAACCTTCAGCACCCATTGCAGGCCTTGAAATAAAAAATTTCTCTCCCCCTATGACTTTTCCACCACGCCCTCAGCTGAGTCTCTTTACCTCCTCCCCTGTGTCTCTTTGCCCCGCTCTCCCTCCCCTGTGTCTCTTTGCCCAGCTCTCCCTCCCCTATGCCTCTTTCTCACCTCTCTCACTCCTGTGTCTCTTTCCCCCACTCCTTCCCCTGTGTCTCTTTTTCCCCTCTCTCCATCTCTCTCCCACGGGTCTCTTTCCCCCACTGCCTCCCTTTGTTTCTTTTCCCCTTTCCCTCTCGTGTCTCTTTGCTCTTCTCCCTCCCTGTGTCTCTTTCCTCCTCTCTCCCACCCCTGTGTGTCTTTACCCCCACTCCCTCCCCTGTGTCTCTTTGTCCACACTCCCTCCCCTGTGTCTTTTTCCCCCAACTCCCACCCAGTGTCTCTTTCCACCAACTCCCTCCCAGTGTCTCTTTCCCCCATCACCTCCTGTGTCTCTTTGCCCCCTTTGAGCCTTAACACCCCCCCCCCCCACCACCTTGCGGTAGAGGGGGAGGGAAAGAGACGCAGGGGAGGGAGAGGGGGAAAAAGACACAGGGGATGGAGGGTTGCAAAAAGTCACAGGGGATGGAGAGGGAGGGAAGAGACACAGGGAAAGGATAGGGGGAAAAGAGACACAGGGGAGGGAGGGGGAAGAGATACAGGGAATGGGGGAAGAGACAAAGGAAAGGGAGAGGGAGGGAAGAGAAACAGAGAGGGAGTGGGGGAAGAGACACGGAGGGAGAGAGTAAAGTCAAATATTATCCATTCATTTGTGACGGGAAGGCGCCCATTGCGATGCTTAGAGACATGAGAGAGAAGAAGAAAAGAGGGAGGGAGAGGACACAGACGGAGAGAAGGAGAGAGAAAAGCCATGCATGGTGAGGCTCGCAATGTGTGACAAACAACAGCATTCCGAAGCATTTTTCACGGGCAAGTGGCTAGTAGAATTATATACTGTGTGAGGCGACTGTAAGTATACAATGCATCACTATGTCTGGGCGCACATTCCTAGAGTATGAGATGTATCGAGGCCAGAAACGTTACTGCGAGCGCATCACACAACGTGACAGATAACGGCTCTCAGGGTGTGTACTAATTCTCATTAGAGATACTCTGTGGGTGCCACTGTGCATTAGTTAGATATCCAGCACTCTCTGAGACTGTCCTGATAAAGTACAGGCATAAGATTACCCGTCTTTAGATAGACAGCAAGCAATCTCTGAGACTGTCCTGATAAAGTACAGGCAGAAGGTTACTGTCTTTAGATAGACATCAAGCACTCTCTGAGACTGTCCTGATATAGTACAGGCAGAAGGTTACCCGTCTTTAGATAGACAGCAAGCATTTTCTGAGACTGTCCTGATAAAGTACAGGCAGAAGGTTACTCTACATTAGATAGACAGCAAGTATTCTCTGAGACTGTCCTGATAAAGTACAGGCAGAAGGTTACCTGTCTTTAGGTAGACAGCAAGCACTCTCGGAGACTGTCCTGATAAAGTACAGGCAGAATTTTACCCGTCTTTAGATAGACAGCAAGCACTCTCTGAGACTGTTCTGATAAAGCACAGGCAGAAGGTTACCCGTCTTTAGATAGACAGCAAGCACTCTCTGAGACTGTCCTGATAAAGTACAGACATAAGGTTACCTGTCTTTAGATAGACAGCAAGCACTCTCTGAGACTGTCCTGATAAAGTACAGGTGGAAGGTTACCCGTCTTTAGATAGACAGCAAGTATTTTCTGAGACTGTACTGATAAAGTACAGACAGAAGGTTACCCGTCTTTAGATAGACAGCAAGCACTCTCTGAGACTGTACTGATAAAGTACAGACAGAAGGTTACCCGTCTTTAGATAGACAGCAAGCACTCTCTGAGACTGTACTGATAAAGTACAGGCAGAAGGTTACTGTCTTTAGATAGACATCAAGCACTCTCTGAGACTGTCCTGATAAAGTACAGGCAGAAGGTTTCCCTACATTAGATAGACATCAAGCACTCTCTGAGACTGTCCTGATAAAGTACAGGCAGAAGGTTACCTGTCTTTAGATAGACAGCAAGCACTCTCTGAGACTATCCTGATAAAGTACAGACAGAAGGTTACTGTCTTTAGACAGACAGCAAGGACTCTCTGAGACTATCCTGATAAAGTACAGGCAGAATTTTACCCGTCTTTAGATAGACAGCAAGCACTCTCTGAGGCTGTCCTGTTAAAGTACAGGCAGAAGGTTACCTGTCTTTAGATAGACAGCAAGCATGTTCTGAGACTGTACTGATAAAGTACAGGCAGAAGGTTACCTGTCTTTAGATAGACAGCAAGCATGTTCTGAGACTGTACTGATAAAGTACAGACAGAAGGTTACCCGTCTTTAGATAGACAGCAAGCATTTTCTGAGACTGTCCTGATAAAGTACAGACAGAAGGTTACCTGTCTTTAGATAGACAGCAAGCATTTTCTGAGACTGTCCTGATAAAGTACAGACATAAGGTTACCTGTCTTTAGATAGACAGCAAGCATTTTCTGAGACTGTACTGATAAAGTACAGGCAAAAGGTTACCCTACATTAGATAGACAGCAAGCACTCTCTGAGACTGTCCTGATAAAGTACAGGCAGAAGGTTACCCTACATTAGATAGACAGCAAGCACTCTCTGAGACTGTCCTGATAAAGTACAGGCAAAAGGTTACCCTACATTAGATAGACAGCAAGCACTCTCTGAGACTGTCCTGATAAAGTACAGGCAAAAAGTTACCCTACATTAGATAGACAGCAAGCACTCTCTGAGACTGTCCTGATAAAGTATAGGCAGAAGGTTACCCTACATTAGATAGACAGCAAGCACTCTCTGAGACTGTCCTGATAAAGTATAGGCAGAAGGTTACCCTACATTAGATAGACAGCAAGCATTTTCTGAGACTGTACTGATAAAGTACAGGCAGAAGGTTACCCTACATTAGATAGACAGCAAGCACTCTCTGAGACTGTCCTGATAAAGTACAGGCAAAAAGTTACCCTACATTAGATAGACAGCAAGCACTCTCTGAGACTGTCCTGATAAAGTATAGGCAGAAGGTTACCCTACATTAGATAGACAGCCAGCACTCTCTGAGACTGTCCTGATAAAGTACAGGCAAAAAGTTACCCTACATTAGATAGACAGCAAGCAATCTCTGAGACTGTCCTGATAAAGTACAGGCAGAAGGTTACTGTCTTTAGATAGACATCAAGCACTCTCTGAGACTGTCCTGATATAGTACAGGCAGAAGGTTACCCGTCTTTAGATAGACAGCAAGCATTTTCTGAGACTGTCCTGATAAAGTACAGGCAGAAGGTTACTCTACATTAGATAGACAGCAAGTATTCTCTGAGACTGTCCTGATAAAGTACAGGCAGAAGGTTACCTGTCTTTAGGTAGACAGCAAGCACTCTCGGAGACTGTCCTGATAAAGTACAGGCAGAATTTTACCCGTCTTTAGATAGACAGCAAGCACTCTCTGAGACTGTTCTGATAAAGCACAGGCAGAAGGTTACCCGTCTTTAGATAGACAGCAAGCACTCTCTGAGACTGTCCTGATAAAGTACAGACATAAGGTTACCTGTCTTTAGATAGACAGCAAGCACTCTCTGAGACTGTCCTGATAAAGTACAGGTGGAAGGTTACCCGTCTTTAGATAGACAGCAAGTATTTTCTGAGACTGTACTGATAAAGTACAGACAGAAGGTTACCCGTCTTTAGATAGACAGCAAGCACTCTCTGAGGCTGTCCTGTTAAAGTACAGGCAGAAGGTTACCTGTCTTTAGATAGACAGCAAGCATGTTCTGAGACTGTACTGATAAAGTACAGGCAGAAGGTTACCTGTCTTTAGATAGACAGCAAGCATGTTCTGAGACTGTACTGATAAAGTACAGACAGAAGGTTACCCGTCTTTAGATAGACAGCAAGCATTTTCTGAGACTGTCCTGATAAAGTACAGAAAGAAGGTTACCTGTCTTTAGATAGACAGCAAGCATTTTCTGAGACTGTCCTGATAAAGTACAGGCAGAAGGTTACCTGTCTTTAGATAGACAGCAAGCATGTTCTGAGACTGTACTGATAAAGTACAGACAGAAGGTTACCCGTCTTTAGATAGACAGCAAGCATTTTCTGAGACTGTCCTGATAAAGTACAGACAGAAGGTTACCTGTCTTTAGATAGACAGCAAGCATTTTCTGAGACTGTCCTGATAAAGTACAGACATAAGGTTACCTGTCTTTAGATAGACAGCAAGCATTTTCTGAGACTGTACTGATAAAGTACAGGCAAAAGGTTACCCTACATTAGATAGACAGCAAGCACTCTCTGAGACTGTCCTGATAAAGTACAGGCAGAAGGTTACCCTACATTAGATAGACAGCAAGCACTCTCTGAGACTGTCCTGATAAAGTACAGGCAGAAGGTTATCCTACATTAGATAGACAGCAAGCACTCTCTGAGACTGTCCTGATAAAGTACAGGCAAAAGGTTACCCTACATTAGATAGACAGCAAGCACTCTCTGAGACTGTCCTGATAAAGTACAGGCAAAAAGTTACCCTACATTAGATAGACAGCAAGCACTCTCTGAGACTGTCCTGATAAAGTATAGGCAGAAGGTTACCCTACATTAGATAGACAGCAAGCACTCTCTGAGACTGTCCTGATAAAGTATAGGCAGAAGGTTACCCTACATTAGATAGACAGCAAGCATTTTCTGAGACTGTACTGATAAAGTACAGGCAGAAGGTTACCCTACATTAGATAGACAGCAAGCACTCTCTGAGACTGTCCTGATAAAGTATAGGCAGAAGGTTACCCTACATTAGATAGACAGCAAGCACTCTCTGAGACTGTCCTGATAAAGTACAGACAGAAGGTTACCTGTCTTTAGATAGACAGCAAGCACTCTCTGAGACTGTCCTGATAAAGTACAGGCAGAAGGTTACCAGTCTTTAGATAGACAGCAAGCACTCTCTGAGACTGTCCTGATAAAGTACAGACAGAAGGTTTGTAACGGAGCTGGGACACGCAGTCCAAAATCTCCGCTGGTATACGATAAAATACCCACGAGGCACTACAGTTTCACCATTCCCGACCTCCCATATTGGACGACACACAATTTGGGAGTCAAATGAATACTGACTTTATTTTGTTATTGCAGAACTATATATACATCTCTTTGGCCACAGGCAATACACATGCCCATATTTGGCTACACACAATACACACAAAGAGAACAATAGGGGGGTCACACCTCCCTGGCAACTTTGATACAATCAGACACTGATTCAATTACACCTCTTTGTTCTTATCAGAGAATTAAAACACTTTGGAAAATGCAAGGATCCTTTACAACTTTCTTATCTCTTGAATCTCTGTAATAGGATTATCTATTAGCCTAGGTCTGCAGAAGTCTGGCTAATATTCTGCAGAGCATCAACCAGCATACATATTGTAGGATCATATTTTAACCAAG
Organism: Discoglossus pictus; assembly: GCA_027410445.1. NCBI lineage: Eukaryota > Metazoa > Chordata > Amphibia > Anura > Alytidae > Discoglossus > Discoglossus pictus. Next base: position 7,964,521 of record CM050166.1, on the reverse strand, counting down.
AATAATCATAAAACAGGGTAAAACAGTGATGGGTTCCGCTACACACCTCCCCCGTGACCATAAGCCGGCATACACGGTCTGATCCCAACGGATCGGCCTGGGGATGTCCGGACAAAAGTATTTGTTGGTCAATTCTCTAGTTTTACAACCCATCAGCATTACTGCAATTCACATTTACTCACATTTCCCATATCCCCAGATAGCTGGGATCTGAGCGCACAAAACCACCGAATAGCCCTCAGATCCTCTTCACACAGTTCAATTGCCATGTAGCTAAAGTCTTTCCCATAGTCTTTCATTATATGAATGGGCTTCATGGCACAGTTATCTGGGGTATCATGGTTCACACAGGGCAAGTACAGAATGACCCCCCTGTATGTAAAGGGCCAGAATGAGTGACTTACACTCTGGTATGGCCGAACACTGGTTCCAAAGGGCAATATGTACCAGGGCCATAGTTGCAGGGCAGGAGGCTGGCAAACAGTCCTCTCCAAGCCAAAGTGGCGAAGGGCACTTCGTCACACATCTCTCCTTTGGGGGGAAGTCTAACCAGGTACCTGGATATTTTGCTGTGGTGATGGGGCAACACGCTGAGGGGACTTGAGGGGCAGAGGCCAGCGGCACTCTGCCCTGATGCCAGCTCTTCTGCTGGTATCACCTGCAGGACATCCTGCTCTGTACAAGGGACAAAGGGAGGGCAGAGGCCGACTGCACTCTGCCCCGCTGTCAGCTCTTCTGCTGGGGTACTTGGGACATATTTCGGCTCAGTAGCCAGGGAAACGTGGGGGTCAGTGGGGGTTAACATTTCCTCTGTTAACCCTGGGGCCACATTAGAAGTTAGCTGGGGAGGGGAATTTGTACTTACCCCCTCCTCCGGTTGTCCCAGTGACGGTAGTTGGGGATCTGGACAAGCTGTGGGCGCAGAGACCACGGTCCCATCTGCGCCGTCTGGGAGATTGGTGTCTCCCCTGGTTAGGGTAAACTGTTGCTGGGGGGGAAGGATGACACCTTCTGCCCCCTGTGTTTCACACTGCCGCTGGGGGGGAAGGACGACACCTTTGGCCCCCTGGGGTACCCACTGCCGCTGTGGAGGAAGGTCGACACCTTCTGCTCCCTGGGGTACACACTGCCGCTGGGGGGGAAGGATGACACCTTCTGCCCCCTGGGGTTCACACTGCCGCTGGGGGGAAAGGACGACACCTTCTGCCCCCTGGGGTTCACACTGCCGCTGGGGAGGAAGGACGGCCCCTTCTGCTCCCTGGGGTACACACTGACGCTGGGGGGGAAGGCCGACACCTTCAGCTCCCTGGGGTACACACTGCCGCTGGGAAGGAAGGACGACACCTTCAGCTCCCTGGGGTACACACTGCCGCTGAGGGGGAAGGACGACACCTTCTGCCCCCTGGGGTTCACACTGCCGCTGGGGAGGAAGGACGGCCCCTTCTGCTCCCTGGGGTACACACTGCCGCTGGGGGGGAAGGACGACACCTTCGGCCCCCTGGGGTACACACTGACGCTGGGGGGGAAGGCCGACACCTTCTGCCCCCTGGGGTACACACTGCCGCTGAGGGGCAAGGACGACACCTTCTGCCCCCTGGGGTTCACACTGCCGCTGGGGGGGAAAGGACGACACCTTCTGCCCCCTGGGGTTCACACTGCCGCTGGGGGGAAAGGACGACACCTTCTGCCCCCTGGGGTTCACACTGCCGCTGAGGGGGAAGGACGACACCTTCTGCTCCCTGGGGTACACACTGCTGCTGGGGGGAAAGGATGACACCTTCGGCCCCCTGGGGTACACACTGCCGCTGGGGAGGAAGGACGACACCTTCGGCTCCCTGGGGTACCCACTGCCGCTGTGGAGGAAGGTCGACACCTTCTGCTCCCTGAGGTACACACTGCCGCTGGGGGGGAAGGACGACACCTCCTGCCCCCTGGGGTTCACACTGCCGCTGAGGGGGAAGGACGACACCTTCTGCCCCCTGGAGGGCCGGTAGAGAGACCTCGGTCCCATCTCTACCTGCCATCTGGAGGTCATCCCAGGACCAGTCAATTAAGTCTGGTTCTGCTTGTCTAGTAGGTTGGGGCTGCACAAGGCTGAGCAGGTGTTGGTAGTCCTGCTCCAGCTCCCACTCTCTCGTTACCAGGTGGGTCATGTCTTTGCTCACCTCGCCTTCATCATCCCAGACATACATGCCCATCCGGTAGTCGTAGATGTCCCAAAACCTAGACCCCTCCGTGCTGCCAAGATCAATATCGTCCTCCAAGGCATCCCATAATAAACCTGGGCCATCATAATCATCCCCCTCCGGTAAGTCGTGTTCAGCCGTCCAGGGGGTAAGTCGAACGGTATACCACCAGAGGGCCTGGTATGCGTTGTCTAGCCAGATCTCTCGCCATACCAGGGTCTCTAGTCTTGTCACCCACTCATCCAGGGGCTGCTCTCCCAATAGATACATCCGCATCGCCACACGCTTCTGTAGCCGCTGCTCATCACTGGGGAGACTCTCACCTCGCCGCCATTGGGCATCTTGCAGGGCATCATACCAGAGTTCCTTTCTGTCTGTTTCCCTGTAGTCTGCGGCCTCCTTCTCATCCTCATCATGGAACGCTGTCCGAAAACTAGCCGGTTCCATCCTGCTGTAGCCAGGGGCGCTGTACGGATACTAGCGTTGCCCTCAATTTGTACTCCACGGAATGGTGTCTCCTGTAGCTGTCCTTCTGACCGTGGGAACAATTCCACCACTTGCCAACAAATGTAACGGAGCTGGGACACGCAGTCCAAAATCTCCGCTGGTATACGATAAAATACCCACGAGGCACTACAGTTTCACCATTCCCGACCTCCCATATTGGACGACACACAATTTGGGAGTCAAATGAATACTGACTTTATTTTGTTATTGCAGAACTATATATACATCTCTTTGGCCACAGGCAATACACATGCCCATATTTGGCTACACACAATACACACAAAGAGAACAATAGGGGGGTCACACCTCCCTGGCAACTTTGATACAATCAGACACTGATTCAATTACACCTCTTTGTTCTTATCAGAGAATTAAAACACTTTGGAAAATGCAAGGATCCTTTACAACTTTCTTATCTCTTGAATCTCTGTAATAGGATTATCTATTAGCCTAGGTCTGCAGAAGTCTGGCTAATATTCTGCAGAGCATCAACCAGCATACATATTGTAGGATCATATTTTAACCAAGAATAATCATAAAACAGGGTAAAACAGTGATGGGTTCCGCTACACATGGGTTCCGCTACAAGGTTATCCTACATTAGATAGACAGCAAGCACTATCTGAGACTGTCCTGATAAAGTACAGGCAGAAGGTTACCCTACATTAGATAGACAGCAAGCACTCTCTGAGACTGTCCTGATAAAGTACAGACAGAAGGTTACCTGTCTTTAGATAGACAGCAAGCACTCTCTGAGACTGTCCTGATAAAGTACAGGCAGAAGGTTACCAGTCTTTAGATAGACAGCAAGCACTCTCTGAGACTGTCCTGATAAAGTACAGACAGAAGGTTATCCTACATTAGATAGACAGCAAGCACTATCTGAGACTGTCCTGATAAAGTACAGGCAGAAGGTTACCCTACATTAGAGAGACTCCTAGCACTCCCTGAGACTGTCCTGAGGAAGAAGGTTATCCTACATTAGACAGACAGCAAGCACTCTCTGAGACTGTCCTGATAAAGTACAGGCAGAAGGTTACCCGTCTTTAGATAGACAGCAAGTAGTCTCTGAGACTGTCATGATAAAGTACAGGCAGAAGGTTACCCGTCTTTAGATAGAGAGCAAGCAATCTATGAGACTGTCCTGATAAAGTACAGGCAGAAGGTTACCCTACATTAGATAGACAGCAAGCACTCTCTGAGACTGTCCTGATAAAGTACAGGCAGAAGGTTATCCTACATTAGATAGACAGCAAGCACTCTCTGAGACTGTCCTGATAAAGTACAGGCAAAAGGTTACCCTACATTAGATAGACAGCAAGCACTCTCTGAGACTGTCCTGATAAAGTATAGGCAGAAGGTTACCCTACATTAGATAGACAGCAAGCACTCTCTGAGACTGTCCTGATAAAGTACAGACAGAAGGTTACCTGTCTTTAGATAGACAGCAAGCACTCTCTGAGACTGTCCTGATAAAGGACAGGCAGAAGATTACCCGTCTTTAGATAGACAGCAAGCAATCTCTGAGACTGTCCTGATAAAGTACAGGCAGAAGGTTGCCAGTCTTTAGATAGACAGCAAGCACTCTCTGAGACTGTCCTGATAAAGTACAGACAGAAGGTTATCCTACATTAGATAGACAGCAAGCACTATCTGAGACTGTCCTGATAAAGTACAGGCAGAAGGTTACCCTACATTAGATAGACAGCAAGCACTCTCTGAGACTGTCCTGATAAAGTACAGGCAGAAGGTTACCCTACATTAGAGAGACTCCTAGCACTCCCTGAGACTGTCCTGATAAAGTACAGGCAGAAGGTTACTGTCTTTAGATAGACAGCAAGCACTCTCTGAGACTGTCCTGATAAAGTACAGGCAGAAGGTTACCCATCTTTAGATAGACATCAAGCACTCTCTGAGACTGTCCTGATAAAGTACAGGCAGAAGGTTACCCTACATTAGAGAGACTCCTAGCACTCCCTGAGACTGTCCTGAGGAAGAAGGTTATCCTACATTAGAGAGACTCCTAGCACTCCCTGAGACTGTCCTGAGGAAGAAGGTTATACTACATTAGACAGACAGCAAGCACTCTCTGAGACTGTCCTGATAAAGTACAGGCAGAAGATTAACCGTCTTTAGATAGACAGCAAGCACTCTTTGAGACTGTCCTGATAAAGTACAGGCAGAAGGTTACCTGTCTTTAGATAGACAGCAAGCACTCTCTGAGACTGTCCTGATAAAGTACAGACAGAAGGTTATCCTACATTAGATAGACAGCAAGCACTCTCTGAGACTGTCCTGATAAAGTACAGGCAGAAGGTTACCCTACATTAGAGAGACTCCTAGAGCCCTGAGGGTGTTATTGTAAAACTTAACCTTTAATAAGAACTGTAAAAAAAGTAAACAATAAATAAACAAAATAAAGTGATACCATAAAATGATATTTCTGTCGCTTAATAACAATAAAAATAATGTACTCTGATGACTTTTATCGTGCCCCTAGTTATTATATTTGTTCCCGGGTTTTTCATATACTTTAGTGTTCTCTCATAACATATCTCTCCGGAGAGTTTGGTTTTTACTTGAAGCTCTTTACGGGATGCGCACTTCCAAGTCTGATCTGATTGTGGATATTCGTAGGGAAAGTATAAGAATGCGCTATATACATAGTATGTATAAACACAGGAATTATTCTATATTACAAATTACAATGCTTTGGTGGATAGTTTCAGTAACTAATTGTAACTATTAACGTTTACTTAGTTTCCCCGTTAAGTGATTTTTAATTACTGTTGCTTATGACTATTTCATCTCAGCAAGTCTTTTTCTCAATTAATATTTCACGGGATTCACCTAAAATGTTTAACTGTAGATATGACTTTCTTTATCTTGTTGCTTCATTCCATGCATTGTGACATATTTGTTCAAGACTATGTTTCTTTGAAATAAATTTTAGCAATTTACATTTGGTGTTATCTCATAAAAGGAGGAAAGGTTACATGGATCAAAGGTTACATGCAATATATGTTAGTCACAGCACATTATCAAATCTGCAAAGGGAACAATAAGTATTCCCTCTAAATATCAAATTTAACTCTGTCTAGGAAGACAACAAGCGCAGAGATGGACGTATTATATTGACTCTAGAGCAAAGTGTGCGAGTAAATCATACTATTATATGGCTGCCTCCACTGACAACAGACTTGTGACGATGAATCCTCGTCAGCATGGGTGCAGTGAACAGGCTTTTGCTTTGGAGCCCCGTATGAAACATAATTCACTGTACTGTCATTTAGACACGCGTCTGGTAGTCCCCTGGTTCGTTGGGATGGCAAAATGCTCAAAAAAATCCCTCCCAATCCCAGACACCAGCGACCGGACTTCTCCCTGGATCAATACTGACTCTCTAATTATCCATGATAACCCTGAATTCCCTTTTTAATTAGAAATAAATCCAGTCCCCTTTTAAAGTTATCTATCGAATCCGCTGTCACCACCTCCTCTGGTAGAGAATTCCACAGATTAACCACCCTAACTGTGAAGAACCCTTTTCTTTCTTTAAGGTGGAATCTTTTTACTTCTAACCTCAAGGGATGTCCTCTTGTCAGTTGAAAACCTCTTGGCACAAAAAGCTCCCTTGACAAATCTTTATACTGACCCTGAATGTATTAATATAAGGTAATCATATCTCCTCTTAGATGCCTTTTTTCTACAGAAAATACGTTTAATTTGGTTAGTCTTTCTTCATAACTTAGCCCCTCCATTCCCCTTATTAGTTTTGTTGTCCTCCTCTGTACCTTTTCCAGGTCTAAAATGTCCTTTTTATCAAGTGGTGCTCAAAATTGTACTCCATATTCCAAATGAGGGCGTACTAGAGATTTGTATAGTGGCAGAATTATATTTGCTTCCCTGGCTTCTATACCCTTCTTAATACATGCTAATATGTTATTTGCCTTTGCAGCTGCTGCTTGGCTTTGAGCACTGTTACCTAGGTGGTTGTCCACAAGCACTCCCAAATCCCTTTCAGTATCTGATACACCTAGATTTGCTCGATTAAGATTATAAATTGCATGGCTATTTTTCCTTCCCAGATGCATAACTTTACATTTATTCATATTAAATCTCATCTGCCATTTAGATGCCCATTCCTCAATTTTATGTAAATCCCTTTGGAGGGAAAGCACATCACTATCTGATTTAATTACCTTGCACAACTTCATGTCATCAGTGAAAATGGAGACACCACACTCCAATCCTACCTCTAAATCATTAATAAAGATGTTAAAAAGGAGAGGACCTAATACTGAACCCTGAGGAACCCCACTTACCACATTAGTCCAATTGGAGTATGTTCCATTTACAACAACCCTTTGCTTCCTGTCTTTTAGCCAGCTCTCAATCCCTGAGCAGATATTTTCTGCAACTCCTGTATCTTTTAGATTGCACAATAGTCTCCCATGTGGCACTGTATCAAAAGCCTTTGCAAAATCCAAAAAGACTACATCCACTGAGTTGCCTTGATCCAGGTTCCTACTAACCTCCTCATAGAAACTAATTAGATTTGTTTGACATGACCTATGCTTCATAAATCCATGTTGACTCCTACTTATAATCCTGTTCAAATAGACATATTCTTGTAAAGTATCCCTTATTAACCCTTCTAAAAGCTTCCCCACTACAGAAGTGAGGCTCACTGGTCTATAATTCCCCTGGTTTGCTCTTGCTCCCTTTTTAAATATAGGTATCACATCAGCTTTTCTCCAGTCATCTGGTAGAGACCCTTTGTTAAGTGAATCTTGAAAAATTAAATATAATGGTTTGGCTATTACAGAACCCAGTTCCCTTAGTACCCTTGGATGTATTCCATCAGGACCCGGGGCTTTATTAACATTTATTTTTTCCAACCTATATTGGATTACTTCCTGTGTTAACCAATTATTTGGCAAAGGTAGTGTAGCCCCATTATGTTGCCGTGTCCCAACCACTGGTACCTCCCTTGTTTATACAGAAGAAAAGAACCTATTTAGCTCATCTGCCTTTTCTTGGTCACTAATTATCAGACGGCCTGTGTCACATTGTAATGTTCCTATAGCTTTCTTACTTGCCTTCTTCCCATTAATATACTTAAAAATATTTTAGGGTTAGTCTTACTCCCTTTTGCAATTAATTTTTCATTTTCTATTTTAGCCAGTCTAATAGCGCTTTTGCTGCCTTGTTGATTTCCTTGTACTCCTGTAAAGCAGTCTCTGTCCCCTCTTGTGTGTATAATTTAAATGCCTGTTTTTTACTCTGTATCTTGATCTTTAAATCATTGTTAAGCCACATTAGATAGGATTTACTCCTTTTACTTTTATTCCCACACGGTATATGCCGATGTGTATGTATATTTAGTAAGGATTTAAATGTTGTCCATTTGTGTTCAGTGTTTTTACCCATCAGTTCTTTGTCCCAGTCTATACTTTGTATTGCTGCCCTTAGACCGTTAAAATCTGCCCTTTTAAAATTAAGAGTTTTCGTTGGCCCCTTAAAATTCTGTTTTTTTAATTCAATCTCAAATGAGACTGTGTTGTGATCACTGTTTCCCAAAGGTTGCACTATTCCAACATTTGATACTATATCAATATTATTTGTGATGAGTAAATCTAAGATAGCTTCATTTCTAGTAGGCTCTTGTACAACCTGGGCCAGATAAAGATCCCTGAGTGTAGTAATGAACCTGTTCCCCTTAGATGAACTGCTGGTCTCATTTATCCAGTTTATTTCAGGGTAATTAAAATCTCCCGTTATTAGAACTTGTCCATGATTAGCTGCATTTTCAATCTATAACAATAATTGTATTTCCTCATATGGGGGTTTATAGCATACTCCTTCTAATATTCTTTTGGAATTTGCTGCTCCGCTATTTAACTCTACCCACAAACATTCAGCTTTATCACTAGGTCCACCATAAATATCTTCTCTGACTATAGGCCTAAATTTAAGCTTAACATACAGACAAATCCCTCCTCCTCATTTACTATTGCCTCTATCTTTCCTAAATAGGTTATAACCATCCAGATTAACAGTCCACTCATGAGATTCATCCCACCACGTTTCGGTAATGCCTATTAATTCCCATTTTTCATTAATTGCTAATAATTCTAACTCTCCCATTTTTCCTGGCAAGCTTCTGGCATTAGCAAGCATACACCTTATGTTATGAGTCTGTAGTTCTGAAGTGCCTGCCACTGTACTTGAATTACTTAGTACTACCTCCCAATTGACTATACTACCCTTCCCCCCTTTCCCTCCCCTATGAGTTGTTAATTCATCTCTTATACCCTCTACACTTTCTACCCCATTACTTATATCTTGTCCCTCCCCCACTACTAGTTTAAAAACTCCTCCAGCCTTTCTACCACCCTATCCCCTAATACAAAAGCTCCCTCATCATTAAGGAGCAATCCATCCCTACTGTAGTGATTGTATCGAAGTGAGAAGTCAGCCCAGTGCTCTAAAAACCCAAACCCCTCCTTAGTGCACCACATTTTTAGCCATGCATTAACCTCGCTAAGCTCCTTCTGCCTTCCTGGGCTAGCATGTGGCACTGGTAGTATATCAGGAAATATTACCTTGGAGGTCCTTGCCTTCAGCTTGTTACCTAGTTCTCTAAAATCATTCTTTAGGACACTCCATCTTCCACTAACTTTGTCATTGGTACCAATATGTACCAATACCGCCGGTTCATTTCCAGCCCCTCCCAATAATTTGTCTACCCGATCCACAACATGACGAACCCGAGCACCCGGGAGAAAGCAAACTGTTTGATTGCTGGGATCTGGGTGACAAATCACCTTGTCTACCTTCCTAATAATAGAGTCCCATACAACCAAAACCTGTCTGTTGCTCTGCCTATTCTGCCCTCCCTCTCCTCCAGTAGAGCTGTTCTCCCGGCTGTTAGAGGGAACAGCTCTATCTGGCATTGCCATTCCTGAATGGACATCCCCAACAGTTTCACTCAATCTGGCAAATCTGTTGGTGTTTGCCAACTCAGAACTGGCCTGCAATTCTCCGCTCCACTTTGATATTCCAGAGAGGCAATATGCTCACACCTCTCACAGAGGTATGGACCCTGGATCATCTGTTCCAGTATTGCATACATATGACAGGATGTACACTGAATGAGGTTGCCACTGGACTGACTCATAATTATTATTATTATTGTCTACAAAATTTCAGTGGGAAAAATAAAGAATATAAAATAATATATTTGTATAAAGTTTTTCTCCTTTGCACTATAAATCTGCCCTCCCTTTTCTTTGAAGTCCCTCCTTTTATTTAAACTCCTACACTTTTAATAGAATTGCACTTGATACTGAAAATGTTCGCAAGCTCACAAGTTCGCCCCTTCTCCTGTTTATACTAACTTCTGCCTTTTCTGGACACAATTAGTACACTCTGCAATTCATCAGCCTTTACTTGTAAGTAAACTCCACTTGTAAACTATATATAAACTAGCGACTTGCCCGTCAAAAAATGACGGCAAGATCAAGTTTTTTCCCAAACATTTCTCCCTACCATGTCTCTTTTCCTCCCCCTCCTGTCCCTCTTTGTCCTCTCTCTCCCTCCCTTGTCTCTCTTTGCCCCCTCTCTCCCTCCCTTGTCTCTCTTTGCCTCCTCTCTCCCTCCCTTGCCTCTCTTTGCCCCCTCTCTCCCTCCCTTGTCTCTCTTTGCCCCCTCTCTCCCTCCCCTGTCTCTCTTTGCCCCCTCTCTCCCTCCCCTGTCTCTTATTGCCCCCTCTCTCCCTCCCCTGTCTCTCTTTGCCCCCTCTATCCCTCCCCAGTCTCTCTTTGCCCCCTATATCCCTCCCCAGTCTCTCTTTGCCCCCTATATCCATCCCTTGTCTTTCTTTGCCCAATCTACCCAACCCCTGTCTCTCTTTGCCCAATCTACCCAACCCCTGTCTCTCTTTGCCCAATCTATCCCTCCCCTGTCTCTATTTGCCCCTTCTATACCTCCCCTGTCTCTCTTTGCCTCCACTCTCCCTCCTCTGTCTCCCATTCTCCCCATCGCTCTCCCCTGTGTCTCTTCCCCCTCTACCTCCCCTGTGTCTCTTCCCCCACTCCCTCCCCTGTACCCCCTCCCTCACCTGTGTCTCTTTGCCCCCTTCTCCCTTCCCTGTGTCTCACCTACCTCTCCTGGCTCCCTTCCCCCATCCTGTCTCCCTTCTCCCTGCTTGTGACCCCCACTTCATTAACTCCTTGGTTCCCCTGCACATTCCCTTGTACTTGAAAGTGCCTTCTTCTCCCACTGGATCTCTGCATATGGCTGTCCGTGTGGGGAGCAGCGGTGGCCGCAATCCTCATCTCTGTCCTGTCTGCTTGTTGAGGCAGAGATGTGAAGCAGCTGCGTGGAGCTGCCGAGGAGGGAGCCCTGGGGGAGAAGTCAGCCGCAGGGCAACCAGCACAGGCCCAGATCGGAGCCCCGCGGCTCCCTCTCAAGGAAAGGCTCCTCCTTGTACACCCAACGGGGGTAAGTTTATTGCGGGCCTCGCGTTCCTCTCCCCCTCTATATTGCAGCCTTAGGCCTGTGGCTCATGTATCGGATCTCCGCCCCCTGCGGCCTGTCCTCGGAGCCCAGCGCAAGGAAAGATGTTTAGTAGCTGCGGAAGAACCCAGCTGCAGGCCAGAAAGCACAGGCCGGGATCGGAGGCTCCTCCTTGTACCCCCAACTGTCCTGCCTCCTGCAGCACTGATACCTGGAAGTGCTGGCTGGGTGTCTGAGCTTCCCGTGCAGGCGCCTGGGGTGATGTGGGCCGCGGGGGAGCATGGCAGCATCAGTGGCAGGGCCCTGGCAGTGCTGGCTGGGTGTCTGAGCTTCCCGTGCAGGCGCCTGGGGTGATGTGGGCCGCCGGGGAGCATGGCAGCATCAGTGGCAGGGCCCTGGCAGTGCTGGCTGGGTGTCTGAGCTTCCCGTGCAGGCGCCTGGGGTGATGTGGGCCGCGGGGGAGCATGGCAGCATCAGTGGCAGGGCCCTGGCAGTGCTGGCTGGGTGTCTAAGCATCCCTGCAGCCTGGGGTGATGTGCGCCGCTGGGGAGCATCAGAGGGGCAGGGGGAGCCGTGCAGGCGCCTCGGGTGATGTGGGCTGCTGGGGAGTGTTGCCAGCAACTGCGGCCCTCGCTTTGCGAGGGCCGCAGCGTTAGCAACAACCCGCATGCTCACAACTATATATGTGATATATATATATATATATATATATATATATATATATATAAATAGTCACATTATTATGTTGCTAATCTTCTGCTGTTTATTTAGTAAACTTAGGGCCATATTAAAATTGAATGCCCGTAGCGGCACCGTCATGATCAGACCCGCATTCCAGATACAATGCAATATTAATAAATCAGTAAATATGATATTCGAGTCCATGCAAGTTCCATTATATGTATTAACACATAGATTGCCGGGATCGATAAAACACGGAAATTAAACATTAATAAAAGTCTTTTATCTTGCATATTTGCGAGTTTGAGAATGTTGTGCTTTTAATATTAATACCCAACATCACTTTCCCTTTAATTACAAGTACAGTAGTGTGTTGATATTTGCATTTACAGTGCTACAGATAGGACTTTAACCCTCTTGCAGTTCCTATCTAGTACACGTATGGTTTTTGGCTCCATGTGCAGTTTACGGGTTTGAACGCCAGTTGATTTGTAGCAATTTAATAGCTATTTGCAAATGTAACATTTACGGGCTTGACAGATCCTGTAAAGGCTGCTGCCAATCTGCGGGTTTGCTGCGAAAAATGCCTACGGGTTCAGCAATGTTGAACTTTGTAGACATAAATCCTTTGATCTGTCAAGCCATAACCGCTATGTTTCCAAGTTAGCTATTAAATTGCAACAAAGTCCCTCGCAAGCAAGCCCGTAATACGCAAATGGAGCCCAAATCCCAACGAGTGCTGGAGAGGACCCGCAAGGTGGGTAAAGTCCAAGTAGCACTTGAAATGCAAATAAAAACATACTACTGTATTAATTTTAAAAGGGAAAGTGATGTTAGGTCTTAGAATTAATAGCACAACATTTTCAAGCCCGCAAATCGGCTCAGAAAAATACTTTATTTCATGTTCATATTTTGTGTTATATCGATGCCAGCAATCAATGTGTTAATACATTTACTGTAACTCGCATGTGATAGAATATCATATTTACAGCTTTTTTTAATATTGCATTGTAACTGAAATGGGAGTTTGCTCGTGAATCATAACTGAACCCCGTAAGACTTTGAAATCCAACCTCCCTTTTTTCAGTGATGTAATGAAGATGATCTATTTTTCCATTGGCTCCATCTAAACTTGTAAGTACGGGTTTGACTAATTAGTTACGTTCAAGTCCGCAAATCCGACGGCCGATAAATAGTTTACGGGTTTGTGTCTCTTGCTCGTAGCCCAGTCTAATTTAATTGCACAGTTACTCGGCCAAATTTCAAGCCCGCAGCCGTTGCAAGCTTCACGTTTTAGTTACTAGCTTCGAATTTAATGTGGCTGCATGTAAACAAGACCTGTAACTTGCTGCTCAGACAGAGCCAAAACAGAAATGTGAAGAGAGGGAGAAGGAGGGAGAGAGTGAGAAGGAAAGAAGGAGAGAGAAGGAAGGAGGGGGAGAGAGTGAGAAGGAGGGAGAGAGTGAGAAGGAGGGAAGGGGAGAGAAGGAAGGAGGGGGTGAGTGAGAAGGAGAGAGAGAGAGAGGAGGGAAGGAGTGAGAAGGAAGGAGGGAGGGGGAGAGTGAGAAGGAGAGAGAGAGGACGGAAGGAGAGACAAGGAAGGAGGGGGAAAGATAGAGTAACAAAGAGGGGGAGAGGGAGGGAAGGACAGAGAAGGAAGGAGGGGGAGAGAGAGTGAGAAGGAGAGAGAGAGAGAGAGAGAGAAGGATAGGGACAGAAGGAGAGAGAGGGACAGAGGGATAGAAGGACAGAGGGAGAGAGAAGGAGCAAGAAAGAGAAGGAGTGGGAGAGAGTGAGAAGGAGAGAGAGTGAGCACAGAGAGAGAGACAGGGTACACATAGTGAGGGCGCACAAAGAGACAGAACACACAATATTATACCATCATTTTTGATGGGCAATTGACTAATATATACTACTAGCGACTTGCCCGGCAAAAATGACGGCATAAAAATTTGAAGCCTGGCAATGCTGCTGTTTGCCGCACATTACGAGCGTCGCCATGCGCAGCAAAGACGGGCAATACGAGCCTCGATAGGCACGGCTTCTCTCTCTCTCCTTCCCTTCTTCTGTGTCCTCTCTCTCCCTAATCTCTCCTTCTCTCTCCTCTCTGCAAGCCTTGCAATGAGCGCCTTCAGCACCCATTGCAGGCCTCGAAATAACATTTTTCTCTCCCCCTATGACTTTTCCACCACGCCCTCAGCTGTGTCTCTTTACCTCCTCCCCTGTGTCTCTTTGCCCCGCTCTCCCTCCCCTGTATCTCTTTGCCCAGCTCTCCCTCCCCTGTGCCTCTTTCTCACCTCTCTCACCCCTGTGTCTCTTTCCCCCACTCCCTCCCCTTTGTCTCTTTTCCCCCTCTCCCCATCTCTCCCCCACGGGTCTCTTTCCCCCACAGCCTCCCCTTTGTCTCTTTCCCCCTTTCCCTCTTGTGTCTCTTTGCTCTTCTCCCTCCCTGTGTCTCTTTCCCCCTCTCTCCCTCCCCTGTGTCTCTTTCCCCCCACTCCCTTCCCTGTGTCTCTTTGTCCCCACTCCCTCCCCTGTGTCTCTTTCCCCCAACTCCCTCCCAGTGTCTCTTTGCCCCACTCCCTCCCAGTGTCTCTTTCCCCCATCTCCTCCTGTGTCTCTTTCCCCCAACCCCCTCCCAGTGTCTCTTTCCCCATCTCCTCCTGTGTCTCTTTGCCCCATCTCCCTCATTTGTCTCTTTGACCCCTTTGAGCCTCTACCCCCCCCCCTCCGCCTTGCGGTAGAGGGGGAGGGGAAGAGACACAGGGGAGGGAGAGGGGGAAAGAGACACAGGGGATGGAGGGTTGCAAAAAGCCACAGGGGATGGAGAGGGAGGGAAGAGACACAGGGGAGCGAGGGGGAAGAGATACAGGGAATGGGGAAAGAGACAAAGGAAAGGGAAAGGGAGGGAAGAGACACAGGGGAGGGAGTGGGGGAAGAGACACGGAGGGGGATAGTAAAGTAAAATATTATCCGGTCATTTGTGACGGGAAGGCGCCCATTGCGATGCTTAGAGACATGAGAGAGAAGAAGAAAAGAGGGAGGGAGAGGACACAGACGGAGAGAAGGAGAGAGAGAAGCCATGAAGCTCGCAATTTGTGGCAAACAACAGCATTGTGAAGCATTTTTCACGGGCAAGTGGCTAGTAGAATTATATACTGTGTGAGGCGACTGTAAGTATACAATGCATCACTATGTCTGGGTGCACATTCCTAGAGTATGAGATGTATCAAGGCCAGAAACGTTACTGCAAGTGCATCACACAACGTGACAGATAACGGGGTGTGTACTAATTCTCATTAAAGATATTCTGTGGGTGCCAATGTGCATTAGTTAGATATCCAGCACTCTCTGAGACTGCCCTGATAAAGTACAGGCAGAAGTGTTTAGATAGACAGCAAGCACTCTCTGAGACTGTCCTGATAAAGTACAGGCAGAAGATTACCCGTCTTTAGATAGGCAGCAAGCACTCTCTGAGACTGTCATGATAAATTACAGGCAGAAGATTACCTGTCTTTAGATAGACAGCAAGCACTCTCTGAGACTGTCCTGATAAAGTACAGGCAGAAGGTTACCTGTCTTTAGATAGACATCAAGCACTCTCTGAGACTGTCCTGATAAAGTACAGGCAGAAGGTTACCCTTCTTTAGACAGACAGCAAGCACTCTCTGAGACTGCCCTGATAAAGTACAGGCAGAAGTGTTTAGATAGACAGCAAGCACTCTCTGAGACTGTCCTGATAAAGTACAGGCAGAAGATTACCCGTCTTTAGATAGGAAGCAAGCAATCTCTGAGACTGTCCTGATAAAGTACAGGCAGAAGGTTACCTGTCTTTAGATAGACATCAAGCACTCTCTGAGACTGTCCTGATAAAGTACAGGCAGAAGGTTACCCTTCTTTAGACAGACAGCAAGCACTCTCTGAGACTGCCCTGATAAAGTACAGGCAGAAGTGTTTAGATAGACAGCAAGCACTCTCTGAGACTGTCCTTATAAAGTACAGGCAGAAGATTACCTGTCTTTAGATAGGCAGCAAGTACTCTCTGAGACTGTCCTGATAAAGTACAGGCAGAAGGTTACCTGTCTTTAGATAGACATCAAGCACTCTCTGAGACTGTCCTGATAAAGTACAGGCAGAAGGTTACCCGTCTTTAGATAGACAGCAAGCATTTTCTGAGACTGTACTGATAAAGTACAGGCAGAAGGTTACCCTACATTAGATAGACAGCAAGCACTCTCTGAGACTGTCCTGATAAAGTACAGGCAGAAGGTTATCCTACATTAGATAGACAGCAAGCACTCTCTGAGACTGTCCTGATAAAGTACAGGCAGAAGTCTTTAGATAGACAGCAAGCACTCTCTGAGACTGTCCTGATAAAGTACAGGCAGAAGGTTACCCTACATTAGAGAGACTCCTAGCACTCCCTGAGACTGTCCTGATAAAGTACAGGCAGAAGGTTACTGTCTTTAGATAGACAGCAAGCACTCTCTGAGACTGTCCTGATAAAGTACAGGCAGAAGGTTACCCATCTTTAGATAGACATCAAGCACTCTCTGAGACTGTCCTGATAAAGTACAGGCAGAAGGTTACCCATCTTTAGATAGACATCAAGCACTCTCTGAGACTTTCCTGATAAAGTACATGCCACAGTTACACCCATTCTCAAGAAGCCCTCTTCTGACCCAGCTTCTGCCTCCAACTATCACCCTATCTCACTACTTCCCCTTGCGTCTAAACTCCTTGAGCGGCTTGTTTACAATCGCCTCACTCAATTTATTTCCTCCAACTCCCTACTTGACCCCTTCCAATCTGGCTTCCGGTCCCAACACTCTACAGAAACAGCCCTTACAAAAGTCACTAATGACTTGCTAACCGCCAAATCAAAGGGTCACTACTCTATTCTAATTCTCCTGGATCTCTCTGCTGCCTTCGATACAGTTGACCACCCTCTTCTAATCCAAACTCTCTGCTCTTTTGGCATCCAGGACACAGCTCTTTCATGGTTCACATCCTATCTTAAAGATCGTACATTTAGTGTCTCCTTCTCTGGCACCTCTTCTTCACCTCTCTCTCTGTCTGTTGGCGTTCCCCAAGGTTCTGTCCTAGGCCCCCTCCTCTTCTCCATCTACACCTCCTCCCTTGGCACCCTTATAAAATCCTTTGGATTTCAGTATCATCTCTATGCAGATAATACTCAAATCTACCTCTCTGCACCTGATCTATCCCCCTCTCTTTTAGCTCAAGTTTCCAACTGCCTCTTGAGCATATCCTCCTGGATGTCCACCCGTCAACTCAAACTCAACATGTCTAAAACTGAACTTCTAATCTTTCCACCCTCTACTACAGCTTCCACACCTCAAGTATCTTTCACTGTTGACAACACCATCATCGCCCCTACCTCCCAGGCCCGTTGTCTTGGGGTTCTACTGGATCCGGCCCTCTCTTTTATTCCTCACATCCAAGCAATAACAAAATCATGTCAGTTTCACCTAAAAAACATCTCCAAAATTCGTCATTATCTTACAGAAGACACAGCTAAAATTCTAATTCACTCTCTCATCATCTCTCGACTCGACTACTGGAATTCCCTCCTTGCTGGCCTCCCCATCTCTCGTCTGTCTCCCCTCCAATCCATAATGAACGCCTCTGCTAGACTCATCTTCAATACCAAGCGATCAGTGTCTGCAGCCCCTCTCTGTCAATCACTCCACTGGCTTCCCATAGCTTCCCGAATCAAATTTAAAATCATGACCCTAACACATAAAGCCCTCAACAACAGTGCACCCCCTTATATCTCTGCTCTTGTTTCAAAATACTCTCCCAACCGGCCCCTTCGTTCTGCTAACGACCTTCTTCTTTCCTCCTCTCTCATCACCTCCTCTCACTCCCGTCTTCAAGACTTTTCTCGTGCTTCCCCATCCATTTTGAACTCCTTGCTCCGCTCCATTAGATTATCTTCCTGCCTCAAAACCTTTAAGAAATTATTAAAAACCCACCTGTTTAAAAATTTGTATCACCTTCAGCCTTAACATGTACAACTGAACATTCCACAGCTTAATAACACTCCCACCCACAATCTACAGTACAACACACAGACCCCTCCACTTTACTGAACCAATTGCTTTCAATTGTATTTGTCACCCTCTTGTATCACACCTAAACCCTTAGATTGTAAGTTTGCAAGTTTTCAATCTTGTGTCAGGCCTTGGAAACAAGCTCTATGTACATTTGATTTTATGCTCAAAACAGGGCCCTCCATTCTTTACAAGGTGTTTAATTTGTTTTCTGCTATGTACTCAACCCCTGTACAGCGCTACGGAATATGTTGGCGCGATATAAATAAAGATAATAATAATAATAATAATAATGGTTACCTGTCTTTAGATAGACCGCAAGCACTCTCTGAGACTGTCCTAATAAAGTACAGGCAGAAGATTACCCTACATTAGATAGACAGCAAGCACTCTCTGAGACTGTCTTGATAAAGTACAGGCAGAAGGTTACCCGTCTTTAGATAGACAGCAAGCACTCTCTGAGACTGTCCTGATAAAGTACAGGCAGAAGGTTACCCGTCTTTAGATAGACATCAAGCATTCTCTGAGACTGTCCTGATAAAGTACAGGCAGAAGGTTACCCGTCTTTAGACAGACAGCAAGCACTCTCTGAGACTGTCCTGATAAAGTACAGGCAGTAGGTTACCATACATTAGATAGACATCAAGCACTCTCTGAGACTGTCCTGATAAAGTACAGGCAGAAGGTTACCCGTCTTTAGATGGACATCAAGCACTCTCTGAGACTGTCCTGATAAAGTACAGGCAGAAGGTTACCTGTCTTTAGATAGACAGCAAGTAGTCTCTGAGACTGTCATGATAAAGTACAGGCAGAAGGTTACCAGTCTTTAGATAGAGAGCAAGCACTCTCTGAGACTGTCCTGATAAAGTACAGGCAGAAGGTTTCCCTACATTAGATAGACAGCAAGCACTCTCTGAGACTGTCCTGATAAAGTACAGGCAGAAGGTTACCCTACATTAAAGTGACTCCTAGCACTCCCTGAGACTGTCCCGAAAAAGTACAGGAAGAAGGTTATCCTTCTTTAGACAGACAGCAAGCACTCTCTGAGACTGTCCTGATAAAGTACAGGCAGAAGATTACCCTACATTAGATAGACAGCAAGCATTCTCTGAGACTGTCCTGATAAAGTACAGGCAGAAGATTACCCTACATTAGATAGACAGCAAGCACTCTCTGAGACTGTCTTGATAAAGTACAGGCAGAAGGTTACCCGTCTTTAGATAGACAGCAAGCACTCTCTGAGACTGTCCTGATAAAGTACAGGCAGAAGGTTACCCTACATTAGATAGACAGCAAGCACTCTCTGAGACTGTCCTGATAAAGTACAGGCAGAAGGTTACCCGTCTTTAGATAGACAGCAAGCAATCTATGAGACTGTCCTGATAAAGTACAGGCTGAAGTCTTTAGATAGACCGCAAGCACTCTCTGAGACTGTCCTGATAAATTACAGGCAGAAGGTTATCCTACATTAGATAGACAGCAAGCACTCTCTGAGTCTGTCCTGATAAAGTACAGGCAGAAGGTGACCCGTCTTTAGATAGAGAGCAAGCAATCTATGAGACTGTCCTGATAAAGTACAGGCTGAAGTCTTTAGATAGACCGCAAGCACTCTCTGAGACTGTCCTGATAAATTACAGGCAGAAGGTTATCCTACATTAGATAGACAGCAAGCACTCTCTGAGTCTGTCCTGATAAAGTACAAGCAGAAGGTGACCCGTCTTTAGATAGACAGCAAGAACTCTCTGAGACTGTCCTGATAAATTACAGGCAGAAGGTTATCCTATATTAGATAGACAGCAAGCACTCTCTGAGTCTGTCCTGATAAAGTACAGGCAGAAGGTGACCCGTCTTTAGATAGAGAGCAAGCAATCTATGAGACTGTCCTGATAAAGTACAGGCTGAAGTCTTTAGAAAGACCGCAAGCACTCTCTGAGACTGTCCTGATAAATTACAGGCAGAAGGTTATCCTACATTAGATAGACAGCAAGCACTCTCTGAGTCTGTCCTGATAAAGTACAAGCAGAAGGTGACCCGTCTTTAGATAGAGAGCAAGCACTCGCTGAGACTGTCCTGATAAAGTACAGGAAGAAGGTTACCCGTCTTTTGATCGTGCCCCTAGTTATTATATTTGTTCCCGGGTTTTTCATATACTTTAGTGTTCTCTCATAACATATCTCTCCGAGGAGTTTGGTTTTTACGGGATGCGCACTTCCAAGTCTGATCTGTAGTTCAGCAGTTTGTGCTTTTTAGCTCTTAATAATTGATGTGGATATTCGTAGGGAAAGTATAAGAATGCGCTATATACATAGGGCCTCGTTCAATTAACGGCCGTAGGAGATGCGTGGCCGCAAGGACCGGCCGCAGGCTACTTGCGTATTCTATTTCCTTGCGGCCGAGTGCTCTGGCAGGCTTGCGGCCAGCGCCCTGTTATCCCTTTCGGCCACCTGTGCAGCAGGAAAGCTTTTGATCTTACACGGCCGCAAGAGTTTCGGCCGCAAGAAAGCCAAGGTCGCTAATCAAATGCTACATGAACCCTTTCGTCAAAGACGTAATTAGCTAAAACCGAGCCGCAGCTTACTTACACCAAAAAGGTCCTGCGAGCACCAATTAAGCACATAATAAAGCCATCCTGCACTTTGATGAGCCGTGAAAGTGATTGCAGGTGTTAGAATTCATAGCACAGCTTTTCTCAACACTCAAATCATTTTTAGTTTAATTCATGTTCAATTTCCGTGTCCAGAGTCCCACGGGCTTGGAGCACATCAGACCCGGCAACGGCTGTGGGATTAGCCTCCGTCAAGTCCGTACATGGGTAAAATAGACCCACAGGTCGCGAAGGGCTTACTTACAAATCGTAGCACATTAAGCAAATAGAAAAGCCACCCTGTGCTTTTATTAAAAGTGAAAGTGATGTTTGGTCTTAGAATTAATAGCTCAACATTCCCCTACTCTCAAATCTACAAGTAAAGAAATGTAAGTTCATGTTCAATCTTCGTGTTCTATCTATCATGCAAGCCCACACAGATTTGAATAACGAGCTACAGACTTGGAGGTCAATCGCCTTCCAAGCCCGCAAGGGTTTCAATAACGAGCTACGAACTTGGCGGTCAATCACCCTCCAAGCCCATACGGGCTTGAATAACGAGCTGTGGGCTTGGTCATTGAAGTCCGTGTGACTTGGACGGATTTTAAAATCAAAGTATAATTTTGCGATGTGCAAGCTTGAAAATGTTTTGCTATTAATCCTCATGCCCCCCATTGTGTTCCCCATCATTTACAGTGCTTTGCAGTGCTGGGTTAAATATATTTTGGCTTCTACAATGCTTTGAGTTTGCGGCCTTCAACCTCCGAACCCGTACGAGTTTTAACAAGGACGAGCCTTGCGGTACTTGGGACGGAAAATAAACCGGAAATGAAATATCGGATTTGGGCGATATGCAAGCTTGAGAGGGTGTTGCTATTAATCCTCATGTCCCCCATTATGATGCCTAGCATTTACAGAGCTTTACAGTACTATCTTGAATTTATATTTGCATTTACAGTTTTCCGACTTTGCAGCCTTAAAACAAGATTTACGGACGCGGGGGAACTGCTTGCGCCCGATTGCATGATTTGCGGCCGGCCATAAGGGGGATATCCTTTCGGCGCTGTAGCTGTAGCAGTAGCGCTATAGAGGGCCGTAAGTTGGCCGCAAGGAATCACAGCATTGCGGCCCTTTTACGGTCGTTAATTGAATGAGGCCCATAGTATGTATAAACACAGTAATGATTCTATATTACAAATTACAATGATTTGGTGGATAGATTCAGTAACTAATTGCAGCTACTAGCGGTTACTTAGTTTCCCCGTTAAGTGATTTTTAATTACTGTTGTTTATGACTATTTCATCTCAGCAAGTCTTTTTCTCAATTAATATTTCACGGGATTAACCTAGGTCTTAAGATGTTTAACTGTAGATATGACTTTCTTTATCTTGTTGCGACAGTCCATGCATTGTGACATATTTGAGCAAGCCTATGTTTCTTTGAAGGAATTTTTTGCACGTTTACATTTGGATCAAAGGTGACATGCAATATATGTTAGTTACAGCACATTATCAAAGTGCTGTACTGAGTGAGGTGTCTGAGGCAGCCATATAATAGTATGATTTACTCGCACACTTTGCTCTAGAGTGAATATAATACGTCCATCTCTGAGCTTGTTTACTTCCCAGACAGAGTTAAATTTGATATTTAGAGGGAATACTTATTGTTCCCTTTGCGGATTTGCTAGGGTTAAAGGTATGTTTTCAATCAATTACCAATATGGCGTTTCCTTATAATGCGCATTACTTAAACTTCAGCTTTGAGCCATGTGATTGGTTTGAATTCAGTTTTGCTGCATACACCTATGTCGCTGGAGGTGCTCAGTTCCACTAGTATCTTTGTTTTCTAAGAACTCCTATTTTCTACTACTTGTAAGAATTTAATTTTTTAGGGAGACTTGAAAATGAGCTCTTGTGAGAGTTGGAAATCTGCTTATAAAAATATACTCGTTCATGCCTTCCATAAATCTCACAGCCCGCCTTCGCTGGCTCACCTCCATCACACTTTCCTGAGTCCTCACAAGTCCTAATGCTACTGCAGCCCATCGCCAGACTCCAATGCAATCACGCTTTCCTGGCCTTCCTTCCTCTCCCCACCGTCACTTGGCCCTCTTCGCAGGCCAGATAGCAATCTGCCACACCTCAGCAACACGAAGAGAGGGGCCCGAGCGCAAATATATGTCCAGCTTGTTTGCCTGGGCCCAAATGTCCGTGAGGGCGCTCCATCGCTGCAGAGCAATGGTTCAACGCACTCGATCGTTAGGAGAGGGACCCGACCACATATATATATACAGTATATGTCTAAAAATAAGTTAAAAAACGGACCTAAAATTACCTGCTCTATAATTTCCAGAAGTACAGTTATTATACTGAAATCTGGAAAACTGTGTGGAGACATGCATTTTCACTCTTACATCCAAGAGCCACTTTATACATGGCTCCTTTTAGGCATATGCTCGCTGTATTACACAGATTTCAAGCATAGCTAAGGATGGATTATAAACAAACTAGGAGACCTACCCATAGATAGTCACTGTTTCGATCTAACGGATCTCGTATACACGGTCCACTCATATTATTATGACCACTAGCTGATATCTTGAATAACCACCATGTGCAGAATGGTGAAGAAGTGATTCAGTGAGATGCTGGAAGGTTGGCAATGGCATCTGGTGCCATGCAGATTGCACTGCATCCGACAACTGTTGAAGAGTGAGTGGTGGAGGATCCATATGGTGAACATGGTGATCCAGGTGGTCCCACAGAGGGTCAATGGGTTTCAAGTCTGGGGAATGTGGGGGCCAGAGGAGTACTTGGAAGTCTTGTTGTGCTCCTCCAAACACTCCTGGACAATTCTGGCCCGGGAAGACACATGTGTGGTTGTATTTGATCTGGATGGATAGGATCGATAGATTGATAACCCAATCGATTGAGAGTGCCTTCCAGAGGTATGAGTGGACCCAGGCAATTCCAAGAAAACCTTCCCCAGACAAAAACGCTGTCGTTTGCAGAGCATTTGTTCTCTGAGGTTTCAAGCCTGACACTCCAACTTCCATCCACTCGATGGAGCAGAAAACGTGACTCATCAGAAAAGGCAACCCTTTGGCAATCAGAAGAGGTCCAATTTTGGTACTCTCGTGCAAACTGAAGCTGTTTCTGACGATGAATCTTCGTCAGCATGGGTGCAGAGACCAGGCGTTTGCTTTGGAGCCCCATATGCAACATGTTTCACTGTACTCTCATTTTAGACACGCGTCTTGTAGCCCCCTGGTTCGTTTAGATGGGGAGTTGCTCAACTGCAGGGTGTTGGTTGGCCCACCTTCACAGCCGACGTTCACCTCTGAGATCAGTGACACGTGGTGCCCTGCAGTTTCCAAGCCATTTATTCACAATGGCAACGTTTATCCAGACACGGTATACTTTAACCACAGCAGAACGCCAGCAGTTCACAAACTGCTCTGTTTTAGATATACTGCTGATCATCTGCTTTTCAAAGTCCTTCTACAGATTACAGCAATGGTTGATATGTTTGCAGAATGCCTACTTGTCACCTTTATAAACCCACCAAGCCAGCTCACAGCGTGTGGCATATTTAATTGGCTATGTGCTACTGGCATCAAAAGTGGACAGTGGTCATAATAATGTGACTCAACCATGTATGTTACATATGGTTATGGATTGCAAGAGCGTAGCCTTTGTGGGCACATTTGCACGACCCTGCCAAGGTTCCCAGAATGCAGTGTAACAGTGGTATTTCTTGGAATGTTTTTTTAACTTATTTTAGACATTCAAATGAACACAAAATTGATTTACTATATATATATATATATATATATATATATATATATATATATATAAATGGTCACATTATTATGACCACTACAGTGTTGCTGATCTTCTGCTATTTATTTAGTAAACTTAGGGCCATATTAAATTTGAATGCCCGTAGCGGCACCGTTATGCCCTCAAAGACTGCAGGTTTAAAACTCGCTGGAGTTACAGAGCTATTACATTCAACCATGCCGTGACCAATGGGCCAGGGACACAAACCCGTAAAACATTCTTCGCACGTTGCATGTGCGGCCGCGACCATGATCATTTAGTCAAACCTGTAGTTACGGGTTTAGACTGAGCTAATGGTAAAAGAGATCGTCATCGTTATGTCACTGAAAAATGGAGATTAGATTTCAAAGACTTACGGGCTTCAATTACGAGTTATGATCAGACCCGCATTCCAGATATAATGCAATATTAATAAATCAGTTAATATGATATTCTAGTCCATGCGAGTTCCATTATATGTATTAACACATTGTTTGCTGGGATCGATAAAACACGGAAATTAAACATTAAAAAAAGTATTTTATCTTGCAGATTTGCGAGTTTGAGAATGTTGTGCTTTTAATATTAATACCCAACATCACTTTCCCTTTAATTACAAGTACAGTAGTGTGTTGATATTTGCATTTACAGTGCTACGGATAGGACTTTAACCACCTTGCGGGTCCTCTCTAGTACCCATATGGTTTTTGGCTCCATGTGTAGGTTACGGGTTTGAACGCCAGTTGATTTGAAGCAATTTATTAGCTATTTGCGAATGTAATATTTACAGGCTTGATAGATCCTGTAAAGGCCGCTGCCAATCTGCGGGTTTGCTGCGAAAAAAGCCTACGGGTTGAGCAATGTTGAACTTTATAGCCGTAAATCCTTTGATCTGTCATGCCATAACCGCTATGTTTCCAAGTTAGCTATTAAATTGCAACAAAGTCCCTCACAAGCAAGCCCGTAACACGCAAATGGAGCCCAAAGCCCAACGAGTGCTGGAGAGGACCTGCAAGGTGTGTAAAGTCCAAGTAGCACTTGAAATGCAAATAAAAACACACTACTGTACTAATATTAAAAGGGAAAGTGATGTTAGGTCTTAGAATTAATAGCACAAAATTCTCAAGCCCGCAAATCGGCTCAGAAAAATACTTTATTTCATGTTCATATTTTGTTTTATATCGATCCCAGCAATCAATGTGTTAATACATTTACTGTAACTCGCATGTGATAGAATATCTTATTTACAGCTTTTTTTAATATTGCATTATAACTGAAATGAGAGTTCGCTCGTGAATCATAACTGAACCCCGTAAGACTTTGAATAAAACCTCCCTTTTTTCAGTGATGTAATGAAGATGATCTCTTTTTCCATTGGCTCCATCTAAACTCGTAAGTACGGGTTTGACTAATTGATTACGTTCAAGCCCACAAATGGTTTATGGGTTTGTGTCTCTTGCTCGTAGCCCGTTCTAATTTAATTGCACAATTACTCGGCCAAATTTCAAGCCCGCAGACGTTGGGAGCTTCACGTTGTAGTTACTAGCTTCAAATTTAATGTGGCTGCAAGTAAACAAGACTTGTAACTTGCTGGTTAGACAGAGCCAAAACACCAAAACAGAAATGTGAAGAGGGGGGGGGGGGGGGAGTGAGAAGGAGAGAGAGAGAAGTAGAGGGGTAGAGAAGGAAGGAGGGGGGGAGAGAGAGTGAGAAGGAGGGAGAGAGAGAGAAGGAAGAAGGAGGAGAAAGAGTGAGAAGGAGAGAGAGAGAGAGAGAAGGAGAGGGAGAGAGAAGGAGCAAGAAAGAGAAGGAGGGAGGGGGAGTAGGAGAGAGAGAAGGAGAGAGATAGAGGAAGGGAGAGAGAAGGAAGGAGCGAGAGAGAGAAAGAGAGAGAGGAGCGAGAGAGAGAAGGAGGAGGAGAGAGTGAGAAGGAGAGAGAGGAGTGGGAGAGAGTGAGAAGGAGAGAGTGAGCACAGAGAGAGAGACAGGGTACACACAGTGAGGGCGCACAAAGAGACAGAACACACAATATTATACCATCATTTTTCATGGGCAATTGACTAATATATACTACTAGCGCCCGTCAAAAATGGCGGCATAAAAATTTAAAAGCCTGGCAATGCTGCTGTTTGCCGCACATTACAAGCCTCGCCATGCGCAGCAAAGACGGGCAATGCAGGCCTCGATATGCACGGCTTCTCTCTCTCTCCTTCCCTTCTTCTGTGTCCTCTCTCTCCCTCTTCTCTCCTTCTCTCTCCTCTCTGCGAGCCTTGCAATGAGCACCTTCAGCACCCATTGCAGGCCGAGAAATGACATTTTTCTCTCCCCCTATGACTCTTCCACCACTCCCTCAGCTGTGTCTCTTTAGCTCCTCCCCTGTGTCTCTTTGCCCCGCTCTCCCTCCCCTGTGTCTGTTTGCCCGCTCTCCCTCCCCTGTGCCTCTTTCTCCCCTCTCTCACCCCTGTGTCTCTTTCCCCCACTCCCTCCCCTGTGTCTCAATTCCCCGCTCCCCATCTCTCCCCCACAGGACTCTTTCCCCCACTGCCTCCCCTTTGTCTCTTTCCCCCTTTTCCTCTCATGTCTCTTTCCCCCTCTCTCCTTCCCCTGTGTCTCTTTCCCCCTCTCTCCTTCCCCTGTGTCTTTTTCCCCCCACTCCCTCCCCTGTGTCTCTTTCCCCCCACTCCCTCCCCTGTGTCTCTTTCCCCCAACTCCCTCCCGAGTGTCTCTTTGGCACATCTCCCTCCTGTGTCTCTTTGCCCAATCTCCCTCCTGTGTCTCTTTGCCCCCTTGGAGCCTCCCCCCCCCTACCTTGAGGGAGAGGGGGAGGGGAAGAGACACAAGGGAGGGAGTGCGGCGCAAAGAGACACAGGGAAGGGAGAGGGGTAGACACAGGAGAGGGAGAGGGGGGAAAGACAAACAGGGGAGGGAGAGGGGGAAAGAGACACAGGGGATGGAGGGTTGCAAAAAGTCACAGGGGTCGGAGAGGGAGGAAAGAGACACAGGGAACGGAGAGGGGGAAAGAGACACAGGGGAGGGAGGAGGAAGAGACACAGGGGAATGGGGAAGAGACAAAGGAAAGGGAGAGGGAGGGAAGAGACACAGGGGAGGGAGTGGGGGAAGAGACACGGAGGGGGAGAGTAAAGTCAAATATTATGAAGTCATTTGTGACGGGAAGGCGCCCATTGCGATGCTTACAGACATGAGAGAGAAGAAGAAAAGAGGGAGGGAGAGAACACAGAAGGATTGAAGGAGAGAGAGAAGCCATGCATGGAGAGGCTCGTAATGTGTGGCAAACAACAGCATTGCAAAGCATTTTTAACGGGCAAGTGGCTAGTAGAATTATATACTGTGTGAGGCGACTGTAAGTATAGAATGCATCACTATGTCTGGGCGCACATTCCTAGAGTATGAGATGTATCGAGGCCAGAATAGTTACTGCGAGCGCATCACACAACGTGACAGATAACGTCTCTCAGGGTGTGTACTAATTCTCATTAGAGATACTCTGTGGGTGCCAATGTGCATTAGTTAGATATCCAGCACTCTCTGAGACTGTCCTGATAAAGTACAGGCAGAAAGTTACCAATCTTTAGATAGACAGCAAGCACTCCCTGAGACTGTCCTGATAAAGTACAGGCAGAAGGTTACCCCACATTACAGAGACTCCTAGCACTCCCTGAGACTGTCCTGAAAATAATCTGGGACTGGGGTAAGACATTACTGTGAGGTGCCATATAATATCTCTACCCCTCTGCCCCACAGGCTCCTGGCTATACTATCCCCCATTACACCTGCCCTTCAGGTTCTTCTTCCTTCATTATTTTCTTCTTTTCTCCTCAATCTTCATGTCACCAAGCCAAGTAAGTAACTCTTTCCATATAAGCATGCACCGGATACTTTGTTTTATCCATGTTTTTCAGATTACAATTCTACAACAAACTAACATTTTAGTTTCTTTTAAAACACTGTGAACAGGATGATGTTTTTATAAGTATATAGTATTTAGAATATAGAATTTGTGTTTGATAGTTGCTGGAATGGACACTCAATATTGGACTCAGTGGACCGGCACACTATGGCCGCCATTCAATTGAGCAATTTGTAGTTACAAGAGCCCGTAATGAAGTCTGAAAAATAATTTGCTATTCAAGCTACCTACAAACAATCTGCGGGTTAGAAGCTCAAAATCCCTGAAGTTCTCAAATTGTAACTCCGACCCATCTAAGCCTTTGATCTTTCAAGCCCGTAAATGTTACAATCGCAAATCGCTATTCAATTGCTACAATTCCTCAAGCCCGCAATTGTTTTCACACCTGTAAATGGCAAATGTAGAAGAAAATCCTACGATTACCAGTTAGGACCCATGAGGGGGTTAAACATCTGTCCGTAGCACTGTAAATGCAAATAAAAAAATCAATTCTGAACTTTAAAATACAGGGAAAGAGATGACAGACATCAGTATTAATAGCACAACAGTCTCAAACTCACAAATCTGCAACAAAAAAATATTATTTTACATTTTATTTCCGTGTTATATCAATCTCGATAATCAAGGCGTTAATACATATCAGGCCAAACACATGGACTAGAACAGTATCTCCATTCATTTTTATTATTTTGTACATTGCCGGATTGAGTCAGATCACACATCGGACCTCTAAATGCTAATTGATTGACGTTTAAATGCCATGTTTTACTGATGTCATGATGACGGTCTCATTTTTCATTGGCTGTTTCTAAATCAGTAGTTACGGGCTTGCTTAATTGATCATGATCATGCTCTGAAATGCTACATACGGGTGCATGGTTTACGGTTTAGGCTTTCGGCCAGGTGGCTGCGGGCTTGTTCAATTGAATCACTCTGTAACTGTTGCAATTTTCAAGTCCGCAATTGAATGAAGGCCTATGTTTTTGTTTTTGCGGTTCTTCATGACCCTGTGGCCTGCAGCATGCCAGGCACATCTATTGTTATGTCTTTGGCCATACTTATCCATAAGGTTATCTTTGAAAATATAATTGAGTGGGTTGCCAGTTCCTTCTCCAGCAGAGCTGGATTTGTCTGACCTCTCTGCTATGACCTGCCCATCTTTGTATAGCTCACAGCTTCATTGAAGTACACAAACCCCTTCACCATGACATGGTAGTGATCCAGAAGGAGATGATGCAAATAAGGGGTTATAATAAGCCCCATTAAATTGCTCCGATTTTATTTATCGTAGCCCGTAAGACTTACTTCTATTAAATTACTGACTTAGAAATGTCGCCATTATTGGGAATTTTTGTATCCTAGGTATTTGTATTTAGACCAAATTTGACCGGTCAGAACAGAAATACCTTTTGGCAAAGCCCTGAGGATATTATTGTAAAACTTTACCTTTAATAAGAACTGTAAAAAAAGTAAACAATGAATAAATAAAATAAAGTGATACCATAAAATGATATTTCTGGCGCTTAATAACAATAAAAATAATGTACTCTGATGACTTCTATCGTGCCCCTAGTTATTATATTTGTTTACGGGTTTTTCATATACTTTAGTGTTCTCTCATAACATATCTCTCCGTAGAGTGTGATTTTTACTTGAAGCTGTTTACGGGATGCGCACTTCCCAGGCTGATCTGATTGTGGATATTCGTAGGGAAAGTATAAGAATGCGCTATAGGGCCTCATTCTATTATCGGCCGTAAACCGGCCGTAAGGCTGCGATTACTTGCGAGGGTCCCGTTACCTCGCAATTCAATTAAACGGCCCGCAGGGATCTCCTCTTACGGCCGGCCGTAAATCTTGCAACCGGCCGTAAGCACTGAAATCTAAAAAGTCAAAAATGAATTCAAGACAGCTCTGTAAAGCTCGGCAAATGCTAGGGATCATATTGGGGGACATGAGGATTAAAAGTAACCCACTCTCAAGCTTGCACATCAGCCCAATGCGGCGTGGGCGGGTCTGAGGTGCTCCAAGCCCTATGGACTTTTTACATGGATATTTGACGTATATTAAAAAATATATATTTTACGGATCTGAGTATAGGGGAATTTTGTGCTATTTTTGCTAACACCGAAAATCACTTTATAGTCTTCTCAAGGTGCAGGATGGCTTTATTTGGGCTATATTTCGTGCTTAATTGGTGCTAGCGGGACCTCTTTCCTGCAAGTAAGCTGCGGCTCGGTTTTAGTCTTGCAGAGAGGGTTCCCGGAGCAATTGAATTGCAAATAGGATTTTCTTACGGCCGATTTCCTTGCGGCCGTTTTAGATCAAAGGATTTTCTCTGCGCGAGCGGCCGCAAGAGATAGCAAGGCACCGGCCGCAAGCCTGCCGGAATCCCCGGCCGGAGGGGAATAGAATAGCAGAATAGCTTGCGGCCGGTCCTTGCGGCCCCGCAACGGCTGCGGCCGCTAATAGAATGAGGCCCATAGTATGTATAAACACAGTAATTATTCTATATTACAAATTACAATGCTTTGGTGCATAGATTCAGTAACTAATTGTAACTATTAACGTTTACTTAGTTTCCCCATTAAGTGTTTTTTTATTTACTGTTGCTTATGACTATTTCATCTCAGCAAGTCTTTTTCTCAATTAATATTTCATGGGATTAACCTATGTCTTAAGATGTTTAACTTTAGATATGACTTTCTTTATCTTGTTGCTTCATTCCATGCATTGTGACATATTTGTTCAAGCCTATGTTTCTTTGAAATAACTTTTTGTAAGTTTACATTTGGTGTTATCTCATAAAAGGATCAAAGGTTACATGCAATATATGTTAGTTACAGCACATTATCAAATCTGCAAAGGGAACAATAAGTACAGTGGATATAAAAAGTCCAGACACCCCTGTTAAAGTGTCAGGTTTCTGTGCTGTAAAAAAATGAGACAAAGATAAATCATTTCAGAACTTTGTGACCTATAAACTGTACAACTCAATTGAGAAAGTTATTACACTGCATTCTGTGACGTGCAAATTTGCCCAAAAATGCCTCCATATACAGTGGATATAAAAAGTCTACACACCCCTGTTGAAATGTCAGGTTTCTGTGCTGTAAAAAAATGAGACAAAGATAAATCATTTCAGAACTTTTTCCACCTTTAATGTGACCGATAAAATGTACAACTCAATTGAAAAACAAACTGAAATCTTTTAGGTGGAGGGAAGAATAAATATAAAAATAAAATAATATGGTTGCATAAGTCTGCACACCCTTAAACTAATACTTTTTTGAAGCACCTTTTGATTTTATTACAGCACTCAGTCTTTTTGGGTATGAGCCTATCAGCATGGCACATTTTGACTTGGCAAGATTTGCCCACTCTTCTTTGCTCTGTCAGATTGCGAGGGCATCTCCTGTGCACTGCCCTCTTCAGATCACCCCAAAGATTTTAAATCGGATTCAGGTCTGGGCTCTGGCTGGGCCATTCCAAAACTTTAATCTTCTTCTGGTGAGGCCATTCCTTTGTTGATTTGGACGTATGCTTTGGGTCGTTGTCATGCTGAAAAAATATGAAGTTCCTCTTCATGTTCAGCTTTCTAGCAGAAGCCTGAAGGTTTTGTGCCAATATTGACTGGTATTTGAAACTGTTCATAATTCCCTCTATCTTAACTAAGGCCCCAGTTCCTTTCTGAAGAAAAACAGCCCCAAAGAATGATGATGCTGCCACCACCATGCTTCACTGTGGGTATGGTGTTCTTTTGGCGATGTGCAGTGTTGTTTTTGCGCCAAACATATCTTTTGGAATTATGGTCAAAAAGTTCAACCTTGGTTTCCTCAGACCATAACACCTTTTCCCACATGCTTTTGGAAAACTTCAGATGTGTTTTTGCAAAATGTAGCCTGGCTTGGATGTTTTTCTTCATAAGAAAAGGCTTTTGTCTTGCCACTCTACTCCGTAGGCCAGACATATGAAGAATACGGGAGATTGTTGTCACATGTACCACACAGCCAGTACTTGCCAGATATTCCTGCAGCTCCTTTAATGTTGCTGTATGCCTCTTGGTAGCCTCCCAGACCAGTTTTCTTCTCGTCTTTTCATCAATTATGGAGGGCGCTCCAGTTCTTGGTAATGTCACTGTTGTGCCATATTTTCTCCACTTGATGATGACTGTCTTCACTGTGTTCCATGGTATATCTAATGCATTGGAAATTCTTTTGTACCCTTCTCCTGACTGATACCTTTTAACAATGAGATCCCTCTGATGCTTTGGAAGCTCTCTGTGGACCATGGCTTTTGCTGTGGGATGCGACTAAGAACATTTCAGGAAAGACCAACAACTAGATCAGCTGAACTTTATTTGGGGTTAATCAGAGGCACTTTAAATGATGGCAGGTGTATGCTGACTTCTATTTAACACAATTTGGAATGTGATTGCTTAATTCTGAACACAGCTACATCCCCAGTTATAAGAGGGTGTGCAGACTTATGCAACCACATTATTTTGATTTTTTCTTTTTCTTCCCTCCACCTAAAAGATTTCAGTTTGTTTTTCAATTGAG
Source organism: Discoglossus pictus (assembly GCA_027410445.1). Taxonomy (NCBI): domain Eukaryota; kingdom Metazoa; phylum Chordata; class Amphibia; order Anura; family Alytidae; genus Discoglossus; species Discoglossus pictus. The sequence goes on along the minus strand of CM050166.1, from coordinate 7,931,655 downwards.
TTGCACAGTTTATAGGTCACATTAAAGGTGGAAAAAGTTCTGAAATGATTTATCTTTGTCTAATTTTTTTTACAGCACAGAAACCTGACATTTTAACAGGGGTGTGTAGACCCTTTATATCCACTGTATTCCCTCTAAATATCAAATTTAACTCTGTGTGGGAAGTAAACAAGCGCAGAGATGGACGTATTATATTCACTAAATGTGCAAGTAAATCATACTATTATATGGCTGCCTCCACAGACAATAGACCTGTGATGATGAATCCTCATCAACATGGGTGCAGAGACCAGGCGTTTGCTTTGGAGCCCCATATGCAACATGTTTCACTGTACTGTCATTTTAGACACACGACTGGTAGCCCCCTGGTTGTTTGGATGATGAGTTGCTCAACTGCAGGGTGTTGGTTGGCCCTCACCCACCTTCACAGCCGACGTTCACCTCTGAGATCAGTGACACGTGGTGCCCTGCAGTTTCCACGCCATTTATTCACGATGGCAACGTTTGTCCAGACACGGTATACTTTAACCACAGCAGAACGCCAGCAGTTCACAAACTGCTCTGTTTCAGATATACTGCTGATCATCTACTTCTCAAAGTTCTTTTACAGATTACAGCGATGGTTGATATGTTTGCAGAATGCCTACTTGTCACCTTTATAAGCCCACCAAGCCAGCTCACGACGTGTGGCATATTTAATTGGCTATGTGCTACTGGCGTCAAAAGTGGACAGTGGTCATAATAATGTGACTCAACCATGTATGTTGCATATGATTATGGATTGCAAGAGCGTAGCCTTTGTGGGCACATTTGCATGACCCTGCCAAGGTTCCCAGAATGCAGTGTAACAGTGGTATTTCTCTGAATTCTGGGTATAAAAAAAGTTTTTTTAACTTATTTTAGACATTCAAATGAACACAAATTGATCTACTATATATATACACTGTATATATATATATATATATATATATATATATATATGTAAATGGTCACATTATTATCACCATTACAGTGTTGCTGATCTTCTGCTGTTTATTTAGTAAACTTAGGGCCATATTAAATTTGAATGCCCGTAGCAGCACCGTTACACCAACAAAGACTGCGGGCTTGAAACTCGCTGGAGTTACAGAGCTATCCCATTCAACCATGCTGTGACCAACGGGCCAGGGACGCAAACCCGTAAAACATTCTTGCGCACGTTGCATGTGCGGCTGTGATCATGATCATTTAGTCAAACCTGTAGTTACGGGTTTCGACTGAGCCAATGGTAAAAGATCAGACCCGCATTCCAGATATAATGCAATATTAATAAATCAGTAAATATGATATTCGAGTCCATGCGAGTTCCATTATATGTAATAACACATTGATTGCCGGGATCGATAAAACACGGAAATTAAACATTAAAAAAAGTATTTTATCTTGCAGATTTGCGAGCTTGAGAATGTTGTGCTTTTAATATTAATACCCAACATCACTTTCCCTTTAATTACAAGTACAGTAGTGTGTTTATATTTGCATTTACAGGGCTAAGTATAGGACTTTAACCCCCTTGCGGGTCCTCTCTAGTACCTGTATGGTTTTTGGCTCCATATGCAGGTTACGGGTTTGAACGCCAGTTGATTTGTAGCAATTTAATAGCTATTTGCAAATGTAACATTTACAGGCTTGACAGATTAAAGGTGTCGCGGCATTGGAGTTCCAATTTCGACATTCTGTAGGGTTTTTCCAGCTGTAACCCGCAGATTGTTTGCGGGTAACTTTAAGAGGCCAATTTAATAGCCGTAAGTCTAGCGGGCTCCGTTACGGGCTACGGGTTTACACGCTGAGGTAATTTAATAGGGCTGCAAGTTTGTTCTGAACCATTTTTAGAGATACAGAAACATTAACGCCTTGCCACTAGATAAGAGTTCCCATGATGCTCTGGAGTCTGCACAGACCTTCCTGTATCTAATCTATAAGCTCTGGAATTTGTGCTCAAACCTCCATGTTCCCCTTTCCATATTGTTTTCCTCATGGTCTCTGTTCTCCCCTACAGAGAATGACATGAACGCTGCCTCTTATCAGCCATGATTAGTCACCAGGCCTCTCCCACTGGGCAGGGTCAGCCATAACTAAAGTAAGGAAGGAGGTGGCTGCTGTTTCCTGTCAGAGACAATGTGAGAGGAGCAGATACAAATCCAGCAGGGCTCTATACAAGAAAGTAAAGATTATTACTGGACTTACTGCACTCAGTGACATCAGATTAGGGTAAGTAGTGCGCGGCCATGTCTTTGGGTCCATTTATACAGTAAAACTATTTCTGTGCTGTTCTGTCTCAGATGCCTTTTGCTTGAAGGTCACTTTTTGTGGCAGCTTAACAAGGCAAAGGGGATTCTGGGTATTGAGAAGCTTTCTTCTTGTTTCTGATGTATGTAGAAGTCATTTACTTGCATACCCCTGACATGTAGAAGTTACTCAGACAAGTAAAGTGTTTGTTTTCTTCCTGTGTGCAGGTGAGAGGGGGGTGTTTTTGCCTGGGTTTAAATTACATAACAGTTTGGACCTTGTGTCTGTTTGCATCTGATTTACTCAGACAAGTAAAGTGTGTTTATTTCCTGTGTGCAGTGATTTGGGATCTATCCTGTTATGTGCACGCATTGCATGGGGAGCCTCCTGGTGCCGGACGCGCTTGTGTCCCAATGTACTTCCCAAGCCCCTAACCCTAAGCTCCTAACCCCCTACACCCCTTGCCAGCCCTAACCCCCCTACACCAGTTACCGGCCCTAACCCAAACCTTATCCCAACCCTAAGCCCCTAACCATAACTCCCTATACCCCTTGCTTGCCCTAACCTCCTACACCACTTACCAGCCCTAAACCTTACCCCCTAAGCCCTTAACCTCCTACACCACTTACCAGCCCTAAACCTTACCCCCTAAGCCCTTAACCTCCTACACCACTTACCGGCCCTAACCCACTAAACCTAACCCGAAAACCCCTAAACACTTACCAGACACTTAGAGACAGCTACATCAGAACGTCGGCGGCGCATTTCTCGTGCATGCACATAACAGGATAGGTCCGTGATTTGGTACGAATGAGAGGGGAGTGTTTTTGCCTGGGTATAAATTGCATAACAGTTTGAGCCTTGTGTCTAAGTGTTTGCATCTAATTTACTCAGACAAGCAAAGTGTGTTTATTTATTTTTTTCCTGTGTGCAGTGATTTGGGATCTATCCTGTTATGTGCACGCATGGCACGGGAAGCCTCCTGGCCCTAAACCCTATACCATTTACCGGCCCTAACCCTAAACCTAACCCTAACTCCCTACACCACTTACCAGCCCTAAACCTTACCCCCTAACCCCCTACACCCCTTGCCGTCCCCAACCCTAACCTCCTAACCCTCTAAACCTAACTTTAACCCACTAAAACTAACTTCCTAAGCCCTAACCCCCTACACCACTTACTGGCCCTAACCCTCTAAACCTAACCCGAAAACCCCTAAACACTTAGACCGGACACTTAGAGACAGCTACATCAGGACATCTGCGGCGCGCTTCCCGTGCATGCACATAACAGGATAGGTCCATGATTTGGTACAGGCGAGCGGGGAGTGTTTTTGCCTGGGTTAAAATTGCATATAAGTTTGGGCCTTGTGTCTGTCTGTTTGCAGGAGGTAGTTCAAAGAAAAGGGTCAAATTGTAGTATTTTTTTGTAATTTTGTGTTTATGGGTCAGTTCAGTGGCAACCACACTCAGTGTACATCCTGTCACATGTATGAATTACTGGAACAGCTATTCCAGGGTCCATACCTCTGTGACAGGTGTGAGCATGTTGCCTCTCTGGAAGCTCAAATTGGAGAACTGGAGTGATATCGCTCCACTGGAAAGGGAGCTGGTGCTCACTGAGCATAGTTCAGATGGGCCTGGCATGAAGGGTGAAGCTGGGGCCATTGATGATGTCCAGGGAGGTAGCTGGGTTACAGTTAGAAGTGGAAGCAGGGGGTTCAGGAGCAGGAGGCAGGCCAATACTGAGTTCTACTGGAGAACAGGGAGGGCAGAATAGGCAGAGCCACAGGCAGATTTTAGTGGTAGGGGACACTATTATTAGGAAGGTAGGAATGGTGATTTGTCACCCAGATCCCAGCAATCGAACAGGCATTTAAATTATACGAACAAGAGGGGACAGAGACTGCTTTACGTGAGTATAAGGAAATCAACAAGGCAGCAAAAGGGCTATTAGACTGGCTAAAATGAAAAATGAGTTGCAAAGGAGAGAAAGACTAAGCCTAAAATATTTTTTTAAGTATATATAAATGTGAAGAAGGCCAGGAAGGAAGCTATAGGAACATTACAATGTGCAACAGGCCGTCTGATAATTAGTGACCAGGAAAAAGCAGATGAGCTAAGTAGGTTCTTTTATTCTGTATATACAAGGGAGGTAACAGAGGTTGGGTCACTGCACCTTAATGGGGCTACACTTCCTTCATCAAATAATTGGTTAACGCAAGAAGAAAACCAAAAGAGGTTGGGAGAAAATAAATGTGAAAAGCCCCAGGTCCTGAGGGAATACATCAAATGGTTACTGAGGGAACTACCATAGTTTCTGTAATGGCCAAACCAATATATCAATTTTTTCAAGATTCACTAAACACAGGGTCTCTACCAGATGACTGGAGAAGAGCAAAGGTGATACCTATATTTAAGAAGGGAGCAAGAGAAAATCTGGGGGATTATAGACCAGTGAGCCTCACTTCTGTAGTGGGAAAGCTTTTAGAAGGGTTAAACAAATCAAATTAGTTTCTATGAGGAGGTTAGAAGGGAATTGGATCAAGGCAACTCAGTGGATTGCAGTAAATATATGAACATGGATTGAGAGCTGGCTAAAAGACAGGAAGCAAAGGGTTGTTGTAAATGGAACATACTCAGATTGGGCTAATGTGGTATGTGGGGTTCCTCAGGGCTCAGTATAATGCCCTCTCCTTTTTAACATATTTATTAACGACTTAGAAGTAGGACTGGAAAGTATTGTCTCAATTTTTGCTGATGACATAATGTTGTGCTGGTAATTAAATCAGAAAATTATGTACTTTCCCTCCAAAGGAATTTGCATAAATTAGAGGAATGGGCAATTAAACGGCAGTTGAGATTTAATACAAATAAATGTAAAGTTATGCATCTGGGAAGTAAAAATAACCATGCAATTTATAAATGAAACCAATCTAGGGGTATCGGATAATGAAAGGTATTTTTGAGTCAATGTGGACAACCACCTAGGTAACAGTTCTCAAAGCCAAGCAGCATCTGTAAAGGCAAATAACATATTAGCATGCATTAAGAAGGTTATAGAAAACAGGGAAGCAAATATAATTCTGACACTATACACATCTCTAGTACGCCCTCATTTGGAATACGGAGGACAATTTTGGGCACCACTTCATAAAAAGGAAATTTTAGAGCTGGAAAAGGAACAGAGAAGGGCAACAAAACTAATAAGGGGAATGGAGGGGCTAGAAAAAATGCGTCTAAGAGGAGACCTGATTACCTTATATAAATACATCCAGGGTCAGTAAGGGAGCTTTTGTGCCAAGAGGTTTTCAACTGACAAAGGGACATCCATTGAGGTTTGAAGTAAAAATATTCCACCTTAAAGAAAGAAAAGGGTTATTTGCAGTAATGGTGGTTAATCTGGGGAATTCACAAACCAAAGGAGGTGGTGACAGCAGATTTAATAGATAACTTTAAAAAGGTATTGGATATATTTTTAAATAAAAAGGGTATTCAGGGGTATTCTTGTTAGAGTATTGATCCAGGGAGGAATCCATTCACCAGTATCTGGGGTCAGGAAGGAATTTTTTCTCTCTCCCTTTTTAGACAATTGGCAAAGTTTCACTTGTTTTTTTTCTGTTTGCTTCTTCTGGCTCAATTAACAACTAATCCGCATATTACAGATCAGAGGAGATCTTAAAATGTTGAACTTGATGGGCTAAAAGAATAGGGAAATATAGGGAAGAAGAGAGAAGAAAGAATTCAGGAAGAGTGAGAGAGAGAGAGAGAAGAATAGGGAAGATAGATAGAGAGAGAGGGAAGATAGATAGAGAGAGAGGGAAGATAGATAGAGAGAGAGGGAAGATAGATAGAGAGAGAGGGAAGATAGATAGAGAGAGAGGGAAGATAGATAGAGAGAGAGGGAAGATAGATAGAGAGAGAGGGAAGATAGATAGAGAGAGAGCGAAGATAGATAGAGAGAGAGGGAAGATAGATAGAGAGAGAGGGAAGATAGATAGAGAGAGAGGGAAGATAGATAGAGAGAGAGGGAAGATAGATAGAGAGAGAGGGAAGATAGATAGAGAGAGAGGGAAGATAGATAGAGAGAGAGGGAAGAGATAGATATATAGATAGAGAGGGGAGAGAGAGAGAGAGAGAAGAATAGGGAAGAGAGAGAGAGAGAAGAATAGGGAAGAGAGAGAGAGAGAGAGAGAAGAATAGGGGAGAGAGAAGAATAGGGAAGAGAGAGAGAGAGAGAGAAGAATAGGGGAGAGAGAAGAATAGGGAAGAGAGAGAGAGAAGAATAGGGAAGAGAGAGAGAAGAATAGGGAAGAGAGAGAGAGAGAGAAGAATAGGGAAGAGAGAGAGAGAGAGAAGAATAGGGAAGAGAGAGAGAGAGAGAGAGAGAGAGAGAGAGAAGAATAGGGAAGAGAGAGAGAGAGAAGAATAGGGAAGAGAGAGAGAGAGAGAAGAATAGGGAAGAGAGAGAGAAGAATAGGGAAGAGAGAGAGAAGAATAGGGAAGAGAGAGAGAAGAATAGGGAAGAGAGAGAGAAGAATAGGGAAGAGAGAGAGAAGAATAGGGAAGAGAGAGAGAAGAATAGGGAAGAGAGAGAGAAGAATAGGGAAGAGAGAGAGAGAGAGAAGAATAGGGAAGAGAGAGAGAGAGAAGAATAGGGAAGAGAGAGAGAGAAGAATAGGGAAGAGAGAGAGAGAAGAATAGGGAAGAGAGAGAGAGAAGAATAGGGAAGAGAGAGAGAGAAGAATAGGGAAGAGAGAGAGAGAGAGAGAAGAATAGGGAAGAGAGAGAGAGAAGAATAGGGAAGATAGAGAGAGAGAGAATAGGGAAGATAGACAGAGAGAGAAGAATAGGGAAGAGAGAGAGAGAGAATAGGGAAGAGAGAGAGAGAGAATAGGGAAGAGAGAGAGAGAGAATAGGGAAGAGAGAGAGAGAGAATAGGGAAGAGAGAGAGAGAGAATAGGGAAGAGAGAGAGAGAGAGAGAGAAGAATAGGGAAGAGAGAGAGAAAGAGAGAATAGGGAAGAGAGAGAGAGAGAGAGAAGAATAGGGAAGAGAGAGAGAGAGAAGAATAGGTAAGAGAGAGAGGGAGAAGAATAGGGAAGAGAGAGAGGGAGAAGAATAGGGAAGAGAGAGAGGGAGAAGAATAGGGAAGAGAGAGAGGGAGAAGAATAGGGAAGAGAGAGAGGGAGAAGAATAGGGAAGAGAGAGAGAGAGAAGAATAGGGAAGAGAGAGAGAGAGAAGAATAGGGAAGAGAGAGAGAAAGAGAGAAGAATAGGGAAGAGAGAGAGAAAGAGAGAAGAATAGGGAAGAGAGAGAGAAAGAGAGAAGAATAGGGAAGAGAGAGAGAAAGAGAGAAGAATAGGGAAGAGAGAGAGAAAGAGAGAAGAATAGGGAAGAGAGAGAGAGAAAGAGAGAAGAATAGGGAAGAGAGAGAGAGAAAGAGAGAAGAATAGGGAAGAGAGAGAAAGAGAGAAGAATAGGGAAGAGAGAGAGGAGACAGGAATGAAGAGTGGAACATGGTGGATTGGGGATAAAGGGGGCATGGAAAAATAAAGTGGGGGGGGGAGGAGAATGGGATATAAAGAGTGAAATAAGAGGAGAGAAAGGGGAAAGGGAAGAGAGGAGGTGAGTGTCCTGATGAGATATATCAATATTAAATCTAATTCATATAGTTCCCATCTGGGGCAATCCGTCTTATTTGCAACAATAAAAACTGCCCCCTCCCCTCCTCCCAGGCTCTATTTATCTAGCTGGGGAGGGAACAATGACATCACACAATTTGTCAATGGTAAATGGGTGGGGAATGCTAGACCCCATACCTCCTCCAATACATTGTAGGTTATATTAATACTAAATTGAAAATGCACACACTGTCCCTATTGGTGGTTTTAATTAAAGAGGCTGGAAGATTTCTCTGGAGAAAGAAAGAGTTAACTCCGGGCAGTGATCAGAGGCTAATTGAAGCCCAGCTGTGGATTGCCTTTAAGACAACAGCAGAGAGATGGGTGGAGTCTCTCATGGAGGCTTGGGCCTAAACAGTGTGAGCAGTGTGTGGAATCTGCTGCTGTTAGCAGCAAAGCCCAAGCTACAGAGAGAAGCTTGCTGACTGTTCCTGTTTGGATCCATAATCTGATGTGTGATTTGGATTGAGAGACTGAACTCTGTTCTAGGAAGCTGTTTGCAGTTAAAAGACTGTTTGTTTTTCTCACCACTGACTACAAATGAAACGGCTCATGTCGATAAATAAAGATTGTCTTTTTTTTTTATTAAAGGCATATGGTGGTACATCACTGCATTTTGCATGTTACATGTTTAGTTATCACAAAGCATCATTTAGGCAATATCAGTTAAATTGTATTGTACTTTTTAATAAAACATTTCTCACATGATAGCTGTCTATGCCTTTTCAATATTTTTGGTTATTTAAGTAACAAAAACAAAACAAATAAAAATTAGGTAACAAGGGATGTTGCGTATAAAAGTATAGGGCGATCCATTACACTTAGGTACATACATTAAGCACAGCCTTAAAAAATCATCTTATATGGTTACCTTTATCCTCTATCTCTGGACCCTGGGAGGCGTCCTGATCCGGGTCTCCTCCGCCTCATATACTAAGTGGAGATTCTATCCAGGGCTCCCATATTTTTAGAATCTGAGGGAGTGTGTCTGATATACTGTGGGTTAGTCATTCATTAATTAAATTGTAGTTAAGCATTCCTATTACGTCATGGAAGTTTAGCGTAGTGATGTCCAACTGCCAGCTATATAAGTTTTGTCCGCTATACGGCCATATTAAATTCCAAGCCAGTAACTCCAACGTGATGCTCGCAATGGCTACGTGCTTGAAATTTGGCCTGAATTACGGTGCTATTAAATTAGAAAGGCTGGGGCCGGCAGCTTTGTGGGCTAGAATGTAATCAATTGAGCAAGCCTGTAGTTACGGGTTTAGATGGAGCCAATGGAAACAGAGATCGTCAGCATTGCATCACAAGAAAATGGAGGATTGATTTAGAAGTCTTCCGAGGTTCAGTTACGATCTACGAGCGAACCCCGATTCCAGTCAAAATGCAATATTTATAAAGCCGCAAATATGATATTCTATCACATGCAAGTTGCAGTATATGTATTAACACATTGATTGTTGGATTGATATAACACAAAAAATATACATGAAATAAAGTATTTTTCTGAGCCGATTTTGCGTGCTTGAGAATCACATATATAGTTGAGAGCGTACGAGTTGTTGCTAACGCTGCGGGCTCGCGTAGCGAGCCCGCGGCCCTCGCGAAGCGAGGGCCGCGGCTCGCGCAGCGAGCCGAGGCCCTCGCGAAGCGAGGGCACTGCCCGAGGGTCTCAGTTGCTGGCATGGAGCGCCGAAGGCGCTCCATGCCAGCAACTGAGGACCCTCGCGAAGCGAGGGCCTCAGTTGCTGGCATGGAGCGCCGTAGGCGCTCCATGCCAGCACCTGAGGACCTCGCAAAGCGAGGGCCGCAGTTGCTGGCATGGAGCGCCGAAGGCGCTCCTTGCCAGCAACTGCGACCCTCGCAAACTTCACGTCGCAACCCAAACAGTACGACACACACATTACGACACTCGCAAACAACATACGACACACGTTCACACACATTACGGACTCGCAACACTCGGACGCAACTCGCGAACATTACAAAATGTCAAACACAATACATACACACACCACATACATAAAAAACTTACCTACACCAAGAGGGAGCACCCAGCACCTCAAAAATACAACTTACACCTCGATTTTACTTCAAATAAAACAGTTTAGAGACTAAAAAAAAAACGAAGCGAGAGAAAAAAATGGCCGCCGAACAAAACGAAAACGAGGCTACAGCACTCTAAACTCGCAAAACACCACAAGAAACTCGCAAAACACCACAAAACACCTACGGATATTCCGATACAAACGTATAACACACATTACTCGCCATTTCTCGCCAATGCGGAAGTACATGACTACGCTAACGGTTTGGTCTCGCGCACGCACAGTGTTACACTGCACACATTCAGCACGCTTACACAGCAGATCCACACCACTAATGCTGCAGCAACATCAAAACACATTCACAGCTCTTCCACACAATGCTTTAAAATAGGTAAAGTATATTCATTTATAAATGTATTATATATTTCATTATTACACACTAAACAGCATTAGCTACCTTACAATTTCATTGCCGTCATTTTTTGACGGGCAATATTCTAGTGTTGTGCTATTAATTCTAAGACCTAACATCACCTTCCCTATTAATAAAAGTACAGTAGTGTGTTTTTATTTGCATTACAAGTGCTATGTATTGGTCTTTATCCCCCTTGCGGGTCCTCTGGAGCACACATTTGGGCTTTGGGCTCCATTTGCATGTTTTGCTTGCGAGTGACTTTGTTGCAATTTAATCGCTAAATGAAACCTGTAACGGTTACAAAATAGGGTTAGGGTAGGAGAGTGTTCATGTAGTCTTTTACCTGATCCCAAAATTTCCAAGGGCCGGAGATGGAGGGTACCCAAAATCTCGGCTCTATCCCTCCAAGGGTGTCCAGAGTTTGAAGCTGACATATCAGATCGTCAGCAAGGGGTAAGAAAGAAAAGAAACAAGGCATTAACAACATACCAACATAGTATAAAACATTACATATCAAACAACAGCATTTTAAAGTTAGATTTTGCATTCCTCCAGGTCTCTCTGGTAAGAAAAGTTAAATAAATGTATCCTTATCGGGTGATATTTCTCAAATAACAAATACCTGTGAGTCTAACTAACTCTAAAAGGGGTCTTAAGAAGCAAAATTTTTGTTCCTTTTTTTTTTTTAGCTTTTTGGTAGGTTTGCTCCTAGGACCATCTAGCTGCTCATTCAATGGCTAGGCTACAAGTGGCAAATAATACTTTTCAACATTGTGTTAATATAGTGAATATTTTAATTACCTCTTATAAACTTTCCTAGTCCCAGGTAAGTAAACAATATGTGAGTGAAATATTAACCAGGCTTTTTTTTTTTTAAAAGTCCAAAGTAAACATGCCCACAAGTCTGTTACCTGAGCAGTTGCATAATATTACTTGTGCTGTGAGAGCTTAGTTTCTTAATGTACTAAATGCTAGTTAAGGTAGATCTACAACTAATATATCCTAAGAAGCTTGTGAGCCACTTACTTTGCAAATGATTGAAGATTTACCAGAGATTTAAAAGTAAGTGATGGATAAAAGGTTAATTATCTTGATATTTTGTAAATGGAAAAGCAAAGCAGAGAGATAAATATCTAGATAGACAATTATACTGTTGTCTCCCTCTCCTTCGTCCCCTCACCCCCCTCTCCATCTCCCTTGTCCCATCACCCCCTCTCCCTCGTCCCCTCTCTCCCCCCTCTCCCTCTCCCTCGTCCCCTCTCTCCCCCCTCTCCCTCGTCCCCTCTCTCCCCCCTCTCCCTCGTCCCCTCTCTCCCCCCTCTCCCTCGTCCCCTCACCCCCCTCTCCCTCTCCCTCGTCCCCTCACCCCCCTCTCCCTCTCCCTCGTCCCCTCACCCCCCTCTCCCTCGTCCCATCCCCCCTCCCCCCCTACATATATTTCCATGTCCATATATTTAATAAAATAATACAAATGTAACAGAGTTTAAATTTTGATACTTGACTCATAGTGGGGCTATCCAGTTCATAATATATATACGTGCGTGTACGTACGTAGAACACTTTAGGTACATTTTATCTAGTGTTTCTAGTGGCATACATCTTGTGTGCCTATTTTTATAGTGTTTTTCTCTGCTGATGGTTGTGTGAGAAGTTTCAGATCTTTGCTGTTAAAGATATTAAATGTCTGATGGTTAATGTGGTATCTGTAGGCGGATAAAGAGCAAATCCATTAGGGTTAAATAGCTAGGGCCTCATTCTATTATCGGCCGTAGGAGATGCGGGGCCGGCGCCTTGCTATCACTTGCGGCCGCTCGCGCCGGAGGAGGGCCTTTGATCTAAAACGGCCGCAAGAGTTTCGGCCGCAAGAAAATCCCGGTTGCTATTCAATTGCTCCGGGAACCCTCTCTGCAAGGCTAAAAGCGAGCCGCAGCTTACTTGCAGGAAAAAGGTCCCGCTAGCACCAATTAAGCACATTATAAAGCCGAAATAAAGCCATCCTGCACTCTGAGGAGACTATAAAGTGATTGTAGGTGTTAGCAAAAATAGCACAACATTCCCCTACACTCAAATCCGTAAATAAATTATTTTTTAATTTATGTCAAAAATCCATGGAAAAAGTCCTGAAGGCTTGGAGCACCTCAGACCCGGCCACGCTGCGGCCGGAAAATAAACAGTTAATGTAAACTCGGATTTGGGCTGATGTGCAAGCTTGAGAGGGGGTTGCTATTAATCCTCATGTCCCCCAATATGATCCCTAGCATTTACAGAGCTGTACAGTGCCGTCTTTAATTTATTTTTGCGTTTAAAGTTTTCTGAGCTTACGGCCGGTTGCAAGATATACGGCCGGCCGTAAGGGGAGATCCTTGCGGGCCGTATAATTGATTTGCAAGATAACGGAACCCCCGCAAGGAATCGCAGCCTTGCGGCCGTTTTACGGCCGATAATAGAATGAGGCCCCTAGAATTTAGTTTGAGGAGTGAAAGCAGTTCTGTTAGGCTGTGAATCAAAATGGTATAATAAAAAAAGGAGTTTAGTTCCCAATGAGTTTAATGTCCATATCACTTTTCATGTCACGGTGGACACCCTGCCCTGGTTGCTACTCCCATTAGGGGAGGCATGGCATGTTACATATATAAAAAGTGAACCCCCTATTTAAGCCACTTGAAGTATCTATAGTATAACAGGGGTAGCAGGTAGTGTAACTTAAATGCAAAATATCCAGTATCCAGCAAGATGAGAGAATTATTATTATTATTATTATATTTATTTGTAATGCGCCAACATATTCCGTAGCGCTATACAGAGGAAAAGAACAAGGAAAAATATAAATTTTAACAAACTGCAAAAAATGGAGGGCTCTGTTTTGAGCTTAGAATCTTTGTAGAAAGTGTTTTTTCCCAAAGCACTCTACAAGATTGAAAACTCTCTACTTACAATCTAAAGGGGATGGAAGAGGCAGATAAGAAATAGCAAGGGTCAGGAAGAAAGTGAAGTTTCATTAGGTAGGAGAGTATGCAAAGTTAGAATGTTTTTTCATATAGAAGGAAAAGGAAAGCATCTGAGAAAGTAATTTGGTAAGTGATCCTAGTATGTAATATGTTATCTGTCCCTAGTGGTCAGATAGTAGTATAATCTGTGAGTGGGAGGTGAGGGGCCTGTGTGAGGAGGTATGTCCCAAGAAGCCAGCAGAAGAGAGAGAGGGAGAGGAGGTGGGATTTGGACTTGCAGAAGTGTTTCTGCTTATGAGCTTTAGAAGGGGGAGGAAATCGTGAATGGAGGAATGAGAGTAGCTCATGGGAGCATAAAAGAGGAGAGAGCATGTAAGGTGAGATGGTTAGGTTGGAGACATGATGTGGAAAAGTTGAGAAGAGGAGCTTGAGGAAAAGATAGGATGTAATGAGGAAAAAAGTTGAGAAATGGCTCCACAGTGTCTTTAGATACCTTCAGCAAAACTTCAGACAGTGTATTTGATTGTAGTTCCAGAGAGAGAGTGGGAGAGCAGAGACTGAGGCCTACAGATAGTGGAGAGACTGCAACAGAATATGAGAAGGATGGACAAATGTTATTTCACAGATAAGAAGCAATAAAACCAGGCTTCGGGGGTGGGGGAGCAGGCAAGGTAAGGGGGGTTTCAGACAAATGCAAAGGTATAGATTTGCTTAGTGAAAGTTTCTATCTCATCAGATATTATATCACAGAAACATTCATACAAATATTGATAATATTACATATAGTACAAGTTGAAATGGCTCCATAGTGTCTTTAGATACCTTCAGCAAAACTTCAGACAGTGTATTTGATTGTAGTTCCAGAGAGAGAACCAAAAAGCTATCAATCCAGTGGTGACCGTACAGCAGTTTTTCTGATTACAATGGGGTTCCTTACAGACTCGCTCAGTATTACTGTTTCTTGCATGCAGGTATTATGTAGGGGGCTGTTGTGGGGATCGGCTCCCAATCTTTATCTAGAAGCTTCCTCTAGTAAAATCACATCAAAATTAGCAGAATTCCTTCTGGAGACTTCAATCTTCCTTGCCCCTTCTCCTAGTTGAATGTATGATGGTGAATGAGAGAAGACAAATAGCTCCTCTAGCAGCTGATGATAGGAGCTCTTTATTTATTGTTTCGGTAGGTGCCCCTCTTGTGGAGTCATGGTATAGCGGTCTCCCCTCCTGTGGTGATATGCTGCTCTTATAATCCAGTAGAAAATATCTTGGTTGACGTGTGGTTATTTCTCTGTCGGTTTTGAGTCTGTTGTGGCCAATGTGGGCTTAAAATGTTCTTCTGAATTTATTTTCTCTCCTTGGCAGATGGAGCTAGATTAAGAAATAGATGATTTTTCGTAAGCAACAACTGAATAAAGAATGAATAAAGTACTCTTAACAAGAGTGGAGGGAGGCTCCTTAGTTTGTAAGGACACACAAACCTGGAAGTAAAAATTAATATATTCCTCTGTATGTGTCCATGTTTTGCAGGATTAATTCTTACAGCACAATGGACATTTTGTTAGCGCTGTCTCTGTCATTTTTCGTCCTACTGATTATCAAGTGCTTTACCTCAGTCTGGACACAGAAGACGCGGGCACGTTTCCTGCCCCCTGGACCTGCCCCATTTCCTCTGCTGGGGAACCCCAAATATGTTGACACAGAAACTGGCTGGACACATTATCGAGAGGTAAAGCAATGGATGCTGGGTAGTGGGAAGATGAAAATATCTGATTTCAAAATAAACAAGTACTGTGGTATGCAATTGATAGATTAAACTAAACTAAATTAAATTATCAATGGAGAAGAAGATACCCAAAGGTTGAGTCTTCAAATGATATTTATAAATAGTGTTTGAAAAGAGAGGTACAGATCCCTAGTCACACCTCACCTGCATAATGTGTACAATTCACTCCAGGCATTAGCTACAAAGCCATGTGATGCCATATTTCGGGCACTGGTCTTTGTATATTTTCTGTCCAAATATTAGCCTTGTTTTTATTTATTTTTATGTTTTATCTATTTTGCTTGTATATGCATTTTTGTATTTTAATATATGAACATTTTGGGTATAATTTCTCTCTGTCTGTCTATATAAATATAAGTATATATATATATATATATATATATATATATATTCATAAACCTTATTTGTGTATTTTTATTTGTCAACCAATCTCAAAACAATATAGTATTTATTCAAATTATGCATTAATTTCTTACCATGGGTACACGCAGCAATTAACCACTCAGTATAGCAATGTCTAATATACGGAAATATTTGATTCGTAACCAAACATTTTTTTTATCTCCATCAAAATGTTACTTCCCAAAACTCTGTGAAATCAAACCCAACAGTAAAAGTTCCATGATCTAAAAATTATTTGCTGTGGTTTAGTCGATCAGTCATGTCCAAACCTTCATGATCCAGTGGACCACAGAAAGCCTGGCACATCTGTCGGTCACTGCCCCTCTGAAATTCCTCAAGCTTAATGTTGTACAGAAGTGGGTTGCAGTTCTTTCTTAACTAGGGCTATGATCTGCCCATCTTGGGATGACTTTATAAGGCTCACAGATATATTGAAGTCCACAAGCCCTTATATAGTCTAATAAATAACATTTCACAAATATTGTATAAAAATATTCACAAATATTGTTAGTATATCATTATTTTGACTACTAATGAACTATTAATATAACAAAATTATACTGATTCTGAAAAATCCCATTACCTCCAATAGTTCTATGCTAATTGTGTATTTGCTTGAACTCACTATTTTTTTTATACTTCTTCTTATTCTTCCTGCAGCTCTGGAAGAAGTATGGCCCCATCTTCACCATTTGGAAATTGACAGAACCTGTTGTGGTTCTCTGCGGTTATGAAGTAGTGAAAGACGCCCTGGTCAATCATGGCGCGACGATCTGTGCACGTCCAGTGTTACCAATGGAAGAGTTAGAGCATGAAGGATTCAGTAAGATGTCTCATTACTGGTCTTTTACCAACACTAAGATGATCCCAAATGGTACTGGTGTCATTTTAGGAGCTAGGGTTTCTTTATAACATACATTCTAATAATATGATGTGCCACAAAATCTAAAATGAAGAGATTAAGATGTTGCATCCATCTTCAAAACGTATATTGACCTTTAGAATATCTTTCATGTTGTTCCCTTCCCTTTAGCCCCTTTGTCAGAATTCCCATTAGTTGCCTTTGTTGGGATTGGGACATAGACTGACCTTTTGGCCACTGTTAAATGTGAAATGTGTTGGCATAAGGCAAGTAACACTTTCACAGCATCATCTTGTAGCATTTTAAACAGTTCAGTTGAGATTCCCTCAACTCCTACAGCCTTGTTATCAGCAAGACATCCTAGGGCCCATCTCACTTCACAAGACATCTGGCTCCAGCTCACTGGACAATCTATTAAGTTTATCAATGTTGTCAATCACCTTCCTGTATAGATTGTGTATTCCTACCACCTCTTCTCAATCTAATCAATTTCTGTTGAGTCCCTATCATTTTTTACTTTTATCATGCCCGCTTTAGCACTCATCTTCTAACTCTTTACATTGTCCGTTATAGAACGTCTCCTTCTTGCTATCCTCTAGAATTCTGCATTCAAATTTCTACTATCTTTCTATTTCCTTCTTTCCTTGGCTACTTTCAAAGCCTCATTATATTTATTTATATATATATATATATATATATATATATATATATATATATATATACTGCTCAAAAAAATAAAGGGAACACTTAAACAACACAATGTAACTCCAAGTCAATCACACTTCTGTAAAATC
Organism: Discoglossus pictus; assembly: GCA_027410445.1. Taxonomy (NCBI): domain Eukaryota; kingdom Metazoa; phylum Chordata; class Amphibia; order Anura; family Alytidae; genus Discoglossus; species Discoglossus pictus. Next base: position 7,914,450 of record CM050166.1, on the reverse strand, counting down.
AAACTGTCCACTTAGGAAGCAACACTGAGTGACAATCCATTTGTGCAAATGGGATAGACAACAGGTGGAAATTATAGGCAATTAGCAAGACACCCCCAATAAACATTTTTCAAGTCTACACCAAATGATTTTTACCAACGAAGTATTGAAAACCTTGTTGAGCGTTAAAAATAAGTTGTAAACAACAAGGAAAAATAAATGTTATAAGTATTCATTAATTATAACTTTTTGTGAATTGGGATATTTAAACTTGCTTTTTTTTTAAATTCCAATCTAAATTTAGTAGGAGTCGGAGTCAGTGTTTTTTTTTGCCGACTCCTGACTCCAGGTACCCAAAATTTCCTCTGACTCCTTGACTCCGACTCCGACTCCACAGCCCTGATAGTAAATAGTGACTTTTTTTGTTTATTTGGAAAGTTGACCTTGCTTCTATGAAGGTTATGCTCACACTCACCATGTTCTTTGTGTTGTTCTGCCCAGGTATTGCTAGTGGAAATGGGATGTGGCGCGAGCTCCGACGTGGCACCTTGACTTCTCTGAGGAATCTTGGAATGGGCAAGAAGTCCATGGAAGATCTAGTGCTGAAAGAGGTCAAACCGCTCCTGGAGGCTGTGTCTGAGACAGGAGGTGAGCATATAACATTATACAGAAAACCTATTGGTTCAAAGTAAAATAGCCAGGAACATTACTTTGCAACCAAATGTTCAAGCAAAATACCATTAAAAACTTTATTCAAAAACTCAAAAAACACTTTATTACATATGATGTTGTTTACGGGAGCCCGTAATGTAGGCAGTAAACTAATTTGCTATTCAACTGGCGTCTTTTAGCTACCTGCCAATGATCTACAGGTTAGAAGCTGAAAATCCCTGTGGGTGTTACAAACGTAACTTACACCCCATCTAAGCCTTTAATCTTTCAAGCCCCCAACAGTTACAATCTCAAATCGCTATTCAATTGCTACAATTCCTCAAGCCCGCAAATGTTTTCACACCTGTAAATGTCAAATGTAGAAGAAAATCCGACGTGTATCAGATAGGACTCCCAAGGGGGTTAAACACCTGATCTTAACACTGTAAATGAAAACAAAAATCAATACTACCACTTTTAAATGACTGGGAAAGTGATGGAAGACATTAGAATTAATTGCACAAGTCTCAAGCTCGCAAAATCTGCAATAAAAAAATATTTATTTCATTTCCGTGTCATATTAATCAGCAGGATCAATGAGTTAATACATATCAGGCCACCCACATGAACTATAACATTTCCTTCATAAATTTTTTATATTTTGTACATTGACGATTTGCAGCTCCGATCGCATATGGGACCCCTAAACATGAATTGATTGACGTGTAACCTCCATGTTTTCCTGATGTAATAATGACAGTCTCATTTTGTATTGGCTGTTTCTTAGTTACGGCTGTGATTAATTGATTATGATCACGCTCTGAAATGCTATATATGATGGCATGGTTTATGGTTGCGGCTTTTGGCCTGTGAATTGCGGGCTTGTTCAATTGAATCACTCTATAATAGTAGCATATTTCAAGCTCGCAGACATTATGTCTGAGAGCTTGAAATTTGCTACTATTAGAGTGGCCTGTAGGATGTATTCTGCGAGATTGAATAAGGCCCATTGAGAGTTAAATGACCAAAGTAATGCTCTACAAAAAGAGCAAGTCCTTTTAATTCTGCATTGATCCAATAACATTTACTAATTTTAAAACATAATAGCAATATTTAAAGATTAGAGCGTTTGCATCCACACACTAATAAATGAATTAAGGGGAAGGTGTGGATATTGAATGAGAGAGCGCTAAAGGGTCTTAAGAACAATCGGATATAATAGGAGGATAAACAATCACTGATAATCTGCCCCAACGGCAAATTCTTAATGCTAATGGAAGCCTTTAACACAAAAAATTATTCAGTGTTCAGCAAAGCACAGCACAGTTCCTGCAATGTTTAGTGAATCTGGTGAAATGTCCATAGCCATATAAGAGACTACCTATCCATGGTTCCAAATCCATGTAGCAGACTGAAGAAACATGTGATGCATTTAATGTAGCCAGACATTGCATTTGTACAGAAATAACTAGATCTGCTATATGTTGGAACATAGATTGTACAGCTGATATGATATTAGATGGCATAGAATTGTTTTGTGCATTTTTGGCAAATTATTGATAATTGATCCCCTTGGTTGCTCTAACATCTTAAAAACTGTACATGTGATTGCAAACCATCATGAAATAACCTTGTTCTAGAAACGTGTAGGATGCAGTAAGACTAAATGTAGCTTTAAATAAAAGTAATCTAAATAAAACTATTCAATCTGAGACAAGTAAAATACTTTATATACTTAATATAATTTTGGCTATGGGAGCTTTATTTAGTAATGTGACACACGTATTCAATGCAGTTAACTAGCACTATTGGGTATCTCACCCAAAATCAATAAATCCTGTCTTGTCAGAAACATACTAGTTGTAGAATTACATGCTTACTCATAAAATTACACCAAACCAGGCATTTTACTTAAATTACTGACAAGAAACAGTTCTAGGAACCAATAGAAAATGAGAACATCATGATTTTATATTATTATTATTATTATTATCATTTATTTGTATCGCGCCAACATATTCCGTAGCGCTGTACAGGGGAGGAGAACAAGGAAATATACAACATACAATATTGACAACAGCATGGATGGCCCTGTTTTGAGCTTCAAATCTTGTAAAAGTGCTTTTTCCCAAAGCATATATATATATATATATATATATATATATATATATATATACACACACACACACACACACAGTGGATATAAAAAGTCTACACACCTGTGTTAAAATGTCAGGTTTCCGTGCTGTAAAAAAAAATAGGCAAAGATAAATCATTTCAGAACTTTTTCCACCTTTAATGTGACCTATAAACTTTACAACTCAATTGAAAAACAAACTGAAATCTTTTAGGTGGAGGGAAGAAAAAAAAGAAAAAGAATGTGGTTTAATAAGTCTGCACACCCTCTTATCAGAATTAAGCAATTACATTCCAAATCGTGTTAAATAGGAGTCAGCATACACCTGTCATCATTTAAAGTGCCTCTGGTTAACCCCAAATAAGGTTCAGCTGTTCTAGTTGGTCTTTCCTGAAATTTTCTTAGTCTCATCCCACAGCAGAAGCCATGGTCCACAGAGAGCTTCCAAAGCATCAGAGGGATCTCATTGTTAAAAGGTATCAGTCAGGGGAAGGGTACAACATTTCCAAGGCATTAGATATACCATGGAACACAGTGAAGACAGTCATCATCAAGTGGAGAAAATATGACACAACAGTGACATTACCAAGACCTGGAGCTCCCTCCAAAATTGATGAAAAGACAAGAAAAAAACTGGTCTGGGAGGCTACCAGAGGCCTACAGCAACATTAAAGGAGCTGCAGGAATATCTGGCAAGTACTAGCTGTGTGGTACATGTGACAACAATCTCCCGTATTCTTCATATGTCTGGGCTATGGGGTAGAGTGTCAAGACGAAAGCCTTTTCTTACGAAGAAAACATCCAAGCCAGGCTACATTTTGCAAAAACACACCAGAGTCTCCCAAAAGCATGTGGGAAAAGGTGTTATGGTCTGATGAAACCAAGGTTGAACTTTTTGGCCATAATTCCAAAAGATATGTTTGACGCAAAAACAACATTGCACATCACCAAAAGAACACCATACCCACAGAGAAGCGTGGTGGTGGCAGCATTATGCTTTGGGGCTGTTTTTCTTCAGCTGGAACTGGGGGCTTAGTTAAGATAGAGGGAATTATGAACAGTTCCAAATACCAGTCAATATTGGCACAAAGCCTTCAGGCTTCTGCTAGAAAGCTGAACATAAAGAGGAACTTCATCTTTCAGCATGACAACGACCCAAAGCATACATCCAAATCAACAAAGGAATGGCTTCACCAGACGAAGATTAAAGTTTTGGAATGGCCCAGCCAGAGCCTAGACTTGAATCCGACTGAAAATCTGTGGGGTGATCTGAAGAGGGCAGTGCACAGGAGATGCCCTCGCAATCTGACAGATTTGGAGTGTTTTTGCAAAGAAGAGTGGGCAAATCTTGCCAAGTCAAAATGTGCCATGCTGATAGACTCATACCCCAAAAGACTGAGTGCTGTCATAAAATCAAAAGGTGCTTCAACAAAGTATTAGTTTAAGGGTGTGCATACTTATGCAACCATATTATTTTATTTTTATGTTTTTTCTTCCCTTAACCTAAAAGATTCCCAGGCTCATAGGGGTAGCAGGTATTGAGGGGGATCCCAGGGATCCCTTGGCTTGCATGTGACACAGGGGTGAGAGAGGGCGGGGGAGAGACGAAGAGGATCGATATGAGGGACAAAACTCACAGGGCAGTGAGAGGGGGCAAAGAGACAGAGGGAGGGACAGAGGGGGCAAAGTGACACAAAGGTGAGTGAGTGGGGAGAGGCTTGAAATGAGCGCCAAAGGCGCACATTACAAGGCCCAAAAGTTGCGGGTTGGAAGATGCCTGTGAGCCTCGTAAATTAGAGCGCTGAGTTAGAGAGGGAGAGCCTCACATTTTGTGGCAAACGGCATTGCCAGGCTTACAATTTTATTGCTGTATTTTTTGACGGGCAAGTCGCTAGTCACATGTAAATTTTAACATTGCATGACTACAACTTGCAATTACCACAACTATTATGTGTTGCGCATGCACAACCACAACTCTTAATTACCACAATGGGTCCCCATAGCCGAAGACATGCCAAAGGCGTTCATCGTGAAGCCTGCAAAGTAGAGGGGGGAGATGTTCGCAATGAGTTCCAAAGGGGCTCATTGCGAGGCCAAACAGTTACTGGCTTGTGCATTGCATGCCCACCTGCAATGAGCAGCAGTGTCGCTCATTGCGGGGCCCAAGATGAGTGCCAAAGGCGCTTATCTCAAGGCCTGTAATGTAGGGGGGGGGAGGATCTCAATAAGCGCCAAAGGCGTTCATTTCAAGGCGCGAAAGTTACGGGCTTAAGCATGCTGCAGCTTGGAATGAGCGCCAAAAGCTCTCATTGCTAGACGGCGCTCATCACGAAGCCCACAAGTTAGAGTGGGGGAGAGCCTTGCATTGTGTCGCAAACAGCATTGCAAGGCTTAACATTTTTATGCCGTCATTTTTGACGGGCAAGTCGCTAGTTATGTATAATAATTCAATAGGATCTGCTGGTAGGATATTGATGTAATAGAACATATTACATCATCATATAACCAGTGCCCCCTCATCCTGTACCCCCTGTGATTACATCCAGCCAATTACAGCTCTTGTTCCCTCCTACACTTTATTGGATACATTTAATATTTTACTCTCTGTCTTGACAGGAAAGGCCTTTAACACCTACAAAGTTCTGGGATGTGCAATATGCAATGTCAGATGTTCAATGCTGTTTGGGAAAACCTATAAGTACCATGACCAGGAGCTACTGGACGTTCTAAATAATGTCAGGACGCATGTAAACATCTTTAGCTCATCATTTACCCAGGTGGAGTATCAACTTATTTGGTATATCATTGAGTGCGATATATTATGGTGACCATGGACAAAGTTAAGGCTTCAATTTCCTCAGTGAGTTTTGGTGAAATAATCTGCACTTTGTAATGGCTACACTTGGATACATTACCTTCATAAAGATGGTAAAAGCAATGTAATTAAATTTGGAAACTTTTAGAAATGACTTGGTCATTAACGGGTTCTCCAAATAATAGCTAGCATAACAGTGTAAGTTGCATGTATTAGAATGAATGCTCTAGTAATGTATTTATAGAGCTATGATTATAACCCTCCTCCCATACAAAAGAGCATAACTAAGCTGTGAAACTCCATATTATAGCTTGTACAGCAGGAGCAAGCATCACATGACCACCCTGACCAATAGGAACCTGCACTCTTTGACAATACAGGATAGGGTGTGTCCCTGTGCAGGAACAAAAACAATAAGACTCCAAAAAAGAACTATAATCACTTCCAGACAAATAATTACAGTAAATCATGTATAGTATTAGTCTACAAATGGGTACAAACAATAATAAATATATCAGTATATATATCAGTACAAAGAAGCCTGCCATTGTCCATAGGGGCATCCTATTTATTCTAACATTTGGCAATCTGGCACAAGTAGATTGTTTTACTGTTTGTACTTTGTACAACTTGAATAGAGCACAAATGCAGACATAGAAATCTATTATTTAGGGATGTTAGATTACCTTACTGGGAAAGATGTCAAAGCAGTATAAAAAAAGCGAAAAGCTGTCATGGATGGGAGCGATGTGTTAGTGTGTTCATACCTAGAAATCATCACCAGAGCACGTGACTAGAACTGGAATCCTAAAATTTACCAAATAGAGTAATCTCCTAAAAATAAGAGAATACATTATTAAAGTGTGATATCATTATTAGAGACAATTTATGATTCATATCGGGGGTATAAATTTGTTGGGAATCTCCAGTAGCAATATTGTTGGTGTGTCAACTCTGGTTACTTTATTCATTTATTTCAATTTGTAGACACATCAGTCTCTAATTTCCCATGCATCTTTTATGTCTTTGTAGGTCTGCAACACATTCCCGAGTCTCGCCTACATTCCAGCCGTTAGGAGGAAGCTCATGGATGGAAAATTGTTTCTCGATACCTATATCCAGAATCAGATTGATCTCCACAAAAAGACTCTGGATAAGAGCTCTCCCAGGGATTTCATTGACACCTTCCTACTGAAGATAAAAGAGGTAAAGTAGACTTACCAATTTTATATAAATCAGTGGATGATTCCTTCTAGAGTAACCACTTAAATTATTCATAGATGTATATTGGAATATTTTTTTTCCAGTTTCATGCATCTGACGAGCAATCTTGATATTTGTAAAGCTCTGTAACTTACATATAAATTCTCCAAACTATATCATCTAATTAGGTTGGTTGCTTTTCACCAGACAAATATGGTGTATGTACAGTGCCTTGCAAAAGTATTCACCCCCCCTTGACTTTTTACCGATTTTGTTACATTACATCTGCATTTTATGTGATGGATCGGAACACAATAGTCTAAGTTGGTGAAATGAGAAAAATTATATACATAAAACTATTTTTTAGAAATAGAAAACAGAAAATTGATATGTGCATATTGATTCACCTTCTTTGTTATGAAGCCCATAAAAAGCTCTGGTGCAACCAATTACCTTCAGAAGTCACATAATTAGTGAAATGATGTCCACCTGTGTGCAATCTAATTGTCACATGATCTGTCATTACATATACAAACTTTTTTTGAAAGGCCCCAGAGGCTGCAACACCTAAGCAAGAGGCACCACTAACCAAACACTGCCATGAAAACCAAGGAACTCTCCAAACAAGTAAGGGACAATGTTGTTGAGAAGTACAAGTCAGGGTTAGGTTATAAAAAAAATATCCAAATCTTTGATGATCCCCAGGAGCACCATCAAATCGATCATAACCAAATGGCAAGAACATGGCACAACAGCAAACCTGCCAAGAGACGGCCGCCTACCAAAACTCACGGACAGGGCAAGGAGGGCATTAATCAGAGACCTAAGGTAACCCTGGAGGAGCTGCAGACTTTCACAGCAGAGACTGGAGGACGACAATAAGCCGTACGCTGCATAGAGTTGGGCTTTATGGCAGAGTGGCCAGAAGAAAGCCGTTGTTTATAGCAAAAAACAAAATGGCACGTTTTGAGTTTGCGAAAAGGCATGCGGGAGTCTCCCAAAATGTATGGAGGAAGGTGCTCTGATCTGATGAGACTAAAATTGAACTTTTCGGCCAACAAAGAAAAAGCTATGTCTGACGCAAACCCAACTCATCACATTACCCAAAGAACACCATCCCCAGTAAAACATGGCGGTGGCAGCATCATGCTGTGGGGATGTTTTTCAGTAGCCGGGACTGGGAAACTGGTCAGCGTTGAGGGAAAGATGGATGGTGCTAAATACAGGTATATTCTTGAGCAGAACCTGTACCACTCTGTGCGTGATTTGAGGAAAGGACGGAGGTTCACCTTCCAGCAGGACAAGGACCCCCAAACACACTGCTAAAGCAGCACTTGAGGGGTTTAAGGGGAAACATGTAAAAGACTTAAAGATTACTGTTCACAAGCGCGAACCATCCAACTTGAAGGAGCTGGAGCAGTTTTGCATGGAGGAATGGGCAAAAATCCCAGTGGTAAGACGTGGCAAGCTCATAAAGACTTATCCAAAGAGACTTGGAGCTGTGATTGCCACAAAAGGTGGCTCTGCAAAGTATTGACTTTAGGGCGGTGAATAGTTATGCATATTGACTTTTTCTGTTTTTTTGTCCTATTTGTTGTTTGCTTCATAATAATAAAAAAAATAAATACATGCTCAAAGTTGTGGCATGTTTTGTAAATTAAATGATGCAAATCCTCAAAAATCCATGTTAATTCCAGGTTGTGAGGCAACAAAACACGAAAAATGCCAAGGGGGTGAATACTTTTGCAAGACCCTTTGCAGGTCCTATTTGGAAGCTGTAATGTTTTGGCCTCCATTTTTGGGTTACGGGCTTGAATGCTTCCATAGTTCGGCCTTAAGCCGCAAGTCGTGAGCGGCTTGCCTTACGGGTCTGATTTATATGTATAACTTGAAAAGTCTTGCAGGCTACGTTACGGGCTAGGTTTTGACATCTGACGTTATGTTGACAGGCTCCATTTCTATTGGCTCACACACCATTATTATATCATCTCTACCTACATTCTGCAATTTGTTAAATGGGTTTAGTGCCAAAGTTTTGCAGCAAATTCTAATTAATAATCTGGGACAGGAGTCAGTCTATTATATTAATGCAATCAGGGCTGGATTAACCATTAAGCAAAATAAGCACATGCTTCGGGCATCAAGGGAAGGGGGCACCACAGAAATTTGAATGCATTTGCTTTTTTTGCGTCTGTTTAGCTTTTCTTGTTTATAAATTATAATATGTTTTGAATAGGCATTTAGCTTTTTTTGTTTAAATGGGATTTAGCCATAACAAGGGAAACTTATCACATGTAATGAATAGGAATTTAGCTTTTTCGTGGGGGTTCTAGCTTTTTGTTACCAACATCAGTTGGCAATCCTGGTGTACCAAGCCAGCCAAGACAGGAAGGAATATACGTAAGCTGCGTGCTTATATATTACATATATATATGGGGGAACCAAAATCTTAGAAGTGTTTAGGGCCTCTAAGGGTCTTAATGCGGCCCTGACTGCAATGAAGACCTCTCTGTGCCAAACTGTGACACATTGTAGAGTGTGTGACTCAGATTGATGAAGAGACTGATTTGTGTCATTCCTTGAAATGTAAGATACTAAGTGAGCACCTGTAGCTTCGTGTTCACACTCTTCCATTGCACCGTCGGATCGTTGTGTGGCACAGTGCATGCTCGCAGTGCTGTAAATTATTTTGGGGGGAGCACTGTTGGACATCGGACTTCCGAGTTCACATCTAAATAAATGAATGGAAGTTTTTGTGTGTGGAGGTTACCTGGTTATGCGCGTGTGATTAACCTCTGAGGCTACTGGATTTGCAATTTCTATCTTGGTATTGTTATAATTGCTCTTTGAAATGAGTCCAGTTATATGTTATCCAGCAATTGTGCTGAAGGCTTAGCCCCTCTTGTCCTGGCCTCAGGGAGAATAGTTTTGCTTAGTGGAGAATGTCTTTTGTATGTGTGCATCTCCCTAAAATCTCACAAGTCTAGGTCCAAGAAATGCCTAGAGTATCTCCCAGGTTAAAGCTTCAGTTTTGAAAGAACAGCCTGGAGGCAAAGACAGCGCCCTGCAATCCAGTAATATAAGACTGCGGGACAGTAGTGGAAGGAATTCTCATGTTTTTATTTGGTTACCACAGTGTATTGATCCAGAACAAAAGATTTACATCACAGTGGGCTGAACATATGCAAACTCTCTGCCCAGATTAGAAGTAACCAATCATAGAAATGGGAAAGCCAATCAGGAGCCAAGGAAAAAATGGAGTATGGCTGGCCCACCTTGGTAGTAGAACAATGGGTGGCACTTACAGGACAAAGGTAGAGTGGGAGAATCCAGCCTAAACTGGTTTACAGACAAAAGGGCAAAATACATGCAGTTACACGAGAGAGCCACAAGGTGTCACTACAGGATAAGGAAAGGAATTGTTCATTCAGTTTGAATTGGCTACATAACATCAGCGCACAATGGTATTTTCTCCATAGGAGAAATCAGATCTTCACACACACCTTCAGTGGTGCTTCAAAAGATATTATAGAAAGATGCTGTGGCCTACTTTTTTAAATCATTGTCGAGGTACATATATAACCAAACCAAGAGAACAGTGTCCATATTAATACATAAATCAGAACAAGTTAAACGTTTATTTCAGTTTAGGACTCTGAGAGCTAACTGACTGGCAACTCAAAAGTAACAAGTGATTTATATTGCTGCAAAGTACCCAGCCAGGAGCCCTTACAAGTTACTTTGATATGTGACAAATCATACTGTCACTACTCATGAAGTAACTTACACAGTGATTTTTTTTAACTGCTCATTGAGATGTTCAGAGGTTATGACTAGTTATTCATGAACCATGATGCTATCATAACTCATAAAACTTGCAAAAATTGTGGCTGTGGTCAGTGATTTGTGATCAATGACAACTGTCAGAAGCTACACTCATTGATGCAAATTTGTAACTGTTCATGTGCATTGCTTCAATAATTATCATATACTAGGAACTTGCCCGTCAAAAAATTACGGGATTAAATTTGACAGGCTGAAAATGCTGTTTACCACACAATGTGAGGCTTTTGCTCCTCTGAGCACCTTTGGTACTCATCACAAGGCATTCGCTGAGAGGCTTTGGTGCTCATTGCGAGCCTCTTCCCTGTGTACTTAATCTTTCATGCTTTGCACTGATCACCTTTGGCGTTCATCGCAATCCCTAGGCTGAGCTCATTGCGGGGTTCTCTAAAAGTGCTTTTGGCGATAAAGGGTGAGAAAGGGAAAACTGGACTCTGCACTGTAGTTCTAAGTGGGTGCCACCTAGTGGTCAGTCTGTGAACTGCAGTATTTAATTTTTAGGCTAAAAAAAAAAAAACTTTTTTAGGGGATCTTAAGCCAATAAACAGGCGCCCCTCACAGGGAAGTGCCCCTAGGCAGCTGCCTATTTTGCCTAATGAGTAATCCGGCCATGATCACAAGGGAATTATGTCCACACCTGTCTATTGCCTCAGTGGAAAGAAAATAGCTCACCGCCTGTAGGCCTAAATCATTGGAAATAGTTGTGTATAGAGACGCTACATCTGTGGTAACCAGTATTGGTCTGATGTAAAGGTCAGTGGGGTACGGGCATAGTATCTCTTGCTCATTGTTTTCACACGTTAGAAGCTATCCAGGATAATAGATATGTTACCATTACTATATAAAGTGTGTTACGGTCTACTCTTATTCTGGCAGGGATTAGTCTTCTTATTCAATAATAATTGCAGTATATAATTAGATGGGATAACTACAAATTATCTACTAGATGGTTTTGTTGCAGTTTGTGCACTGCTGGTATTCGAATAAGACATATGTCTCAACTGATAAATGGTAATTACATTATACAGATCATTCTCCTGTCATGTGAATGGAGTAATGTTGCAATTTTAGATAAAAAAGACCTAGATGAAGACAGATGGGTTACATTGATTAATTGATATCCTTCAGTGCAATCTGATTATACTGCACACAATCATGACATATGTTTCCATATTACTTATACATTTTGATAAAGGTAAAATTTAAAATTTTTCACTAACACTTTCTTTCATAAACTTTGTTTAATTCCATGTCTCCATGCTTTCAAAGGAGGGGAGTTCATCAAGCGCATATTTATCTGAAACTGGACTTAAAGTGACAATTTTGAATATATTAGCAGGGGGGACAGATACTACAAGATCCAGTCTGAATTTCTATTTAGTAGTCATGGCCCATTTTCCTCACATCCAAGGTAAGACCGACAACATTTCTTCTAATATCTATACACTAGTATACTGCCATCGTAAATGACCGTGTCATATGTTATGTTTAATTGTCTGTTCTGCCCCTCTTTCTGTGCTGTCTCTCTGTACACCCTCTTCTCTCTGTGCACCCTCTGCCTCTCTCTGTGCTGCCTCTCTCTGTGTGCTCTCTCTTCTCTCTCTCTCTCTCTGCCTCCTCCTTCACACATGGCGGTGTGGAGGAGTAGGTTGGGTCATAACTCAGCAGTTAGAAATTTTAGGTACTGCCATGACAAAACGTTGCTCGGACTTGTCTTGTCCATTTTTTTTTTATTTATTTTTTTTTAAATCATTGTTAAAATACTATTATTTACTAACATACCGAATAATGTAAAACAAATGTATTGAAAAGAGAGAAGTTATAGTGACTGACTGAAAGGACAGCGTCTTATTTGTGAAGTTGTAAAGCCATAATATATAGGTGAAAGCCCTGACTATGTGCATGCAATTTCATATAGTTTCATTACTGATAATTTAGATGATGTATGTTGAGTCATGGTAATGGAGAGTCCACCAGTAGAGTTCACCTTGATCTCTGTTTCAGCGAAAGTACAAGAAGAGATAGACGATGTTATTGGGTCGATGCGCCCACCTAGTAATATTGACAAGGCACAGATGCCTTTCACCAACGCTGTTATTCATGAATCCCAGAGACTCCTAGAACTGGCGCCAGTAGGTATGGGTCATGCACCAACAGAGGATACAGTCTTCCGAGGATATATTATTCCAAAGGTAAGGAATTGTTGTAGCAAATAAATAAATTAACTAAACTTCACTAAGTGGGAATATTTGCAAGAAAAAAAATAACTTTATTTCTAACCTTAGGACAACCCTGATTTAAAAACAAAATAAAACCAATATACATTGCAATGATATAGAATATTGTAGCCACTTTACCAAGACTTATTCCTAATATACTGTTGCATCCAATGTAAGTATGTCAGGGAAATGGTGTGAGTCTACAATTTTTCAAAGTATAGTAGGAGAACCATTTGGGGCTATGGTATCTATTTCCAAAGAGTGAGAAATATGTGCTTATTTGGCAACTTTCATCAAATTTTTGGGCTTATTTACAATTTTACTAATACCATTGAATTCCCTGCATTTAAATACTTAGTATAATCATTTGTATTTTTTTTAATTAAAGCTGTAATTCAATGTTACCTTTTTCTAATTGGTGCAATGCATCAAAAAGTGAATCACGTATATGAGACAAATTGTTTCATTTATTTTTTTATATATATATATATATCCCCAACCTCCACTGAGTAATTGAAACAGTGCTTGATATTGTAACTGTTTATTACTTTTGTATTATTACTGTTGCAGTTTTTTTCCTCTTGTCTTCAGTCAGAGCTACATAACAATCTTTGTATTTTTTATGTTAAGATTCAATTATTATCACTTCATTTGGTACTTTATATTACAATATAATGTCAGTTATACTTTCTGATGCTTATATTATTGGAGCTAGTGGTGTTGAATCAATGTTCTGTTTATTCTCTTCCTTTGTCCATTGAGAACAAAATTGGTGAAATGTGAAACAAATATGTTCTACTGGTCGTTTGACTTTATTTTCCTATGTTAGAATGCTTTCATTTTGCACATTGCTCATTTCTCACGTTTGTGTCTATATTTTCATTCAGTTGCCTCTTTAGTTTTTCTTTGATAGTATGTAGATATCTTATTGTTGGTTTGTCTATCGTACAGACTTACTGCCCATATTCCTTTCATATACTCTGTCTATTCATATAGTGGTTTATTACTCCTAATCTGATCTCTACATGTTTGCGCACGTGTACCATTCCGAAGCACGCCTACGCTACGTACACGCCCCAACACGTGCTCCTACGCCGTTTAGACGTCTTTGTCTACATCACTTCAGCCCTATTTAAGCTTGGTTACCAAAATGTAATTTTCTAATTCGGTTAATTCTTCTCATGGTTATTATATGCTTTTCTGAAATATAAACTGCTCAACCTATGTTACTATATGTTTTTTACATCAAATTAAACTTACGTATATTAAGTATTTAAGGTACATTAGGCCTCATTAAATTGTCCAAATTGTAATTACTGTAGCCCGTAATGTAGCCTGCAAAAGTTACTGCTATTAAATTAGCCCCTTTAAGCTACCCATCTAAGTTTTTGATCTTTCAAGCCCGCAAATGTTACAATCGCAAATCGCTATTAAATTGCTACAATTTCTCAAGCCCAAAATTGCCTTCAAACTTATAAATGGCAAATGTAGCCAAAAAACCCAGGAGTACCAGATAGAACCCAAAAGGGGGTTAAAGACCTGATAGAAGCACTATAAAAGCAAATAAAAATTCAATACTGCACTTTAAAATAAAGGGAAAGGGATAAAAGAAAAAAAAGGGTGGGGGGAGACAAGCGCACTTCCTCCTAGTGCAAGGTAAATGTATTCACGTTTTCACAAAAATAAACTATAGTGAAAAAGACAGAAAAAAAACCTCACATTTTATTACCTCACTATGACCCTCCTTAAATTGATCCGTTCGGGAGGTCCGGGCTCACAAGTGGAGGTTGCAAGTTATTTTGCTATTCAATTGGCTTTTATAGTGCACAGTCACTTGCTTGTCCTCTTTGGCCATCATCCTCCTCACCTTGGCCCTGATGTCATCAAAACAGTGCTTGACTGACCTCACATACCTTTGCGCTGTGCCCACTGCTGTTACCTCAGCAGCTACCACCTTCCATGCCTGGGCCTTAGGCCCTGTCCTGACTTCCCTCCCCCCACACAAGGGTCATGGCGTGGCCACGGATGAAACCAAGGAGGACCACATTGTGGGCCCAGTGCTTGCACTTAGCCTCTTGCCCTCCCAACTGTGGACAGGGATCCTTGCCTTCCTGACCTGTCCTCCACCGAACTACCACCCCCACATGATCAGGCCCCTTCCTCTCTATTCCTGGTCTATATGTGCCTGTTGCAAGGGCTGCCCTGCCACCACCCACCTCCTCCTCCTTCTCTCCACTATCCTCCTCCAACTCCACCGCTTCTGCCGCCTCCTCCTCCAATTCCTCCTCCTCTTTCACAACCTCCGTCTCCAACTTTTCGTCCTCCTCCTCCACCACTCCCCAGGGCCACCTCTCTCTCCTCCTCACCTCTCCTTATCTCCTCCCTCCATTTAAATACCAAAACAAAACCAAATTTACGTCTCTCACAAATCTCCTACTCTCTCACTCAAAAACCTCAAACTCCGAGACCTGCACGATACTTCGGAAGAAAATACAACATAGTCAACACATAGGCGGGTGGAACGCAACTTTATAATCTCCCTTTGTCAATCATCTACAGCTAGACCGCTTTCTATTGGCTGAGAGGCCTGTGTCACACTACGTTATACCGTGATGTGATCCGCTGTTACGATCTAATCTCGGCCATCAGATGTGATTCCAAGTTTAAGCTCCTGAAATCAGTAGAAAGCTAAGAATATTAAATAAACAACCTATCCTTATTAAAAAATAAGCACATATTTCTCACTCTGTGGAAATACATATCCGGCTCCTATATATATAGCCCCAAATAATAGTTTGGAAGTATGCTACCAAGTGGTTCTCCTAATATACTTTGAAAAATGATAGACCCGCAACAGTATCTTGGGAATTAGTATTGGCAAAGTGGCTACATTATTCTATCATAGATATCTCTGTATATTGGTTTTCTTTTGATTTTAAATGTTTTTAATTCGTCATTGTCCTAAGGTACAAATAAAGTTATTTTTTTCTCTTGTGAATATTCACACTTAGTAACCTTTAGTTGAATTTAAAGTCTTAACCACTAATAGGACTCTGGTTTCCTAGCAATATTATCAAATACATTAAGTAAATATATAATTAAATACATTCAAAAACACAAAATGTGCGATGTGCTAACTTATTACACAGCTAAAATGATAATACTACAATGTATTTTTTAATAATAGGGGTCAGTAGGTGCCCAGACAACATCAAGTTGTGTGTAGTGTTGGGTATAAATCATTGGAGGAATAATTCTGTGGCTTGAAAGCATTTTCCATAATTTCATATTCTGAAATATTATTTACATTTATTTTGTAAATTCAGAAAAAAGCTTGTTGTGTACCATCAGACTAATGTATTGTCTAATTGTATTGTCAATTACTTAAGTCTAATAAAGAAGCCAATGCATCCACGACATGCCTACTAGCTCTTTTGGATAAACACTAAAGGGACCAAATTAAAGTGATAGTAGTGCACCCTCAGAATCTGTGTATCTTCTTTTCAATTGCATCCTAGAGTGCTCCATGTTATCAATATATGAAAAAAGCTCCTATATTACTATTTTTATCAAAATCTCGTAAAATGTTTAAAAAAATATATCACAATAGTGTCACGCCAAGCTATACCTAATACAAAGGGACCTTCTTTCTAAAACAACACAGACCTAAAATCTTCAGTAAATTGTGATCACCACAGTCACCCTTTAACTCCTTCAAACCATTTCATAATAGTTAAAAACTAATAGACATTCAACACTCCCTAAATAAGTGTATCAACCCTGCCAGTGACTTTCTATCACATCATTCATGGTGACTAAATATGAACAACTAGTCTCTGTGATTCTGACTGTTGCCCTAATCGGACCATGGGATTTAACTCAATAAATATTCTCCTAACGACCATTCTTCTGCACTACTCCAGCAGCTTTTTCAAAGGATTAGTCTAGACTTCCCAGTGCACAAAGCCGGGTGGTACTTTTCTTGGATATGGGAGCACACTAGTGCCCAGAACATGGCCTCACTTTGCAGTGGAACCTCCTCTGTGAGACACTGCTCTCTGGACATATACAATGCCTTGCAAAAGTATTAACCCCCTTGACTTTTTACCGATTTTGTTACTTTACAGCCTTAAGTTTAATGTTTTGTTAATCTGAATTTTATGTGATGGATCAGAACACAATAGTCTAAGTTGGTGACGTGAAATGAGAAAAATATATACACAAAACTATATTTTTAGAAAAAGAAAACCGAAAATTGGCATGTGCGTATGTATTCACCCCCTTTGTTATGAAGCCCATAAAAAGCTCTGGTGCAACCAATTACCTTCAGAAGTCACATAATTAGTCAAATGATGTCCACCTGTGTGCAATCTAAGTGTCACATGATCTGTCATTACATATACACACCTTTTTTGAAAGGCCCCAGAGCCTGCAACACCTAAGCCAGAGGCACCACTAACCAAACACTGCCATGAAGACCAAGGAACTCTCCAAACAAGTAAGGGACAATGTTATTGAGAAGTACAAGCCAGGGTTAGGTTATAAAAAAATATCCAAATATTTGATGATTTCCAAGAGCGCCACCAAATCTGTCATAACCAAATGTAAAGAACATGGCACAACAGCAAACCTGCCAAGAGATGGCCGCCCAACAAAACTCACGGACCAGACAAGGAGGGCATTAATTAGAGAGTCCGCACAGAGACCTAAGGTATGTTTGAGACTCCCAAAATGTATGGAGGAAGGTGCTCTGGTCTGATGAGACCAAAATTGAACTTTTCGTCCATCAAAGAAAACGCTATGTCTGGCGCAAACCCAACTCATCATATCACCCAAAGAACACCATCCCCAGTGAAACATAGTGGTGGCAGCATCATGCTGTGGGGATGATTTTCAGCAGCCCGGACTGGGAAACTGGTCAGAGTTGAGGGAAAGATGGATGGGGCTAAATACAGGGATATTCTTGAGCAAAACCTGTACCACTCTGTGCGTGATTTGAGGCTAGGACGGAGGGTCACCTTCCAGCAGGACAATGACCCCAAAAACACTGCTAAAGCATCACTTGGGTGGTTTAAAGGGAAACATGTAAATGTGTTGGAATGGCCGACTCACAGCCCGGACCTCAATCCAACAGAAAATCTGTCATCCGGCTTAAAGATTGCTGTTCACAAGCGCAAACCGTCCAACTTAAAGGAGCTAGAGCAGTTTTGCAAGAAGGAATGGGCAAAACCCCCAGTGGTAAGATGTGGCAAGCTCATTGAGACTTATCCAAAGCGACTTGGAGCTGTGATTGTCGCAAAAGGTGGCTCTACAAAGTATTGACTTTAGGAGGGTGAATAGTTAAGCACATTTACTTTTTCTGTTATTTTGTCCTAGTTGTCGTTTGCTTCACAATAAAAAAAAAAAAAAGCATCTTCAAAGTTATGGGCATGTTCTGTAAATTAAATGATGCAAATCCTCAAACAATCCATGTTAATTCCAGGTTGTGAGGCAACAAAACACGAAAAATGCCAAGGGGGTGAATACTTTTGCAAGGCACTGTACATGTAAAAACAAGAGCACTGCAGCCCACAGTGATATCCTTCCTGTGTTAGAAAATCCAAGTCCATATTAAGTCCTGTATTTTTAATGCTGAAGAATGTGATCATCTTTATTTTAAACTAGGAACTTGCCCGTCAAAAATGACAGGCATAGAACAAAATTTTAAGTCTGGCAATGCTGTTTGCCACACAATGTGGGACTTTTGCTCCTCTGAGCACCTTTGGCGCTCATTGCGAGCCTATCTCCCGTGTACTTCAACTTTCCTGCCTTGCACTGATCACCTTCGGAGCTTATTGTAAGCCCCTCGCGCTGGTGGTCCTCACCGCGAGCCCGCGATGAGTGCCTTTTGGCGCATATCGCGTGGCTCACACAAAGCGTCTTCGGCTTTCATTGAGAGCCTTTCCTCCCGCCTACTGTAAGGGGCGCTCATTGCAGATTTCGTTAACCTGCAAGATTTGTGCTTGGGAATGCCATGTGTCTCTTTTCAGCATCTCCCCCCTGTCCCTTCCCTGTGTCTTTCTCCTCTGTTTGTGTGCTGATAGTTTGCGTGCCGTGCGGTGACTGCAGTTGGTTTTATTTTCAAAATCCCGCGTGCCTGGCGTTGTGTATTTTGTAAATTTTGCGAGTCTGGAGTTGCTGAGCCTCGTTTTCATGTTGTTTCTTAAATTTTGCGTTTTTCGTCCGCCATTTTTTTCCTTGCTTAGGCGATTTTTCAAGTGCAGGAAAACGCCAAATGTTGGTTTATTTTGCTTGCAACCTCACTCCCAGGCTTCCTGCGTCTCCCCCTGTGCTGTGTGCGAGTGTTATAATTTTTAGTACCTGATTTCATTTTTTGGTAGGTTTTTAGAGTTACGAGCTTGAACAGTGCTGCACCACTGGCGAGCCTCGCTTTGTGAGGCTCGCCTAAGTATTGCGCTGCTGCAGCTCATTGCAGCTTAATTACTGCGCCGATTAGCGCGGCTCACAGTTCCACTGCAGCGCTGGCGAGCCTCAACTGGCTTTGCGAGGGATGCAACTGCGTTATCAACATCTCAAACGTTATGAACAGTGAAAAGATCCACAACTATATATGTGATACTTTTCTCTTTTGGATGTTTTTAAAATTTTCTTAACATTTTCTATCTGCATTTAGATTTTTAGGTTTTGTATGGAGTGATCATTCTGGATAAAATGTTGTTTAACTGGGGTACAATAATTGTCTTCATTGTGCTTTCTTATTGAATGTCTTACTAAATGTATCCTGAAGTGTAGTTTATGGCTGGTTTTCCGAATGTAACAGCCTATTTCACATTTATTAGAATGTATTCTATAAACCACATTGGACGATGTACATGAATATGATCCTTTTGATGTTATAGGTCTTGTTATGCGTGGCTGTGTCATCATTACAAATGTATTGACATAATTTACAGGCAAGTTTGTTACAAGCTTAAGTTCCACTTTTTATAGTCAGTTGTTCATTGGCCAATTTTCTGCTGACAAGTTTTTGTTTCAGGTTTGGTGATTGTTTAAATGCAAGGATGGAAAGTTTGGGGAATATTTCTTTTAATTGTGTATCTTCGGTTTGTAATGGTTGTAAATCTTTGATTATTTTCCATATTTTTTTCTGAAGACTAGATGGTATGTGGTCACTAGAGGTATCCGTGACGTTGTTTCTTTTGTTTTGTATTTTAGTAGGTGTTCACAGGGTATATTGATGACAGTGGTTATTTTGTGGGTAATAATAATACAGGGTTTGTGACTCTTTTGTTTAAAAGCTCCAGCGTTTTTATTTTTGGGGGGTTTATAAACCAGCCGAAAACTGCACTTAAGGATGAATTTACACAGACATTAAATAAGAAAGCACAATGAAGACCATTATCTATTTCTTTGTTCCATTCATTCTGACCGTTAAGGTACCAAACGGATCATTCTTTGTATCTTTTTATTTTTATTTTTATCAAATGTATCTCTTTATATTAGACTAGTCACCGTCACTATTAGCTCTACTATCCACCTGTCTTCTAGAAATGTATTCCTAAAAGTTCTTCTACTACTTAAAGGTAGTTATATGAAACAATGAGATCTTACTGATCGCTTCTTCTTCAACAACCCCCCATATCTTGCAACTCATTTGCAAGTTTTCACCAACATGTTCTTTCATACTCCTCATAACCTGATTTCCTCCTCTCTCTAATTAGCCCATCCTATTCTTGCTTTCAGAGTTTCTATTGTACAGTTGCTCTCTTTTTGAATTCACCACCTTAGCATCCATAGCTTGTTAAAAACCCACAATTTCAGGGGAAAGCCTGTCCCCTACAACGTACACAAGTTACGGATATAAAATGTCCTGCTTGCTCAAACACCACCATTACCAACAGCCACTTCCTGCAACCTACTATGAATTGTGTATTGCCACACGTTTGTATCACCAAATCATCTCCTCTAGCATGTAAGCTCTCCTGGGCAGACTTCTTTTTGTATCCGTGCTTACACTGTTCAATGTATTTACCTGGATGGAGCCCACTGTAAAATGTTGACACTTTATGAAGAAGAAGAAAACTGTCTCCTCCTTCTCATGTGTGACATACATCAAGCTATGTAATGTTAGCCTTTACGATAAGGATGCCCAAGGAGGAAAATTGGGTCTCTTAAGTAAGCTGTACTTCATGCAGTTTAATGGGCCTAAATAGAAACATCTACAATAAAGAGTTATGGCAAATTCTCTAATCTAGCTATGAGTATTATGATGGTCTATCACTGTTATTCTTGAATCCTTCCACATCAGATATGTGACTCCTCAGTATGTTTTGTGACTCTGTTCTCCCTTCCATGACAGGGCACAGCAGTTATTCCATGCTTCTCTTCAGTTTTGTCTGATCCATCACAGTGGGAAACTCCTGATGAGTTCAATCCGGGGCATTTCTTAGATGAAGATGGGCAATTCCGGCCAAGACCAGCTTTTATGGCATTCTCTACAGGTGAGAGCTGAGAAAATGTGAATCTAAACATGATATCTTTAACATGTATCAACATTGGAGCTTCTTGCAAGGGGAGCCAACGGCAGACACCAGTTTAGTTTGTTTATAATATGCAAGTCACCAAATTTGAAGAAATGTATTGTGGACAAAACTGGTGATATATCAAATAAATTCAAAATTAACTTTTGAATTGCAGGAGTTTATTGACATCATCTGAGATTGACGCTTCATTACTTAATTAGTCCTTCACATCATATATTATATTAAAGATTGCACTATAAGGAATGTTTTAAGAAAATGCAAAATGAGTTGGAACCATACATTAGCAGAATAAATATTTTAGTTGTACAGTGGTACCCAAGATATATGGCAATATATGTCAATACAAATTAATGTGCAAGGTGTTGAATTGAGGGCACTAGAGAATAAAATGAAAAGGGTGTGCACAAAGAATATTATAAAAAACATTATATAGGAATAATATCATTTTCTTAAGAGTATAATAAGCTAAAATGTACTTGGGCAAGGTGATAGATTTGGTAATATAATCAATACACAACCAATAATTCTGACTTATCTTAGAACTGTAAAAATAATGATAGATTAGAGAATTAGGTTTTCTACAGAGTCCTGCGCTGTAAGAGGTGCCAGGCTGATCCGTAATTCTTATTCTCTCTACTTTCTCCTACCCTTTGTTCTTCAGGGAAGCGTGTGTGCCTTGGGGAGAACCTGGCACGAATGGACCTTTTTCTCCTCTTCTCCTCTCTGCTCCAGAAATTCACTTTCAAGAGAGCCCCTGGGACCCAACCAGAGACAGGAAAAGCTCTGAGGGACAACAAGTGGACGCACATCCTGTTTGCCGAGCTCTGTGCTGTCCCTCGTACCTCCTCCTCTTAGTGACCGGGCAGTCTATCTGGGCATCCTCCAAACATGAAATATGCTCATTGAATTCCTAGAATAAATGCATGACTAGAAATGTTAATCTTCAATATTTTTTTTTCCAATTAACAGATCAGTGTATGTTAAAAAAAAAACTTAATTGAGTTGCTGTACTATGTTATACTTATATTATACTAATTAACCAGGATTGTCCAAACTATTATACATTTTTTTTAAAGTAATAATGGATTTTCATTTATTTCCAATTATCTTTTTTATTGGACAAACGTTTTTATAATAAAGCAACGTCTCTTTATTATGAATAAGTTTGCCCACTAAGAAAGGTATCACTATTCACTATTCAACTGGATTACTGGACATTCACAACTACCTCACTCTTCATATATATATATATATTTTTTTAAAATTTAAAACACCACTTTATATTATGTTTTATGTAATATTTAAAGCATGCTTTGATGTTCCATGTCCTTTTTAACAGTGTGTTGCCTTGTATAATGATGATATTTTAATTAGTCCAATAAAAAGCACAGACAAAGCATTCTCTTTACTGAAGGTATCTTAAAAAATCAAGCGGAAATGAAAATGGCTGCTCTCACTAAAGAATAATTGAATATAACACTTAAAGTGTAACACCAGCTGAATATTTTCACATATCTTAAATGAACATACTAACGTGTAGTGATTAGAATGATACAGGAATTAATCGGGAGTAAACTCACCTAATGGCCTCCCACCTCTGACCGGAGCAATCCAGGCAAGCACTTTTTAATTTTACATTTACATTTCTGCTACTACAGATTCTGTCACTAGTTCCTCAACTTTGTTCTTCCTCACAAACTGCTGCCTCTTTCTCAGGATCTTCTTCTCAGTATCTCCACATCATGTCGCATAATCATTTCTCCTTCCTTCCTCCTTCCTTTTTTTGCTTCCACCAGTTTCTACCGGGCACCAAACACCTGATACACCCATAGTCTACTTTACCCTTATCCTCTGGATGCACATTCCATTTGACTTTCATTCATGACCTTTTCATTTCTACCTTCCCCAATCTGTCGGTAATCATAGAAACGTATTTCATTCCGTCCCCTGCTACAGTGTCATACAGAAGCCTACTCTTCAGCTACAACGGTAGGCCTGGGAACAAACAAGGTCGAGGTGTGAGAATACCAGCGCCTTCCTGCTGCGCATTCAGGGCATACCCCAGCTCCCTCCCTCCAATTCACTGTCCTCCTCTTCTCCTAAATCTCTCTACGAGTTCCTGTGATCCATCACCCCCAGCCAATTTCCTGGTCCTTTTGCCTGGCTCCTTCAATTTCTATCCTCTAGTGTACATACACTTCTTCTTGGAGACTTCAATCTTGCCGTTGACACATTCACCTCACCTACCGCAGCACAATTACATTAATCTATCTCTTCTCTTGCCCTCTCACAGGGCGCAGAGTCACCAGGATGGAAACTCTCTTGACCTCATCTTTACTAATCTCTGCATAACATCCAGCATTATCTCCACAATCCCCCTATCTTACCACCACCTCCTAACCTGCAATCTCATCGCGCTTCCACCTACTGAGCATTATCCGTCCCTCCACCAGAACATAGAAAGCCTCAATTCACTAAACCCACAACAATTTTCCAATGTGCTCCTACTCCTACTCAACCCCCTCACCACCCTCTCAAGTCTGTCCTTTCAACTCTTAACTATAAACATTCTTCAACATGTCTTCAGTTTTAGTTCTTCCTGGGATATTTGGTTGTGCAAATATTCTCACCCAACCATGTGTTCTTCTGTATAAATGTACATGCTCCCCCCCCCCCCCCCCCCCCCGTGTCAAACAGAATTGACCGGAGCCATCTACACATAAACAAACACATTGAAAAATCTGGGCAGGATTGGTCTACCCCCCCCCCCCCCCCCATGCATCCATGGACTTCTTTCCCATTTGCAGTGGCAAGACATGCGGAAAATGATATAAATAACATATAATTTATGTGTGAACTCAATCAATTATTCAGCTTAAAGAACATTACACTATACATTATACAATGGGTGGGGATATTTATTCATAATCACTAAGAATTACCAAAAAATATTAATTTGGGCGTGTCAGGGTTCCTTTAACTAGTTAACTGCCACTCAACAAGCTGGAATAGAGACTCTTTCCTAGATCTAACTATCAAGTAATAATCGTCTGTTAAACACAATCTTTTATGTATATTTTTTTTAATAAATGGTGATTTAATTTTAAATATATATGATTATCCCCACTTATATACAAATATACCCCATATAAGTTCCAGATAAAGAAGCTACCACTATGGAGGGCTTTATGTGGAGTCTATAGTGATTAGCAAAGGTGAACAGTGGGTAATATAGGGTTGTCATATATACCTGCTTTAGATGTGAACACTATGTGCCCTATTCAATTCCAGGAGTTAGAGCGATTAAATTAGGAAAGGCCTCAATGACATGGCCGGAATCCAAACCCGTAAACCATGCTTCAGCACGTAGCATTTCCGCGCGTGAACATGATAAATTATTCAAACCCTTTTTTTTTTACTGTAATCGATTAATTATCAGCAGCCTGCCTAAAGGTGTGTGTGTGAGGCCTATTGCATCTAGTCTGCCAACTTTTGCCAGTGCGCAGTGACACTCATATCTAGTGCCACCGTAGTGTGCAGTGAAATAAAACAACCCTTTTTTACTGTAATCGATTAATTATCAGTAGCCTGCCTAAAGGCGTGTGTGTGAGGCCTATTGCATCTAGTCTGCCAACTTTTGCCAGTGCACAGTGACACTCATA
The DNA here is from genome assembly GCA_027410445.1 of Discoglossus pictus. Classification (NCBI taxonomy): domain Eukaryota; kingdom Metazoa; phylum Chordata; class Amphibia; order Anura; family Alytidae; genus Discoglossus; species Discoglossus pictus. Next base: position 7,889,398 of record CM050166.1, on the reverse strand, counting down.
TCTAGTGCCACCGTAGTGTGCAGTGAAATCAAACAACCCTTTTTTTACTGTAATCGATTGAATATCAGTAGCCTGCCTAAAGGCGTGTGTGTGAGGCCTATTGCATCTAGTCTGCCAACTTGCCAGTGCACAGTGACACTCATATCTAGTGCAACCGTAGTGTGCAGTGAAATCAAACAACCCTTTTTTTACTGTAATCGATTGAATATCAGTAGCCTGCCTAAAGGCATGTGTGTGAGGCCTATTGCATCTAGTCTGCCAACTTTTGCCAGTGCACAGTGGCACTCATATCTAGTGCAACCGTAGTGTGCAGTGAAATAAAACAACCCTTTTTTTTACTGTAATCGATTGAATATCAGTAGCCTGCCTAAAGGCGTGTGTGTGAGGCCTATTGCATCTAGTCTGCCAACTTTTGCCAGTGCGCAGTGACACTCATATCTAGTGCCACCGTAGTGTGCAGTGAAATAAAACAACCCTTTTTTTACTGTAATCGATTGAATATCAGTAGCCTGCCTAAAGGCGTGTGTGTGAGGCCTATTGCATCTAGTCTGCCAACTTTTGCCAGTGCGCAGTGACACTCATATCTAGTGCCACCGTAGTGTGCAGTGAAATAAAACAACCCTTTTTTTACTGTAATCGATTGAATATCAGTAGCCTGCCTAAAGGCGTGTGTGTGAGGCCTATTGCATCTAGTCTGCCAACTTTTGCCAGTGCGCAGTTACACTCATATCCAGTGCCACCGTAGTGTGCAGTGAAATAAAACAACCCTTTTTTAACTGTAATCGATTGAATATCAGTAGCCTGCCTAAAGGCGTGTGTGTGAGGCCTATTACATCTAGTCTGCCAACTTTTGCCAGTGCACAGTGACACTCATATCTAGTGCCACCGTAGTGTGCAGTGAAATAAAACAACCCTTTTTTTACTGTAATCGATTAATTATCAGTAGCCTGCCTAAAGGCGTGTGTGTGAGGCCTATTGCATCTAGTCTGCCAACTTTTGCCAGTGCGCAGTGACACTCATATCTAGTGCCACCGTAGTGTGCAGTGAAATAAAACAACCCTTTTTTTACTGTAATCGATTAATTATCAGTAGCCTGCCTAAAGGCGTGTGTGTGAGGCCTATTGCATCTAGTCTGCCAACTTTTGCCAGTGCACAGTGACACTCATATCTAGTGCCACCGTAGTGTGCAGTGAAATCAAACAACCCTTTTTTTACTGTAATCGATTGAATATCAGTAGCCTGCCTAAAGGCGTGTGTGTGAGGCCTATTGCATCTAGTCTGCCAACTTGCCAGTGCACAGTGACACTCATATCTAGTGCAACCGTAGTGTGCAGTGAAATCAAACAACCCTTTTTTTACTGTAATCGATTGAATATCAGTAGCCTGCCTAAAGGCATGTGTGTGAGGCCTATTGCATCTAGTCTGCCAACTTTTGCCAGTGCACAGTGACACTCATATCTAGTGCAACCGTAGTGTGCAGTGAAATAAAACAACCCTTTTTTTTACTGTAATCGATTGAATATCAGTAGCCTGCCTAAAGGCGTGTGTGTGAGGCCTATTGCATCTAGTCTGCCAACTTTTGCCAGTGCGCAGTGACACTCATATCTAGTGCCTCCGTAGTGTGCAGTGAAATAAAACAACCCTTTTTTTACTGTAATCGATTGAATATCAGTAGCCTGCCTAAAGGCGTGTGTGTGAGGCCTATTACATCTAGTCTGCCAACTTTTGCCAGTGCACAGTGACACTCATATCTAGTGCCACCATAGTGTGCAGTGAAATCAAACAACCCTTTTTTTACTGTAATCAATTGAATATCAGTAGCCTGCCTAAAGGCGTGTGTGTGAGGCCTATTGCATCTAGTCTGCCAGCTTTTGCCAGTGCACAGTGACACTCATATCTAGTGCAACCGTAGTGTGCAGTGAAATAAAACAACCCTTTTTTTACTGTAATCAATTGAATATCAGTAGCCTGCCTGCAGGCGTGTGTGTGAGGCCTATTGCATCTAGTCTGCCAACTTTTGCCAGTGCACAGTGACACTCATATCTAGTGCAACCGTAGTGTGCAGTGAAATAAAACAACCCTTTTTTTACTGTAATCGATTGAATATGGTGTCACAGTAGCTTGCACGCATAGTAAAAAAAATGACAGGCAGAGGCAGGCCACCCCGCAGGGGCCGTCGTGGTCGTGGTGCTGTGATTCCCTTTGGCCCTAGAATAATGCCCAGTTTTCAGAGGCAACGTACCCTGAACTTGAATAGTTCTGAGGACATGGTTGATTGGCTAACACAGGACACCCAATCTTCTACAGCTTCCGCTCGGAACCTAGACGCACCATTCTTCTCCAGCTTATCTTCGGGCACCTCTCCAGTTACCACTCGCCCGCCTGCCGCCACCACCAACTCTAGCACTACAGCCGCTTCACTTGATCCGTCAGCAGAGTTATTTACAGATCCGTTGGAAGAAATGAGTGATGCACAAACATTAGTGCCAGAGGATGTAGATAACAGGGATATGTCCCAGTCAGGCAGCATTACACACATGGACGTACGGTCTGATGATGATAGTTACATAGTTACATAGTTACATAGTTACATAGTTACATAGTAATTAAGGTTGAAAAAAGACTTTCAGTCCATCAAGTTCAACCTGTTAAGATCTCCTCTGATCTGCAATATGCGGATTAGTTATTAATTAAATTATTGATTAAATAATTATTAATAGTATAGTATTGGAGAATGAATAAAGAGTTAGTCCATCAAGTGCAACCTTTTTAGATCTCTATTGATCTTTTTAATTTGGACTATTTATTATTATTGTTAATTGTTAATTATTGTTAATTGATCCAGAGGAAGGCAAACATAAAAAAAACCCCATTGAAACTTTGCCAATTGTCTCATAAGGGGGAAAAAAAGCAAAATTCCTTCCTGACCCCAGAAACTGGCGATCAAATTTCTCCCTGGATCAATATTCCTTCGCTAGTTATCTAGGATAGCCTTGAATGCCCTCTTTATTCAGAAATATATCTAACCCCTTTTTGAAGTTGTCTATCGAATTCGCTGTCACCACCTCCTTTGGTAGAGAATTCCACAGTTTAACCACCCTAACTGTGAAGAACCCTTTTCTTTGTTTAAAGTGAAATCTTTTTTCCTCTAACCTCAACGGATGTCCTCTTGTCAGTTGAAAATCTTTTGCTACAAAAAGCTCACTTGACAAAGCCTTATATGGACCCTGGATGTATTTAAATAACGTAATCATATCTCCTCTTAGACGCCTTTTTTCTAGCGAAAATAAGTTTAATTTTGCTAGTCTTTCTTCATAACTTAGCCCCTCCATTCCCCTTATTAGTTTTGTAGCCCTTCTCTGTACTTTTTCCAGCTCTAAGATGTCTTTTTTGTGAGGTGGTGCCCAAAATTGTACTCCATATTCCAAATGAGGGCGTACTAGAGATTTGTATAGTGGCAGAATTATATCTTCTTCCCTGGCTTCTATACCCTTCCTAATACATGCTAATATTTTATTTGCCTTTGCAGCCGCTGCTTGGCTTTGAGCGCTGTTACCTAGGTGGTTGTCCACTAGTACTCCCAAATCCCTTTCAATATCTGATACCCCTAGATTTGCTCCATTAAGATTATAGATTGCTTGGCTATTTTTCCTTCCCAAATGCATAACCTTACATTTATTTGTATTAAATCTCATCTGCCATTTAGCCGCCCATTTCTCTAATTTATGCAAATCCTTTTGTAGGGAAAGTACATCATTATCTGATTTTATTACCTTGCACAACTTAGTGTCATCAGCAAAAATGGAGACACTACATTCGAGTCCTACTTCAATGTCATTAATAAATATGTTAAAAAGGAGAGGACCCAATACTGAGCCCTGAGGAACCCCACTTATCACATTAGACCAATCGGAGTATGTTCCATTTACAACAACCCTTTTTTTCCTGTCTTTTAGCCAGCTCTCGATCCATGAGCAGATATTTACTGCAATTCCTGTATCCCTTAGTTTGCTCACTAGTCTTCCATGTGGCACTGTATCAAATGCCTTTGAAAAATCTAAAAAGACTACATCCACTGAGTTGCCCTGATCCAAGTTCCTACTAACCTCCTCATAAAAACTAATTAGATTGGTCTGACACGACCTTTCCTTCATAAATCCATGTTGACTGCTACCTATGATCCTGTTCAAATAGACATATTCTTGTATTCTGTCCCTTATTAACCCTTCTAAAAGCTTCCCAACTACAGAAGTGAGGCTCACTGGTCTATAATTCCCCGGATTTGCTCTAGATCCCTTCTTAAATATAGGTATCACCTCTGCTTTTCTCCAGTCATCTGGTAGAGACCCTGTAGTGAGCGAGTCTTTAAAGATTAGATATAATGGTTTGGCTATTACAGAATGATGATGTTGTACCCGGTGCTGCTTCCTTTGTTGAGTTGTCAGATACAAGTGAAGCGGTTGATGATGAGGATGCGTCCATGGATGCCACGTGGGTGCCCGCTATAAGAGAAGAAGAACAGGAGGAAAGTTCAGATGGGGAGACAGAGAGGAGGAGGAGACAAGTTGGAAGCAGCATGAGGTCGTCGAAAGTAGCTAGTGGCACAGTCAGACAGCATGCATCGGCACCCGGGGTCAGCCAGACAGCACGCCAGTCAACGCATGCTTTTGCCACCACCAGAATGCCATCATTGCAGAGCTCAGCAGTGTGGCAATTTTTTCGTGTGTCTGCCTGTGACAACTGTGATGCCATTTGCAACCTGTGCGAAAAGAAACTGAGTCGTGGGAATCCAACACCCACCTAGGTACAACTTCTTTGCGAAGGCACATGATGTCACATCACAAACGCCTATGGGATCAACACATCAGTACAAGCAAAGCCGCCATCCTCCTCCTGGTCCAGCATCTTCAGCCACGTCAACCACTGCTGCCCTGCTTGCCCCCTCTCAACCATCCGCCACTTCGTGTCTCGCCCTGAGTAGTCCCTGCTCATCTGCCCACAGTCAGGTGTCTGTCAAGGTCATGTTTGAGTGTAATAAGCCAATGTCACAAAGTCACCCCCTTGCCCGGCAACTGACAGCTGGCTTGTCTGAACTCTAAGCCCGCCAGCTTTTACCATACAAGCTGGTGGAGTCTGAGGCGTTCAAAAAATGTATAGCTATTGGGACACCGCAGTGGAAGGTACCAGGCCGAAATTTATTTGCACAAAAGGCAATCCCCAACCTGTACTCGATTGTGCAAAAGGAAGTAATGGCATCTCTGGCACACAGTGTTGGGGCAAGGGTCCATCTGACCACGGATACCTGGTCTGCAAAGCATGGTGAGGGCAGGTATATCACCTACACTGCGCATTGGGTAAACCTGGTGACGGCTGCCAAGCATGGAATACGTGGCTCTGCAGAGGAGTTGGTGACACAGCCACGACTTGCAGGCAGGCCTGCTGCCACCTCCTCTACTCCTCCTACTCCATCCTCTTCCATAACCTTCTCGGCTGAGTCCTCTTCTGCTGCTGCTAACATCAATTTTTCTGGTCGCTGCAACAATACCTAATTTTTGCATTTAAATTATTTTATTTTAGAAGGCGTACAGCATGTAATGAAAAATAAAGCATTTTGCATAACAGTTGTGCAAAAATACAAATTTACAATAAAGACATTTTGTGAAAGTTAGCTGGCTAGTCCTTCTTATTTTTACTTTTTAGGTTAATATTTTTTCTTATTTTTTACTGTGATTGCAATTTAAGAGATACCTAAAACATGGTAAAACAGACAATAGTAAAGAGTATATCTGCAGGAAACACCAAAGTCCTATTAGCTATCATCCCTCCAGCAGTATTAGCTTATTATTTACAATATCTAACCTGGGCAATCACCCTTGGGTTACCCTAGGGCAGGCTTCAGTAAGCGACCTCTCCTTTCCTGGGATGATTTTGCCGCTGGTTGCTTCTGAAGGGTCTCCAGGGCTCCCCCACTCCGGTCCTTCCCCCAGTGTCGCTTCAAATGTTTTATATTTGTAAAGCTACCCAATGATCCCCCTTGATAGAGGTTTATCTTTCCAATTTTTGGAGAACCAATTTAAGACCGGTGTCCCCTGTTTCTGAGTCAGGGAGTGTGTGAAATGCCTCAGCCTACAGTAATTGTAATGTTCTGACAGTGGTAGCTCGTGTTTGTCCCTCAGTTCCTCATAGGTGAGCATCTGGCCCTTTACTATCCAGTCTCCCAGTCTATCTAGTTTCCTTGACCTCCACCAGTGTTGTGATGTTGTGCTCATGTGTTTCGGGGCCTGAGGGTGGTCAAGAATTGGGGTCATTTGGGTGGATCCAGGGAACAAACCTGTGTGTTTCTTGGCCCATTTCCAGTATGATAGTGAGTGTCTGATTAGGGGGTTTGGCAAGTTTTTAAGGCTCTGAGGCAATTCTGATAGCCAAGCCACCTTGTCCCAGGTTAAGGGCCTTAAAGTGTGGTTCTCTAAATACACCCATGCCGGTTGATGACATATAGAATGTGCTATTGGGAGGAAAGATAGGTGACGGAACAGGTATTAAACTGATAGGAATGAGTAGTACAACTTAATACACCTCTCCTATCTGGTGGCACCTTAAATTGCACTTGCAGTGCCCCAAATTCGAAGTAGGAGGTCCGACCAAGCATCTTTTTCCATCTCCCTGTTCCAAAAATCCATGCCATATACACGTCCCCTGATAGGTAACGTAACAGGTATTAAACTGATAGGAATGAGTAGTACAACTTAATACACCTCTCCTATCTGGTGTCACCTTAGATTGCACGTGCAGTGCCCCAAATACGAAGTAGGAGGTCCGACCAAGCATCTTTTTCCATCTCCCTGTTCCAAAAATCCATGCCATATACACGTTCCCTGATAGGTAACGTAACAGGTATTAAACTGATAGGAATGAGTAGTACAACTTAATACACCTCTCCTATCTGGTGGCACCTTAGATTGCACGTGCAGTGCCCCAAATTCGAAGTAGGAGGTCTGACCAAGCATCTTTTTCCATCTCCCTGTTCCAAAAATCCATGCCATATACACGTGTCCTGATAGGTAACGTAACAGGTATTAAACTAATAGGAATGAGTAGTACAACTTAATACACCTCTCCTATCTGGTGGCACCTTAGATTGCACGTGCAGTGCCCCAAATTCGAAGTAGGAGGTCCGACCAAGCATCTTTTTCCATCTCCCTGTTCCAAAAATCCATGCCATATACACGTCCCCTGATAGGTAACGTAACAGGTATTAAACCGATAGGAATAGTACTACTTAACAGTACACACCTTATAATAACGCAGGCAGAGGCAACGCGTATAATCTTCCATGCTGTGCAGTGGAAGCCCCCAGACTCTGACCTGTATATAATATTCCATGATGGGCAGTGGAAGCCCCCAGACTCTGACCTGTGTATAATCTTCCATGCTGGGCAGTGGAAGCCCCCAGACTCTGACCTGTATATAATATTCCATGATGGGCAGTGGAAGCCCCCAGACTCTGACCTGTGTATAATATTCCATGCTGTGCAGTGGAAGCCCCCAGACTCTGACCTGTGTATAATATTCCATGCTGGGCTGTGGAAGCCCCCAGAATCTGACCTGTGTATAATATTCCATGCTGTGCAGTGGAAGCCCTCAGACTCTGACCTGTGTATAATATTCCATGCTGGGCAGTGGAAGCCCCCAGACTCTGACCTGTGTATAATCTTCCATGCTGGGCAGTGGAAGCCCCCAGACTCTGACCTGTGTATAATCTTCCATGCTGGGCAGTGGAAGCCCCCAGACTCTGACCTGTGTATAATCTTCCATGCTGGGCAGTGGAAGCCCCCAGACTCTGGGAGTCTGAAGAAGAGGAGTCAGAGGAGGAAGGTGGCTTTGAGGAGGTGGAAGATCAAACACAGCAGGCGTTCCAGGGGGCTTATTGTCCCGTTTTGGGACCCTTGGTGGCTGGGTGGAGGAAGAGACCTTCAATGACATCAGTGAGGACAAGGAACGGGACATGGCTAGCTTGGTATCCAACCTTGTGAGTTTGCGGTTGTGCAAAGGGACTGTTTGCGGTTGTTTGCGGTGCATTAAACGAGGAGATTGGTCTGTTACTGTGAAGCGGATGTAACCCTTACACTACCTGATCGATACAACATCATACCTGATGTTTTAAAGCATGTTATTCCAAACAATTTAGGAATGTTAGGTGATTTATGCCCTTTATGGCTTAAAACCAGACTCTGCATCAACTATGTAATTTTCCGTGGGAGTTTTGCCATGGATCCCCCTCCGGCATGCCACAGTCCAGGTGTTAGTGCCGTTGAAACAACTTTCCCATCACTATTGTGGCCAAAAAGAGTCCCTGTGGGTTTTGAAATTCGCCTGCCCATTGAAGTCTATGGCGGTACGCCGATTCGTCCGTTCGCGAACATTTGATGGAATTTGCGTCCGCGGTTTGTGAACCGAAAATTTAATGTTCGCGACATCACTACTTACGGGTTTCAAGTCAGAGTTGAGATCAGGCCCGCATTCCAGAAATAACGTGACATGAAAAAGTCAATAAATATAATATTCTAGTCCATGTGAGTTCTATTATATGTATTAACACATTGATTGCTGGGATCAATATAACATGAAAATTAAACTTAAATAAATTATTTTTTATTGCAGACTTGCAAGCTTAAGAATGCTGTGCTTTTAATTTTATTACCTATCATCTCTTTCCCTGTAATTTAAAATACAGTAGTGTGTTTATATTTGCTTTTACAGTGCTGCAGACAAGAGTTTAACTCTCTAGTTTTAATCTCTTTATTACACGTAGGATTTTTGGCTACATTTGCCATTTATGGGTTTGAACGCAAGTACGTCTTTGGAGAATTGTAGCGATTTGCGATTGTAACATTTACAGGCTTGAAAGATCAAAGGCTTAGCTGGGTCGGAGTTCCGATTTTTGCACATGCTGTGTTTTTTAGCCTGTAACCCGCAGATCCTAAGCTGGAAGCTAAAAGAGGCCAATGTAATAGCTGGAACATTTGCGGGCTCCTTTACGGCTTCTGGAACTACAAATTGGCAGATTTAATAGGGCCCTATGTTTCTGCTATTTTCAGTCGGTTGTAGAATTCTTAGTTTTAGGGAGTTATGGGAGGAATACCGGTCAATCATAAATACTAGAGGAATATGTGTACTTTGGATTTTTTGACTTCAGAACATTGTGCACATTCTAATAGAGTAAAGTGTAAAGGTCATAACCTTTAAGTCTGGAGTAAGAAGTGAGTTAGAATCATGTGAGCTGGGGTAACGAGAGAGAGAACGCCAGAGCCACGGAGACAGAATGACAGGAGTAGGGTGAAAAAGATTGGGAATTGACGGAGCAAGAGTAAAAGGAGCTGAGCCCCACCACACCACCACTCTTCTCTCAGTCTCTGATAAGGACAAGTCTCACAAGTGAATCTCAGGTTTGATAAGAGAGCAATAATGTAACAATCTCACTGTACATGCCCAACAAGGAAACAATCTCTGCTACCACCTTGTTGTCATCTCCAAATGGAACCATTGTGGAACCACAATGAGTTGTCATCTCCAAATGGTGAACATCTAGCCATATGTCAGAAAATGAAATGTTTAGGCCATAGGTTAACTTATAAGTAAATATATCTAGGCAAAAGTGTTTTACTTTAACAATATTTAAAACTCCAAATTATTATACACGTTTACTCATCCTAAATTCTCTTGCACGACTTTTCTCATCCTCCACCTACCCGACAAAACTCACTCCCTACGCTCTCTCCCACACACACAATATGAATAGCTCCAAAAGTTCTCTGGAAACTCATTCCAAAGGAGCTCGTCACAATGTTCCCTACAGTCTTCTTAATAGGCCAACATCTGCCTGATCTCCCTGATACAGTAATCTCATCCAAGGGATCCTGCTGCCTGATCTCCCTGATACAGTAATCTCATCCAAAGGATCCTGCTGCCTGATCTCCCTGATACAGTAATCTCATCCAAGGGATCCTGCTGCCTGATCTCCCTGATACAGTAATCTCATCCAAAGGATCCTGCTGCCTGATCTCCCTGATACAGTAATCTCATCCAAGGGATCCTGCTGCCTGATCTCCCTGATACAGTAATCTCCTCATCCAAGGGATCCTGCTGCCTGATCTCCCTGATACAGTAATCTCCTCATCCAAGGGATCCTGCTGCTTGATCTCCCTGTTACAGTAACCTCCTCATCCAAGGGATCCTGCTGCCTGATCTCTCTGATACAGTAACCTCCTCATCCAAGGGATCCTGCTGCCTGATCTCCCTGATACGGTAACCTCCCCAGCCAAGGGATCCTGCTGCCTGATCTCCATGATACAGTAATCTCATCCAAGGGATCCTGCTGCCTGATCTCCCTGATACAGTAATCTCATCCAAGGGATCCTGCTGCCTGATCTCCCTGACACAGTAACCTCCTCATCCAAGGGATCCTGCTGCCTGATCTCCCTGACACAGTAACCTCCTCATCCAAGGGATCCTGCTGCCTGATCTCCCTGACACAGTAACCTCCTCATCCAAGGGATCCTGCTACCTGATCTCCCTGATACAGTAACCTCCTCATCCAAGGGATCCTGCTGCCTGATCTCTCTGATACAGTAACCTCCTCATCCAAGGGATCCTGCTGCCTGATCTATCTGATACAGTAACCTCCTCATCCAAGGGATCCTGCTGCCTGATCTCTCTGATACAGTAACCTCCTCATCCAAAGGATCCTGCTGCCTGATCTCCCTGATACGGTAACCTCCCCAGCCAAGGGATCCTGCTGCCTGATCTCCATGATACAGTAATCTCATCCAAGGGATCCTGCTGCCTGATCTCCCTGATACAGTAATCTCCTCATCCAAGGGATCCTGCTGCCTGATCTCCCTGACACAGTAACCTCCTCATCCAAGGGATCCTGCTGCCTGATCTCCCTGACACAGTAACCTCCTCATCCAAGGGATCCTGCTACCTGATCTCCCTGATACAGTAAGCCCCTCATCCAAGGGTCCCTGCTGCCTGATCTCCCTGATACAATAACCTCCTCATCCAAGGGATCCTGCTACCTGATCTCCCTGATACAGTAACCTCCTCATCCAAAGGATCCTGCTGCCTTATCTCCCTGATACAGTAACCTCCTCATCCAAGGGATCCTGCACCTGATATCTCTGATACAGTAACCTCCTCATCCAAAGGATCCTGCGCCTGATCTCCCTGATACAGTAACCTCCTCATCCAAGGGATCCTGCGCCTCATCTCCCTGATACAGTAACCTCCTCATCCAAGGGATCCTGCGCCTGATCTCCCTGATACAGTAACCTCCTCATCCAAGGGATCCTGCACCTGATCTCTCTGATATATTAACCTCCTCATCCAAGGGATCCTGCACCTGATCTCCCTGATACAGTAACCTCCTCATCCAAGGGATCCTGCGCCTGATCTCCCTGATACAGTAACCTCCTCATCCAAGGGATCCTGCACCTGATCTCTCTGATACAGTAATTTCCTCATCCAAAGGTTCCTGCTGCCTGATCTCCCTTACATATTAACCTCTTTTTCAATGGATCCTGCGCCTGATCTCCCTGATACAGTAATTTCCTCATCCAAAGGTTCCTGCTGCCTGATCTCCCTGATATATTAACCTCCTCATCCAAGGGATCAATCAGACACTCCACTCACATTTTGTCACCGTTCTGACTTACAATGTAAATTAATAAAAGTTCTCCGAGAGTAGATCCCTGGACTATTCCTATACCAATATGTATTTTCCTTTTCTATTTGTCTTATTTAATTATTGTACTGCTTGTAGATGTAATAATATTTGTATGAATCCGGTGTTATCTCTATTGTCTTTGTTTGATCATAAATTGTGTCAAATTGTAACTGTTTCATTTTATATTTAAATTATTTCTATTCACTTCCAAAGGACAAACATCTGCCATTGCCTGGCGCCTTTGGTTTCCTAGTTTTCATATAGGTATATGCTATGCCCTACTATTCACCAGTTCTTTTGACTTTGTTGTTTATTGAAATTCAAAAATGTATCCCAAAATTACCCCGAAACAATCTACAGTGGGATTCAAACCAATCAACTTTAACCAGTGTTTTAAGTGTCTCCAATAAACTGTCAGTTTTCAGTTAATTTAACACTTTATTCTATTATTCTCTTTGTTGGTTTGGTCCAAGGGTCTGTGCCGAGTTTTTTCTCTTAACTCTCTCTTTTACCCGTCATATGTTTGTGTTGACATACCAGCTCTGTGATGATTATCCTCATCTCTATACCGCTGTCTGTATAACTGAAGTCCAGGTCATGTAACTGTCTAGATGGCCCTCTACTTTCTTACATTTACAAACCTTGGCCTCTTTTAAATTAAATGCATTTTTATTGATATAAAGGTAATAAGTGCCAGCTCCCCCCGCGCTATAAAAATAATAATAATAATATTATATTATAGTGTTAAATATAAATATCACACATTTCCAAGTGACACATATAAGTGATTAGAGGAATATCCACATATCTCAATTCCACACAGTGATCAGTTATATTAAACTCATGTCAACTGTTTAATATTTAAGCCTTCAGGTCAGTATTTCTTCCACTTGATGCTAAGATGATACGAGGGATAACCAGAGAAAAAGCAGAAGGGATACCCCAAAAGTGTAATAAATATTTTTACAGACAGATCAAATGTACAACAAGTAATAATACATAAAAATATAAGATTACAGTAAAAAATAGTTAAATGTTGCTTTGCATTACATGACAAATTTGTATTAACTTATTAAATCACACCTCAATCTCTATATCTTATTTTTAACCTTACATAAAAGTTACAGATTATACCAAAATGTTGTTAAATCTAAATTATTATATTCTGCCCATAGTTTCCAAATACTGTAAAATTGCTCTTCCTGCTACAACATTGCATAAGAAATCTTCTACATTTGGAATATTTGCCAACATTTTTTTTTTAGTCTTTTAATGCTCTGTTTTTGTTTTCACAGCCATAGAGCCGCCATAACAGTTCTAGCCGCAGTTAATATTTGTATAATTTGCTTTTGTCAATCTGTCCCTATAACTTCCAAAGGCCCGTTTAATTGTATTATTACTGGTTCTAACTAATTTAGAAACCAACATATCATTTCTCATATTGTTCTCCAGAATGTTTGAATTTTAGGGCATCCCCACCATATATAAATGGACGTGCCCAATTATTTGCATCCTCTGATACAATCTAGTAGTATATGTGGCTTGTACTTATTTATTATTATTAGGATTCTGTACCTAAAGTTTAGTATTTTATAGTTTGTTTTTTTATTCTGAATATGTTCTGGCATCCTGATACCATTGGAAACATTGGCTTTCAAAAATAGTAATGTTGTAAGAAGCTTTATTTTATTTTTAATTTTTTTTTATGTAGTGTATGTGACAACTGATTCATGTTTAGGATTGATATCGTCCCTAGTAGGGAAATAGAGAATTTAGTCCATTCTTTTAATTCATTGATACTATTTATTATTAAAGGAGTAAAATAAAGCTCATTAAAGCATTGTGGATTGGCTGGGATTTTTTATCTAGATAAGAAATGTTTTTATTAGATCATTCAAAAGGAAAATGTTTACATAACAGAAGTTGAGTATTATTAAGTTTAATTGGTACTGCATGTAATTTTGTTGTGTTCATTTTTGGACAATAACTTTTAATGTAATTTTACAATGTGAAAATATAAATCCATGTCTCAGGTAACAAGAATGTCTCCCTCTCCAAAGTGTCTGTATCACTCTTAGCGTTTCCCTTCGCACATCGCTCCAATCGCACTACAGGAAGTGACATCATGTAGTGGCAGCAATACTCTCTATGATACCAGAGACTTGGGAATTTTGAAAAGTCCACTCAGATAATACTGCTCAACGTGTTTCATCATGATTGTTTGGCTTCATCAGAAATTGTCAGGTACATGACAATCATGATATCTATAACTCTCCGACAACCCCTTCATATCTTATATACTACATATTTGCCAATTAGTAATACACTTGTCCTTCATAGAAGTCCATGTTGCAATAAATGTCCCCAAAACTTTCTTTTACAATAAAAGTATTCAAGGAGCTGTATCTTATATTTTTTTATTAAAACTGTTTTATATATATATATATATATATATATATATATATATATATGTGTGTTTAATCCAACCTTGGCTTTGCATTAAATCTGTGTAATACAGCATGCATAAGCTTAAAGGAAGCCATGTTTGATAATGGCTAGGATTGAAGAGCGAGGCATTTGTGGGCACATTTGCACGTCCCAGCTCAGCTTCCCAGAATGCAGTGTAATAACTGTTTTTCTCGGAACTCTGAGCTGAAAGCAGGTTTTTTATCTTGTTTTAGACATTCAAATGTGAACACAGATGTACTTTTTATTTACTATACTGTATATATATTTATATATATATATATATATATATATATATATATATATAAATTAATAGCTTTAAAACAAAAAGCAGATATTAAATATTACTATGAAAACATATATATAGAAAATAAAATCCAGTACATAAAAAGTAAAAAATATAAACATTCTCACATGGACACATGGAGGAAAACTCCAAAATTAGTGTGAAAGTGGAAACCATAACATTCCATCTATAAAAGGCATAAGTAACTAAACAATTGCTCAAAAATACTATATCGTCATCCAAACCAAGGAGAATGATTGAATTTGATTTAGAAATCCACTTTCTCCTCTCTTGGCTTCAATGCTTTGTTTAAATCAAATTCTCTCCATTCTCTGTGTAATTGTTTCATCCCCATGAAAAATAAATGACTGGGGTTACTAGTGAGTACCTCTTTAATATGTTAATTTTATGTTTTTATACACAGTGTTCTTTAATCCTTTTACTGAGATTCCTATACTTTGCACCAAAGTAAATACATTTCAAACATTTAAAAAAAACTCTATCTTTATTTAGCCTTTTGTTTAGCTAATTTCCTCCCTCACACCAACATATGTTTTTACCAATTTTTCCTTTATTATTAGTGCTTTTCTAAAAAACTATTTTAGGCTTATCTGGCAAAATATCTCAATTTGTATTAATGATTTTACTAATATTTTTAGCTGGTGAAAAAAAATTTGGTAATAAAAGATACATTAAAATCCATTTTATTTTCCTTTTCATAATTATTTTTTTAACAAATCTATTTCACTTGCTGGTTCTATAGCTTTATCTAACCTATTCTCTTCCTATTTTTTTTATATAAATTAATCTTTAATTTCTAAAGCCTACATGGGTTTCTGAACATTTCTGTTTAACTCTTTTAAATTGATTTAATGGTGTTTTTGAAGCTGCAAACTATAATTATTATTGTTTATTTGTAACGCACCAAAATACTAATAATGGCAACTATCCACCAATATATAACTACTAGTAACTTGCTTGTCAAAAAATGACGGCAATTTAAATATGTATGTTTTGAATTCTGTTTTGCACGTAATATGCGTAGTTGAAACTTTTAACTTTTTCTTATCTATAAAGAAGTACAATTATTATATAAAACATGTTTATTTTTTTAACATGCAACTTGAAGGGGACCAACTGGTAACTGATCTTTTTTTAAGAGTAGTAACATTTTAATGTAAGAAAAGGTCAACATTATATTAATGAGAATTATAAACATGACATAATGATTTGTAACATGCAACTTGTAGGTTAACAACTGGTAAACTAAACATATATTGAATCCAGAGGAAGGCAAACAGTAAAAAAAAACTTAAAACTTAGGCAATTGTATCAAAGGGGGGGGGGATTCCTTCCTGACCCCATTAACTGCCGATTGGATTACTCCCTGGATTAATATTTTGCATTGAATGATACATTTAAATTGTATAACAAAAGCTCCTCCTCTTAACATAAAGTTTGAAATATATGCAATTAAACAACTTTGCATGATTTTTTTTTAAATAGTAGCATTATAAACAATAACATAATGAAGTAACATTTAAACTGTAATTATTGTAAAATGCAAGCAAAGTGTTTTGTGGGGCTAATCATGGTAAAAGGCTACTAACATAAAATTATAATCTGTTATTTTGTTGTTGTTGATTTTTGATGGTTGACATTTTGTTGTTATTGTTGTAATTTGCAAAAATAGCACATAGAGTTTCCTGTGTGAAATAGTGGTTCTCTAAAAAGAGAATGCCAGACATTAAAGTTCGTCCGTGGGGTGTACCGACTGCTCTCTATGTTTTTTGCCATTTTATAGAGTTTCTTATGGAAATAGTGGTACTCTAAAATGAGTCTGAGTGACATAAAATGCCATTCTGGAAATTAAACCACTGTTCCCTATATTTTTTTTTTTGTTTGTTGTACAATTCTTCTTGGAATTACATTATTTTTTGAAAATGACACATAGAGTTTCCTATGTGAAATAGCGGTCTTCGTAAAAGAGTCCCAGAGTTATCTTTTTTTTCCTGGAAGTAAAACCACAATTTTCTATGTTTTTTGCCATTTTATAGAGTTCCTTATTGAAATAGTGGTCCTCTAAAAAGAGCTTGGGTGACTTAAAAGTTGTTCCTCAAATTTAAACCAATGTACTCTATTTTTTATTTATTTTTCGTCTGAAATTGTCATTGAGTTTTTTTTTTTTTTTTTGTTCGGTTTGTGCCATGTCTTGTATTGTTTATTTTGTGGAATTAAAGTTATAATACTTCATAGTAGACAATGTTTTTATAAAAATGTGTCCATCATGTAATAAATCACCTTGACTTTTGTTGTTTTCAATGTAAACTTTAATAGCCTCTGGATTCTTGCATCTTGAGAATGCTACATACAACTGGCCATGTGCAAATACTGGTTCTTCTAAAAAGATACCCACAGATTTGAAAGTTTGTCCTTGTGATTTTTTAATGGTCATGGCAAATGCCATGATGATGCGAAATTGTCTCCTTTAAAGTACAAAAGGGAGGCTACTTTCACTTGGTGCCAAATCTTTTCTTGGTATGAAAACTCTCTCTCCTTTATGGGTACCAGTTAGAATTTCAGCATGTATGAAATGGTCCTTTAATTCTTGAACAATTAATCTGGTCCAATTACATAGGCCTTTTTTTGGATTCATATTTCCAAAAATTGCACATTTCTTTAGCTGCAAAATATGTGGTGGCATTCCAGAGGGATGAGTTAATGAATTAAGTTTGTGTGATTTTCTTTGTCATCAGCAAGTTCAGAATCAGCACTGTGATAATTTTTTTGTGGTGCATTTATTTTTTTATATTTTTTTTATATTTAATTATTGAGGAATAATGCATCCTTATTTTTTCGTGTTAGTATTACTTTGTTGGCAAGCTCTGCATAGTCCTGGTTATTTATTGTAGTTTGGTATATAGCTGATATGAGATCCTGTTTGCAAATCATATGAGCTGGGATGTGCACAGTGTCATCGGGTAAATTTTGTATTCGCTCTGTTTTTCCTTCTCCAATTTTAATGAGCCAATCATTGAATTAATTTTCTCCTTCTGATCTCATATTTTGTTGTAATTGAAGATAGGTAAATAGTTTCCATAGTGTACTTGCCTTTATACATGTTTCGACAATGTCGGTTCAATTTCCATGTACAACGACAGGTAATGTTTGTCTAAAATCTCCACCTAATAACATTACCTTTCCACTAAATGGCAAATTATTATCCATGACTTCACGTAGCAAAAGGTCAATACATTGTAGGGCATGGCATGATATCATTGTAGCTTCACCTATTATAACTCATTTAGTTTTTTTCTTTTTTTTGCTTGTAATGATGTCATTTGAATATCCGACACTGATGTTTCCAAAATAGGAACTGGCAGTTTAAATCCACTATGCACAGTTCTTTCACCGTCTAAAAAAGTGCGGCAATTCCAGTGGTTGCAAATGCCAGCGCTATTTGACCTTGTGCTCGAACAAAACTAATCAACAAATTATATAAATACGTTTTCCCTGATCCGCCAGGTCCATCCAGATAGAAATAACACTTTTTGAGCATGTCATCATCTAGGGCATTTTTGATTGCATTAAATGCTTGCAATAGTAATGTATTTAAAGTTGCAAGTCTTTCTTCTGTTCTTTCTCTTTGTAGTTGAGTGTCATAGTCTTCAAAGTTTATGTCATCTATGAGACCTGGATCTGGCAGATTAAAACTTGCACAACTTAATCCATGATTTAAAAAGACCTCTTGGATTTTAATGAATGCTTTTAATTGTGCAATAGGCTCATTGTATCGGTGCAAAAAGTCTTCAGCCATATTTGTTTTAAATTTGTCCCACAAAGCTAATGCATTTGGAGCATTTGAGAAGATATAAATGAATGCAAATTGTTCCCTCATCTGCCGTGGCATTTGACATAGTGCTGCTTCTTCTAGACATCTTTCCCATTCTGTATCATCAGCGAGGAAGTTTCTGTGTCGCGCAGCTAAATGAAATGATTCATTAACTGTGTCATTAACAGTTCTTAACTGTTCAAATCTTTGTGCACCAGGAACATTTAGAAGTAGTAATCATAAGCAAAAACGTTGTAAATTACAGTGTAAATTCTTGGGATTATTTTATTTCCACAACTTTTTTGGTTTTGCCATAATCCATTAACGAAAACATAATGGTATGGAATGTCAATATGTAACAATTCCCTTGCCTCTAAGACAGTAGAATTTAATTGAAACTATGCAGTTAGTGTGGCGATGCTCACTTTGTGCCAAAGCATTTGTTTAATTTCCAACATGGAAATACACTAAATGTCTTTGTGGCAAATGTACAGCTAATCGATATACTGCATGTGAGTGATCGTGCATTTCAAATTTTAGAAAAATGCTACATTGCTTCTGGCACACTTACATAGCGAGCATCTACATGAGATGCAAGTTCATCATGTACTAACTCACTGTGTTCGTTATTTTCAGCACTTTTGACCACTACAGTAGCTGCATTATAGCCTTTGAAAATATATTTGTAGACATATTTAATGGATTTTATAGAAGTGCAAGCTTCCACATTAATGTGTGCATTATACTTCATAAGTAAATGTGGATTGTATGGTACCACATATCTGTTATGTACCTTTTTGCCATGAATAATGGTAGTTTGTCCTTCTCTTCTTCTATATAATGGATAACCATCACAATTAGCATAAGTTTTGTCTCTATAATCTTTTGGAAATTCTTCAGTACATTTTTTATTTTCCATACATGGTGACTGTGGATTAATATCTCCACACGGTCCATGAATCATACGATGAGTTACAATCTCATATAGTCTACCATGTATTTCAGGATCTAGCATTTCAGCAATAATTACCGAATCCACTTGGTCACCAGTCTCCAATTTATCTTTCTCTTGAAGGATTATAAGAATATGTACATGTGGAAGGCCTCTTTTTTGAAATTCGATGGTATAAACATAAGCCAGACATTTGCCAAAATAACTGAGTTATGGTTATGTCATGTATTAATTCATTTAATTTGATTTTAAAGACTCTTACCACTAAATCTGGTCTATCGGAAGCAGTTTGTCCTATTAGCAGATTGTGTGTAATTTCTGGCCATTGTGGAAAACATGTAAATGTAATAAATAAATCTGGTTTTCCAAGTTCAGTTATAATATCCATGGCATCATTGTATCTTTCTCGCATATTGGGAGGAGATCCCTGGAAAGAAGATGGTAAAATGATGTCTTTGCCAGCTGGCAGCTCTCTGGTTGTAGCAACCTCAGCGACATAATCCATCAATCCACAATACTGTTCTGCACATAGTTTATCGTGTTGATATTTGATGAAGTTTAAATTATTTGCCTCAACTTGCAAATATGAATCAATGATCCATTATTGTGTCAGTTTTCCGCCACATAAAATGGGATTGAATCCATTTTGAATGGCAATTTGAGCCACTTTAAATTCAAGCATGGAAATATTATTTCTCACACGTACTTTTGAATTTGGGTAACTCTGAAGAGTTAATTTGGGTTGCCAATCTGGGTCCCCATGTGGAAAAAATATGGATATGTCATTGGATCCAAATTGGTACTTAAGATGCTAATAATGAAAGGTTGCTCCTCATTTCTGGGATATATTTGAATATCTCTCTGAAATGGTGGTTCTCCTTCGTCATTTTGAAAGACCATTGCCACCTCATTAGATGTTGGCAAGTTATAACGGCGTTTATCAGTATGGCGATTTCTTTTAAACACCATATTGACCTCTGGGATTGGCAATTGATGTATTTCTGCATGAATTTGTTGTTCCTTTTCTACTTCTGCCAATTTTTTATAGGATTGAGAGTATGGGTTTTGAGACATAATTTTATCAAGCTCTATAAAAACAATGGGTAAGCATTTTTTATTTTCTTGAAGCTGCATACGTTGCTCAACAGCTTCCATTGTATCTAGGACATATAGTTGAGCAAATTTTCTTTGCTCTCCTTCCTCTGGATGTAAATGAGAAGTACAATGGTAAATTTGTCCTTGTACTTTGAAGCAGTAAGGGCCATGTCCTAGCACATTAGCAGCTAATGTTGCAACCATAGATGCAAAGGATATGGCACTATTATAGGATCTTATGTTTGTTTTGACATTTTGGTAGTTGGGAAAAGTAGGCTCAGTCATAAAGCTTTGTAAATATGTTGGGAATTGTTGTCTTTCTGGAAGTCTAACCTTGTCTTTTTGACAGCAACTAACGAACTCGCCATCTCTGGGTCTTTCCTGTTTGAAATGATAAGCCCCACAAAACTGACAGACAATATTCATATCACCACAATTATGAACCTCTACTGCTAAAGATTTAAGTAGAGGACAATTGCGAGAACATATATCAATATGACTTTCTAAATCATCATTAGAAATCTTATCTGATTGTTCAGCAACACTTTCTAAATGCTTTTGTTTTTTAGTTTCCTTCTTAGGGGTGGATTTTAGTTTGTCAGCTGTTTTTTTCTTGCAAGTCTTTTACGTTCTTTTTGTTGTCGAATTTCCTTCTGCTCCGGCGTCTGATGCTCTACCCATGTTTTTCTACGTTCTCTAGTTTGCTGTCTTTTCTTTTCCTGTTTCGTGTCACTATCTGCCATATTAATCTGTAAATAAAAATATAATATTAATTATTGTTTTTTCTCCTTATTGTAATTTTTTTTTTACTGCATTTTTTTTCTACTATCCTGTTTTGTGTGCAGCACTGTTTGCATTATGAAGTTAGCTTGATAAGGTTGGAGTTAGCAACGTAGGGCCTCATTCAATAGCAATGTTTGCAATTGCATAAGGATCTATATAAGCAGTGAGTATATATTTTGTCTTTTAGTTTTCAGCTAGTGAAGAACTTATTTTTGTATAGAAGTTCATTAAGTACAAAGTTCTGTAAAATAAATATGCTGTGTGCTTATATAAATCTCTATTCAATTGGTCGACTTGCAATTGAATGAGACCCTTAGTTAGGTTGCAGTGTATTTTGTGAAAGTGGCACATGAAAGATGATAGTTCATTCTATTTTCCATGGGGCTCATTCAATTGTGATTTGGTCAATTGAATAGGGCTCTATATAAGCACAGAGCATATACTTTTATAGAAGTTGTTAGTTATTGAAGACCTTGCTTTTGGATAGAAGTTCAGTAAGTAAAAATGTATTTCCAAAAATTATGTTCTGTACTTATACAGAGCCCTATTCAATTGGCCAAATTGCAATAGAATGAGGCCCCATGTGTTTTATATAAATTTTTGTGCACTACTGTTGTCATTACGTGTTTAGGGTATGGAGTTGGGCTTAAACATTTGTGCAGGAAAAAGTGTATACCGTATGTACTCGAGTATAAGCCGACCCGAGTATAAGCCGAGGCACCTATTTTACCACAAAATACTGGGTAAAATGAGTGACTCGAGTATAAGCCGAGGGTGGGAAATGTGCTGCCCCCTGTGTCTCTCTTGTGCCTTCTGTGTCCCCCTCTCTCTCCCGTGTTTCTTCTCCCTCTCCCTTCCCTGTGTCTCCTCCCCTATCTCCCTTCCCTGTGTCTCTTCCCCCCTCTCCCTTACCTGTGTCTCTTCCCACCCTCCTCATTCTCAACCTCCCTCCTCAACCCCACTCCTCATCCTCAACCTCCCTCCTCATCATCCCTCCTCATCCTCAACCTCCCTCCTCAAACCCCTCATCCTCAACCCCCCACCCTCAACCTCATCCCCTCCTCCTCAACCCCCATCCTCATTCTCAACCCCCCATCCTCAACCTCAACCTCAACCCCCCATCCTCAACCCCCTCCTCAACCTCAACCCCCCATCCTCAACCCCCTCCTCAACCTCCCCCCTCAACCTTAACCCCCCTCCTCATCCTCAACCCCCTCCTCAACCTCCCTCCTCATCCTCAACCTCCCTCCTCATCCTCAGCCCCCTCCACATCCTCAACCCCCTCCTCAACCTCCCTCCTCAACCTCAACCCTCCCATCCTCAACCCCCTCCTTAACCTCCCTCCTCAACCTCTACCCCCACATCCTCAACCCCCTCCTCAACCTCAACCCCCCCATCCTCAACCCCCCTCCTCCTCCTCCCTCCTCATCCTCCCTCATCATCCTCAACCTCCTTCCTCAACCTCCTTCCCTATCCTCAACCTCCCTCCTCAACCTCCCTCCTCATCCTCAGCCCCCCTCCTCATCCTCAACCCCCTCCTCAACCTCCCTCCTCAACCTCAACCCCCCCATCCTTAACCCCCTCCTCAACCTCCTTCCTCAATCTCAACCCCCCATTCTAAATCCCCTCCTCCTCATTCTAAACCCCCCCTTATACTACCCCTCTAAATACCCCCCCTCCCCTCACTTACCTGCTCTGGCCTCCGCTACTTCTTGACCCGGCGATCATGTGATGTCACATGCGCGCCACGTCATTAGCATATACCGGGGGCCGGCACCCGGTATATGCTAATGACGTGGCGCGCATGTGACGTCACGGCATTAGCATATACCGGGTGCCGGCACCCGGTAAATGCTAATAACGTGGCTCGCATGTGACGCCACATGCGCGCCGGGTCAAGTAGGAGCTGAAGGCCGGAGAAGGTAAGTGAGGGGAGTGTGGGGGGGGGGGGGGGGTATTTAGAGGGGTAGTATGAGGGGGGGTTAGAATGAGGGGGGGTTGAGGATGAGGAGGGGGAGGGAACGAGACACGGGGGGATTAGAGAGACACAGGGGTAGAGAGACACGGGGGGGGGGGTAGAGAGACACAAGGGGGGTTATAGAGACACAGGGGGGAGAGTGACTCGAGTATAAGCAGAGGGGGCCCTTTTTAGCCTTAAAAAAGTGTTGAAAAACTCGGCTAATACTCGAGTATATACGGTATATCTTTAAAGTGTGTATTTGTTAAAAAATAAATAATAATTTAATTTTGTGTGTAAAACAGTTGGCATTAGGTATTTTTTTTTGTTGTTGCTCTCCTGTTTTTCATGTGGCAATGTTGTTATTAGGGTTTTCCGGTTTTGGGGTTACACTTATATTGTTAGTTAGGTTGCAGTACGTTTGCAGAAAGTCAACCAAAAAACAGGATAGGTCCTTCTATTTCATATGTGTAAATAGTAGTATTTTATTTTTTGTTTAATATGTAATACTATACCTCTTTCCTTGAAATCTGTTGTGTGGAAATTGCTGTAGCGATGCAGAGAGTCTTCAGGCAGTGTCTGTTGAGACTGAAAGACAGAGATGCAAATGTTGCATTAAAATGTAAGTAATTAATTTTTTATACTAAACGCATGTAAAACAGGATGTATATTTTTATTTTGTACGTATTCAGTGAGGTTTAGGTTATGGGGTTAGTCTTAGCGAGTAGTTCATATTTAAGAGGATAGCTGCTTGCACGTGTTATGTTTTAAGAAAATTTGTTGTAATATCCTGTTTTGTGTGCAGCACTGTTGGCATTAGAGGTTTAGGTTGTGGGTTTGGGCTTATAGGTTAGGGGAAACAAAAACACCATTTTTTTTTACATTTTGTATGAGATAACAATATTTCTTGTACCATGCTGTTTTGTGTACACCAGTGTTGTCATTATAAGTTTAGGTTATTGGTTAGAGTTAGAGGTTGGTACAGAGAAAACAGAATTCGTTCTTCCATTTGGTGTGTGTTTTGAATGTTTGTTGTACTATCCTGTTTTGTGTATACCATTGTTAACCTGATATGTTTAGGTTCTGGTGTTGGCCTTATAGGTTAGGGCACATTAAACATATTTTGTAATTGTATTTTGTATCTTGTAACAATATGTTTTGTACTATCCTGTTTTGTGTACACCACTGTTGTCATTAGAGGTTTTGGTTCTGGGTTTAGGCTTATAGGTTAGGGCACAGAAAACAGGATTTATTCTTCAATTTTGTATGTGTTAACAATATTTGTTGTACTATTCTGTTTTGAGTACACCACTGTTGTCATTAGAGGTTTAGGTTCTGGGTTTAGGCTCATAGGTTAGGGCACAGAAAACAGGATTTATTGTTACATTTTTTATGTGTAACCAATATTTTGTTCATACTATCCTGTTTTGTGTGCAGCACTGTTGTCATTAGAGGTTTAGGTTCTGGGTTTAGGCTTATATGTTAGGGCCCACAAAACAGGATTTATTCTTAAATTTGTATGTGTTAACAATATTTGTTGTACTGTCCTGTTTTGTGTACACCACTGGTGTCATCAGAGGTTTAGGTTGTGAGTTTAGGCTTATAGGTTAGGGCACAGAAAACAGGATTTATTGTTCAATTTTGTATGTATTACCAATATTTGTTGTACTATCCTTTTTTGTGTACACCACTGTTGTCATTAAAGGTTTAGGTCATTAGAGGTTTAGGTTCTGGGTTTAGGCGTATAGGTTATGGCACACAAAACAGGATTTATTCTTCAATTTGGTATGTGTTATCAATATTTGTTGTTCTATCCTGTTTTGTGTACGCCACTTTTGAGATTAGCGGTTTAGGTTATGGGTTAGGCTTAGAGGTTTGTGCAGACAAAACAGGATTCATTGTTCAATTTTATATGTGTTTAGAATATATGTTGGAGTATCGTGTTTTATGTGCACCATCATTGGTATTAGGGGCTTATGATTTATTTTTGTTTTTCATTTTGACATTGGCGCACAGCAAACAGGATAGGTGTTTCTTTTTTTTTACTTGTTATACTATACCTTGGTTGAAGTATTAGTTGTGTATAAATGACAGAGGGTCCCCTGCTGCCAATCTTCCTGCTACAGTCTTCAGGCAGTGTCTGTTGAAAAAGAGAAATGTTTTTTTTTGTTTATTTATTTTTTTAACAACAGCATCTTATTTTGGTGAATCCAATGTATTTTTGTATATTACCTGTTGTTCTTTCTTTGTTGTGTGTAAAATTGTGCAGATTTCACAGTGCGTGTGAAACCGTGCATTGCTGAAAATTATTCCGTGACGCTGTTGAGGCAGAGTCTTTTGGAAATGTGAAGAAAAGTTAAATATTGAAATGCAGAAAAAAAATATAAGTGTCTATATTTTTTTGGTAAAAGGATAAAAAAAAATTAAATACATATGAATAAAATCTATGTTATTTTTTTTTTAGTGAGATTATTTTAGGGCACATACACATATATGTGTGTTTGAAATGTTAGTATACATGAATACGGTTCAATATTTGAAATCAAACCTTTTTTTTAATGGATTTATTAATTAAATGTATTATAGCTTACCTCTTTGTTGTAATTTGCAGATTGTAAACTTCTAAAGTGATAATAAAGTTGCTTCAGAAGTAACGCCACCAGTGAAATGTCCAGTCACACTGTTCATCACCTGAGGAGAAATGTAGACATTTCTGGAAAGTGTGCAGTATTTATAGACTTGGAGCTAAAGTAGAAACCGTCAGAACGCAATACGCATGCTATTTGCGTTCCAGACGTCAATTTGCATTCCAGCCACCATTTTGCGGATAGTAGTTATTTGTTGCATTTGAAATTGTGGCGATTTTCTGTGTGGTACGTCCCACATAATTTGTGTTACGTGCCGCATGAACTGTTCTTGAGTGTTGGTTCAGTTTTGCAAATACGTTTTATAATTTTACGTCCTTAGCCTCGTTTTTTGTTTTTTTGTCTGCCATTTTTTCTGTTGCTTAGGGGATTTTCGAGTGTGTAAACTTTGGAAATGTTAGTGAAATCGAGGTGTAACCTGACTTCCAGCCGTCCTGGGTGTCCCCCCCCCCCCCCCCCCTTGCTGTGGGTAGTCTTTTTTTTTGTTTCTTTTTTTGTGTTTTGAGTATTTTCCGCTGTGCGCTGTTTGTCCGTTAAGGGCGTATTTTTGCGAGTCAATAATGGTTTTACGGGTTGTATTTTTTTGTTGTAAGGCTGCAATTTTTTTTTTTCCTAAGTCCCGCGACTCGTATTTATTTATTTTTTAAAGTGTGTGGTGTTTGTAAGCGGTTGTGAGGCGCCGTAAAGCCTCCACCTCCTCAAATGTGGTCTGAAAGTCGTAGGGGGTCATAGGGATGAGCGCCTATGGAGCTCATCTCCACCAGTGCAAGGAGCGCCTATCAAACAGGGAAAAAAAATAATTCCTTCCTGACCCCATTAACTGGCAATTGGATTATTCCCTGAATCAATACTCTGTATTTAATTATACAGTTCAATGTATTAACAAATGGTGAAACTTGTAGTAACATAAATCCTTGACTATATACAATATAGAATGAACCAGCTTTCCCCAATTTTGAAAATACAATGTTAACATGTGAAATAGTAACATAAAACAATAACATTTAACCTTCAATTTAAAGAAAATGCCACCTAATTGTTTTGTGGGGCCAATCATGTAAAAAGGTAAGTTCTAACACATTCCAATCTGTATGACCACTGTTTAATGTTGTTTTTCTTTTTTTTTTTCACTTTTTTTGTTCTTGTTGTATTTTGTGCAAATGGCACGTAGAGTTTCCTAAGTGAAATAATGGTCCCCTATTTAAAGTAAATACAACCATTGTTCTCTATGTTTTTTTTGCCATTGTATAGATTTTCTTATTGAAATAGTGGTCCTCTAAAATCAGTCTGGGTGACATAAAATGTTGTCGTCGAAATGAAACCACTGTCCTCTATATCTGCAGCACCTCATAGTAAACAATGGTTTGGGTAAAAACGCATTCATCTTCCAATAAATCACCTTGACTTAGGTTTTCTTCAACATGTAATTTAATTTCCTCTGGATTATTGCATCTTGAAAATGCAACATAGAGTTGACCATGTGCAAACACAGGTTCCGTAAAATAAAATACCCACAGATTTAAAAGTTTGTCCTTGTGATTTAGTGATGGTCATGGCACATGCCATGATAATGGGAAATTGTCTCCTTTGAAGGACAAAAGGCAAACCACTCTCACTTGGAGCCAAATCAATTCTCGGTATAAGAACTGGTTCGCCTTTCTGGGTACCACTCATAATTTCTGCATGTATAAAATGATCCTTTAAATCCTTTACAATTAATCTGGTCCCATTACAAAGTCCTTTTTTTGGGATTCATATTTCTCAGTAGCATGACAATTGCCCCTTTTTTAAGTTGCAAAACATGTGGTGGCATTCCAGAGGGAGTTAAAGAATTAATAAATTCCATAGTAAAGTTTGCTTCACTATCTTTGTCATCAGCCAGAACAAAATCTGCACTGTAATAGTTTTTTGGGGTGCATTGATTAATTTTAATATTTCATTGTATAGATTCAAGGCATCTATATTTTTTGATCTCAATATGTCTTTGCTTGCAATGCCTGAGTAATCCTCGTTATTGATGGTATTGAAGAAGATTGTCGAAATAAGTGGTTCTTTTTAAATCATTTCTGGTGGAATTTGAACAGCATCATCTGGTAAATTGTTTATTTTTGTCTGTTTTCCTTCTCCAATCTGAATGAGCCAATCATGGAATTGATTTTGGCCTTCAGATCTCATATTTACTTCTAATTTAAGTTGTGTAAATATTTTCCACAGCTTACTTCTTTTAATACACATTTTGACAATGTCAGTCCGATTGCCATGTGGCATCAAAGGTAATGTTTGCCTAAAATCTCCTCCTAAATCCACTATGCACAGTTCTACCACCTTCTAACAAAAGTGCAGCAATTCCAGTGGTTGCAAATGGCAGTGCTATTTGACTTTGTGCTTGTATGCAACTCATCAACAAATTATATAGATACGTTTTTTCTGATCCACCAGGGCCATCCAGATAGAAAAAACGCTCTTTGAGCATGTCATCTTCTATTGCATTTGTGATGGCGTTAAATGCTTCCAATTGCAATGCATTTAAAGTTCCATTTTTTTCTTATGTTTTTTGGTATTCAATGTCAGTGTCATACTAATGAAAGTTAATTTAAAATTGGCACAATATAATCCATGACAAAGAAAGATTTCCTGTATTTCCATTAATGCTTTCAATAGCGCAATGGTCTCATTGTAAC
The DNA here is from genome assembly GCA_027410445.1 of Discoglossus pictus. Lineage (NCBI taxonomy): Eukaryota > Metazoa > Chordata > Amphibia > Anura > Alytidae > Discoglossus > Discoglossus pictus. The sequence goes on along the minus strand of CM050166.1, from coordinate 7,860,976 downwards.
GTTTCAAGAAATCTTCACACATATGTAATTTAAATGTTTCCCACAAAGTTAATGCATCAGGTACATTGCAAAAGATGCAAATGAAAGCAAATTGTTCTCTCATTTGCTTTGGCATTTGAGATAGTGCTGCTTCCTTGAGACATCTCTCCCATTTTGTATCATCTGCCAGAAAGTTTTGATATCTTGCAGCTAACTAGAAAGTATCATAAACTATGTTGACTGTATGTAAATGTTCATAACTTTGTGCACTGGGAACATGTAAAAGAAGTAATCTTAAACTGAAACGTTCAATGTCTCGTAGACTGATGGTATAAATTCTTGGGATAATTTTATAATTATATTTTTTTCGTTGTCTCCATTCACGAATAAATAGTAATTTGAAATGTCAATGTATAAAAATTGTCTGGCCTGAATGTCCTGACAGTTTAATTGAAACCAAGCAGTAAGCGTTGTTGCTCTATGTTCACTTTGTGCTAAAGCATTTGTTTCATTGACTGCAGTGAAGCAAACAAATTGACTTTGTGGCAAATGGACAGCTAATCGATACACAGCATGTGATCGATCATGCATCTCAAATTTGAGAAGACGCCACATTGCTTCTGGAGCACTTACATAGCAAGCATCTAAATAAGATGAAAGTTCGTCACGTAAAATTGGATTGTCTTTTTCATTTTGTGCACCTTGCACAACAACAGTTGCTGCATCATATCCTGTATATATATATTTATACACATATTTGATGGATTTGATAGAAGTGTAAGCTTCCACATAGAGATGTCGCGAACAGTTCGCCCCTGGACTATTCGCAGCGATTTTGGCATGTTCGCAATTGCATCGGACGGCGAACACATGCGATTTTGGGTTCGCCCCCTATTCTTTATCATTGAGGAAACTTTGACCCTGCACCTCACAGTCAGCAGACACATTCCAGCCAATCAGCAGCATACACTCCCTTCCAGGGCCTTCCATCGGAAGGACAGCATACATTTTAGAATCATTCTGAAGCTGCATTCATTGTGAGAGGACAGATAGTGTAGCTGCTGGAGATTTAATAGGGAAATAGATAGCCAGGCTGTGTATTTAGCTTCCACTACAGACCTGAAGGACTCATCTGATATCTGCTGCAAGGACAGCAACCCAACAAGCCCTTTTTAGGGCTAGAACATCATTTATTTTATTTTATAATTTTTTTCTGTGTAATCTAATTGCATATGCCTGCCTGCCAGCGTGTGTGTGAAGCCTATTGCATCTACTCTGCCAACTTTTGCCAGTGCACAGTGATACGTCATATCTGGTGCAACCGTAGTGTACAGTGACATAAAACAACACTTTTTTGACTGTAATCGATTCAATATCAGTTGCCTGCCTACAGGCGTGTGTGTGAGGCCTACAGCGCCTACTCTGCCAACTTTTGCCAGTGCACAGTGACACTCATATCTGGTGACACCTTAGATTGCACGCACAGTGCCCCAAATTTGAAGTTGGAGGTCCGACCAAGCATCTTTTTCCATCTCCCTGTTCCAAAAATCAATGCCATATACACTTCCCCTAATAGTGGACGTAACAGTGATTAAACCGATAGGAATAGTACTACTTAACAGTACACACCTTATAATAACGCAGACAGAGGCAACGCAGAGAGAGGAGTCAGAGGAGGAAGGTGGCTTTGAGGAGGTGGAAGACCAAACACAGCAGGCGTCCCAGGGGGCTTGTTGTCACTTTTCAGGGATCCTTGGTGGCTGGGTGGAGGAAGAGACCTTCAATGACATCAGTGAGGACAAGGAACGGGACATGGCTAGCTTGATATCCAACCTTGTGCAAATGGGGAGCTTGCGGTTGTGCAAAGGGACTGTTTGGGGTTGTTTGCATTAGACGGGGAGATTGGTCTGTTACTGTGAAGCGGGTGTAACCCTTACACTACCTGATCGATACAACATCATACCTGATGTTTTAAAGCATGTTATTCCAAACAATTTAGGAATGTTAGGTGATTTATGCCTTTTATGGCTTAAAACCAGACTCTGCATCAACTATGTAATTTTCCGTGGGTGTTTTGCCATGGATCCCCCTCCGGCATGCCACAGTCCAGGTGTTAGTCCCCTTGAAGCAACTTTCCCATCACTATTGTGGCCAGAAAGAGTCCCTGTGGGTTTTGAAATTCGCCTGCCCATTGAAGTCTATGGCGGTTCGCCGGGTTTGGCGGTTCGCGAACATTTGATTGAAGTTCGCGTCCGATGTTCGCGAACCGAAAATTTGATGTTTGCGACATCACTACTTCCACATTGATATGTGCATTGTACTTCATCAGCAAATGTGGATTGTATGGAACCACATATCTATTATCGACCTTTTGGCCACGGAAAATAGCTGTTTGTCCTTCTCTTCCTTTATACAAAGGCTATCCATCACAATTAGCATAAATCTGCATTTAAAATTGTTTTGGAAACTCTTCTATGCATTTTTTATTTTCCATACATGGTGAATTTGGATTGATATCTCCACATGGACCATGAATCATTCTATGAGTTACAATCTCATAAAGTTTGGAATGTTTCTCTGAATATGGCAGTTCAGCAATAATTACTGAATCCACTTTGTCTGCCATATTTAATTTGTTTTTTTCTTGCGAGATTAAAAATATATGTGCATGTGGCAGGCCTTTTTTTTTAAAAATTCAATGGAATAAACAAAAGCCCCACATTTGCCAAATAAGTCTGCTTTAGTTATATTCTGAATTAATGAATTCAGTTTTATTTTGAATACTCTTGTAACCAAATCTGATCGGTCAGAAGTATTTTGTCCAAGCTGTAAATTTTCTTTGATATCTGGCCATTGTGGATTACATGTAAATGCAATGAATAAATCTGGTTTGCCAAATTTAGTGAAAATAGCCATGGCAGCATTGTATCTTTCTCGCATATTGCAAGGAGATCCTTGGAAAGAAGATGGCAAAATCATCGCTCTTCCAGCAGGAATGTCTCTGTTTGCAGCCAATGCAGCGACATAATCCAAATTTGACAAAATTTGACAAAAGTTAGATTATTTGCTACCACTTATAGATAGGAATCAATAATCCATTGTTGTGTGAGTTTGCTTTCACATAAAATAGGATTAAAATGATCCTGAACAGCAGTTTGTGCCACTTTATATTCCAGCATGGAAATATTGTTTCTAACACGGACTTTACTATTGGGATAACTTTGCAACTGTAATTTTGGTTGCGATCCTGGCTCCCCATTTGGAAAGAAAATGGGATATGTCATTGGATCCAAATTACTACTTAAAATATTTATGTTTATAAAAGGTTGTTCTTGATTGTGTGGATATATTCTAATATCCTGCTCAAATGGTGGTTCCCCATCATCATTTATAAATACCATGGCAACATCATTTGCTGTTGGTAAATTATACCGTCTTTGATAAGTATGGCGATCTCTTTTGAGAATCATATTTACTCTTGGTATTGGCAATTGATGTCTTTGCGCATGTGCCAGTTGTTCTTTTTCAACCTCAGCTAATTTTTGGATGCTTTACTATATGGGTTGTTGGCCATAATGTTATCAAGCTGTTCAAAGACTATGGGTAAGCATTGTTAATTTTCAGGAAGCATCATACGTTGTTCAACAGCTTCCATTGTATCAAGGACATCAACTGTGCAAATTTCCTTTGTTCTCCTGATTCTGGGTGTAAATGTGAAGTCCGGTGTTATATATGTCCTTGGACTTTAAAATAGTAAGTGTAATAAATAACAACCTGTGAATAATGTTGATGAAAAAACACTTAGAGGGTTATTAAATTGCGATTTAACGAATTGAATAGGGCTCTATATAATCACAGAGCATATTTTCGTTATTTAAATTTTTAGTTAACTTCTATCCAAAAGCAAGGTCTTCAGTAAGTACGAAGGTGTGTTAAAAAAATATGCTGTGTGCTTATATAGAGCTCTATTGAATAGGGCAACTTGCAATTCAATAAGGCTGTTAATCCTATTTTTATAAAGAATGTCAGCAATAATGATGATACCTGTCAATTAGATGTGATATCAACTGAAATACTGCAGACGTCACTGTGTGTCTTCAGGGAGGTGCAGAGATGATGGATCTGTAAAATGACATATAAATGGTTTGTAATATTATTTTTCAATTAATTTCCGAATCACTGAAAATATCCTTTTTAATTGGCATACACAGCAAAGTAAATGCTAATCATCAATATATGGCAAATGCATTGTAAAATGTTAAAACGTGTCCTAATATAATAAATGTATTTAAATATTTAACTGCTTCTAAGGTCCTATGCCTGTTAAACAATGAGCAGTAAAATAATGATGAATTCATGAATGAAAGAATACATATGAATAAAAGAATGTAAAAGTTTTATCACTGTAAAATCTAAACAGGTAAACATGTTTTTGTAAAGAAGGTTATGAGCATAGTATAGATTGGTGTGAACCCCTTTTTTTGTTGGTTTAACATGAATGAATCAATAAATCAAGATATGATGCGGAATTAATCAATAAATGAAGATATGATGTTAAAGTGTAATTAGTTAAAAAATCAACAGCTATATGTATTCCTTTTTTTCTTTCTTGTAATTATTGATTCATTTTTTAAGTGAATGCCTTAAATTAATTAAGCAATATCTGTCATCAATGGCCTCCAGAAAATACTTAATGCTATATTTCTAAAAAAATCTAATCACTAAATCATATACCTGTGAATTTGATGTTCTATAATGTGAAATCCTGCAGAGGCGACTCCTATGTTCCGGCAGGTGAGAAATCTGTAAAATTATGTAAAAATCATATTTAATTTTTTGTTTGAATGAATGTATGAATCATTGAAAGTACTTGTTGTCCTTGTCATACATGCATCTAAAAAGAATTTAGATATTGAATTGCTTACAATGTCCTATGCATTGTGAAATAGACAATCTATATTTTTATAATGAATTGTGATGATTGATTAATTAATTAATTAATTAATATTGATTAATTCATTCATTAATAACATTGATCAATGAAAATGAATAATCCTTACAGCCTTATGAAATTGCGATTCAGGCAATTTAATAGAGCTGTATATAAGCACAGAGCATATTTATTTTGATAAGTGTTTTATTTACTGAAGACCTTGCTTTTGGATATAAGTTCACTAACTGGCAACTTCTGTAATAAAAATATGCTCTGTGGTTATATAGAGCCCTATAGAATTTGGTAAATGTCAATGTACTAAGGCTGTTAATCATTTTGTTGTAAAAACAGCATAATTAAATGATATACCTGTGAAGGTGATCTTATTGCAGATCAAATGCTGCAAACGTCACTCTGTGTAGTCAGGTGCACAGATGATCAAACTGTGAAATAAAATAAAAAGCATTGTTAATGTTTGTATGATGTTTATTGGCATACATGCAAAATATAAGTACATTCGCTATAAAATGTAATAAAGTGATAGAAATATTTAAGCGGTTTGAGGATCTTATTCCTTTGAGACAATGAGCAGCAACTGATAAATATTATTACACTGTAAAATCTACCTATTTTGTGATGCATTTTAGCACATTTTATTTTATATTCTTTAAAATACATCTTTAAAATAAATGACTAATTAAATAAGTAATAATAATTAAGCATCAACACAACAAAATAAGTGCATTAATAATGAAGGCTGAAAACAGAAATATAACATCAATGCAATAATTAAGCAGCAACACTGAAATGTAAGTGCAGTGCAAAATGTACACATCTTTTCAAGCATTTGAAAAAAAAATGTTCTTGTTATTACTTATAAATGATCAATAAAGTAATAAATGAACATTACTAATCTTTTTTTACTATCCCTTTTTTACTAAATTTGTTATTATGACTAATTAATAATTAATTAATGAACATAAGTAATGTTAAGGATTAATGAAGTAATATAATGAACATTAATAGTTAAGCAGCAACCCCAAAATGTAAGTCCAGTGTGAAACATATATATTTTCTGATCAATTTTTTTTATTAACTTTCTTATTATGACTAATTAATTAATAATTCATTAATGAACATAACTAAGTAATCAATGACTAAATATATTATAAAGAGTTAATCAATAATGTAATCATAAAGATAGTGATAATTTTTTTTTTTTAGCATAATGATAAATAATTAATAATTAATACATTAATGTCCATTAAAAATGAATTAATCCATTAATAAACATATTTGAAATGGTTAATGATTAATATTTTGATAAAGTACAAATATTGCAAAATGGAGTAATGTACTTTTTTTTTATTAATATTTTTTTTAATAATTAATTAATTAATTAATATACTTTACCTATTTATAATAAATAGCCAGCAATCAATATCCTGAAGAGCTAACAATTTCTTTGGATTTTCCGGCAGCAGAAAATGTCCAGTCAGACTGTCATCACCTGAGGAGAAAGTGTCAGCAGTGTGTCAAGTGTGCCCTATATATAGGCTGCGTGCGCGAGCCAGAACTGTTAGTTTAGACAGGAAAGCCTTTGAGTGGGGACAACTATTATATGTGATTCTTGCATACACACACTCAGATACATTAGTATTATAGAAATATATTATAGAAATAGAGCCTTGTATATTCAGACGCTAATATCACCACTACCTGTTGTATGTTAATAAAGCCTATAACTTATACGTTTCCAGTGTATTTGGAGTTTCTTATAGCAATCAGATGTAAGTTATCTGGTCGGGATATATAGTTAGAATTCCAGTATAAATAAAACAATATTTAACAAAGTTTATCATGTCCAAGGTTAGTAAACAGTATGTGACTGAAATGTTAGCCGTGTTTTTCTTAAAACCAAAGTCCAAAGCGCTGAATCAAACACATCCACAGGTCTGCTAACCTGGCCATGGCATTGGCTGCTCTGTGAGAGCTTTGTTACTCTATGTACCAAATTCTAGTTAATGTAGATCTACACCAGACATCTCCTAAGGAGCTTGTGAGTCACTCGCATTGCAAATAATTGAGGATTTACTAGAGATTTAAAGGTAAGTGATGGATAAAATAATAATTATGTGGTTATTTAGTAATTAGAGGGCTCAGCACAGAGATATATACATATCTAGATAGACATAGAGATGGTGCTTGTGTATGGGTGTGTCTCAGATACATTATGGTGATTACATGGTGCTAACATTTGCACGGAACAGGACAACAATATATTTCTACTGATAAGACATGTAAATGGACAATGGGTATTTATTAAGCTATTTTAAATCTATTACCTGTTTTGTATTCTGTCCTGGCCCTCTCCATTCTTTACTTCTAATACATCCCCTATTTTATGTATCTTGTCAAGCAGTTGAGACCCTTAAAGGCTGATATTACCTCATTACTGCTCAGTGAGTTGCTATTTGCATCTTTATACTTTGCTTGTCTTGTTTGGCAGTTGATCCATAACATATAGCGGAAGCCTTATAAGACCATACTGGAGATTATCAATACTGCATATAATCACATATAATGTGCGGTAAATAAAAAATATTTTTATACTTCCTATAAACAAGTTTATAATTATTAATTACAGTTATTTTATAAAAGAGCACAAAGAATGTTTGACTTCAGTGGCCCTTTAGGACTAGAGGATGAGAGAAGTCCCTTTTCTTATGTACTGTAATAGGATCATGAGAACAGTTGTAACATAAAGACTTGTCAGGAGGATCTTGATATGACTGGAAGTTCCTTCTAGTGACATCTTATAAAGGCTACGTATTGGGGTATACAGGTTGACCTAGTGTACGTTGCGCCCCTCAGTACGATTCCGCAGTAATCACTTCATAGCTCGGGTGACATGTGGTACTAACTGCATCTGGGAATCTGATAATATTTGTGGAATTATTATACCAAGATTGCCTTTGTTGTAAACTGTAATTTAAGGCATATAAATGTGTTTACCATGGGACCTCTATCCTAGATAATCTTTCATACAAACCGTAACATCGATCACATGGCTCCTGTAGGAAATCCTATGAGTCAAAATTCCACACGTGTAGCGTGTAATAGCAACATTAGGGCTCACGTGGGATTTGTTATGGGAATCATGTAATTGAGCGCTACATACGTTATAATATATTTATATTCCAGATAACTTATCATGGAGGTCCAGAGCAGAGATAGAGATGTGGACATATCAACTACAGAGGAGTCTCAAAGACATTTCAGAGTTCTATTTCTCATTAGTTATTTCAAATGAAGTCTCTTATTACATACCAAATGTTATCCGCCTATCATTCTTTTTTTTTTTGTGTCAATCATTTTTATTGTCACTTATGAGAACACATCATATTTCCATATCTTTAGACTTTCTCTGCCAGGGCTCGCAGGCCCTTTCGTGTTATAAGAGCATAATACATAAAAGACATATTACATTTAAATGTTTCATTTCAAGTTTGTGACATTCACCACCTCTTTTTCCTTTTTCTGTTCCCCTTTTCCTAATTTTCCCCAACTAGCCAAATTAGTCTTTGGAGCCTTCTTGTTTAGGCACTTTTATTCACAGTCATTGTACTCCATGGATTATCAGTTCCCCCCTTGTCTCCCTCCCCCCCCTACCCCATTAAAACCAGTTCAAACTTAAAATAAACATACAACTTCAATTGGACTGTTGGCAGCTATTAATCATCCTAGGGAATCCGACTTCTTCCCTCCCATGTCGATTTCCCCTCTGTAGTTTTACCTCTCAGGTGCAAAGAATCATTGGGCATATTCTCCGGTCCAGCTCCCCCGTCCATATTCTCTCCCTCCCCCCCCCCCCCCCGGGACGGCTTCACCCCTCAAGCTATCTTTGTTGTTCTTGATATGTGACCCAGGGTCCCCATATTGTCAAAAACTTGTCCATAGTATCTGCTAATATGTGAGATATTCTTTCATATAGCATAATTTGACTTAGTTTATTGGATATCTCTAATGGCTCTAAATATTCTGCTTTCCATCTCTTAGCTACGCTAAACATATAAATTGCATCATTTTGTTTTGGGTAGCCGTTAAGGCCTTCATGCCCAAGCCCAGCAGACATACCTCCATCTGGGCCTGCAGATCCGTTTGAATGATATGGGATGCCAGACGTGCACATTCCTGCCACATCTTCTGGGCTTTGGAGCACGTCCACCACATATGAATGAACGTGCCTCTTAAGTTACAGCCTCTATAACAATTAGGATTCTGCCCCCCACTCCACTTTGCAATCCGGTCTGGGGTTATATAGGCCCTATGCAGAATTTTTATAGACGTCTCTAACAGACTATAATTTAGTGAGCCTCTTGTAAGTTCAACCCAGGATTTTTTCCACTGGGTTAATTCCCAGGTGCTTCCCATATCCTTCTCCCATTCTTTCATAAATTTGTCCCTGGGTTCTATTTTTGGTTTATTAAATTCTGAGTAAAGCATGCCTAGTATTCCTCTTGTTAAGGGCGCTGTACTGCATAGTTTCGAGAACCAAGTATATTTCGGGCTACCCAATTGTTTGATCAAAGAATTCGCTAGATGACTAATCCTGCAAAAATTGTAATGTTCCTCCAGTGGAAGATTGTATTTATCCCTCAGTTGTACATAGGAAAGAGAGCCCCCTTCTGCCACCCAGTTCCCAATTCTGCCTAAGTCTCTAGACGTCCACCATTCCCTAGACCGTTCAGATAACGGAGTCCGGAACTCCGGGTGTGGTAACAGGGGAGCCAAGGGGGAGAACTGACCTAGAATCCCATGGTGTGTCTGAGCCCGTTTGCAGCACTGCAGCGACAATCTGATTATCGGGTTTTGTGGCCTTCTCAGCGCCGCCAGTGGATCTTTTAGCCAAATGACTTGATCCCATGTGTAGGGTTGTAATTCCTGGTCTTCTATGTAGACCCAACCTGGTTTATGTTCCCAGGGATGAATCCTAGGAATGATTGCTAATTGGGCTGCACAATAATACTGTATAAGATTAGGGCATGATAGGCCACCCCAACTCTTATGTCTAGTCATTATCTGTTTCGCTATTCTATGCGGTCTATATTGCCAAATGTATTGGAAAATTGCTTTTTGGAATTGTCTTAACTCCTTTTCCGGGCATCTAACCGGTAGGGACCGGAACAAATAGAGAATTCTTGGTAACAGGTTCATTTTTACAGAATGTATCCACCCTGTCCAAGATAGTTTTTGTTTGGACCATGAGTTCATGTCATTCTTTAATTGTTTGATAAGAGGTTCATAGTTAAATTTGTAAAGGTCCCCCAAGTTTTTTGTAAGATTGATCCCTAGATACCTAATATGGGTCTTTGGCCATGTAAACTGATACTTTTCTCTCAAAAATGTCTCCTCTTCCTGGGTTAGGTTCACCGCTAGTACCTCTGTTTTGGTCGCGTTTAATTTAAGACCTGATATCAAACCGAAACTGTCGAGTATTTCAAATAAAGCCAGAATCGATGTTATGGGGTTGGTGAGTGTACATAACACATCATCCGCAAACTAACTGCTTTTAAGTTGTGCTGGACCAGCCTGCATTCCCCTTATCTGAGTAGATGTCCTAATTTTCTGGGCCAGCGGCTCCACTACCAAGGCAAATAGTAGAGGGGAGAGTGGGCATCCTTGTCTAGTGCCCCTCTGTATATCTATAGTTTTATTATTCGGACCCGACAATTTGATTCGCGCCCTTGGCTTCTGATAAAGTGTTTTAAGCAAGTTTATAAAAGTGTCCGTGAAACCAAATTTTGCCAGCACCTCCCATAAGTAGGGCCACTCTACAGTGTCAAAGGCCTTTTCTATATCAAGGGCCAACATGCATAAGGTAGAATATTGTTGCTGGGCCATATAGATTAGATTAGCTACCTTGCGGATATTGTCCCCCATCTGCCTGTGGGGAATGAAGCCTACCTGGTCTTGGTGTACCAACTTGGGGAGAAATCTTGCTTCTCTGCTGGCCATAAATTTTGTCAAAAGTTTTAAATCAATGTTAAGTAATGAAATGGGCCTAAAATTTTTCACTTCTAGTTTATCTTTACCCTCTTTTGGAAAATAGATTAATTCGGCTTGGTTAAATTCCGCTGGGATTGATTTGCCCTCGAGAATATAGTTAAAGAAGGTAGTTAAGTGTGGGGTTAGGGTGTGAGAAAAAGTTTTATAATATTGTGCAGTAAATCCGTCCAGGCCAGGGGACTTGCCCACCTTCGCCTCCTGTATAACCTGTTTCACCTCCTCCAGTGAGATTTTGGAGTTAATCAAACAATTGTCCTCCTCTGTCAAGCTGGGGAGGTCACATGAATGTAAAAAGTCCCTTATGGGGGCCTCTCCTGTTGAGCCTTGGGAGGTATACAGCTTGCTAAAAAAGTTTTTAAACACTTCCTGAATTTTCTTAGGGCTCGATGTTCTTTATCCTTGGGGGTCTTTTATCTGATACATTTTTGATTGGGCTATTTTATTTTTCAGCTTGTTGGCCAGCATGGTATCTGGCTTGTTCGCCCTAGCATAGAACCTCTGGCCCATAAATCGCAAGGCTCTTTCAGTCTTTTCTGATAACATTTGATCTAATTCAACTCTCCCTAACTCTATCTGCTGCCGTAACGCCATTGTCGGATTTTGTTGGTTCATCCTTTCTAGCGTCGTAAGTTTTTCTTTCGCAGTCCTTTCTTTTTGGCTTTGTTGTTTTTTATGGTGGGCTGCGATTTGAATACATGTCCCTCTAATGCAGGCTTTATGAGCCAGCCACACCCAGTCTGGAGTTATACCTCCAGTCATATTTTCTGTAAAGTATGAGTCCAAAGCCGTCGCTACTCGATCTCTCAGATGAGGTTGGGTTAATAGCATTTCATTCAGTCTCCATCCCCTGGCGCCCCCCAGGACCCCCCCAGCTGAACTGTGAGGCGTACATAAGAATGGTCTGACCAAGGGCACGGGTGTATCTCTACCCCTTCAGTTTGATCAATTAGGTTTGTCCCCACTAGGAATGTATCTATTCTCGAATAATCACTGGTGTACCTGGGAGAAAAATGTATATTCCCTGTCCATAGGGTGGCTCTCTCCATATATCTGTCATCTGCAATCTCCTTAATTGGGTTTGTATTAGGTCCAATTTTTTGGAAAACTTGTCTCCCGAATACGTCCCTGAACGATCCAGTGCTGGCTTAATCACTAAATTCAAGTCCCCCCCTAAGATGATGTGTCCTAATTCCTGAGTCCCTAGGTAACGAAGTAGTCGCAAGAGACAATTATGAAGGGATGAGTTTGTAGAATATAATGATATAAGTGTAATTCTGGTATCATGTATTGTGCCTGTCAATATAACAAAATTCCCTTTCGGGTCAATTTTCTTGTTACTAAGAATAAAGGGGAAATCCTTGTGCAGCAGGATAGCCCCTCCCGCCTTTCTTGAAGCCTGTGTGGTAGCATATATGTTAGGAACATTTTTATGCATATACTTAGGAACACTATTCAGCTTGAAATGAGTTTCCTGGAGGAAAATGGCTGCCGGATTATGGATTTTGTATGTTAGGAAGGCTTTCCTCCTCTTGAAGGGTGAATTGAACCCCCTGACGTTGTGAGTTATGAATGTGTATCCTACTCTAGCCATCCGTCCCGGGGAAAGGAAAGAGCATAAAAATAGTACTCACTTTTAAATCAGGTGGTCCACGGACAATGGAAGAAGCTGGCCCAAGGGTGACCCTTCCTCCCGCACCTTTGAGTTGTAGATATCGATTCTTTGTTACTGCCAAAAAAGTTAATAACCAGAAAATAACACAACATTTTCAACTAAACTAAAACTTTCTGTGTGTCTTAGGACACCAGTGCTCATTCCCCACCATCTTTGAAGATGTGTCTTTGCAAGTCTGGCCTGAGAAGGGAGGACCTTCCCTGTCTCCGCCATGCCAGTACGAGGAGTGCACAATAGGTGGAACTACACTAAATTGCTGTGTTATCCCGCCCTTAACGTCCTTTGTTTGCTCTGCTGCAGGGTCCCACCTTTTAGTCTTTCCCACTGCCCCTGCCCTTTTCCTCAGCTAGTTTCCCCCCTTCTATGGTAGCTTCTCATGCTCTCACCCCTCTGCTGTTTATTTCAATCCCACTTGCTACTAAAAGTGTTGTTTGAATGGTATACCCCCTTAACTGTTTAGGAATCTATTAGCAAGGGAGACCCTTTATCCTTCCCCGCTTCCCTTTGGTAAAGATTTCTGTTGTCCTCATCTCTCTTCCCTTGTATTCCTCTAACCTTGGGAAATTTCTTGTTCTAACTAGATTAACCGTTTTTATGTCCCTTAATGTGTCCCTTCTTTGTATCCCTGTCTTCATTTTGTCTTATACTCAAGATGAAATGGGAATTGCTATTTTCAACTCCAGCAGGGCCTCTAAGTCCTATTTTTAGTAAAAATGTATAATAAGTGTCCCTCTTTGTTTCCGTTATATATTAGAATTCAGTTTTTCTTTTTTTTTTTTCATCCCAACAATTCCAGTTTTTTACAAGGCCTTAAAAAACATATCACTTACCTTTTCCTTCGTTAAGCATGATACTCCTTCACTCCTTGCTTATAGTCCTTACTCTGTTAAACCGTAGAGATACATTTCTTTCTATTAATTTAAACTTCTCTCTATCATTTCTACCCTCCCAAATTCTAATTCTAGAGAATATGCTGTTTTCCCTAGTTAAATATTTTTGTACCCATAACCCCATTGACTAGGCCCTTTAGGTTAAAGTCTCTATATCCTTAATAGTCCATGAATCGGGAGTATAAAGTCCTTTTGTCTTCTCCAAACAGTCCAGATTCCCTATGTAAGGGTCTGGCCAGTTCAAGATCTCCCTGTTTGTAATCTCGGAGGGAGTTCTCCTGCTATGGGCCCTTTTTTGCGCCTTTGCGGGAGTGGAGTGTCTTGCCACTGCCTCTTTGGGTTCCTTCGTGGAGTGTTTTGTTGCTGCAAGTCTTGTTCCGTTGCTGTGATCAAACCCAAGTTTTGTAGTATTTGCATACACTCTTCTAGTGTTTTGAGAGAATAAGAAGTTCCTTTCACCTGAAACTAAAGTACAAATCCTCATCTGTATGCAATCTTGTGTTGTTGTAAAACTGCCAGGGCCGGTCTCATTTGTCTTCTTTTCAAGAGGGTGTTGGGAGACAAATCAGCATATATTTGTAGTACATATATAATGGATATAAGGATATAAGGCATGAGGTCCGTCACTGCTCTGGGTATCCCCCTCAGTCTCAAATTATGTCTTCGGCTCCAGTTATCCATGTCCTCTAGTTTCTCGGCCATCTCTGCCATTTGTGAGGAGTGTTCTGTTATAGCTGATCCCATCTAGTGCTGAGCTTCTCCAATATCATCCACCAGAGTTTCTAAGAGATGGATCCTTTGGCCCAGGTCATGAATCTCTTTTTTAAGCTCATTCTTGACTTTGTCTAATTTACTTTGCATAAGATCAGCTATTTGTGCCATGGACTTTGCTGAGATGTCCATTGAGGTATTACCAGTTTGTTCCATCTCTGATTCCGGAGGTCCTGATTCTGCTGGGTTATTATCTGGGGCTTGTTTCTGATTGGCCATGGATATTTGGAAGTGGTCTTTAATATTTTTGGAGGGTTCTGACCGTTTGGGCTTAACCATGTTTCCGGCCCAGAGGTTGGTCTGTATTATCGGTGTCACAATTCTTTATTTCTATTTATATCTGAATACAGTGCTTTGGCAAGCAGTGACAGCCTTGATAGTGGGGCAACCACAGTGTAGGATTCCTATTATTTACTGTTCCCACATTATGTAAAAATTCTGGGCTTCTGTGTGGGTCATGAGATTATGGTACATTTGTAGAGTAAGTAGGTGGGACCCGGGCTTGCAGCAGCGTTTTAAGACATGTTTATGATTGCCTCTGCCTCCTTCTCCTCTCTACTGCACCCTTCCATTAGGGCCAGGTTTCTTTTTAACAGCCCTTGATTGTTACAATACAGTTTTGCAGAGGTTTATGTCCCCAGGCTGTGAGCAGTATCTCTGCTGGTTGTGTTTTTTTTTTTTCACTTCTGAGTGCCTGTGTAATGGCAACTTATATTGTGTCCTTATGGGCTTCGTGTGTTACAGTGCCTGCCCTCTTTCCTATCCAAGGTCTAGACTATTTACATTTATTTATATATCCAGGTCTCTGTTATTATACAGTTCTTGTGCCAAGGGTGAGTCAAAATGGCTCCACAATGAGGCCTATTTCTCCACTCCAAGGTATGTAAAATGGCCGCCGCTCCAGCCACGTGTGAGCCCCTGGGCAGACCCTTTTAGCTTGTATGGCGGATGACGGCGGCGTCCTAACGGATCTTTCCCTTCTGCTACTGTCAGACCTCAGAGTCAGCGTCTCACTACCTCTACCGTCCCTAGCAGGCTGATCTGCTTTGGGTACTCACGCTTCCCTCTCTCGGTTGGGGACTCACCGTCCACTTCTCTTGCAGGTAGTTGTGGACTTGAGGTGTCCCTGGCTCCTCTTTTAGTTGTGAGGTGCAGAGCTGCAGTGGAACATGTCTGCCTGCTCTGAAAGTTGAACACGCCCCCTCCTTCGACATCTTTTGATAGCTTGGAGCCTGAGGTGTTGTGGTTATTTATCTACTAGGGGTGAGGAAAGAGGTGCAGAGGATTTGATGGAGCTGTTAGAGTTCAACACCTATGCCCTTCCCCTGCACAGGCTGAAAATCAGGAAGTTGCAAGCATAACTGCAAGCCCTGCTCCTGACGAAATGTTAATGCCCCTCTCATACATTCAGCCTTAACCATGGTATCATGAACGCCTCCAGAGACCAGCAGCAAAATCTAGACTTCTTTTATGCTAATTAAAACATTGTGACATGTTTCTGCCTCCGCCTATCATTCTTAACCTGTCTGCAGATGCTTGCATCCGACATGACACCTCCAATCTCTATCACAATCTCTCATCTGTACTTTCCTTT
Source organism: Discoglossus pictus (assembly GCA_027410445.1). Lineage (NCBI taxonomy): Eukaryota > Metazoa > Chordata > Amphibia > Anura > Alytidae > Discoglossus > Discoglossus pictus. The sequence goes on along the minus strand of CM050166.1, from coordinate 7,845,068 downwards.
TAGTTTGGTGCATGTTCATGTACAGAAAGGCACATACAATAACTAGCAGACATAATATTATATTCATATGTATGTGTCCATGTTTTGCAGGATTAATTCCTACAGGACAATGGCCATTTTGTCAGCGCTGTCTCTGTCATTTGTCGTCCTACTGATTATTAAGTTCCTCATCTCAGTCTGGACACAGAAGAAGCGGTCTCGTTTCCTGCCCCCTGGACCTGCCCCATTGCCTCTGCTGGGGAACCCCAAATATGTTGACAAAAAAACTGGCTGGAAACATTATCCAGAGGTAAAGCAATGGATGCTGGGTAATGGGAAGATGGCAATATCTGATTAATATGAAAACAAACAAGTGCTGTGGTCTGATGATGATTTGAGATTACTATGTTTAATCGATCAATGAAGAAAAAGATACCCACATTTTGACTCCTCAAAGTATATTCATAAATAGTTTAAGGAATAACAGTTGTTAGGATTGGCTTGCTACAATTGTAGTTATTTACTCTAAATAAAAAATATTTCCCTCTCCTATTAATTTGATTATTAGTGCACAGTTGAAACATAGACAAACAACGGTATGGGAAATAATGTCTCTATATAGATCACTAGTCACACGTCATCTAGCATAATGTGTCCAGTTATCCTCATCATCAACCTGCTCCTTAGCCAAGCTGGCTAAGAAGCAGTGTCTGGCAGGGGAAGTTCCACTGCCATGTGAGGCCATAAAAGTATATACGTTTCATGGGTTTCAAATGTTTGGTAAGAAACAGGCAGTGATTATCAGAAAAAGATGTGATATATAGATAAGTTCAGTGTACTTACAAAGTTATAGGCAGGAGAGTAAATACCAGCACACCCAGAGGAAACTGATATTACCAAGTATGCAGAGGAAATTAATCTAGGTGTGGAGTTTGATCTTCCAAAGGAAGCACTTTGTGCTGGCTTGCATCACATGGTGGGGTTTGAGTTTACAACTGAATCAGATCACAAGGATATATAGAGAAAGAGACTACATATCCCTGGCTTCTTTGCAACACAGCAACCCCAGAGTATGATACAAATGTATCTGCTTTCTCCTAAATGGCCAAAACGAATCATGCTAATCTTAACAGGGATTTTCAGGAGAGTCAACTGACAAAAGCATCAGCTTGCAAATTGAAAATATTTAGCAAACATCAGGGTGGATTTGTGAATGTTTATTTTGGTATTTTTTCATGCAACAAAATGTTTGTATACACTACTGATTTTCCTCTATCAGATGCATTCATAATCCAGGAAACGTAAATATTGCTTTAACTCTCAGTGGGCTGTAGATGGAGTGCTCTGCTCAGTATCTCCCCTACCAGGTTTCTTTAGAGTTTCATCTTCCTATTTAATTTTTAGTTTATTTTGCAGGTTTCCTTTATGTGGTTTGACCTTGTTTCCCTGCATACAGGCAGGTTTCTGATTTGTGATTGGTCCTATAGAACACCAGTCAGTATGTAACCTAACCTGATACACTGTGTCCAGTTCTACTTATCATTAATCTACTCCTGGCATAGGCCGGGGTGGCTATTCATAAGTCTAGGAAGGGGTGTTTGGCTGGGGAAGGTCTACTCCCTTGTGAGGCCATATTTATGGACTGACTTTGTCAACTTGGAGGGTGTCTGAGATTACTCCCAATGGGCTGTAGATGGAGTACTCTGCACTTTATCTCCCTACCATAATGTATTTACTCGCACCCTCCTCAATTGATTTATACTTATTTTACAGTTTATATTTATTTTTTGGTTTGACATGTTTCTTCCCAGCTAGGGAATAGACCATGCTTTTCTGGTTGGCTCATAAGGTCACTCATTGTTGGTCCTGTCCTAATACTGTATAATGTGCCCAGTTCTCCTTGTCAACCTGCTCCTGCCATTAGCCAAGTCAAGTGTTTGGCTGGGATTTAGCATCTTCTTGATCCGGGTTTACTACACTTTGCCGCAGGACTGTCCTTTCACTTAACTTCCTCTGCCTCAATCAAGCAACAGACTCTGACAAATATTACCCTTTATCGCTACCTAATAGCCACCCTTTAAACATACAGGTCTGACACACAATTTGTGGGCCATACGAAAATGTTGCAAAGTGATTACTTAAAATCAATTGGTTAATAACAGCATTATTCATAATTAGACAAGGAGTACATTAATGATTCCCCATATCTTGACAGCTGTATTAACTGGCAATTGAGCCTTTGCTCTGCCTACTGAGGAAAATACTGGTAGGGCTGTGCTGATGAAGCCAGACATGCTGGTGCTGATGAAGGCAACCAAGCCAACTTATGCTGATGATGTGCTCATTATGGCTCAGGATCCAATAAATCTTGAGCTGGCAAAAGAGTGCTAAGAGGTCTATTCAGTTGCCTCATCAAATCAGATAAACTGGTCCAAGTGCACAAGCTTTCTAGAGGGTTCTCTACAGATAAACTCATTGCCTAGTGTATTCTGCAATATATAATGGGAGGCAGATGTTATTATATATTTGGAAATCTACCTGTCCGCAGCAGACTCTTCAGTCCCGGACAACTGGACAGAGACATTTCCTCACTCATCTGTTTGGATGAAGGGTTCTTGCAAAAATGCTCTCCCTTAGAGGATGGACTCCAGTGATCAATCAGCTCTGGAACTGGCTGATCTGTCCAACCTTGGGTTCTTCAGCTGTATCCAGGAGAACTTGCTGTACTTCCTCTGAGTGAGAAGGCATTGGCTCTCTACAGGTGTAGTAGACCTGAAGTGGTAGCTAGTGAATGGAGGGTACTGGGGTGAAAATAAATCCCCCCCCCCCCCTTTCCGGTTCCAACATACAGTTATCTCTCGATTATCCGGCACCTGCAGGGATTGCCTATTGCCAGATAAGTGTAGTCTCCGGATAAACGAGAGTCACGAAAAAAAGCCTAAACAACCCTAAAACCCCTTGAAACCCCTACTAGCAACTAAACTGAGCCACTTAGGAAGAAAAACTATAAGAAAAAAGTTATAAAAAAAAAATGTGGCGTTGTGCCGGATAATCAAGAGTTTTTTGCAAACGGGGAATAAAGGCAGGTGCCAGTTTCTTGAGAGTCACAGTTTGTTGAGTGCCGGATAATCAAGGTTTGAGAAGTTTGACAAGGAACACCCCTGAAAATCCAAGCTAAATTAACATAAAATTCATAATTAGTTGTGGCCAATCAGAGGCAGGAATAACAATATAACTGGTTCCCTCTCACTGGTCAAAGCTGCACCGGAAGCACTGGAAGCAGCTGTGACACTGACCGCTGATTGGCTTGTACACAGCTCCACACAGCTCATTGGCTAGGACCCTCTGCCTACATATGTGCCTTGGGAGTGGATATCACACAAGATATTTCAAATGTGAATTACAAATATACAGAATTCCTCGATAAAATGATCTGATGAGACATGCTCAGTTAGACAAACTTAAACCATGTGATATCCCACAAAAGTCCATATAAGATATTATTATTATTATTATTATTATTATTATTATTATTATTATTATTATTATTCCTTTATTTGTAACTTGCCAACATATTTCTTAGCGCTATATACAGGGGTAAGTTCAAGTCACAAACAATAACAATATTCACACAATGTAAAAAAATTGAGGGCCCTGTTTTGAGCTTAAAATGAAACGTACACACAGACCTTTCCCTACAGTGCTTAGCAGGACTGAAAACTCTAAAACTTGCAACCTTTTTTTTTTTTATTCATTGAATTTTTATTAGATGGAAATTGCATAAAGTTACAGATAATATATACCATAAGTCTTATTTACATCTAGAATATATATACATTCATTGAGTATAAATATACTTCCGTACACAATACAACATTAGCTTAATTTAAGTATATAAAACTGTTCAATCTATAAACAGATATCATTCCCTACAGACTATCGCCATTATCTGGTGTTATTATACCCTATTGGAGACAGCGTTGTTAGTGCTTTAATGTATTAGGTAGTCCGCATGGGAACCACCTCCGTTCATATTATATTTTATCATCTTCCAACATTTTAAACATATAACTATAAAACAAAATTGGTGACCATGGTTACCTACTTTACAAGATTAGATATTCCCGCCGATCCTTTACCGTATTACCGCTCTTTCTGAAGTAGCCGGTCCCCCTCTTTCCCGTTTACACTATCTTGGGGTATAACACCAGTATCTATCTAATTGGTCGTTCCCTAAATTTCAACCCCACACTTCATTAAATGTATTCATTGTATCTTCCAAATAGTGGGAAATTCATTCATTTATAGCGATATAATCTAATTTATCCAAGATGGATTGAAAATGTAGATCCCTCTGTTTCCACTGTTTAGCTATATGAGATTTGGAAGCTAAATATACAAATTTTAAGTAGTCTATTTTGTGCCTGAGAGCGTGACGTCACCGGGATCCCCAGCAAACAGGTTTCTACAGTTTCCTGTATTGGAACCATGAACATCTCAGAAGCCACTTGAGAGATCCCTGTCCCTAGGACATTCCCACCATGTAAGGATAAATAAACCGATGGTCTTACAACTGAAACACTTTGGGTCTACAGAGCTTGTCCATTTTGCTATTCTTTCAAGGGTAAGATAGGTGCGGTGTAATTCTTTACGTGCGGTTTCCAGTATGCTATGATTTAGAGAGCCTCTATAGATATTCCTGTAGGCGACCCTCCATTTTTCCTCCTCCCAGCATTTTCCCATATCTGCCTCCCAAACTTTGATATAATTATCTTTAATTGATAACTTTGGCGAGTTGAATATATTATAGATTCCACTAATTATTCCCTTTGCTGTAGGGTTGCTAATGCATATGCGAGACAACCAGGTCCCCTTAGGAAGACACTGTTTTCTAATCAATGTCTCAATAAAATGTGTAAGTCTGCACACTGTGTAATGTTCCTGTAAGGGGAGATGGAATGTGTCAATAATCTGTTTGTTTTCCAGAAGTTTACTTGCTTTTATCCAATTCCCTAGCCTATGATGATGTTGAACTAAGACCTTTCGGGGCCCTAGGATGATTAATTATAGGGGTCATGGGTGAAGGATTTAATAACAGGGCGTGGTTTCTCGCCCACTTCCAGCATTGTAATGTATGGTTTATAACTGGATGTCTCAGCTTGTAAACCCAATCAGGGATTGTATCCAGCAAAACGAGGGTGTCCCGTGTCAGTGGGTTTAGTAAGTGATCCTCCATAAAAACCCATGCCGGCTGATGATTAGCAGAGTGGGTAATTGGAATGAACGAGAGCTGGGCAGCCCTGTAGTATTTTCTTAAATCAGGTAGCGATAACCCCCCTCTAGATTTATGTTTAAACAGTAGGTTTTTATTAATTCTTGACGGTTTTCCAAGACAAATAAACTTGCATACTTTCCTTTGGAAACCATTTACCTCTGAGAGAATAATAGGCAGAGGCATGGATCTGAATAGATAAAAGAGTTTTGGAAGCATATTCATTTTAAATGCATTAATTTTACCCAGCCAAGATATTGGAAACCTGCCCCATTTTATCAGGTCTTGACTTAAAGATTTCAATAATGGGTGATAGTTTTCCCTATATAAAGTTCCCAGATTAGAAGTGATTTTGATGCCTAAATATTGAATATACTTGGAAAACCCATTTAAAACAAAATCGTTCCCTTAAGGATTGTTTAAGAAGTTCTAGCATGGCAATAGTAATTGCCTCTGTTTTGTCCACATTTATACATAGCCCTGATATTAGGCCCAAATTTAGCAAAATCTCCATAAGTGCATCTATGGAGATGGCTGGGTCCGTAAGAGTACTCAAAATATTGTCTGTAAACATTAATATTTTATATTGATGGAGACCAACTGAAAGTCCTTTAATTGGCGATTCTGCTCTAATAGTTTGTGCCAACGGTTCCATCGCCAGGGCAAATAGCAAAGGGGAGAGTGAACAACCTACAACCTTTAATGGCTGAGTTGAGTTACATAGCAAACTAAAGCCAGACAAAGCTGTCTGCACTTTGGAAGCTTTCTGTGTACTCAGCAATTGAAAGGTTTCAGATCTACTCAACCTGTATCTTGTTTTTCACCGGCTAATACAGCACCAACCTGTGCATAATAAAGGATGGCTCCAAGTCCCATGAATACCTATACAATATCTCATATGTGCAAACAGAATGGGTAAAAGCAGCAATGAACTGCTCAGTAATATCGTTGTCTAATATAAGAGATATTTGCTTCTTAATTAAGATCCTTTTATTGTGTCCATTAAAATCACCAAAACCTTACATCATTGACAGGTACCCTTAAAGGACGTAAATAGTTCAAAAATAAGAAAAAGTTATAAATCATATTTTAATTAGAAAAAAATAAATGTTGATACCTCTGAAGGACTCTGGAGAGGGGTGTTTACATTTCTGGAGAGCTATTGTTGTAGTGAATAATGCAAGGTGCCAGTGAGAGGGTATGGCTGTTGTGTAAATATCAGTATTATCCAATTATGTTTACAATATATCTGTTCACTGACAGCCAAAACGCACAACCTCATCATTCAGCATTCAAAATGTGATGCAGCCAACACAAAATGGATTCCTGAACTTTAGGTTGGGGGGGTTGAGGTTGAGGGGGGGTGAGGAGGGGGTTGAGGATGGGGGGGTTGAGGATGAGGATGGGGGGGTTGAGGATGAGGATGGGGCGGTTGAGGGGGGAGGATGGGGGGTTTAGGGGGAAGGATGAGGATGGGGGGTTGAGGAGTGAGGTTGAGGGGGGGTTGAGGATGGGGGGATGAGGAGCGAGGTTGAGGTTATGCAGGGTGGTTGAGGTTGAGGAGGGGGTTGAGGATGGGGGGTTGAGGAGGGGGTTGAGGATGAGGGGGTTGAGGAGGGAGGTTTAGAATGAGGAGGGGGGTTGAGGATGAGGGGGTTGAGGAGGGAGGTTGACGATGAGGAGGGAGGTTGAGGATGAGGAGTGGGGTTGAGGAGGGAGGTTGAGAATGAGGAGGGGGGTTGAGGAGGGTGATAAGGGAGGGGGAAGAGACACAGGGAAGGGAGAGGGGAGAAGAGACACGGGAGAGAGAGGGGAAACACAGAGGGCACAAGAGGGACACAGGGGGCAGCACATTTTGCACCCTCGGTTTATACTCGAGTCACTCATTTTACCCAGTATTTTGTGGTAAAATAGGTGCCTCGGCTTATACTCGGGTCCGCTTATACTCGAGTATATACGGTAATTGGTTAGAGAAATGTCCACTGTTACTGTATCTGGGTACATAAAAACATGAACACTGCTTACCTGTAAATGTTTAAAGTACTCCCTACTAAATCAGTGGAGGCTCCATGAGCTATAAATCGTTATATATTCCCATAAATAACAATTCATAATTATTGTATAGAAATATTCATAAAGTTGTTAGTATATCAAGGGGACACATTGATACTGATTATGAAAAATTACACAATCTCCAATAGCATTTGCTTGAACTTATACACATTTTTATATCTTCCTGCAGCTCTGGAAGAAATATGGCCCCATGTTCACCATTTGGAAATTGACAGAACCTGTTGTGGTTCTCTGTGGTTATGAGGTGGTCAAAGATGCCCTGGTCAATCATGGCGAGAAGTTCTGTGCACGCCCGGTTTTACCAGTGGAAGATTTGCACAATAACGGATTAAGTAAGATGTTCCATTACAGCTCTTTTACCAACACTAAGATGATACTGAGTGGTACTGGTGTATTTTTAGGAGTCAGGGTTTTTATCGTCACATAAAATCTGATAATATAATGTGTTACAACATGACTGACAAAAAGCCGGAATGCCACGTGTGATGTTTAAAACCGTCAGTTTATTGAAAAATTGTTCAGTCATTCAGTCATGTTCATCTCCAGTGACCCTGCAGCACTCCAGGTACATCTATCAGCCACTCCTCCAATGAGCCCCCTCAAACTCATGTTCATTGCTCCGATAATCTTAGCTATCCATCAACACATTTGCATTACGACCAAAACGAAAAGGAAAATTGTGCATTATCCAGTATTACATATTATCCCAACTATTTAAGAGACAAAAATGCTTATCTGAAGCGTAACAGCCCCATTAAATTTGAAGCCCGTAGCAGAAACAGGACATCCGCAAAGCCTGCATGCTTGAAATTCTGCTGCTTTACAGAGCTATTAAATTAAACCATGCCGCAAGCTATGGGCCGTAGACGTAAACTCATAATCCATTCTTGCACAAGTTGGATGTGCAGCCTGAACATGATCAATTAGTCAAACCAGTAGTTATGGGTTTAGAGGGAGCCAATGGTAAAAGAGATCTTCATCAATACGTCACTGGAAAATGGAGGTTAGATTTCAAAGCCTTACTGGTTTCAATTACGAGTTTTGATCAGACTTGTATTCCAGAAATAATGCAATATTAATAAATCAGTAAATATGATATTCTAGCCCATGCAAGTTCCATTAAATGTATTAACATATTGATTTCCAGGATTGATATAATAGGGAAATTAAACATAATAAAAAATAATTTTATATTGCAGATTTGCAAGCTTGAGAATGTTGTGCTTGGGAAAGGTTTGTGTATGTTTCATTTCAAGCGCAAAAACAGGGCCCTCAATTATTTTACATTGTGTGAATATTGTTACTGTTTGTGACTTGAACTTACCCCTGTATATAGCGCTAAGGAAAATTCACTCTCACACACATCATACGTTTTGTGTTGTTCTGTCCAGGTATTGCTAGTGGAAATAGGATGTGGCGCGAGCTCCGACGTGGCACCTTAACTTCTCTGAGGAATCTTGGAATGGGCAAGAAGTCCATGGAGGATCGAGTGCTGAAAGAGACAAAACAGCTCCTGGCTGCTGTGTCTAAAACAGGAGGTGAGCATATAACATTATACAGAAGAAAATAAACGTGCAGGGTAAAATATAAAAAAATATTTTTCTCTTTTACTTTTATAACAAAGCATAAATTTCATGAGGAGGGACCAGCTGGACCAACCAATGATTGGATCCCAATTAATAGGCCGTCTACTCTTTCTGTGTATAGGTGTTAGGGATTCCGCTTGAAAGAGACGTCAAATCCCTGGAGTTCTCCTGCTTCAGCTCACAGGAACAAATCAGTTGCGACTTTGTGTTATCTCAGTGCCCAGCATGCCAGTTCATGCTGATCATTCATGGAGAAGCAGGTCCCTTTAATTAGGATAGCCCATCATTCAAGAATCACTTACTGGATTAGTGTAGAGACAGACTGAGACTTTATTCTCCTTCCACAAATATTTTAAAGCAGCACAAAAGAAGTCCACCCAAATGTCCCCATCATCATTCTCCTCCCTGTATGAGGGGTCTGATTTCTTACTGTGACCTCATCATCCTGTTACTAGCCTATCAACCCCTCTGTTTTCCAGATACATCAGGGCTTGGGTTATCTTGTTAGGTAATCTCACACTTTATGATCACACATGGTAATTCTGTGAAGTTATTTGACTTGGATTCCACAAAAGGACTAGGGAGGGTTTTGGGTGGAATTCCATTCAGAGGCCTAAGACATACAAATATCATATAGTATAAACCATTTTTGCCACCTACAAATGGTGCATATCACATCACATGGTAACCCCAACATTCATTATTGTGGCCCACATTACATTACAGATAAATACAACTTGTCATAGTCCTTAAAACAAGGTGTATGTCCATTTTAATAGCCTTTAATATTAGCAACCCAGTGTGTTAGATTCCCAAATAACAGGGTTGTTTGTGGTGTTCAAAATCAGGCATGACACAAGGTTTCCTTCAGGATCTGTGGAGGGCAAGAATGTAGTTCCAAAATGTAGTTGCAGGATTCCTGGAAGCTGGACTGGAGCAAAGTGATTAAAACACCTTTTCCCACCCTACAGAAATACAGCTGACAAGCTTCTATACTTTCAAAAGGGGTCATGAACTTTATTGAAACAAACTGAGGCTTTTACACATGGTAGAACAAACAGTTTCCTGTTATATAATTAGTCTGGATGCCAAGAAGCAGAAGTAGCAAAAGAAAGGTCAGCTAACCGAATCACTTTAATTAATGCTGAATGCCCCCATGGTGTTAGTTTCAAAATGGGCCTCTTACAACTGTCCATGCAAACAACAATTCAAATGTTTCCTTTACCATATGCACTGAACATCCAGTCACTAACTGCTATTGTTCCATTCTGCACTTTATTAGATACATTAATATTTTACTCTCTGTCTTGACAGGAAAGGCCTTTAACACCTACAATGTTCTGGGATGTGCAATATGCAATGTCAGATGTTCAATGCTATTTGGGAAATGCTTTGAGTATGATGACCAGGAGCTACTGGAACTCATAGACAATATTAGAAAGCATTTTGGAAACTTCAACTCATCATTTCACCAGGTGCAGTAACAACTTATTTGGTATATTATACTTATATGGCCTTAGATTAGGGTGACCATGAACTCAGTTAAGGCCTAATGTCCTCTATGGATTATGGTGAAATAATCTGCACTCTTTTGTATTGACTACATTTTGACTTTCAGTGTGGAATCATTACATTTATACAAATATGAGGAAATGTATATGTAAAAATATGTTTTAGTTCAACATTGGAAACTTTTAGAAATTACTTCTTAGCTGGGTCTCCAAATAGTAGCTTACATGACAGTGTAAATCACATCTACTATAATGAATGCCCTATTAGTTTTTTTATATTGAGTTATGAATTAATGCTTATGTTTTAATTCCCTCTATTCGACTCTGAGAGTCTGCCATGGTGGCACTCTCCTCTCATATCAGAAGTGCATTTATAGGCTGGGAAACTTCTTATTTCAGTTGCACAGCAAGATTTGTAAATGACCACACTGACCAATAAGGAAACTGGTATCTCTGTTTATTCAGGATGAGAGATTGTGTCTGTGCAGGAATCAAAAAAAGAATACTCCAAAAAAAGATCTGTAATCACTTCAAGACAAAGAAATACAGCCAAAAGTATAAATACTAATCCACAAATGGATAATGACTTTCATACAGATACACAATATGAAATCCAAGTTAATATATTACAGACGGCTAAACAGAACTGTCTATACCAAAACCGTAGATAACAGCATAACACAGAAGCCTGCTGATCATTGTCCATAGGGGCGTCACTATCGAATCATTTCGAAACAAACTTTAACAACAATACATATCATCTGCCAGTCTCATACAGAGAATAATCCCCTTGTGTTGACTCTGATATCAGGTAAGTAAATATGACTGTTACAAATACGTTTGTTCCAAATAAACAAATAAACTCTATCATAGCACGATAATATACCGTATTCAATAAGAAAATACTACAATTTAGTTTAAATTACCTGTGAAAAAAAGAAATTGTATGGGTATATTTACAATTTGGCCAACAAGTTTATTAAATTGAGGGTAACAACGACGAAGTTAAAAAATAGAAAGACGCCACAGTACGTTGAAACGCGTCAGGCATAGGCGTATACACGCACGCGTGCGTCATCACGCACGACGTCGTCCACGATAACCAGGAAGTAACAACCATGCAGCATTAGCGTTCTGAGCAAGCAGCATGGCACTGGTCAGATAACTCAGATACCATAGAGTATGGTTGTCTTGGAAGAATCTAAGACTATTTTTAGGTCTCTAGAAACAATAGGAAGTCAGCACAAATGATGTGATTTATGATTGAATATCCTCATATTAAATTAGAGAATCAATAAAAGAAATTATAGCCCATAATAGGGTTCTATTCCACCTATATCAATATAAGTGTAAAGATTTTACACAAACAAATAGGTGAAGAGATGTTCTGAATGTAGAACGTGATATCTCCATATATATTCAATCTCATATTTTATATGACTACCTATTGATCTCCTAAATAGTACCTATCTGCTTACCATACTATTCTTTATAATTCCATCTTAGAAATGTCTGTACAAAATAAATTTCCTACTGAAAGGTGTGTATAACAGACGTTGTACAACTCTGGTACTGAGTTACCTTTAGTGGAAGATCACAAATTCTCCTTAGGGAGAAAAGAGAAAGTATCACATCTCTATACACTGTTTATAAGTGAAGTATATCACTATCCCTCAGAGGAGTTTCTTCTTCTCTTTATTGTTTTTAAGTATTTTTAATATTCTATTTTTTAACTTCGTCGTTGTTACCCTCAATTTAATAAACTTGTTGGCCAAATTGTAAATATACCCATACAATTTCTTTTTTTGGGATTATTTAGTGGAAAACACTACAAGAGACTTACCTCCCTAGGATTTAATATACTTAAATTACCTGTGCCAACCCAGTGATCTTCTGGGCCAAACAACAACATGACATTTAAACGGCTTTGGAATGAGAGCCTCACATTCACATTGTTCTGTGTATTAGAAAATGCAATACAGTTTCACAGCATGGTGACCATCCCCCTTATACACTGACACTCTCTGAGAGATGGAAGGATAGAGATAGAAACTATAACTATGTATTTGGGATAATAAAGATTTTCCATGTTTGATATACGTAACACATTTAATGGTCACCGTATAGGCCTTCTAAACGTATAGGCCTTCAAAACATTTCAATACATTCTATGAATTATTTATTTAGAAATCGTCACCATGGGATGTGCCTAGAACTAGAATCCTAAAATAAGTAGGACACATTCCTGAAAATAGGAAAATACATTATTAGTGTGATTTCAGTAGAGACAACATATGATTCATATAGATGGTGTGTCAACTCTGAAATATATTGGCCATTAAATGACCTGCTTATTAATTTTATATAATTTCTCAGGTTCCATATGTCTTTTATGTCTCTGTAGCTCTGCAATACATTCCCGACTCTACTCTACATCCCAACCATTGGGAGTAGGCTCTTGAAAGGAAGCTTGTATCTTGAATCCTATATCCAGAAGCAGATTGATCTCCACAAACAGGCTCTGGATGAGAGCTCTCCCAGGGATTTTATTAACTCCTTCCTGATAAAGATAAAAGAGGTACGGTAGCTTTACCGATCCATATAATAATGATTCCTTCTAGAGTAACCACTTAAAAAAATGTCATAGATATATTTTGGTTCAATTATTTTCAAGTGTCTTCCAGATGAAGAAGAACCTTTTGGACTTTGCTCTATAACTTGCATATAAATACTCCAATCTATCACATACCCTGGTCAGCTATTTTTTCTATACAACAAATATGGCCCCATATGGATGTATAATGTTTCGTTTTTGTAAATCATCATCAATATAACTCAGATTAGATATAATGGTATTCGAATTTATGAATATAGAGTCTGGTCATTGAAGTTATAATGCAATTAACACTTTATTGTTATTCACATATCACGTACACAATACACAATACTGATTATCACATATATAGCTGTCGTAATTGCGAGTTTGTGTGTAACGCTCGCAAAGTTATGGGCTTGCGTATGCGCATAGGGCATGCCGTGGTCTGCAATGAGTGACTGCCGAATGCGCTCATCGCGAGACCCGCAAGGTAGAGATGGGGAGAGGCTTCGAACGGCTTCTGAGTAACGGGCTTGCGGGCTTCGCAGGTTTAACCATTTTTTTTCAAGCCGGTAACTCCTTTGCTGTCTCTTTCCCCGGTAACCTCCCCTGTGTTTCTTTCCCCCCTCCCCTTTGTCCTCCCCCTCTCCCTTGCCTGTGTCTCTTTCCCCCTCCCCTGTCTCTCTTTGGCCCCCTCTCCCTCTGTCTCATTTGCCATTTACGGGTTTGAAAACATTTGCATGCTTGGGGAAATTGAGCAATTGAAATGTGATTTTAGATTAGCGGGATTGAAAACTTTTTTTTTCAAGCCAGTAACTCGGAAGCCTTTTCGAAAGCAGTCAAAAGACTCCAATGGAATAAATAAATTAGGTGTGGGCTACAATGGGCGCCTTCAGCCTCTCAACATAATTGTTATACATATTTTTATTCCAGAATATGGATTATTTAACTTGCAGGTGGATCATGCCTTCTGGGCTGATGAATTATCAGGCTCGACGGCCGCGCAAGATGTGGTGGCATTGGTGTTCGGGCCCTGTTTAAAGTGTATCTCGTTTTGCTATCAATGTAGATGAATCATAAGCCATGTTGCTAAGTCCATTGTAAGCCACATAACCTTAATATACTGACTCCAATCTTGTTCAGAATCTTGTTTCCTTGTCAATGGGAGAGCACATTAAGACCTGGGTGCTGAATGGCCCAGTAGCATACATGGCTACTAATCAGAAGCCATCCACCTTCTGCTACAAACTGATGGATGTCTGCGGCCTCTTGATCACTGAACAAGTTGCAGCAATACACACTTATATATGGGACCAGGTTGGTCCTCCTTACATGGGATATTTTCTTGCTGTAGGATTTTGCTGAAGTTTCCTAGCGACAACATTGCATTCAGAAAAACTGTTTTAGTTTTGATGATGAGATATAGCCTTCATGTGTCGTTACAACCATACTGCCTTTGCAATATGATACAGCACCCAGAAAAAATTGATTGGTGTCAGTAAGCCCAACCAGAAATGCCAGAGTCCTGTGGAGAAGCAGCTCTGAGGCGACATATATCAAATCCTCATGCAGATCCAATTATATGCCTTCTATACATGAATATCACACACCCATACCAGATACCTGTACCTATGAGCCTGGTTATGTTACTCTATGTTTGGTGAGTCATGCTTTAGTAATAATTCAATGTCTCCATGTTTTTATAGGAAGGGCATAAATCAAATACATATTTATGTGAAAAAGGACTTCTAGCGATAATTAGAAGTATATTAGGAGCGGGGACAGATACTACAAGATCCAGTCTGAAATACTGTTTAGTAGTCATGGCCCATTTTCCCCACATTCAAGGTAAGAACGACCCCATTCCTTCTCATATCTACACAAGGATGTAAGGAGAAGTAACACTGCTATGTCAAAACATGTTGCTTGAACTTGCCTTTTCTTTTCCTTTGTTTTGAAAAAAAATATCCACTAAAATGTTATTATTTATTAAATTATAAGAACCCTTTGGATTAGTCTTAGTACAATGTGCAGCCCGTAGAGGGATTTTATGCCAAGTCAGGGTCCAGAATTCATATTTTTTGAAAAACACAAATATTTGAAAACATATCGCTTATATAGTGACAGACATCAAAGGTCCGGAAGAACGTTGATAATTAGTTGTTAATTAATTAAAGTTGTCTGTTTACCTACTAACTGCACTGCTTGCAATATGAGGTCGGGGAAAAACCCTGATCAAAACTTGGGATATATAATATTAACATAGAAGTGTTAGCACACGTAGGAGAGGCTGGAGGTGGGAGGATATGCCTTTAATTTAAAATAAAAGTCTATCCTAAGATCTAGGATTTGACTTAAAAGTGATTTGTGAGTAAAATAACTGTAGTGTAGATATATTTATTGTAAGGCTCTAAAGTTTCTGTATATAGGGGAAAATGAGGAAACTCAGACATTAAACTATAGAAAGCGTAAACCATCTAGAAAGAGGAGCTGGCAAGATATAACAAGCTATATTCATTAAGGCATAAAAAAAGGCAAAGATTAATGTCATGCAATTCAAAGATCAAGTTTTAAACATTATTAAAGTATACATTTTCATAAAAAATTACTGCTGTAACAGTTAGTCCCTGTACCAATTCCAAGAAGTGTGGACCTCGATCTGAATTTATCAAGTACATCCAGTAGAAACATAAATGATTTATCCATATGATGATGCACACCCTGATAAGATTTAGTAAGATTTTCAAAGATTAGAAATGAAAAATGTTGTTTCTTAAATGTACAATAATTCTAAATCTCAAATCTTCTTATGGTAATGGAGAGTCCACTAGAGTTCATCTTTATCTCTCTTTCAGCTCAAGTACAACAAGAGATAGATAAGGTTACTGGGTCAATGCGCCCACCTGGCATTATGGACAGGCCACAGATGCCTTACACCAACGCTGTTATTCATGAAATACAGAGACTCCTAGAACTGGCTGGAACAGGTATTGGTCATGTACCAATAGAGGATGCTCTTCTACAAGGATTTATTATCCCAAAGGTAAGGAATTGATGTAGGCAAAAAATTAATTAAGTAAATATATAATTAAATTATTTCATAAAAGCAAAATGTCTGCAGCCACTTTCTAACCTCTCTCATAATGCTGCAGAACAAGGCTTTTATTACCAATGTATTACCTATAACCAGACTTTTTTAAGATTACTATGAGTAATCTAATAATTACTTATCCAAGCAAGATGTTTTGTATATATATATTATATTCTACTGTGAATTAACTGTTTGTTTGTAAGGTTTGCACACTTTAGACATGAGGTAGTATCCCATTTAGTCTCACCTCTTCACCTGCCTATACATTTCTCAGGCGGTTGCCCTAATCGGTTTAATCTGTGTCCTCACCATTGCCGATTTATATTATTAGGACTTCCTGGATGCATAAAGTCCGCCATATGGCCATTTTGAAAGTTGTCTAGACTGCAGTTATATTGATACTTTCTGCTTTCTGCTACTTCAGTGAACTGTCACACTGAATCACAGTAGCTGAATGTCCCCACCCTGTATAACAGTTCCTTGTCCAAGTAGTAGATATGGATGAATCGTGACACAGACCGAGGGATATGAGATGGACCTTGGCACTCCAAACTTGCTTTGGTAATATCCAGATGATATGATTTAGACAGGTACAAACCTCCCTGAAATGTAGGACTTGAAAAATAATTAAATAACGAGGACCTCAGCCATTATCAACTAAATTTGTAGTAATTTAATATCAATTTCCAACTGTAACAGTTATGGGCTTGACAGATCAAAGGTCTTGCGGCAACGGAATTCAGATTTCGACATCCCATAGGGTTTTTCTTTTTAAATGATATGGAGCACTAAAAAAATTAAGTTTAACATAAATATCGTATACAACCGCCCTTTAACATCATAACATTTTAATATGGATTCTATGCAAAGTGCAAAATCAGGGAAAATACATGCTGCTTAATGATCCTTCTTTGTTTCTCTGAAGGCCTTACATCTTGTATGCTATCGAGTTGGCTTACAAGAGGCACACTAGGCATCTTATCAATTTCTCACAAGGATGTAAACAATATCACATATATAGTTGTGAGCGTACGAGTTGTTGCTAACGCTGCGGGCTCGCGTAGCGAGGGCCGCGGCTCGCGCAGCGAGCCAAGGCCCTCGCGAAGCGAGGGCACTGGGCGAGGGTCTCAGTTGCTGGCATGGAGCGCCATAGGCGCTCCATGCCAGCACCTGAGGACCTCGCAAAGTTCAAGTCGCAACCCAAAGAGCACGACACACACATTACGACACTCGCAAACAACATACGACACACGTTCACACACATTACGGCCTCGCAACACTCGGACGCTACTCGCGAACATTACAAAATTAAAAACACAATACATACACACACCACATACATACAAAACTTACCTACAGCAAGAGGTAGCATCCAGGACCTCAAAAATGCAACTTACACCTTCATTTCACTCAAAATAAAAGAGTTTACACACGAAAATATTTGCTAAGCGAGAGAAACAATGGCCGCCGAACAAAACGAAAACGAGGCTACACACGCAAACACCATAAGAGACACATTACGACCTCGCGAACATCGGACGCAACACGCAGACATACAAACATTTACAACACAATAAATACACACAACACACACATGAAAAGCTTACCTACAGCAAGAGGAACCATCCAGCACCTCCAAAAAACAAGTTACACCTTCATTTAAATACAAAAAAAACACTTTACACACAAAGAAAATCGCTAAGCAAGAAAAAGAATGGCCGACGGACAAAACGAAAACGAGGCTACAGCACTCTCCACACGTAAAACACCACAACACACTCGCAAAACACCACACGGAAATCGAAAACCACTACGAGGCACCAACGGAAAATCCGCTAAGATGGACAACATATAGAAACCGCCATTTTACGCAAATGCGGAAGTACACCACTACGCTAACGGTTTAGCCTCGCGCACGCACAGTAGTACACTGCACACATTCACCATGCTTATAGAGCAGCTCCACAACACTAATGCTGCACCAACATCAAACAAGGTTCACAGCTCTTCAACACAATGCTTCAAAATAGGTAAAGTATATTCATTTATTAATTGATTACATGTTTACTATTACACACAAAACATTAGCTCACTTACAATAACATTGCCGTCATTTTTTGACGGGCAAGTCGCTAGTCCTGATATATTTATAGGCACTTTTGATAAGATGACAATGGGAGATGCTGTTCTTATCCATAAATCCCTTGCTTTCCCACATACTGAGTAGATACATCATACTTGTTGACATATTTAAAAATATTGTTTGTTATAAATATATAAACTCCTAATACAAAAAAATATCTAATATTGTTCGAATAATATGTTTTGTGATTTAATAGCATGAATGGTTAGGTCATTTAGAGAGAAGGATTGGAAGATGCTTCTCACAGATAAAACCAAGACCTGACAAGATAGAAGCACTGCCGGGGGAGCAAATAGTAGTTATTTTCCAACTGGCTACTAAACCCTCTGCCCTCTGGCTTCTGTGCTTAACACTCCACTGATACAATAATAAACAAACAACTATTGATCGCCAGTTTCTTTTTCCAACTTTTCAACGTTTTTCATATGAGACATAGCTGTCTTTTGGTTCTATATCTCGAACCACACATTCTGTATTTCATCCTTTGCCAATTATGACAGTTAGGGAACTACAAGGTTCAATTTTGTCGCCTAGTATTTTTATCAAATCTCTCCCCCTTATCAGACATGTCATCTTCCTTTCTAATTTAACAGTCCAGCTGCCTATTATTATTATTATTATTAACTTTTCTTCATAAAGTGCCAACATATTCTGTAATGTTGTACAGGCTGTACGAACAAAGAAAAATGAAATATTAACAAACTGCAGAAAATGGAGGGCCCTGTTTTGAGCTACCCTACAAGATTGAAAATTATCTACTTACAATCTAAAGGGAATGGAAGAGGCAGAGACCTGGGGAATAACAGATAAGGGTCTGAAAGGACCTTTGATTAGGTAGGAAGGTGTGCAAAGTTAGAAAGGTCTTTCATTTAGTGGGAGAGCAAAGGGGTCTGATAGAAAGTCATTTGAGGTAAAAGGCTTTAGTATGTAATATGTTATTTGCCCTAGTGATCAGGTAATATAACCAGCAAAGAAGAAAGTTAGATGAGAAACACTGTTACAGAGCACTCTGTGTGAGGAGGAGGGAGGGTCATATACAGGCACTGAGAAGATGTTTCCATGTAATAGGAGGCAGTAGAAATGTGATAGGGAGGGATTATAAAACAGTGGTGCTACTATGCACTTTACTATATTTACCTAGCAGAAGTTTTGTGTCAAGCACATGGGAAAGTGCTAAAAAGGTAAACAGGGTGGCTAGGCTGGGTGGAGTGGTGGCATATTAGGATAGCATACACTGCTGTTTGGTCAGGTGAAAGGGATTTCCATGCCTCTATAAATTGAATCTGGCTTGCGGTGGATCAGAGTTATCCCAGAACAAGGAGGCCAAAATGGTGTTTTCAAAAGGCACTAAAAAGGATTTATTTGTTCCTGGATGCTCTAAAACTACTAAAAGTTAGCAACATGGAACAATGAGATTCTACTGTTCCCTTCTTCTTCTTCTTCAACCCTCTATATCTCACATCTCATTTACAAGTTTTTTTGATCTGCTCACAACCTGACTTTGTTCATGACACTCCTGTCTGCTAGGGTTCTATTGCACAATTGCTAACCTTTGGAATTCCCTACCTTAGGTTTCTTAAAAAAACACACCTACAACTTATACAACTTACAAATATCAATTGTCCTGCAGGCTCACCATGACACACAGCCACCTCCAAACTACTATGAATTATGATCCTCACACTCCGCTCATTTACACTCAGTCATCTCATGAACATAGACTTCTACTTTTTCTGTATGTGTACTTACTATATTTAATGTATGGATAAAATGTTGAAACTTTATGAAGAAGAAAGCTTTTGCATAATTTCCATTAATGAATAACACAAGGCACGTAGTGTTTATTAACCTATAATATAAGAGTGCTCGAGCATTTGGGATCAGAGGATCCAGAAGTACATTTGGTTTCTTAAGTAGGCTGTACTTCATGCAGTTTAATGGGCTATGAGTATTATGATGGTCTTTCACTGTTATTCTTGAATCATTCCACATCAGATGTGACTCCTCAGTATGTTTTGTGACTCTGTTCTCCCTTCCATGACAGGGCACAACAGTTCTTCCATCCTTCTCTTCAGTTTTGTCTGATCCATCACAGTGGGAAACTCCTGATGAGTTCAATCCGGGGCATTTCTTGGATGAAAATGGGCAATTCAGGGCAAGGCCAGCTTTTATGGCATTCTCTGCAGGTGAGAGCTTAGAAAATGTGAATCTAAACATGATGTCTTTAACATGTATCAACATTGCCTACCACTAAATAAATACTTGGTTTCCTGTATGCATGCTTTAATGACCTCAAACCACACCAGAAACTTGCATTTATGACTAAGTGGGAACTGGACCTAGGTAAGGAATTGACAATGGGTACATTCAGGGAGGTGTGCTTTAAGTTAGCCAAAGGATCTCTCACTTGTAGCCTCTTGGAAGTCTCGCTCAGGGTTCTTCATAGAACATACTTTACCCCTTCTAAAATGCACACGATTAATCCTACATTAGAGGCTGCCATCTGCTGGGGGATTATCGTCACATATGGCGGCATTGTAAGTACAGGTTTTATGGGGGAACATAACTCAATTATTTTCACAATTAACAGACTCTCTGATAATCCCCACAATGGAAGTGTGCCTACTCAGCGTCCATGCAACAAACTTATCTTCTAGCCATGACACACTTTTCCAATACTTCATGTTAGCGGCAGAATACATTTCATTATGATCAACGAATGATTGAATAATTGACACATAGTATACAAAATATGTATCCCACCTTTCTACAAATTTGGACCCTGTGGCTTGATTCCTCCTGCAGTATTGCAATTTAGGGTGGCCGGGGTTGTGGATGGGCTGTGGAGTCTGTGGAGGAGAGCCACGCTGGGATCCAAGACCCAAGGAGAACTGTTATAAATTTTGATGGTAACCATGCCAGATCTGACCTTACCCTTCCCCCCTTCACTTGTTTTCATCTGTTATGTTTTGGTTGCTTTTAATATCATCGAAATGTTGATAATAGGAAAGTCGAAAAATTGGAAGGCAAACTTATCGTCCTGGATCCGGAGTATCTATTTTTCTCGTGACTTGTTTCTTTGGCACCACATATTAAACAGTTTATGGGTGTGGGCAATGACTCTTTATGGACAATCCTGCGTGCTGAGGTAGAATATGAAATATAACTCTACTAGCGACTTGCCCTTAAACGGCAATAAAAAGGGAAGCCTGGCAATGCTGTTTGCCACACAATGGGACCCTCGCCCCCTCTACTTTATTGGCCTTGCGATGAGCGCCTTTGGCGTTTATCATGGGCCTCACAATGAGAGCCTTTGGCCCTCATTGCAAGTCTCTCCCCCTGTCTACTTCCTCCCTTGTGTCTCATTTCCCATGTCCTCTCCCTCCTCTGTGTCTCTTCCCCCTCCTCTCACTCCCCTGTCTAATCCCCCTCCTCTCACTCCCCTGTCTCTTCCCCCTCCTCGCACTCCCCTGTGTCTCTTCCCCCCTCCTCTCACTCCCCTGTGTCTCTTCCCCCCTCCTCTCTCTCCCCTGTGTCTCTTCCCCCTCCTCTCCCTCCCCTGTGTCTCTTCCTCCTCCTCTCACTCCCCTGTCTCTTCCCCTCCTCTCACTCCCCTGTGTCTCTTCCCCCACTCCTCTCCCTCGCCTGTGTCTCTTTCCCTCCTCCACTCCCTCCCCTGTGTCTCTTTCCCTCCTGTGCTTTGCACATGCGCGTCTAATGGCTTCATGTTGTCTTCAATAAAAATCTTGAAATTATTATTTTTTTATCAACATTGGAGCTTCTTGCAAGGGGAATCAAAGACAAACAAAAAATGATAATGTTTAAAAAACGACGATTAAAAGAATATTAAGAACATAAATGATGAATGTTTTAATCACCAGTTTTCAATCTCAATTAGACTGATATTATTCAACTTCATTTTCTGTGATCTCTAATACAAGCAGAGTGCAATAGAAAGCAACTGCTCACAAAATGTGACTTGTAAGGCCAGCGGCAAAGTATAATTTGATGAATATCTATCACACTAACACTTCATTAAGTATAATGTCTATTGAAGTATATGAATGCAAGTATGTCTCTGAAACAAAGATATATTTTCAGAATAAAGTCCTAAAGTTGGAAACAAAGGGCCTCATTAAATCCCATTTGCCTTCATACATCTTTCAAGTACACGGTCGAAATCCAAAAACCGTAAACCATGCTTCCAAATGTAGCATTGCAGGGCATGATCATGATCAATTAAGCAAGCCTGTAAATGACAATTTAGACACAACCAATGGTAAATAAGATTGTCATCATGACGTCAGTAAAACATGGCATTTATTAAAGTATTTTAAAGTACAGTAGTATGTTTATATTTGCTATTGCAGTGTTACAAACAGGTTTTTAACCCCCTTGCGAGTCCACTCTGGTACTCGTCGGATTTTTGGCTACATTGGCCATATACGGGTTTGAAGGCAACTGAGGTCTTGTTGGATTCTTGCAATTTAATAGCGATTTGCGATTTTAGAGATTGTAACATTTACGACCTTTAAGGCTTCAATTTGGGTCAGACTTACGATTTTGACAGCTCCGTAGGAATGTTCAGCTCGCAATTGATTGCGGGTAGCTGGAAGAGTCCAATTTATTAGCAGTAACTTTTGCTGGCTACATTACAGGCTTCAGTAACTACAATTTGGACAATTTAATGAGGCCCAAAGTATCATAAGTCATGAATGGAATCAACACTCAAGATTGTGTATCTTATCTGTGTATAATATGAAGTTACAAATTACAAAGCTCCTAGCATACAGAGAGAACCACTTTGCATTTAATGTGATTGTGTGAGTAGATATGTTATAAGAAAGAAGGAGTTACTGTTCTAATTTCTTCAATATAATAAAACTAGTGACTTGCCCATCAAAAATGACCGGGAAATAAAATTGTAAGACAAGTAATGGTGTTTGCCACAGACAGTAAGTGTTTTGGTCGTCCTTCGGCGCTCATTGTGAGCCTCTCTGTTGGTGTATTTTTTGTTGTCAGAGGCGCTTTTGCACTTATTGTAAGGTCCGCAGTGATCTCCTTTTGGTGCTTATTGCAAGCCTCTCCCCTGGTGTAGTTTGTGTCCTATTAGCACTGTTGGCGCTCCTTGTGAGGTGCGTGGTGATGGCCTTTGTCGTTTATTGCAATTCTGTGGTGTTTTTTTTCTGTATATGTATTTTTTCATGATAATTAATTAATTAATTAAATCATAAGTTAATATATTTTATATATTAATTTGTAATTAATATATGCATGAAGCAATGTGCTGAAGAGCTAACAATCTGTTTTGATGTTCCTGCAGCATACAATGTAGATTTGCAGTGTTGTTGAGCTGAGGTGTAAGTGTCAGCAATGTGCGCAGTGTAAATAGGCTGCGTGCTCGAGTGGAAGCCATTAGTGTAGCTGTGTACTTCCGCATTCTGTAAGTTGGTGTTGTAAAATGGCGGTGATTGTGTATGTGGTAAGTGGGTGTGGATGATTTTGCAACCTTGCTAATAGTGAATTTTGTACCTCGTACAGGTTTGTGTAAAAGTCGTATGTGCTTGGTGGTGTTTTGCTGGTCTAGGGGTCGTGTAGCCTCGTTTTCGCTTTTTTCTGTCGCTTTGGGGATTATCGAGTGTCTAAACTCTGTAAATTGGACTTAAATTGAGGTGTGCCTGACTCCCAGATGCCCCCCCCCCCTTGCTGTAGGTAAGGTTTTTTTTTTTTTTCTGTGTGTATTTTGTGTTTTTTCATGTTTTATGTTTTTCGCTGTGCGCGGTTCGGCCGCTAAGTTTGTATTTTTGCGATTTCGTAATTACTTTTTCTAAGTCTTGCTGCTCGTATTTTTTGTAGTCCTTATTTAGCCATTGCGTGTTAGAGTTTTTTTTTTCAAAGTCCCTCTTCTGTGGGTGTTTGAAACCGCTTGTGAGGCGCCATAGAGCCTCCACCTCCGCAAATGCTGCCCGAACTGCGTCGCAAGGGACGCAGTTCTTGTGAGCTCGCTTTGCGTGCTCGCAAAGCGTGATGACGATTCTCAGTTTGACAACTATTATATGTGATACTAGCGACTTGCCCGTCAAAAAATGACGGTCAATAAAAATTAAATGTTGTGAAATTTGTTTGCAACACAAAATGAGTCTGCTCCCTTTGTCTCTCTTTTTTTTTTTTTTTTAAAGAAATACACTTTAATTTCTTTAACTTTTTATTTTTTGTAACTTTCAACTTATATTCACATTTTTTTTTTTTCAATAACAATATAATAATGTCTTACTTTTTAATGCATAAATATTGTACTTTTTAATGCATACATATTGTAAAGTCTAACATTAAATTTTGTAACAGGCAACTTGTATATTAAACAATCTTTCAACATTCTTTTAACAATACTAACACTTTTCAATTGATATTTATCACTTAGTAACTGCAGACTATATTAACTTTGAGTAAGTAAATGTTTTTTGGACTAACATGTTTTTTTTCATTTGTAACATTTTTCTTAAACTCTTGTTAAACTAAATTAGCATTGAATCCAGAGGAAGGCAAACCATAAAACCCCCCATTTAAACTTTTCCAATTTTATCTTAGAGGGAAAAAAATTAATTCCTTCCTGACCCCATTAACTGGCGATCAGATTACTCCCTGAATCAATACTTTTCCAATTATTATGAAATGCTTCAACTTTATACTAACAATACATGTTTGCCTATACCACATAAATATTTAACAAACTGTTTTCAAACTTTAAAATACACATATTTAACATCTGAAATTGTAACATCAAACAACAACATTTAACTCTTGCAAGACACGAAAATGTGAGATAATTTTTTTGTGGGGCCAATCATATGAATATGAAACTTTTAACCCATTCCAATATGTTTAAGGATGTTTACTGTTGTTTTTTTTTTGTTCTGTTTGTCCTTTGTGCAAATGTCACATAGAGTTTCCTAAGTGAAATAGTCGTCCCCTATTTAAAGAGTCCCCGAGTACTTACATTTTGTACTGGAAGTCAAACCACTGTTCTCTATGTTTTTTTGGTCCATTGTATATAGTTGGTTCTTGAAATATTATTTTTGTGCAATCATATTGAGTACCTTAAAATGTTGTCATGGAAATGAAACCACTGTGCTCTATGTTTCCAACACCTCATAGTAGACAATGTTTTTGGTGTAAACGCATCCATCGTCCAATAAATGACCCTGACTTTCGTTTTCTTCAACAGTCACTTTAATTTCATTTGGATTTGTGCACCTTGAAAAAGCAACATAGAGTTGTCCATGTGCAAAAACTGGTTCCTTTAAAAAAAATCCCAACAGACTTAAAAGTTTGGCCTTGTGATTTATTGATGGTCATGGCAAATGCCGTGATAACTGGAAATTGTCTCCTTTGAAGGACAAAAGGCAAACCACTCTCACTTGGAGCTAAATCAATTCTTGGTATAAAAACTCGTTCACCTCTATGGGTCCCAGTTATAATTTCTGCATGTATAAAATGATCTTTTAACTCATGCACAATTAATCTGGTGCCATTACAAAGTCCTTTTTTTAGATTCATATTTCGCAATAACATGACAATTGCACCTTTTTTCAATTGTAAAAAATGTGGTGGCATTCCAGATGGTGTTAAAGAATTAATAAATTTGATACTAAAATTCGATTCACTCTTTCTATCATCAGCCAGAACCGAATCTGCACTGTAATAATTATTTTGTGGTGCATTGATGTATTTTAAAATGTCATTATTTACATTCAAGGCATCAATATTTTTTGATGTTAATATCACTTTGTTTGCAATGTCTGAGTAATCCTCGTTATTAAGAGTGTTTAGAAATATGGCTGTAATGAGTGAGTTGTTGCAAACCATTTCTGATGGAATTTATATGGTATCATTTGGTAAATGCTGTATTTCTGGATGTTTTCCTTCTCCGATTTTAATAAGCCAATCATTGAATTAATTTTGGCCTTCAGATGTCATATTTAATTCTAATTTGAGATGTGTAAATATTTGCCACTGGCCTTGATACATGTTTCAATGATCTCTGTTCTATTTCCGTGTGGCACAACAGGTAATGTTTGCCTAAAATCTCCTCCTAACAGCATCACCTTTCCACCAAATTGCAACTTATTATCCATCACTTCTTTTAAGAATCTGTCAATACATTGCAGTGCATGACATAACATCATTGTTGCCTCGTCTATGATAATTAGTTTAGTTAGTTTAAATTTTTTTGCTTGTATGGAATTGAGTCGAATATCTGACACTGATGTTTCCAAAATGGGAACTGGCAGCTTAAGTCCACTATGCACAGTTCTACCACTATCTAACAAAAGTGCAGCAATTCCAGTTGTTGCAAATGGCATAGCTATCTGACCGTGTGATCGAATATAACTCATCAAACAATTGTACAGATAAGTTTTTCCGGATCCACCTGGGCCGCCTAGATAGAAATACCGGTCTTTGACCATTTCATCATCTGTAGCATTTGTGATGGCATGAAATGCTTCTAACTGTTTAGTATTTAAAGTTGCCAGTTTTTCTTCTGTTTTTTGTTTTTGTAGCTCAGTGTCATAATCATCAAAATTGCACAATTTTAATCCACGAGCAAACAATATTTCTTGTATTTCCAATGTTTTTAACAGAGCTATTGGTTCTCTGTAACGTTTCCAGAAGTCTTCTGACATGTTTAATGTAAATTTTTCCCACAAAGTGAAAGCATCAGGTACATTGCAAAATATGCATATGAATGCAAATTGTTGTCTCATTTGCTTTGGCATTTGACATAGTGCTGCTTCTTCAAGACACCTCTCCCATTCTGTATCATCAGCTATGAAATTTTGATGTCTTGCAGCTAATAGGAATGTATCATAAACTATGTCATTCACTGTACGTAAATGCTCAAAACTCTGTGCCCTGGGAACATGTAGCAGAAGTAATCTTAAGCTGAAACGTTCAATATCCCTTGGACTGACGGTATAAATGTGTGGTATAATTTTTTGTGCATCTCTTCTTCGTTTTTGCCATCGACCATTTACAAATACATAGTGATATGGTATCTCTATGTATAAAAATTGTCTGGCCTGTGTATCCTGACAGTTTAATTTAAACCATGCAGTAAGTGTGGTATCTTTGTCTTCACTTTGACATAATGCAAGTCTTTCATTTCCTGCAGTAAAGCAAACCAACTGACTTTGAGGCAAATGTACAGCTAAACGATAGATAGCATGTGACCGATCATGCATCTCAAATTTCAAAAGGCGCCACATTGCTTCAGGAGCATTCACATAGCGAGCATCTAAATAATTTGATAGTTCATCGTGTAAAATGGGATTTTCGTTTTCATTTACAGCACCTTGTACAACAACAGTAGCTGCAACAGTCATATCCTTTGTATATATATTTATACACATACTTAATTGATTTAATTGAAGTGCAAGCTTCCACATTGATGTGTGCATTGTACTTGATGAGCAAATGTGGATTGTATGGAACGACAAATCTATTATCAACCTTTTGGCCACGGATAATAGCTGTTTCTCCTTGTGTTCTTTTATACAAAGGATATCCATCACAATTTGCATAAGTTTGCATTTGAAATTGTTTCGGAAATTCTTTTGTACATTTTTTATTTTCCATACATGGTGAATTAGGATTCATCTCTCCACATGGTCATGAATCATTCTATGTGTAACAATCTCCCAAAGTTTGTTATATTTTTCTTGGTCTGGCAATTCTGCAGAAATGACTGAATCCACTCTCTCTGCGGTGTTCAACTTATCTTTTTCCTGCAGTATTAAAAGTATGTGAGCATGTGGCAGTCCTCTTTTTTGAAATTCAATGGTGTAAACAAATGCAATACATTGTCCAAATAATTTTTCTTTAGTGATATCATGTATTAAGGAATTCAGTTTGATTTTGAATACTCTTGCCACTAAATCTGGTCGGTCAGACGTAGTTTGTCCCAGATACAAATTTTCCTTGATCTCTGGCCATTGTGGATTACATGTGAATGTAATAAATAAATCTGGTTTTCCAAATTTTGTGACAATAGCCATGGCATCATTATACCCTTCTCGCATATTGCGAGGAGATCCTTGGAAAGTGGATGGCAAAATAATTGCTCTTCCAGCTGGAATGTCTCTGTTGGAAGCTAATTCAGCCACATAATCCATTAATCCACAATACTGTTCTACTCGTAATTTATTTTGTTGAAATTTAATGAAATTTAGATTACTGGCTTCAAATTGTAGATATGAATCAATAATCCATTGTTGAGTCAGTTTGCCTCCATGTAAAATTGGATTAAAACAGTCACGGATAGCAGTTTGTGCAACTTTATATTCCAGCATTGAAATATTAGATCTAATCCTAAATTTAGTATTGGGATAACTTTCCAATTTTAATTTTGGTTCCCATCCAGGTTCCCCATTTGGAAAGAAAATGGGATATGTCATTGGATCTAAATTACAGCTTAATATATTGATGTTGATAAATGGTTGTTCTTCATTGCGTGGATATATTCTAATATCCCGCTGAAAAGGTGGTTCACCATCCTCATTTTTAAACACCATGGCAACCTCATTTACAGTCGGTAAATTATATCTTCTTTGATCAGTGTTGCGATCCCTTTTTAACACCATATTTACTCTTGGTGTAGGCAATTGATGTCTTTCAGCATGTTCCTGTTGTTCTTTTTCCAGCTGTGCTAATTGTTTGTATGCTTGACTATATGTTTTTTTTTGCATAATTTTATCCAGCTGTTCAAAGACTATGCGCAAACGCTGTCTATTTTCTGGAAGTGTCATTCTTTGTTCCACAGCTTCCATCGTATCCAAGACATATAACTGTGCAAATTTCCTTGGCTCTCCTTCTTGTGGGTGTAAATGTGAAGTTCGGTGGTATATTTGACCTTGAACTCTGAAACAGTAAGGACCATGTCCTGGTACATTTTCTGCTAATGTTGCACCCATTGAAGCAAATGAAATTGCACTGTTATAAGACCTGATGTTTTGTTTGAAATTATTATAATTTGGAAATGTTGGATCACTCATAATACATTCTAAATAATATGGAAATGGATGTCTTAGTGGAAGTTTCACCTTTCCTTTCTGACAGCAACTAATGAAATTTCCGTCAGTAGGTCTTTCCTTTATGAAATGATAGGCCCCACAAAACTGACAAAGCACATTAAGTAACCCACAATAATGAGTATCTACTTGTACTGCAATATTAAACACATTGTCATGCATTTTTTGCACATAGATATCAGACCCACTTTCTATATGTACATTGTTGTCATGTGTGTCTACATTTAAGTCATTATGCACAATACAATCATTAGACACTGGTTCACATTGATGTTTTTGTTTACTTTCACGTTTTTTGCAAGGCCCAACAGACTCACTTTTGGCTTTCTTAGTCATCTTTCTTTTATTTAAAAGTCTCTGTTGATCTTCTTCTCTCAAGCGTTGTGAAGTTTCCGGTGTCTGAGCATCTTTGGTAACCATCGCTAAGCGATTAGTTATAATATGTGATAAGTATGCTTTGCCTCATTGTTAGACAATAACTCATTGAGTTCTATGGAGCATTTTGCTTTTATACAAATAAATGTGTAAATAAATGCTGATTGGATACTAGTTGTAACTATTCTCATATTCGCTTTGATGAAATGTAAGTATGTTTTACCGCACAGTGTGAACTGTCTGAATTACATTACAAAATAAGGTACGTTTGAGAAAACATAAAGTAAGTTGTAACCACACACTAGCAGGCTTTAATAGTTGTATTGGTCAGATGGTTGCAATGGCGCCCAAGATATATGGCAATATATGGCAAAATGATGTGTAATCAGAAGAGGGCGCCAGAGAATCAAATGAAAGGTTGGCCCAATTAATATGTGAAGAATATAAAGGAAAGGAACGACATAATGTCCTTAAGAGTATAATCAGCTAAAAAGAGTAATTATGAAAGACTTACAGCCCTATTCAATTTGAAGCCTGTAGCGGCACAGATACACCCGCAAAGCCTGCGGGCTTGAAATTCACCAGAGTTACAGAGCTATTACATTCCACCATGCCGCGACCAACGGGCCGGAGACGCAAACCTGTAAACCATTCTTGCGCATGTTGCATGTTCGGCCGTGATCATGATCAGTTAGTTTAACCCATAGTTACTTTTTTGGACTGGGCCAATGGCAAGAGAGATCGTCAACATTACGGCACTGAAAAATGGAGGTTAGATTTCAAACCCTTACGGGTTTCAATTACGAGTTACGATCAGACCCGCATTCCAGAAATAATGCAATATTGATAAATCAGTAAATATGATATTCTAGTCCATGCGAGTTCCATAATATATATTAACACATTGCCGGGATCGATATAACACGGAAATTAAACTTAAAAAAAAGTATTTTATATTGCAGATTTGCGAGCCTGAGATTGTTGTGCTATTAATTCTAATACAGTAAAAAAACAGGAACACTAGTAATGCCCAAACTGACCAATACAGGGGTAATGAAAAATCCGGGATCGACAGATGCCAAGAAATGGTTGAAACATAGATTTATTGATATACATCTAAAATAAAATAAAAAAACAACAATGGCGAGTAAAATACTATATACAGACTTATGAGTCCACCAGAGCTGATAGGGGATACACTTTTCCAGGATAATCACAGCGAACATAGAAATAAGTATAGTGCAACCTAAATATCAAGGCATATGTGAATCCTGTACCGTTTGGTGTAATTCCCTATAAGAAAAAAAGGAAAAAATACTAGAAGGGCCCACCAATTACCCTCTAACTAAGCTGGGATATAGATGCACGGGAGGGCTAGAACCTAGCTACCTACACTATATGCCCTGGGGGGAAAAAACAATCAATACCAAAGTAGTCTATCCATAAGGTGGCAAAATGGCAAATTCCCACCATTAGGGTAAGAGGATATTGAGAGTTCTCAACGGACTCCAATCCTCTAAATAAATAAAGGGAACACTGGCTCCAGGTTTAGATGAACTAGGTGTCAGAGCAACCTTCTAACCCGATATATAAGGTACCGCAAAAGTGGCTCCCTAGAAACTCAAGCGGAAGTCCCTGTGCTCACAAAAAGAAAATAAGAGCTAGCAAACAACGGAGTGCCCGCTCGTTACCCCCTTAGCTGGGATACAAAAATTACCAAAGGGGAATGTGAGTACCTATCTTCCTGAGCCTGGAACCTTGTCAGTACAAATCTGAGCAATCAGGTAGCGATCAAGGAATCAAAACAGATATACAATTTATACAGGATTATGAGAAAGTAATCCCCAATTATACAGACACCTACAAATAGTCCCCTCCCCCAGGTTGGTTAGTAGGTCATGGGCTTAACTCCCAAAGCTTGAGCAGGTGACAACTGTACGTGCACTAGCTACCAAATCTCTACAATGTGCTCAAGGTGAATACTATGGAGTCTCCCATGTAGGGAGAATCAACTTATCTCTCACAGCATGGGATGTTCACTGGTTCGGCATCCACCGTCAGCTGCAGGGGCTGACTGCTCAGAACGCCATACCTAACATCACTTTCCCTTTAATTCTAAGTACAGTAGTGTGTTGATATTTCCATTTACAGTGCTATTGATAGGACATTAACCCCCTTGCAGGTCCTCTCTAGTACCCATTGTTTTTTTGGATCTATTTGCGGGTTACGGGTTTGAACACCAGTGAATTTGTAGCAATCTAATAGCCATTTGCGAACGTAACAGATACTAGCTTTGCTGTGACGGAGTTGTAATTTCGACAGCTGTAGGGTTTTTCTACCTGTAACTCGGAGGTTGTTTGTTGGTAGCTTTGCAAGGCCAATTTAATAGCCGGAAGTCTTTTGGGCTCCGTTACGGGCTATGGTTTTACACGTTGGGGGAATTTAATAGGGCTGCCAGTATTTTAAGGCTGTTTAAAAGTCAATATAAAGTCAGTAATTCTGAGTTCTGAGATATTAATTTATATGTTTATATTAGAGGTTTTGTGAGTAGTTCTCTGCCTAAAGTGGTGTCAAGCTCTTACAGCCCAGCTTTCGCCTTTGACCTATAAGAAAAAAAGGAAAAAATACTAGAAGGGCCCACCAATTACCCTCTAACTAAGCTGGGATATAGATGCACGGGAGGGCTAGAACCTAGCTACCTACACTATATGCCCTGGGGGGAAAAAACAATCAATACCAAAGTAGTCTATCCATAAGGTGGCAAAATGGCAAATTCCCACCATTAGGGTAAGAGGATATTGAGAGTTCTCAACGGACTCCAATCCTCTAAATAAATAAAGGGAACACTGGCTCCAGGTTTAGATGAACTAGGTGTCAGAGCAACCTTCTAACCCGATATATAAGGTACCGCAAAAGTGGCTCCCTAGAAACTCAAGCGGAAGTCCCTGTGCTCACAAAAAGAAAATAAGAGCTAGCAAACAACGGAGTGCCCGCTCGTTACCCCCTTAGCTGGGATACAAAAATTACCAAAGGGGAATGTGAGTACCTATCTTCCTGAGCCTGGAACCTTGTCAGTACAAATCTGAGCAATCAGGTAGCGATCAAGGAATCAAAACAGATATACAATTTATACAGGATTATGAGAAAGTAATCCCCAATTATACAGACACCTACAAATAGTCCCCTCCCCCAGGTTGGTTAGTAGGTCATGGGCTTAACTCCCAAAGCTTGAGCAGGTGACAACTGTACGTGCACTAGCTACCAAATCTCTACAATGTGCTCAAGGTGAATACTATGGAGTCTCCCATGTAGGGAGAATCAACTTATCTCTCACAGCATGGGATGTTCACTGGTTCGGCATCCACCGTCAGCTGCAGGGGCTGACTGCTCAGAACGCCATACCTAACATCACTTTCCCTTTAATTCTAAGTACAGTAGTGTGTTGATATTTCCATTTACAGTGCTATTGATAGGACATTAACCCCCTTGCAGGTCCTCTCTAGTACCCATTGTTTTTTTGGATCTATTTGCGGGTTACGGGTTTGAACACCAGTGAATTTGTAGCAATCTAATAGCCATTTGCGAACGTAAGAGATACTAGCTTTGCTGTGACGGAGTTGTAATTTCGACAGCTGTAGGGTTTTTCTACCTGTAACTCGGAGGTTGTTTGTTGGTAGCTTTGCAAGGCCAATTTAATAGCCGGAAGTCTTTTGGGCTCCGTTACGGGCTATGGTTTTACACGTTGGGGGAATTTAATAGGGCTGCCAGTATTTTAAGGCTGTTTAAAAGTCAATATAAAGTCAGTAATTCTGAGTTCTGAGATATTAATTTATACGTTTATATTAGAGGTTTTGTGAGTAGTTCTCTGCCTAAAGTGGTGTCAAGCTCTTACAGCCCAGCTTTCGCCTTTGACCATGTAATTATCAACCTCTCGCTTTACAGCTTGTCCACATGATCCTATTCCATCTCACCTAATCCCTCCCCTCTCTACTACACTTATCCCAGCTCTCACACATCTATTTTAGTATAATCTATATGCAGATGACACTGAAATCTACCTCTCAGCAGCAGGTCTATGACCCTCTCTTCTAGCACGAGTTGTCAGCTGCCTCTCAAACACACCCCTTGGATGTCCGCCCGTCAACTTAAACTCATCCCTTACTGTTGACAATTCTATCGCCACTACTACCTCCCAGGTCCGTTTCTTTAGTTGTGTCACAATCTTACATAAGACAAAAACTAAAAACGGAAAAAAATACAACCTCAAAACATATCTCGCCTCTACTACTGCATCTCATTCCTTCCCGGCCTCCCCATCACTCTTCTGTCACCATTCCAAATCATAATGAATTCCTTCACTAGACTCATTTACCATACTCAACGCTCAGTGTCTGAAAATCCTCTCTGTCAATCTCTCCACTGGCTTCCCATTGCCTCCAGAATAAAATGTAAGACCATGACCCTAACATATAAAGCCCTCAACAAAAATGCCCCCCCTTATATCTCTGCTCTCATATAATACTGCAGTTTGAGCTTCATGGAATTTAAACCTTACATAATGTGTTGGAATGAAGGTTATAGGTTAGTAGTGTTGCTCTGCATGTCAATGTGGAAAGAGGGAGAAATACAATGTGAAGATGGAAATGGTCTCCTGCCCAAGAAAACCATTGCAGCTTGAAATATCTTCTATTTAAGACCATGACCCTAATGTATAAAGCCCTCAACAACAATGCACCCCCTTATACCTCTGCTCTCATCTCAAAATGCTCCTCATTGGACCTTCCTGCTAATGACCTTATTCTTTCCTCCTGTCTTATCACCTTTCACTCCAGCTTTCAGTACTTTCCTCATGCTGTCCCTTCTCTATGGAACTCCTTGCTTTGCTCCCGAGACTATCTTCCTGCCTCTAAACCAGGGGCGAGGAACCTTTTTTCTGCCGAGGGCCATTTGAATATTTATAAAATCATTCGAGGGCCGTACAAAATGATCAACTTAGAAATTTGCCTGCTATATTTGGTCAAACATTGAATTAACTCACCCCTAATGTGATGGCTAGAACTGCGATCTTGTGTCTCTTTTTCATCAGCTCTTCCTATCTCATTATCTGTGTCATTAGCGCTTCCTCATTATCGTTCTCATTGGCTATGGAATAAGGAGAAGGGCCACATCAAATGTCTCCGGGGGCCTTATACGGTCCTTGGGCCTGACGTTCCCCATCCCTGCTTAAACCTTCAAAAGCTAAAACTAAAAATGTATTTGTTTAAAGTTCATCACCTTCAGCCTTAATATGCACAACTACACACTATACAGCATAATATCACTCAAACACACAATCTACACAACTGCACACTCTACAGCATAATATCACTCAAACACACAATCTACACAACTACACACTCTACAGCATAATATCACTCAAACACACAATCTACACAACTGCACACTCTACAGTATAATATCACTCAAACACACAATCTACACAACTGCACACTCTACAGCATAATATCACTCAAACACACAATCTACACAACTGCACGCTCTACAGCATAATATCACTCAAACACACAATCTACACAACTGCACGCTCTACAGCATAATATCACTCAAACACACAATCTACAGAGCAACAAGCAGACAAACCCCACTTGCTTTAGCCTATTGCCTTACACATTGGCATTTTGTATCTACCATCCTACTGTATCACACCCTAACCCTTTGGATTGTAAGGATCTCAGTTTTCCGTCTTGTGTCGGTGCTCTGGGAATAAGATCTACGTACGTTTAATTTTAAGCTTAGAGACAGGGCCGTCTATTCTTTTGCAATGTGTTACGATTGCTTTTGCTTTGTACTTAACCCCTGTGTAGCGCTATACAATATGTTGGTGCTTTACAGATAAAGGATAATAATAATAATAATCTGTAATTCTCATTCTCTATCCCTTGTCCTACCCTTTATACTTCAGGGAAGCGTGTGTGCCTTGGGGAGAACCTGGCACGAATGGACCTTTTTCTCTTCTTCTCCTCTCTGCTTCAGAAATTCACCTTCAAGAGAGCCCCTGGGACCCAACCAGAGACAGCAAAATCACTGAGGGACAACAAGTGGACGCACATCATGTTCTCCGAGCTCTGTGCTATCCCTCGTACCTCCTCCTCCAAGTGACCGGGCAGTATATCCTGGCATGAAGACGCATGAAATACGCTCATTAAGTTCTCAAAAAAATGACTACAAATTTGAAACTTTAATATTCAGTGCATGGATCAGTTTATGGTTTAAAACCCAAAGTGAACAATTGTTCTGTGTTTTCAGCACAATGTACTAATTAACCAATATAGTACAAAATATTATTACACATTATTCAAAAACAAAATAAAAAAGAGTAATTTATTACCAACTATATCTAGAACGAAGCCAAGCCAAACGGGCCATTGACAGGGAGACACAAGAGAAGCTGGAGCCAGCTCAACCTGTGGTAAGCTAGATGTCACCTGGGGTAAGATTAGGGCCATGGGCAGACCCAAATGGGTTTACATGAGAGGTAAAGCAGAATCCTGCTTAGAGAGGGTTAGGGCTAGGTCATGTTTGGGAGGGCGAGCTGTTGTACAGGGCGAGGGATCCGCAGATGCACAAGTATACTTAGAGGTTGCTATGACAAAATGACATTCCCAATAGTTACTGGGGCAGTATGCTAGCATTCACCAGCACCTGACTGCCATTTTTTGGCCGTGAGGAAATGTCACTAGTCTCTGTGCCTTGTGGGATACTTGTCAGCACTTTGGTGGTCTTGGATGATTGCCCCAGGCTCCCTTGCAGCCCATGCCATTATAGAAATTCCCTTCCACTGAGTGGCTGTATATATCATTAGCCCCCTTGCCAGGCCTAGTAATTAAAGTACATCCACATTATTATGACCATTATAATAATATTTATTATAATTATATTTATTATAATATCCTGAATAACCACTGTGTGCAGCACGGGCATCAGCTAGACAGAGTTGTAGTGAGTCAATAAGATGCTGGAAGGTTGGCAAGGGTATCAGGAGCCATGCAGACTGCAGTGCATCCAACAGCTACTGAAGAGTGTGTGGTGGAGGATCCATACGGCAAACATGGTGATCAAAGTGGTCCCACAGGTGCACAATTATTTTCAAGTCGAAGGGAATTTGGAGGCCAGTGAAGTACTTGAAAGTCTTCGTCCAGGACAATTCTGGCCGTATGTTGTATTGTCCTGCTGGATGATCCCATCTGCTCTAGGGAAGACAGTCAATATGTATGGGTGCACTTGATCTACAAGGATGGATAGATAACCCAAAGGTTTGAGAGTGGCTTCCAGAGGTATGAGAGGACCCAGACAATGTCAAGAAAATATTCCTCAGACCATAACGTTGCTGCCACCAGCTTTTGTTCTTCCAACAATGGTTGCAGAGTGTTTGTTCTGAGACGTTCTTGACACTCCAATGTCCGTCCATTTGAAGCAGCAGAAAATGTTACTCATCAGAGAATGGAACCCTTTTGCCAATCAGAAGAGATCCAATTTTGGTTCTGCCATGCAAATTGAAACAGTTTCAGAAGATGAACCCTTGGATATCCTTTGCGTGGTGGACTATGCCACCCAGTATCCAGAGGATGTAGCTCTTGGTCGCATTCCTGCAGCAAAGGTGACAGATGTCTTGGCAGCAATTTTCAACCTGGTGGTGTTACAAAGTGACATTTTGTCAGATCCGTGTATTCAGTTTATGGCTGTGCTAACCCAGTAGTTGTGGCAGAAGTGTGGCGTGAACTGGCTGAGGTCAACCCTTTATCATTATAAATGTAATAAGAGACATATGCCCTCCACTCAAGAGGAAAATATCTAAGTATTCAAAGGGTATAAAAGTCCCCCATATATAGCCAGAAATAATACTGGTAGGGAAGTAACACTATAAACAGACAAAGAAAAGATCAAAAGACTCCCTTTGTAACCAGTATCCTCTATCAAATATCACCAATCTCATATATGGTAATGGGCTGAAAATGATGGCACCATATAATTAAAAATAAGGTCTATATTAACAATATCAAAATATACATACAAGTAAAATTAGTCATATAAAATAAATTCATACCCACTATAAATGACTGCCTAGAAATATTGTCCTAATTATTATTATTATTATAGTTAATTTATAACGCGCCAACATATTCCGTAGCGCTGTACATAAATTAAGTTCAGACAAAGATAATTACAAATTAACATATAGCAAAGCAAGGAGGGCCCTGTCTGAGCTAGGAATCTAATGTCCATGGTGCTTTCCTAAAGTACTTAGGATAGAAACTCGCAGACTTACAATCTAAGGGATAGTGAGTGGTAAAAGAGGGAGAGAGAGATGATAAGCGTGTTAGGGTGGAAGGTGATACGCTTCTTTAAAGAGATGCGTTTAAGTGAGGTTTTAAATGTTTTGAGGCAAGAGGATATTCTGGTGGAACGAGGCAAGGAGTTCCAGAGGCTAGGGGTAGCACGAGAAAAGTCCTGGAGGCGGGAGTGAGAGGAGGTGACAAGAGTTGTAGAAATAAGAAGGTCATTAGCAGAACGAAGAGGGCGGGTGGGGGAATATTTGGAGATGAGAGCAGAGATGTATGGGGGAGCGTTATTGTTGAGGGCTTTGTAAGTTAGGGTCATGATTTAAAATTTTATTCTTGAGGCTAAGAGATTGACAGATAGGTGATGCCGACACTGAACGTTGTGTACGGAAGATGAGTCTAGCAGAGGCGTTCATTATGGATTAAAGTGGAGATAGTCGGGTGGTGAATAGGCCAACAAGAAGTGAGTTGTAGTAGTCTAGTCGAGAGATAATGAGAGGGTGAATTCTGAAGATGTTTTATAGATGGAGAAGACAAGATTTAGTTAGTGATTGTATGTGAGGGATGAAAGACAGAGTGGGGTCCAGTAGAACCCCAAGACAATGGGCTTGGGAGGAGGGAGTGATGATGTCTTTGTTGACAGTGAGAGAGATGTGAGGAATTGACGCTGTGGGAGAGGGAGGGAAGAATGGGAGTTCAGTCTTAGTCATGTTGAGGTTGAGATGGTGGGTGGACATCCAAGAGGATATGCTAGAGAGGCAGTTGGAGACGTGTGTTAGAAGAGAGGGGGATAGATCTGGTGCTGAGAGGTGGTTTTGGGTGTTTGCATAGAGATGAAACTGAAGCTCAAAAGAGTTTATGAGAGTACCAAGTGCGGAAGTGTAGATGGAGAAGAGGAGGTGGCCACGGACAGATCCTTGGGGTACACCAACAGACAGTGGGTGAGGAGAATTAAATCAGCATCTATAAATGGTAGGTAATTATGAAAGCGTAAGTGTTAGTGGGCTATACCAACCTAATAATAGTGCAAAAAAGGTATTTAAATATATATATGAAAGTGCTATGTGCAATAAGAAAAATGTATTATATTCTTATAATAGTGGCAGTTGTGGAGTTCGCCACTTACTCCTTGTGTACCAATAGACGACTCTAAACCCTTCTCCAAAATATATAAGCCCTCCTCTACAAGAAGGGAAACCCTATTAGGATGTGGCAGTGGTGGGTGATTGCCACTTATCCCCTTAAACTTTCTGTCACCAACTAACCTATTCTATCTAATATCCCAGAGACATCTGCTTGCAGCCCAAGACAAGCAAAGGTGCTGGTATGATCAGAAAGCCACATAAATATGCTGAAGCTATACTAGAATCGGAAATCCCAAATGGTCATACTGCAAGACTAGCAGAAGGGGAAGATTCTGAGAAGGAGGTACTACCTAGACATGCTTGCCCCCGCTGACCCCTGTCTTCTTATCCCAATTACTTGTCACCAGACCAGAGACAGCAGTTTGAGGCGGTGCTGAGTCACCACATTAGCTTGCTCTCCATCCTACTGGTCCACAAAGTCCTTACCCTGAAACTTCCCCAATAATGCAGCCCTCCTATAGTGTCCCTGAGACTGTGAAGGGGAAAATATGGTTGGAGCTGCATGAGAGCTAGGGGTAATGGGTATTACTTGCAGTACCCACTTGCTGAAACTGCTTGCCATTCACCACCCTATTTGGGCTATACCAGTTTGTAGTAATGCCTTTTGGGGTGAAGAAAGTTCCTTCCACATTTCAATTGCTTATTGACCACTTACTAGATGGGTTCCTAGGGTTCACCCATGCGTACCTGCATGACACTGCCATATTCAGCCATACTTGTCATATGTGGACCACCAAGCCACCTTCCTGGATCAGATCCACCCTAAAAAATTACCAGTTTTCTAGGTGGATGGTGCAGTATGGAATTTGCATGTCAATCCAGAGCCGTCCTAGATAGCCCAATAGAGCAGTGGCCCAACCCAGTGAGTAAGAGGCAGGTGTTGGCATTTCTGGGTACCACAGGATATTACCATCGGATTATTCCCCATTACAGTACCCTGGCAAAACCCCTGACAGACCTCAACATAAAGAAGAGGCCCAGGTGCCTCAGTGGACCCCCACATGTAAAAAAGCCTTCCGGGACCTGAAGGTTGCCCTAAATTCCCACTTTGTCCTAGTTACCCTGGATTACTCTCGCCTCTTTCTTGGTCCAGATGCATGCCTCCATCTTTGGCATCAGGGCTGTTTTGAGTCAAGTGGATGCCCATGGTGATGAGCACCCATTGCATACCTGAGCCACAAGCTGTTATTAAGATCAGCTATGCACTACTGAAAAGGAGTGTGTGGCAGTCATCTGTGCCCTAACAAAACTTAAGACCTACCTTATTGGGTTGGAGTTCATAGTTGTCAGAGACCACAACTCATTGTTCTGGCTCAATAGGGTGACTGGAGACAATGGTCCGATGCAGATAGAGATCATTAGAGCACTGATGGTTTCTCCAGACAATTAGACACCTCAGATCTCCACTCACCCATGACCTTGGCCAGTGCGATTGTGACAGCTGTGATGGGAATGAATGTTTAAATGAAGTGCTGTGTTTGTCATGATCTGCTTCTTCAAGGGGGCTTGATATAAACCTGGTTCAAACCGAATACAGCAGAATCGTGTAGTTCCTGTTCTCTGTGGCACAAAATATGGCTTCTGAAGAGGGCAAGGCCCAAAAGTACAGGCAGAGAATACTGGATACAGGTTACTAGTGGCCCATGGCAAGACCACTCCCCAAGTCAGGATACAAAACACAGAAATAGTCTCACACCTTGTATATGTGAAAACTATCTCTCAACCTTTATTGAATGATCAAAACAACATATTTATACTCTCCAATACCACACCCTTGTGTACATTTGTGTATGTGTGATGTCAGCCCATCTGGCTTGCAATCTTGGGCTATCATAACCCTTGAGATCAAATTGACCAGATATCTGTAGCTGGCTAGTGAAAAGAAACTTGATGTAAATCTCAAGTGTTTACTTAGGACTACTTAAAGTACATCCATCTGTCTTGACTGTGAGGGTGCAATGATCTGCAGCTAACTTCTGTGCAGAACATTTCTAACAGTTCCACATATGTTATATATAAAATGTTTTCTCTTATCACATTTATAGTTGTGAGCAAGCGGGTTGTTGCTAAAGCTGCAGGCTCGCGTAGCAAGCCTGGGTCCCTCGCGAAATTCTCATAGCACACAAACAACCAACAGCCTCGCAATGAGCGCTGAAGGATCTGGGAACACCAACAATATTAATGTCGTAACCAAACACCATTACCTGCCTTACACTCTTCCTGTCGTCATTTTTTGACGGGCAAGTCGCTAGTAAGATATAATA
This sequence comes from Discoglossus pictus, assembly GCA_027410445.1. NCBI lineage: Eukaryota > Metazoa > Chordata > Amphibia > Anura > Alytidae > Discoglossus > Discoglossus pictus. The sequence continues at coordinate 7,803,607 of CM050166.1, read as the reverse complement.
ACTAGTTTACATAATATCCATGTACAGGCAACATATAACACACAAAAATAATATAAAATCACAATATAACAATGTCATGCTCCCTTGGCCATATTCATAATTACTGGCAATATGAGTCCTTAAACAATTAAATCATGTCATGTTATGGGTTGCATTGGCAGTTGCAAAGTGAGACCACACACTGTTTAGCTCATGAGCTCAGAGGAATGGGAGCAGAATATTACCCTAACATTATGGATACCAAATACTTTTGCTTTTCTAATTGCTGTGTGCTTGAGACGTAGTGAGGAGATTTGATGGATTAAAACCATTTTCCTATTCTGTGCTTGGGAAAGATTCACTTACTAACTGACATCTTTCCCAGCACCTGAAGAAACCTCCTTCCAGGGAATCCTTTTGCACCAATACACAGAAACCTGCAGAGGAGAGGATCTAATTGGTGGGATCCATTCATTGGCTGTCCAGCTGGTCCTTCCTCTGGACCAACCAGTGAGATTCATTCATTGACTGGTCCAGCTGGTCCCTCCTCTTGACAAGCCTATTGGTTAATAGTTATTATCATGTTAATTATAATATTGCAATTGAGAAAGAACAAATTCCAATTAGTAATAAACAAACATCCAACAGGTCTGCTCTGAATGAGGCAACCACTTGTTCTTGGCTCTCCTTCTTTTTCTCCTTCTACAAGCTTTGTCTAGTTTCTGGAAGAATAGCACTATATAAATGAATTATTATTACTTATTAATATTAGCAGGACTTTACAATATTTAGTTCTGAATTATAGACTTTCTAATTACGTGATTGTTCTTCCCGTTGCTCATAGGAATGTTTCATAGGGAATGCTGGGACAGCAAATAAACAACGATTTGGCCATGGAAAATGGATATGTTTGGGCATTAGTTATCATCTGTAAAGAGGTATAACACAGGAGAATGCAAACAAACTCAACGTCTCAGTTTGATAAATGGCATAATTAAGCAAAAAAAAATATATATATATATGATACTTCCAATTCAAATTCCCATCGCCCCCACCCATCCATTAAATGCACAATACAAAGGCCATCTCCCAGCGGGCATCACAACAGAAACATGGAGCCTCCTGTAGCCAGGCAGAGTTTGTTAAAACTGTAGCTATTTTTCTAAAAAGATGTTGTGCTCATGGCTGCTGATCTTGTTAGTTTGTTGTTTTACATACTTTAGAAACATGTGATGTATTTCCCAAACTGCCTCCTCTATATGGCCCTCTACACGCTGCCAGTCTATATACTGATGACATCACCGCTCCTGACTTTTCACCCTCCATTCCACTTGGATGACCACCCACAACCTTTGACTGAGCACTGATTCACCCCACCCTCTAACAGGTTTCCTGCCAGATCCCTACAGAGTGCCCCCACTGGTGATACATAGCTGGAGGGTCCAGGGTTATGACCCTACAATCGCTGATTCATCAGTCGCGACTTCAATCCATAAACCGGGTTATCCCAGATGTAATATGACACTGGGACGCCTTGAATTATGGATTTCCCAGGATTGAATAAAATAATCTGACTGCGCTTGGGGTATTGGAAGGATTCATTCATTGATTTGAAGTAGACGTCCCCTGCCAGTGAGGGATCTATAATACCCACAGACAATAAGACCCCCATATAGCTCAGGACCCCTCCTCCTCTCTACACAATATTATGTTTTGAGGGTGGGAGATTTAGAGGCAATGTGTGAAGTACTACTTCACAGAGAGGGTAGTAGATAAGTGGAACGTCCTTCCAGTAGAAATAGTAGGGTCAAACACAGGGGGCATCCGGCCATACCAAGGCTTATAGACCACTGTAGTGCACAGAGAGTAGGGTTTCATTGGATTAGTTCATAACTGCTTAGCAATAAAACCAGTGCCCAGGGGTTGGGAGAGGATCTGCCCAGAGAGAATGTCCTCATTAGAGTCTTTATCTGTTGTACTGATACCACCGTGGATTTGCAAGCTTCCCTGGCAAGCAAACTGAAACCTGTGAGAAAAAAGAGTTAGGACGGGCTCCTTGGCAGATCCTTTTACATCCATAACACAGGCGGCTGCAATATTTGTATAGTTAGTTCTTGTCTATCTTTCCCTATATCTTCCAAATACTTTAATTCACAATCTCACAATGACAGACTCACTGGAAGCCATATTATCTCTCTTATGGAATCACAAGTAGCACCATGACAGACTCACTGGCAGCCATCTTGTCTCCCTCTCTCTGCCCCCGAGCAGAAGAGTCACAGGTACTGACCGACCAAATCTTATAAAGGGGGAGTAAAAGCTAAAAAAGAAAAATGGTTACACCTTAGGATGCAAAATAATCAAAATAGAACAAATAGATTACAATGCAGCAATATTCAAGGTCTCCACATAATTAATTTGAGGAATAGTTTTTTTCCTCCTAGATCTTATAACAATGGGCAGCCCCTAATCACAGTTCCATTTGTGTCTATATGTTAATCATCTATTTGTATTAAGGTTATTATATAGCTGCAGTATAGTGCCAGGACCATCTCTACAATGGAAACATCGGCTTCCAGACATGCAGCCTTATTAAATTGCAATTCAGTAAATTTAAAAGGTCTGTATTTAAGCACACAGCATATTTTATTTACAGAAGTTTTTAGTTAGTGAACTTCTATCCAAAAGCAAAGTCTTCACCAACTAAAAACTTCTGTAAATAAAATATGCTGTGTGCTTATATAGAGCCCTTTTAAATTTACCGAATTGCAATTTAATAAGGCTGGTGATAAGGTTATAAGAAGCTTTATTTTTTGTATATATTTGTATATAATGTTTTCCTTGAAGGTTTTGCCATCTGTCATATAAATCATATTAGGTTTTCACTTCATTATTTCACTTGATATAAAATAAACATGAAATACCCTTCCTATCCCTGGACCAAAATCTTTAGCTATGGGTATTAAGGCAGATTGTGGTATTGTCAGTTTATATGTATTTTATATGTATCCCATAAGTATAGGTTATGATTGATTGGGATACAGTTTTATGTTGTTTTTAAAAGCTGTTTATAATTTATTTTCAAGTATTTGCTTTCGTTTTAGTATAATTGCATTTGTATATATTTTTTTTACTTTCAAAAAGTCAATGTATAATAAATATATATACAGTATATATAAATGTATATACACATACATGTGTACATACATATATAACTATGTTGGTGTATGGTATCCAGTTTTTTCCAACTCTCCATGACCCTATGGACTGCAGCACACCATGCACATCTGTCAGCTACTGCCCTTCTGAGCTCCGTCATGCTCATGTTCATTGCTTTAATGACCTCATATATACATCTCTACCTCTGCCGTCCCCATCTTTGTGTGCCTTCATTCTTTCCCAGCATCAAAGTCTTCTTTAGGGAATACTGTCTTCTCGTGATATGGCTAAAATATTTTTGTTTTAGCCTCTTTATCAAACTTTCCAGTAAACAGTTTGTCTCGATTTACTGAAGTATTGATCTATTGGATCTTGCAATTTTCTACAACACCGAAATTCAAAGGTGTCAATTCTCCAGCGCTCAGACTTCTTTATGGTCCAGCTCTCACATCCGCATGTTACTACCGGGAATACCATAGTTCTAACTATGTGGACCTTTATTGATAATGTAATATCTCTACTTTTTACTAGTTCGTCCAAACTTGCCATAGCTTTCCTCCCCAGAAGCAAACATCTTTTAATTTCATGGCTGCAGTCACCATCTGCAGAGACCTTGAATGCTTTTTTTGGGATTGGGAAGTAGCCTGACCTTTTCCAGTCCATTGGCCATTGTTGTTTTTTCCAAATTTGTTGGCATAAGACAAGCAACACTTTCACAGCATCACGTTTCTTCACGAGATCTCTTTGCTTTCCCATTCTGTTATATCCTTCTATCTCTTTACATCTCTCCTTGTAGAATTTCTCCTTGTCTCTTCTTGCTCCTCTGGAATTAAGCATTCAGTTGGACAAATCTTTTCCTTTCTCCACTACCGTTCACTTTCTTTCTTTCCTGGGCTACTTTCAAAGCCTCATCAGATAGCCGCTTAGTTTTCTTTCTTTTGGGGATATTCTTTGTTGCAGTTTCCTGGATAATTTTGCAAACTTTAGTTCAAAGTTCTTCAGGCATTCTGTCTACCATGTAATTCTACATTTTCCAATAAGAAGCTCATGGTCTGGGCCACAGGCAGCTCCAGGCCTTGTGTTTTGCTTGTTGTATAGAGATCCTCCATCTTGGGCTTCAAAGTATATAGTCAATCTGATTTCTATCTTGTCCATCTGATGATGTCCATGTGTAGAGTCGTCTCAGAGGCTTTTGGAATAGGGTATTTGCTATGAACAGAGAATTATCCTAACATAATTCTACTATTTTCTGACTTGCTTAATTTTGTTTTTAAGGCAAAACTTGCCAGTTATTCATGGTATCTTCTGGTTCCCTACAACAGTATGTCAATCTCCCATGATGATTATATCTATGAGGTGTTCAATATCTTCCCAGAATCAGACAACTTCAGCATCTTCAGCATCTTTGGTTGGAGCATAGACTTGGATTACTGTGATATTAAATGGCTTGTCTTGAATTCGAATTGAAATCATTCTGTTGTTTATTGGATTGTAACAGAGCACTGCTTTAGCCAACTTTTGATTGACTATGAGGGCTACTACATTTCTTCTGTAGGATTCTTGACCACATATGTAGTTGTTTTCTGATGTGAAATGTCCCATTCCATTCCATGTGATTTCACTGATTCTCAGGATATCAATGTTTAACCTTGTCATTGCCTTATTTCATAGTTCTAAAATTCCAGGTGCCTATGCAAAATTGTGGTTTGCAGCAGCGGACTTTCCTTTGCCCTCCAGACATTTCCTCAGACGGGTGTCCTCTCGGCTTTGGCACAACCACTTCATTAGATCTGATGCTACTCATACTCTACCTCTGTTCTTGCTCAGTAATGTGGTAGACCCCCTTTGACCTGAGGATCTCATCTTTCAGTGCCATATCATTATGTCTCTTGTTGTCCTAGCAAAGTTACCGGGTGGGTTGCTATTTCCTTCTCCAGTGAACCTGCCTCTCTCCTAAAACCTGCCCATCATGGCTGACATGATATCATGATATAGCTCACAGTACAGAGGGCCCTTCACCATGACAATGACAAGGTAGTGACTCAGAAGGCAGAAGGGAATATATACGTATATATTCTAAAAAAAAAAAAATATATATATATATATATAGTAATTTAGTAATTATTAATCCACTAGCGAATTGCCCGTCAAAAAATGACGGCAATGAAATTGTAAGGTAGCTAAATTAGTAAATGAATATAGTGTACCTATTTTGAAGCATTGTGATGAAGAGCTGGCAATCTGTGTTGATGTTGCTGCAGCATTAGTGGTGTGGAGCTGCTGTATAAGCATGCTGAATGTGTGCAGTGTAACACTGTGCGTGCGCGAGACCAAACCGTTAGCGTAGTCGTGTACTTCCGCATTGGTGTAAAATGGCGAGTAATGTGTGGTATAGGTCTGTATCGGAATATCCGTAGGTGTTTTGTGGTGTTTTGCGAGTTTAGAGTGCTGTAGCCTCGTTTTTGTTTCGTTCGGCGGCCATTTTTTCTCTCGCTTAGATTTTTTTTTAGTCTCTAAACTGTTTTATTTCGAGTAAAATCGAGGTGTAAGTTGCATTTTTGAGGTCCTGGGTGCTCCCTCTTGGTGTAGGTAAGTTTTTTATGTATGTGCTGTGTGTATGTATTGTGTTTTAAATGTTTGTATGTCGGCGTGTTGCGTCCAATGTTTGCGAGGTCGTAATGTGTGGTAACGTGTTTCGTACGTTGTTTGCGTTCCTCGTAAAATTTAGCGAGTGTCGTAATTTGTGTGTCGTGTTTTTTGAGTAGCGACGTGAATTTTGCGAGGGTTTGAGGCCCTTGCCCAGTGACCTCGCCAGCAACTGAGTCCCTCGCTTCGCGAGGGGCCTCAGTTGCTGGCATGGAGCGCCTTCGGCGCTCCATGCCAGCAACTGAGGCCCTTGCCCAGTGACCTCGCCAGCAACTGAGGCCCTCGCTTCGCGAGGGGCCTCAGTTGCTGACATGGAGCGCCTTCGGCGCTCCATGCCAGCAACTGAGGCCCGTGCCCAGTGACCTCGCCAGCAACTGAGGCCCTCGCTTCGCGAGGGGCCTCAGTTGCTGACATGGAGCGCCTTCGGCTTCGCGAGGGCCGCGGGCTCGCGACGCGAGCCCGCAAGCGTGAGCAACGACTCGTTCGCTCACAACTATATATGTGATATATATACATAGATCAATAATGAGTATTGCAATATAATTTGATACCTTTTGTATTAGACAAACGTTATATTTATAATGACGAGCTTTCGAGAGGCTTAACCTCCCTTTATCAAGTCTCAAGCAATACTAACATGAGATGGAACCCTCAGTTTGAATAAAAACAGCAGATGCAGATAGAGTGGAAACAGCATCTGTCATCAGCAGGTAAATACATATATGGGGAATAAACACAACATAGCAAAGGAAACATACAGTATATACACATATTATATACACATATACATCAATATATATATGAAAAAGCAGTAAGATATACAGTAATATCCCACACAAAGATGGCACTGAGGCCTGCTTTAGGTTTCTTTCAACAAACAGACAAAACAATAAATATGGCCCTGATATTATTGTTAAACTAATAGAATATATCCTTACCCACAACTTTTTTACTTTTAACCAAGATACCTACCTACAGATGATAGGGACTGCCATGGGTACCAAAATGGCTCCACAATACGCAAATCTATTTATGGCCAATCTAGAAGAAACATTCTTATCTGTATCCATCTACAAACCATACACATACTACCGTTACATAGATGATCTGTTCATCATCTGGACATAAGGAGAAAGCAAACTCAGAGACTTTCATAATTCATTCAACACCTTCCATTCATCTATAAAACTTCAAATGGATTTCTCCACAGAACAGGTAAACTTTCTAGACACTACTATATCCATCACCAATGGCACTCTCCACTCATCTATATATAGGAAACCTACAGACAGATGTAATTACCTACACAGCTCCAGTTTCCATCCCTCCCACACCAAACAAGCAATCATCCATAGTCAAGCTATTAGATACCATCGGATTTGCTCAAACACTGGAGACCGTGATAAAAATTTAAAAACACTGTCTGATTCTTTCAAACAAAAGGGATACAAACCCTGTATTATTACCCAAAAAATAACCACTGCCATCAAAATACCCCGAGAACACCTATTAAACTACAAAACAAAAGAAACGACTTCACATATACCTCTAGTGACCACATACCATCACATTTTAGAGAAAATTCGGAAAATAATCAAAGATTTACAACCATTACTAATTGAAGATACTGAATTAAAATATATATTCCCAAAACCTCCCATCCTTGCATTTAAACAACCATCAAACCTGAAACAAAAACTTGTCAGCAGAAAATTGGCCAATGAAGAAATTAATACAAAAAATGGAACTAAACCTTGTAACAAACGTGCCTGTAAATTATGCCAACACATTTGTAATGATGATACAGCCACACATAACAACAAAACCTATAACATCAAAGGATCATATTCATGTACATCGTCAAATGTGGTTTATATGATACAATGTCCCTTATGTGACACAGGCTGTTACATTGGAGAAACCGGTCAAAAAATGCTTTTAAGGATGAATTTACACAGGCATTCAATAAGAAAACATAATGAAGACAGTTATTGTAGCCCAGTAGGACACCATTTTAGCCAGAATGATCACTCCATCCATAATGTAAAAGTCAAATTACTCAGAGGAAAATTTAAATGCTTCCAAGAGAGAAAAGCATTCGAAATAAAGATGATCACATTTTTCAACTCTAAAAACACAGGACTTAATATAGACTTGGGCTTTCTAACACATCAGAATTTCATGCGATTTTTTTTTCTTTTTCTTCTTATACTATAACAGACTTAGCTCTCTTAGTGAGGTGTTTGTCCAACAGGAAAGATATCACTGTGGACTACAGTGCTCTGCTTTTTCATGTATATATTGATGTATATGAGTGTATATATGTTTCCTTTGCTATGTTGTGTTTATTCACCATATATGTATTTACCTGATGAGATGCTGTTTCCACTCTATCTGCATCTGCTGTTATTATTCAAACTGAGGGATCCATCTCATGTTAGTATTGCTTGAGACTTGATAAAGGGAGGTTAAGCCTCTCGAAAGCTCGTCATTATAAATATAACGTTTGTCCAATACAAAAGGTATCAAATTATATTGCAATACTCATTATTGATCTATGTATATATATATATGGATTAATAATTACTAAATTACTAAAATTACTGGACATTCACGGCTGCTTCACTCTTGAATTATATATATATATATATATATATTAAGAGAGAGAGAGAGAATTTACCGAAATATGTATAAGTTTAAACATTGTGGAGTATCCTGAATACTGCTGTGGAGGGGCAGAACTAGTGTCTGTGCAATGCACTGGAGCTAGATGCCCTTTTGGATCATTACCTTTTCGTGGTGACTGGGCTTGTATATCTCAATGAAGGTGTGAGCTATACCATGTAGGGTCACCCAAGATGGGCAGGTCCTAGCAGAGAGGTCAGACAAATTGGGAGGGGGCTAGAAAGTTAGTGGGCACTGAGATTAGGGCAAGGCGGCACTGAGAGGAAGGTGAGGGGGCAGGAAAGTGAGGGAGCACTGAGAGGAAGGTGAGGGGGCCATGCAAAGAAGTTGAGGGGGAGAGAAAGCAAGGGGCCACTGAGAGAAAGGTGTAGGGGCAAGAATGTGAGTGGGCACTTAGAGGAGAAGGTGAGGGGCAAGAAAGTGAGCTGGCAAGAAAGTTAGTGGACACTGAGTTTAAGGCAAGGGGGCACTGAGAGGAAGGTGAGGGGGCGAGAAGGTGAGGGGGCACTGATAGGAAGGTGAGGGGGTGATAAGGTGAGGGGGCACTGAGAGGAAAGTGAGGGGTCACTGAGAGGAAGGTGAGGCGGCACTGAGAGGTAGATGAGAGGGCGAGAAAGTGAGGGAGCACTGAGAGGAAGGTGAGGGGGCCATGAGAAGAAGGTGAGGGGGCGAGAAAGTAAGGGGCCACTGAGAGAAAGGTGCAGGGGCAAGAAGGTGAGGGGGCACTGAGAGGAAGGTGAGGGGGAACAAAAGTTAGTGGGCACTGAGAGGAAGGTGAGGGGGTATTAAGAAGAAGGTGAGGGGGAGAGAAGGTTAGGGGGCACTGAGAGGAAGGTGAGGTGGCAAGAGGTTGAGGGGACAAGATAGTTAGTGGGCACTGAGATTAAGGCCAGAGGGCACTGAGAGGAAGGTTAGGGGGTGAGAAGGTGAGTGGCACTGAGAGGAAGGTTAGGGGTGAGAAGGTGATTGGCACTGAGAGGAAGGTGAGGGGCAAGAAGGTGAAGGGTACTGTGAGGAATGTGAGGGCTCACTGAGAGGAAGGTGAGGCGGCACTAATAGGAAGTTGAGGGAGCAAGGATGTGAGGGGGCTAGAAAGTTAATGGGCACTGAGATTAAGGCAAGGTGGCACTGAGAGGAAGGTGAGGAGGTGACAAAGTGAGGGACCACTGAGAGGAAGGTAAGGGGGCCGTGAGAAGAAGGTGAGGGGGCGAGAAAGCAAGGGGCCACTGAGAGAAAGGTGCAGGGGCAAGAACGTGAGGGGGCACTGAGAGGAAGGTGAGGGGGCACAAAAGTTAGTGGACACTGAGAGGAAGGTGAGGGGGCACTGAGAAGAAGGTAAGTGGGAGAGAAGGTTAGTGGGCACTGAGAGGAAGGTGAGGGGGCCATAAGAAGAAGGTGAGGGGGGCATAAGAAGAAGGTGAGGGGGAGAGAAAGCAAGGGGCCACTGAGAGAAAGGTACGGGGGCAAGAACGTGAGGGGGCACTGAGAGGAAGGTGAGGGGGCACAAAAGTTAGTGGACACTGAGAGGAAGGCGAGTGGGCACTGAGAAGAAGGTGAGGGGGAGAGAAGGTTAGGGGGGCATTGATAGGAAGGTGAGGTGGCAAGAGGGTGAGGGGGCAAGATAGTTAGTGGGCACTGAGATTAAGGTAAGAGAGCACTGAGAGGAAGGTTAGGGGGTGAGAAGGTGAGTGGCACTGAGAGGAAGGTGAGGGGGCAAGAAGGTGGGGTGTACTGAGAGGAAGGTGAGGGTGCATGAAAGTTGGTGGGCACTGAGAGGAAGGCGAGTGGGCCCTGAGAAGAAGGTGAGGGGAGAGAAGGTTAGGGTGGCACTGATAGGAAGGTGAGGTGGCAAGAGGGTGAGGGGGCAAGATAGTTAGTGGGCACTGAGATTAAGGCAAGAGAGCACTGAGAGGAAGGTTAGGGGGTGAGAAGGTGAGTGGCACTGAGAGGAAGGTGAGGGGGCAAGAAGGTGGGGGGTACTAAGAGGAAGGTGAGGGTGCATGAAAATTGGTGGGCACTGAGAGGAAGGCGAGTGGGCACTGAGAAGAAGGTGAGGGGAGAGAAGGTTAGGGTGGCACTGATAGGAAGGTGAGGTGGCAAGAGGGTGAGGGGGCAAGATAGTTAGTGGGCACTGAGATTAAGGCAAGAGAGCACTGAGAGGAAGGTTAGGGGGTGAGAAGGCGAATGGGCACTGAGAAGAAGGTAAGGGGGGGAAGGTTAGGGGGCACTGAGAGGAAGGTGAGGTGGCACAAAAGTTAGTGGGCACTGAGAGGAAGGCGAGTGGGCACTGAGAAGAAGGTGAGGGGGAGAGAAGGTTAGGGAGGCACTGATAGGAAGGTGAGGTGGCAAGAGGGTGAGGGGGCAAGATAGTTAGTGGGCACTGAGATTAAGGCATGAGAGCACTGAGAGGAAGGTGAGGGGTGAGAAGGTGAGTGGCCCTGAGAGGAAGGTGAGGGGGCAAGAAGGTGGGGGGTACTGCGAGGAAGGTGAGGGTGCATGAAAGTTAGTGGGAACTGAGAGGAAGGTGATGGGGCAAGTAGGTGAGGGGGCATGGCGATGAAGGGAAGGGGTCACAAAAGTTAGTGGGCATTGAGAGGAATGCGAGGAGAGGGCACTGAGAAGAAGGTGAGAAGAGAGAAGGTTAGGGGGGACTGTGAGAAAGGTGAGGTGGCAAGAAGGTGAGGGGGCAAGATAGTTAGTGTGCAGGAATATTAAGGCAAGAGGTCACTGAGAGGAAGGTGAGGGACACTGAGAAGGGAGGTGAGGGTGCACTGAGATAAAGGTGAGGGGCAAGATTGTGAAAGTGATGGGGCAGTGAGAGGGAGGTGAGAAGGCCCTGAGAGAAGGGTGAGAAGGCAAGAAGGTGAGGGGGCACTGAGAGGGAGGTGAGGAGGCACTGAGAGGAGGGTGAAAAAGCAAGAAGGTGAGGGGGCACTGAGAGAAAGGTGAGGATGCACTGAGAGGAGGGTGGGAAGGAAAGAAAGTGAAGGAGAAACTGAGTGGAAGGTTAGGGGGCAAGAAGGTGAGGGGGCACTGAGAGGTTGGTGAGGAGGCACTGAGATGAGGCACTGAGAGGAGGGTGAAGAGGCAAAAAGGTGAGGGGACACTGAGAGGGACTGATTGCTGATTGTGAGCAGTGTGACTAGATTCACAAGCAGCACATGAAAGGGACACAGGCAGGGACAGACTAAACCATACAGAGAGGGTGGTACAAGTGAAAATAATATATAACAAAATAGAACAAATATAAAGATTAATATGCAGGCATTATTTGAAGTCTCCACATAATTCATTTTTGGGAACCATCGATCTTATAACCATGGGTAGTCCCCTAATCATATATTTTGGAGGGGTTTATCCCCCTAAGCCCCCAATTTGTTCCCTAACATCAGGAATTCTGACAAGGCAATGACCACCCCATGTGCATGGATCGTGCTGCCTCACTGGACAATCAACCCCTCCCCTTTTATCTCAAATGTCACTAACCCTTTAAATTGTAGGCTCTTCAGATCTTCTGCACCAGTACATATACTGTTTTTTTTTAGTTTGCAATTATTCTTTATTATGGGGTCCCTTTTTTTCAAATACTTTCTTAATATAATTAAAATTCTTCAAAGTTATTTAGGTTCTTATGTTATTCATTTATTTATTTTTGCCTATTTTCAGTGTCCAAATGTTCTAACAGGATATCGATTTTTTTAAATGTTTTACCTATAACTGTCGATCTAGAGCCCCATTCAATTGAGCTTTCACTCGATCCAGCGTTTTTTTGCGGGCTCAAAATGGGTTACGAGTTTCGGCCTTGAAAAAATGGCGATGGTTAAACCTCTAATTTATAGCCTCTTGAAACGTTTGATCTTTCAAGGCTGCAAGACTTCCGATCGCGAAAATCGCTAATCGCTATTCAATTGGCAAAACCTCTGAACACCGCAGCCACACTGGAGCCCACAAACGCCAAATGGCGGCCCAAAGCTTACAGGTTCCAAACAGAACCAGCAAATACACTTGAAAACATAGGGAAAGCAATGAAAGGCATTACAATTACACGCACAACAACTCCCAAATATCAAATATTGCAAAAAATGAAATATTTTATTTTCCACATAGGTTGTAATGGTCATGCATATGCCAATATGAAAAGTTATGCTGAAACATAGTGAAAGCTATTAAAGATACACTACTTAATTAAATTGCAACACAAATACATGCAAATGGCTGACATATTAACCCTTTCACAATAACAGAGGCTCTAATGTGGACCCTAAAAATATAAATTTCACTCATCGCATCTACATTGGGACAACAAATAGTGGCCAAATTACACCGCCACATGGCCTATATCAAGTACCAGGGGAACATTTCACATATAGTTATTGTGTCCCTCAGTTGTGTCTGACTCTCTGGGACCATATGGACTGCAGTACACTTACTAATGTCTCTGTCTGTGCTGTTCCACAAGGTTTGCATGCCAAAGATACTGGAGTGGGTTGCCAGTTCTTTCTCTAGTGGACTGTGATTTGCCTGACCCCGCTGCTATGACCTGCCCACCTACAGTGGCCCTACATGGTATAGCTCACAGCTTTATTCAGATACACAAGCCAGGGGAACATACACCACACCAATGTACTCTAACCCATCAGGAAGGGCCGCAAAAACACATGGAGGCTGTGAAGAAGCACGTGGATCAACAGCCAACTCACCTCCATCTCCGCTATGGCCATCCTGGTGTCAATGTGCCAAGATGTATACCCATTCCCATTTGGTGACCTCCCATTATGTTTTGCTATTCATCAATTTACATTATTGTGGTGTATGTTCCCCTGGTCCCCTTGCTAAGTGGTGGCAGTGAAGGGGCTTGTATACCTGTACCCACTGTAGGTGGGAAGGCCATAGCATAGGTCAGAAAAATCATAGTCCACTAGAGAAGGAACAGGCCACCCACTTCAGTATCACCTGTCATATTGTTATCAGGCCATCAGGGGAATGTTGATACTCCACAGTATCAATAATTGGACTTTGCATGTGTATTAACCCTTAGTATTGATTATAGATGATATATACTATTATACTAGAGAATTGCCCGTCAAAAAATGACGGGCATAAAATTGTAAGGCAGGCAATTCAGCGCTCATTTTCTCCCGCTAAACCGATTTTCAAGTGAAAATAGACGTCAAATAAGGCTCAAAATAGGCTTGCAACCTCACTCCCATGCTTCCTGACTCTCTCTCTGTGCTGTGTGTCAGTGTGTTTTTATGTATTTTTTATTATTTTTCTTGTTTTTCATGTTTTTCGTGTTTTTCAATTTACACTGGTCCTCCGTTAAATTAATTTTTTTTTCCAGAGCTTGCATATTTGACAGGGCCGCTGGCTGTAATGAGCCCCATTGGCTCTCATTGCAGTATGAGTGCTGCGCAGCTGCTTAATTGCTCAATTCAGCCTGATTCCCTTCAGTTCCTTAAATGCGAGCATCGCTTGGCGAGGCTTGCAGGAGTGCCCTGTTTACTTTACATAAAATAAATAATTTACATAAAATAAATAAACATAGTACACATTTTCTGTACTGTTCCTTTTTTTACTTTTTGTGACTTAGGTTTTTTTTTTGTATAATGTACATTTTTTCTTTTTTGTTATTTAGTATTTTTTATTTTATGTAATGTAGATTTTTTATTTTTGATGACTAGTTTTTTTTTCTGTAATTAAAGTGGTAGGGGGTTATTAAGGGGTAAGTAGGCAGGTAGTGTAGGTGTTAATAGGTTAGTGTAGAGGGTGTTTAGTTGATATTTAATGTTTTATTGGGGGGGTATAGTCCAGTGTAGTGTTTATACTTAGTGTCATGATGGCCATTGATCCCCATGAGTGAGGGGGTTATTTAAGTGCTTATGGGGGTCTGTATTGACCCCCAATGAGTGACAGGGTTAAATAAGGGCTTATGGGGTCTGTATGGACCCCCATAAGTGACAGGGTTAATAAAGGGCTTATGGGGGTCTATATTAACCCCCATGAGTGAAAGAGTTAATTAAGTGCTTATGGGGGGCTGTATTGACCCTCATGAGTGACGGGATTAATTAAGGGTTTATGGGGGTCTGTATTGACCCCCATGAGTGCCAGGGTTATTTATGGGCTTATGTGGGTCTTTATTGACCCCCATGAGTGACAGGGTTAATTAGGGGTTTATGGGGGTCTGTATTGACCCCTATGAGTGCCAGGGTTATTTATGGGCTTATGTGGGTCTTTATTGACCCCCATGAGTGGCAGGGTTAATGAAGGGCTTATGGGGGTCTGTATTGACCCCCATGAGTGACAGGGTTAATGAAGGGGTTATGGGGGTCTGTATTGACCCCCACTGCGATGGTTAATGTGGGGTTAATGTGGGTCTCCGAGCTTATCTCGGATCCAGTGGGGTTAATGCGGGTTTTCGAGCTTATCTTGGATCCCTTCTTGGGTAAGTTGTACGTGGCTGGGCGGTCCTGGGTCTTTGAGCCTCGTTTTCATTTTTTTCGGCTGACATTTTTTCTCTCGCTTGCGGGATTTTCGTGTGTCTGAACTCGGGAATTTGGATTTAAATGGAGGTGTAACTTCACTTTCAGAGGTCCTGGGTGCCCCCCCTTGCTGTGGGTAAGTTTTTTATGTATTTTTAGTGGGTATTTATTGTGTTTTGACTGTTTGTAGGTGCGCACGGTTTGCGAGGTCGTAATGGTGCCGCTTGTGTGGGTGTTTGTAACTGCGTGTGAGGCGCCTTTGAGCCTCCACCTCTGCAAATGCGGCCCCTCGCTTCGCTAGGGTCTGAATTTGCGGCCTGCAATGAGCTGAAGTCTCATTGCAGCCGACATTGGAGCCTTCACCTTCCGCAAATGCGGCCCCTCGCTTCGCGAGGGTCCACATTTGCGGACCAAACTGCGTCTCTCTCTTCGCAAAGCGTGACGACAATTTGTAGTTTGACAACTATTATATGTGATATGTTTTGATCTATTGCATAGTAACTAGGACTCATTAGTTTACATAAATTGGAATGTGACACATATGTGATTTATGCGGATGTCCCATAACCCCAACTATTGAAAACACACTGACACAGAACAGTATAACAAAGCATTATTTCATACACAGAGCACAATCAGAAATGGACAAGACTGTGCATTAATATCATGGGTGTGGTGTGTGTGGGTCCCAGGAGAGCAAGAGGCTTGTGGGAAAAAGGGGACACCTTCAGGGGGTAATCTCATAGTCTAGAATAAGCATAATGCATAGCACCTACCAGGGTCACATGTGGTCAGTACACCACTGCAATCGGAATCTGATGAAAAAAAAGATCATCAAAAATCACTCAATTTAATTGAAGAAACCATTAATGTGCATAGCACTTACACCTTGTCTAGATCTATTCAATGAAACAGATGATTCATCCTCTGGACTGTGTAATCCAATCCAGTTACACACATACAGTGTGGTGACAAAAATAAAATCTGAAAAAATTGGTCAACTAAAAAAAGGAGGAGGAGTATAAAAAAACTAATCAACATGCATGTACAGTACAGTGCTAAATACTGTAACAGTAACAATATACCAACTCAGCATAGCATTACTATCTATTAGCTAGATCTCAGGATAATCAGTAATATGGGAAAATACCCATTAATATTGAGAGGACACAAGGGTCAGCAGTCAGATTCACTTTTACTTACATCAGACCCAAGGATCTGTTCTCAGACTGATATTGAGGTCAGGATCACATGCTTCACTAGAGCATATATTAATGCTGGCTATCATTGACATACCATTGTGAGACTTTGCAAGTCCACCACCATGGCGGTATTACTCTACATTTAAGCTAACATCCGTCATGTCCACCTCCCTATATGATAGTTTTAAGATTCTGGGAGCTACATGTTAAGGGGGCTGTCATTAAGGAATGTCTACCTGACATGCACTGTGAAACCACCTCATACATTTCCTTCACAATGCTTGGAGATGAGGAAGATGCCTTCATGGACCTGATTTGTACATAAAAAAAAAAAAAAAGACAAAACCTACAAAATAAGGCCTTACAAAAGCATAGGGACTGCAGCATCTCTTCTCAACAGCAATCCTCAGTGACCATCAATTGGTGACATGTAAAACAGAACCCTATGTGTCCACAGAGAAGAGGATCATGGCCCATGATGGGAGGTAGCCATCTGCATGCAAAATATCAACATCGCATAGGCCAAGATCCAAGACTCTGATGGAGAACGCCACTATTAGCACATGGACGGCCCCTGACACTGAATAACAACAATACAAGCTTGAGTCCACCTTAGAAAGAACCTACTCCAAGATATTCATCAACCTTAGGACTTGTCGGCTGTCTAGAGTGGGAGTGTGGGCATAACACACACAATATAATGCACAATAACATGTCAGTGCTTCTATGGTTGTGAATACAAACTGATACACTAGGGCCCCTATTCAATTGAGAAAATTTTAGTTTCGGGTGCCTAATTTGCTATTCAATCGGCATATTTTCGCTAGCCACAAACAATATGCGGGTTACGGGCTGAAAATCCCTGCGCTTGTTAAAATCTTAACGGCGGCCCAGCTAAACCTTTGATCTTTTAAGCCTGTAAATGTTATAATTGCAAACCGCTATTCAATTTCTCCAATTTCTCAAGGCCGTAAATGTTTTCACACCTGTAAATGGCAAATGTAGAAGAAAATCCTACCAGATAGGACTCGCAATGGGGTTAAACGCAGGTTCATAGCACTGTAAATGCAAAAAAAAAAAAAAATCAATACCACACTTTCAAAGATGGCGAAAGCGATGACAAACATTAGAATTAATTGCACAACAGTCTCAAGCTCGCAAATCTGCAATTACATTTTTTTATTTTATTTCGTGTCATATCAATCTTAAGAATCAACAAGTTAATACATATCAGGCCACCCACATGGACTAGAACAGGATGGCCATTCTTTTTTATTTTTTGTACATTGCCGGATTGCAAGTCCGATCGCATATCGTACTTCTAAATGGTAATTGATTGACGTTTAACCTCCATGTTTTACTGACGTAATGATGAAGGTCTCATTTACTATTGGCTGTTTCTAATTCGTAGTTACGGCCTTGCTTAAATTCATCATGATCACCCTTTGAAATGCTACTTACGGGTGCATGGTTTACAGTTGAGGATTTCTGCCAGGTAGTTGCGGGTTTGTTTAATTGAATTGCTCTGTAACTGTAGCAAATTTTTGCAATTGAATAGAGGCCACATTAAATTACATGCCCGTAAGTGCGACCCCACATCGGCTGCAAGCTGG
This sequence comes from Discoglossus pictus, assembly GCA_027410445.1. Classification (NCBI taxonomy): domain Eukaryota; kingdom Metazoa; phylum Chordata; class Amphibia; order Anura; family Alytidae; genus Discoglossus; species Discoglossus pictus. The sequence continues at coordinate 7,785,844 of CM050166.1, read as the reverse complement.
AAATTTGAGCAAGTTACAGAGTTATTAAATTCAAGCAGGGTGCGAGTTACGTAAACCATTCTTTTGCACATTGCATGTGCACCCTGAACGTGATCAATTAGTCAAACCTGTAGTTACGGGTTTCGAGGGAACCAATGGCAAAAGACATCGTCGTCATTACGTCACTGAAAAATGGAGGTTGGATTTCAAAGTCTTACGGGTTTCAATTACGGGTTTCGATCGCACCCTCATTCCAGAAATAATGCAATGTTAATAAATCAATAAATATGATATTCTAGTCCATGCAAATGAGTTAATAATTATATGTATTAACTCATTGATTGCCGGAAATTATAAAACATGCAAAAGAAACATAAATAAAAGTATTTTATATTGTAGATTTGCGAGCTTGAGAGTGTTGTGCTATTATTTCTTATACCTAACATCACTTTCACTTTAGTATTAAGTACATTATTGTGTTTATATTTGCATTTACAGTGTTATGGATAGGATGCTAATCCCTTTGAGGGTCCTCTCTAGTACTCGTTGACTATTGGGCTTCATTTGCGGGTTACGCGGCTTGAACACCAGTGAATTCATTTCAATTTAATAGCGATTTTCGAAAGTAACAGTTATGGGCTTGACAGATCAAAGGTTTTGAGGGCACGTAGGTCAAATTATTACGTCCCATAGAGTTTTCTCACTTCGAACCCTCAGATCGTCCGCGGGTTGCTTTACGAGGCCAATTTAATAGCCGCAAGTCTTGCGGGCTACGTTACGGGCTACGTTTTTACACGCTGAGGGAATTTAATGGGGCAGTTAAAATATTCAGACCAATGTACCTGAGCAACCCATAAGATTATTTGGAGCAAATTCACCAGAATAAAAGAAATGTAGTGATATTTTAAGCCATTTTTTAGAATAGTAAGACTTTTTATTTAATGCACATTTTGGTTTATATTTATAAATATATGCGATTTAAAAAAACAAACACATTTTACACAGTTATATTAAGAATGCAGCGTGATTAATGTAGTAGTAGAATATGCAGAGAAGAGCCCTATATTCAGATTTGTTGTTTAGTTTAGAGTTTATTGGTTGTTGTTACAAGAGCACTTTAAGTAGAAAGCTGCGCACTCAGTGCTACAGCCACTTTTTAGTTGCGATTATTCACTGTAAGGTACTAATCTCTATAGAATATGTTAGAACTTTATAAATAATAATAATAATAACAACCTTGTGTCTGGTATTAGAATAAAGCTTGTAATAATAGCTACTGAATACTATTTATATAACTAGCGACTTGCCCGTCAAAAAATGATGGCAATGAGATGTGTATGTTTGTAAAGTTGTTTAGTTATTAATATACGTATTTGACACTTGTAAGGTTTTAGTTATGTTGAAATAAGTACTATTGTGATATTATTATTATATTTGTAACATTTTCTTTTTGTTCAAGAGTAACTGTTAAAGCGTTTTATAGTAAAAGTATTAACATTTGAATGTAAGAACAGTTGAACTTTAAATGAATCAGTATTGTAAACCTGAGGTAATGGTTTTTTAACATGCAAGTTCTATCTCAAGAATTGTTAACTTAAATATACATTGAATCCAGAGGAAGGCAAACAGTAAAAACCCTCTTTGAAACGTAGCCAATTGTATCAAAGCGGGGAATAAATTAATTATTCCTGACCCCATTAACTGGCGATTGGATTACTCCATGGATTAATGTTTAACATAAAAGACAACATTTACATTGTGCCTCAAAACGTGCTGGTGCTCTTAACATGAACTGTGTAATATGTCTAAGTATGGAACTTGAAAGTATATTTTTTGAAACTTGAACTTTCTTATCCATCTAAGTAAGGAACTTGAAAATATTTTTTTCAAACTTGTAACGTTAGAAACAGTAACATAGTTAATTAACATTTGAACAGAATTTGTCAAAATAATGCAAGGCAAGTGTTTTGTGGGGCTAATCATGCATAAACAGTACTTCCATGAATTATGACAATTCTTTATTGATTTGTAGTTTTGACCTTTGCTTGTTGGTGTAGAAATTGTTTTAAATGGCACATAGAGTCTCGTCTGTGGAAAAGTGGTTCTCTAAAAAGAGAATGCGAGAACTTAAAGTTGTTCCGCGATGTGTAACCACTGTTCTCTATGTGTTTTACAATTTCATGTAGTTTAATAGGAAAATATTGTTGGTATAAACCTAATTTCTCTGGCGTAATAATGACCTTTTGAAGGAAACAGACAGTTGTGTGTACTTTTTAAAAAAATGTTGTGCTTAAATTGTGTTTTTTTTGGTTTTTGCGTTGGCTTTTAAATTGGTTTTGCATGGCTTTTGTTTGTTTGATGGAGAGTTATAGTACTTCATAGTAGACAATGTTTTTAGTAAAAATGTGTCCATCCTCTAATAAATCACCTTGACTTTCATTGTTTTCAATGTAAACTTTAATAGCCTGTGGATTTTGGCACCGTGATAAAGCAATGTATAATTAGCAATGAGCAAATACTGGTTGTTCTAAGAAAATCCCCACAGATTTGTAAGTTTGTACTTGTGATTTATTAATGGTCATGGCGAATGCCATAATGATGGGAAATTGTCTTCTTTGAAGTATAAAAGGGAGACTACTTTCACTTGGTGCTAAATCTATCCTTGGTATGAAAACTATCTCTCCTTTATGGGTACCAGTTAAAATTTCAGCATCTATGAAATGGTCCTTTAATTGTTGAACAATTAATCTTGTGCCATTGCATAGGCCTTTTGTTGGGGTTCATATTTTGCAGTAACATGACAATTGCACCTTTCTTTAGCTGCAAAATATGTGGTGGCATTCCAGAAGGAGTTAATGAGTTTATGAATTCAGTAGAAAAGTTTGCCTGACTTTCTTTGTCATCAGCAAGTACAGAATCAGCACTGTGATAAAAAAAAAAATTCACCCAAAAGAAATTAAGATTTCATTATTGAGGATTAATGCATCCTTATTTTTACAGGTTAGGATGACTTGGTTGGCAAGCTTTGAATATTCCTGGTTATTTATGGTACCTTTAAATATAGCTGATATAAGATCTTGATGACAAATCATATGAGGTGGGATGTGCACAGTGTCGTCAGGTAAATGTGGTATTTTTTCTGTTCTGCCTTCTCCAATTTTAATAAGTCAATTATTGAAATCATTTTGGTCTTCTGATCTCATATTTTGTTGCAGTTGAAGATGGGTAAAATGTTTCCATAGTGTACTTGACTTTATACAGGTTTCGATAATGTCAGTTCGATTTCCATGTACAACGACAGGTAATGTTTGTCTAAAATCGCCACCTAACAACATTACCTTTCCACCAAATGGAAAAGTGTTATCCATGACTTCACGAAGCAAACGGTCAATACATTGGAGGGCATAGCATGACATCATTGTGGCCTAATTAATTAATTTACTTTTTTTCAGTTTTTTTGCTTGTAATGATGCCATGCGAATATTTGACACTGAGGTTTCTAAAATAGGCACTGGCAGTTTAACCCCACTATGTACAGTTCTTCCACCTTCTAACAAAAGTGTGGCAGTTCCAGTTGTGGCAAATGCGAGTGCTATTTGACCTTGTGCTTGTACAAAACTCATAAATAAATTATATAGATATGTTTTTCCTGATCCGCCAGGTCCATCAAGATAGAAATAACTCTCTTTGACATGTCATCATCGAGTGGATTTTTGATGGCATTATATGCTTGCAATTGTAATGTATTTAAAGTTGCAAGTTGTAACGGAGCTGGAACACGTATCCAATATCTCCGCTGGTATATGGTAAAATACCCAAGAAGCACTACAGTCTCACCATTCCCGACCTCCCATATTGGACGACACACAATTTGGGAGTCAAATGAATACTCACTTTATTTACCTTTACAGAAATATATATACATCTCTTTGGCCACAGGTAATACACATGTCCATATTTGGCCGCACAATACACATAAAGAGAACAATAGGTGGGTCACACCTCCCTGGCAACTTTGATACAATCAGACATTGATTCAATTACACTTCTTTGTTCTTATCTGAGAATGAAAACACTGTATACAATAGACTTCCTTTATCTTATGCTGAGTCGCTGTAACAGGATTATCTCCCATGCCAAGTAGCTGCCAATGTCTGGGACAATATTCTGCAGAGTATCAACCAACATACATATAGTAGGATCATATTTTAACCATAATAATCATAAAACAGGGTAAAACAGTGATGGGTTCCGTTACACACCTCCCCCGTGACCATAAGCCGGCATACACGGTCTGATCCCAACGGATCGGCCTGGGGATGTCCGGACAAAAGTATTTGTTGGTCAATTCTCTAGTTTGACAACCCATCAGTATTACTGTAATTCACATTTACTCACACCTCCCATATCCCCAGATAGCTGGGATCTGAGCGCACAAGACTACCGAATAGCGCTCAGATCCTCTTCACACAGTTCAATTGCCAAGTAGCTAAAGTCTTTCCCATAGTCGTTCATTATATGAATTGGCTTCATGGCACAGTTATCTGGGGTATCATGGTTCATACAGGGCAAGTACAGAATGACCCCCCTGTATGTAAAGGGCCAGAATGAGTGACTTACACTCTGGTATGGCCGAACACTGGTTCCAAAGGGCAATATGTACCAGGGCCATAGTCGCAGGGCAGGAGGCTGGCAAACAGTCCTCTCCAAGCCAAAGGGCACTTCGTCACACATCTCCCCTTTGGGGGGAAGTCTAAACAGGCACCTGGATATTTCGCTGGGGTGATGGTGCAACACGCTGAGGGGACTTGAGGGGCAGAGGCCAGCGGCACTCTGCCCTGATGCCAGCTCTTCTGCTGGTATAACCTGCAGGACCTCCTTCTCTGTACAAGGGATAAAGGGAGGGCAGAGGCCGACTGCACTCTGCCCCACTGTCAGCTCTTCTGCTGGGGTACCTGGGACATATTCCGGCTCAGTAGCCAGGGAAACGTGGGGGTCAGTGGGGGTTAACATTTCCTCTGTTAACCCTGGGGCCACATTAGAAGTTAGCTGGGGAGGGGAATTTGTACTTACCCCCTCCTCCGGTTGTCCTAGTGAGGGTAGTTGGGGATCTGGACAGGCTGCGGGCGCAGAGACCACGGTCCCATCTGGGCCATCTGGGAGATTGGTGTCTCCCCTGGTTAGGGTAAACAGTCGCTGGGGGGAAGGACGACACCTTTGGCCCTCTGGGGTACCCACTACCGCTGTGGAGGAAGGTCGACACCTTCTGCTCCCTGGGGTACACACTGCCGCTGGGGGGGAAGGACGACACCTTCTGCCCACTGGGGTTCACACTGCCGCTGAGGGGGAAGGATGACACCTTCTGCCCCCTGGGGTTCACACTGCCGCTGGGGGAAAGGACGACACCTTCTGCCCCCTGGGGTTCACACTGCCACTGGGGAGGAAGGACGGCCCCTTGTGCTCCCTGGGGTACACACTGCCGCTGGGGGGGAAGGACGACACCTTCGGCCCCCTGGGGTACACACTGTCGCTGGGGAGGAAGGACGACACCTTCAGCTCCCTGGGGTACACACTGCCGCTGGGAAGGAAGGACGACACCTTCAGCTCCCTGGGGTACACACTGCCACTGGGGAGGAAGGACGACACCTTCGGCTCCCTGGGGAACACACTGCCGCTGGGGGGGAAGGACGACACCTTCGGCCCCCTGGGGTACACACTGCCGCTGGGGAGGAAGGACGACACCTTCAGCTCCCTGGGGTACACACTGTCGCTGGGGAGGAAGGACGACACCTTCAGCTCCCTGGGGTACACACTGTCGCTGGGGAGGAAGGACGACACCTTCTGCCCCCTGGGGTACACACTGCCGCTGGGGAGGAAGGACGACACCTTCTGCCCCCTGGGGTACACACTGCCGCTGGGGAGGAAGGACGACACCTTCAGCTCCCTGGGGTACACACTGCCGCTGGGGGGGAAGGACGACACCTTCGGCCCCCTGGGGTACACACTGCCGCTGGGGGGGAATTAGTTGGAGTATTCCACGTGGAGCGGTTTCTGTTTCTGGGACAGTCTCTCTGCATGTGACCCTGCTGGTTACACGTGTGGCACCTGATGTACCGTGGAGGTGTTTGGTAGTTCCCACCACCCGGACGCAGTGCTGGGGGGGGGGGTTAATGGTGGGAGGTGGGTTAGCAGCTCCCAAGATGGACCGCTCCCGTGCCCGCTGCTTTTCCATTATGGATTTGTGGATATCTGTCATTAACCATTCCAAGGTTTTCATGGGAAGCGTACCTGGGAAAAAGGCCAGTCTGCTTTGGAGTTCTCTTTGAAACTCAGTCTGTGGGGTAATAAGAGGTACTGTAACCATGAGTTCCTTTCTGTCTGCATCCCTGTAGTCCGCGGCCACCTCCTCCTCCTCATGATGGAACGCTGTCTGAAAACTAGCCGGTTCCATCCTGCTGTAGCCAGGGGCGCTGTACGGATACTAGCGTTGCCCTTAATTTGTACTCCACGGAATGGTGTCTCCTGTAGCTGTCCTTCTGACCGTGGGAACAATTCCGACACTTGCCACCAAATGTAACGGAGCTGGAACACGTATCCAATATCTCCGCTGGTATATGGTAAAATACCCAAGAAGCACTACAGTCTCACCATTCCCGACCTCCCATATTGGACGACACACAATTTGGGAGTCAAATGAATACTCACTTTATTTACCTTTACAGAAATATATATACATCTCTTTGGCCACAGGTAATACACATGTCCATATTTGGCCGCACAATACACATAAAGAGAACAATAGGTGGGTCACACCTCCCTGGCAACTTTGATACAATCAGACATTGATTCAATTACACTTCTTTGTTCTTATCTGAGAATGAAAACACTGTATACAATAGACTTCCTTTATCTTATGCTGAGTCGCTGTAACAGGATTATCTCCCATGCCAAGTAGCTGCCAATGTCTGGGACAATATTCTGCAGAGCATCAACCAACATACATATAGTAGGATCATATTTTAACCATAATAATCATAAAACAGGGTAAAACAGTGATGGGTTCCGTTACACACCTCCCCCGTGACCATAAGCCGGCATACACGGTCTGATCCCAACGGATCGGCCTGGGGATGTCCGGACAAAAGTATTTGTTGGTCAATTCTCTAGTTTGACAACCCATCAGTATTACTGTAATTCACATTTACTCACACCTCCCATATCCCCAGATAGCTGGGATCTGAGCGCACAAGACTACCGAATAGCGCTCAGATCCTCTTCACACAGTTCAATTGCCAAGTAGCTAAAGTCTTTCCCATAGTCGTTCATTATATGAATTGGCTTCATGGCACAGTTATCTGGGGTATCATGGTTCATACAGGGCAAGTACAGAATGACCCCCCTGTATGTAAAGGGCCAGAATGAGTGACTTACACTCTGGTATGGCCGAACACTGGTTCCAAAGGGCAATATGTACCAGGGCCATAGTCGCAGGGCAGGAGGCTGGCAAACAGTCCTCTCCAAGCCAAAGGGCACTTCGTCACACATCTCCCCTTTGGGGGGAAGTCTAAACAGGCACCTGGATATTTCGCTGGGGTGATGGTGCAACACGCTGAGGGGACTTGAGGGGCAGAGGCCAGCGGCACTCTGCCCTGATGCCAGCTCTTCTGCTGGTATAACCTGCAGGACCTCCTTCTCTGTACAAGGGATAAAGGGAGGGCAGAGGCCGACTGCACTCTGCCCCACTGTCAGCTCTTCTGCTGGGGTACCTGGGACATATTCCGGCTCAGTAGCCAGGGAAACGTGGGGGTCAGTGGGGGTTAACATTTCCTCTGTTAACCCTGGGGCCACATTAGAAGTTAGCTGGGGAGGGGAATTTGTACTTACCCCCTCCTCCGGTTGTCCTAGTGAGGGTAGTTGGGGATCTGGACAGGCTGCGGGCGCAGAGACCACGGTCCCATCTGGGCCATCTGGGAGATTGGTGTCTCCCCTGGTTAGGGTAAACAGTCGCTGGGGGGAAGGACGACACCTTTGGCCCTCTGGGGTACCCACTACCGCTGTGGAGGAAGGTCGACACCTTCTGCTCCCTGGGGTACACACTGCCGCTGGGGGGGAAGGACGACACCTTCTGCCCACTGGGGTTCACACTGCCGCTGAGGGGGAAGGATGACACCTTCTGCCCCCTGGGGTTCACACTGCCGCTGGGGGAAAGGACGACACCTTCTGCCCCCTGGGGTTCACACTGCCACTGGGGAGGAAGGACGGCCCCTTGTGCTCCCTGGGGTACACACTGCCGCTGGGGGGGAAGGACGACACCTTCGGCCCCCTGGGGTACACACTGTCGCTGGGGAGGAAGGACGACACCTTCAGCTCCCTGGGGTACACACTGCCGCTGGGAAGGAAGGACGACACCTTCAGCTCCCTGGGGTACACACTGCCACTGGGGAGGAAGGACGACACCTTCGGCTCCCTGGGGAACACACTGCCGCTGGGGGGGAAGGACGACACCTTCGGCCCCCTGGGGTACACACTGCCGCTGGGGAGGAAGGACGACACCTTCAGCTCCCTGGGGTACACACTGTCGCTGGGGAGGAAGGACGACACCTTCAGCTCCCTGGGGTACACACTGTCGCTGGGGAGGAAGGACGACACCTTCTGCCCCCTGGGGTACACACTGCCGCTGGGGAGGAAGGACGACACCTTCTGCCCCCTGGGGTACACACTGCCGCTGGGGAGGAAGGACGACACCTTCAGCTCCCTGGGGTACACACTGCCGCTGGGGGGGAAGGACGACACCTTCGGCCCCCTGGGGTACACACTGCCGCTGGGGGGGGGAATTAGTTGGAGTATTCCACGTGGAGCGGTTTCTGTTTCTGGGACAGTCTCTCTGCATGTGACCCTGCTGGTTACACGTGTGGCACCTGATGTACCGTGGAGGTGTTTGGTAGTTCCCACCACCCGGACGCAGGGCTGGGGGGGGGGGGGTTAATGGTGGGAGGTGGGTTAGCAGCTCCCAAGATGGACCGCTCCCGTGCCCGCTGCTTTTCCATTATGGATTTGTGGATATCTGTCATTAACCATTCCAAGGTTTTCATGGGAAGCGTACCTGGGAAAAAGGCCAGTCTGCTTTGGAGTTCTCTTTGAAACTCAGTCTGTGGGGTAATAAGAGGTACTGTAACCATGAGTTCCTTTCTGTCTGCATCCCTGTAGTCCGCGGCCACCTCCTCCTCCTCATGATGGAACGCTGTCTGAAAACTAGCCGGTTCCATCCTGCTGTAGCCAGGGGCGCTGTACGGATACTAGCGTTGCCCTTAATTTGTACTCCACGGAATGGTGTCTCCTGTAGCTGTCCTTCTGACCGTGGGAACAATTCCGACACTTGCCACCAAATGTAACGGAGCTGGAACACGTATCCAATATCTCCGCTGGTATATGGTAAAATACCCAAGAAGCACTACAGTCTCACCATTCCCGACCTCCCATATTGGACGACACACAATTTGGGAGTCAAATGAATACTCACTTTATTTACCTTTACAGAAATATATATACATCTCTTTGGCCACAGGTAATACACATGTCCATATTTGGCCGCACAATACACATAAAGAGAACAATAGGTGGGTCACACCTCCCTGGCAACTTTGATACAATCAGACATTGATTCAATTACACTTCTTTGTTCTTATCTGAGAATGAAAACACTGTATACAATAGACTTCCTTTATCTTATGCTAAGTCGCTGTAACAGGATTATCTCCCATGCCAAGTAGCTGCCAATGTCTGGGACAATATTCTGCAGAGCATCAACCAACATACAAATAGTAGGATCATATTTTAACCATAATAATCATAAAACAGGGTAAAACAGTGATGGGTTCCGTTACACAAGTCTTTCTTCTGTCCTTTGTACTTGTAGTTGAATGTCATAGTCTTCAAAGTGTATGTCATCTATAGGACCTGGATCAGACAGATTAAAACTTGCACAACTTAATCCATGAGTTAAAAATACTTCTTAGATTTCCATTAATGCGTTTAAGTGTGCAATAGGTTCATTGTATCGTTGTATAAAGTCTTCAGCCATATTACTTTTAAATGTCTCCCACAAAGCTAATGCATTTGGACCATTTGAGAAGATACAAATGAATGCAAATTATTCCCTCATCTGCCGTGGCATTTGACAGTGCTGCTTCTTCTAGACATATTTCCCATTCTGTATGATCAGCTAGTAAGTTTCTATGTCTTGCAGCTAAATGGAAGGATTCATATACTGTGTCATTAACAGTTCTTACGTGTTCAAAACTTTGTGCTCTAGGAACATTTGAAAGTAGTAGTCGTAAGCGGAAAAGTTCAAGGTCACTTGGACTGACTATGTGTATATTCTTGGGAATATTTTATTTCCTCTGCTTTTTCTATGTCTCCATAATGCATTCACAAAAACATAGTGATATGGAATTTCAATATATAAGAATTGTGTTGCTTGTGAATCTGTAGAATTTAATTCAAACCATGCAGTTAGTGTAGTGTGACAATGCTCACTTTGTGCCAATGCATTACTTTCATTTCCAGCATGGAAATACACTAAATGTCTTTGTGGCAAATGTACTGCTAATCTATATACTGCATGTGATCTATCATGCATTTCAAATTTTACAAGGCGCCGCATAGCTTCTGGTGCACATACATAGCGAGCATCTACATGAGATGCAAGTTCATCATGTACTAACTCAGTGCTTTCGGTGTTGTCTACACTTTTGATGACTACAGTAGCTGCATCATAGTCTTTGTAAACATATTTGTACACATATTTAATGGATTTGATGGAAGTGCAGGCTTCTACATTCATGTGTGCATTATACTTCATGAGTAAATGTGGATTGTAGGGTACCACATATCAATTGTCAACCTTTTTTCCCACGAATAATGGCACTATCTCCTTCTCTTCTTCTATAAAGTGGATAGCCATCACAATTTGCATACGTTTTGTCTCTATAATCTTTTGGAAATTCTTTGGAACATTTATTATCTTGCATACATGGTGATTGTGGATTAAGCTCGCCACAGGGTCCATGAATCATGCGATGAGTTACAATCTCATATAGTCTACCATATAGTTCTGGATCTGGTAGTTCAGCAACAATGACTGAATCCACTTTGTCACCAGTATCTAATTTATCTTTTTATTGAACGATTATGAGAAGATATGCATGTGGAAGGCCTCTTTTTTTAAATTCAATTGTATATACATAAGCAAGACATTTGCCAAATAAGTGACTTATAGTGATGTCACATATTAATTAATTTAATTTAATTTTGAAAAATCGGGTTTTCCAAATTTGGCGACAATAGCCATGGCATCCTTGTATCTTTCTCTCGTATTTCGAGGAGATCCCTGAAAAGAAGATGGTAAAATGATGGCTTTGCCAGCTGTCATGTTTCTGCTTGTAGCCACCTTAGCAACATAGTCCATTAATCCACAATATTGTTCTACACTTAGTTTATCTTGTTGATATTTTATGAAGTTTAAATTATTGACCTCAACTTGCAAATAGGAATCAATAATACATTGTTGTGTTAGTTTTCCACCACATAAAATTGGATTAAATGTATTTCGAATGGCAATTTGAGCTACTTTAAATTCAAGCATGGAAACATTATTTCGCATTCTGGCTTTAGCATTTGGGTAACTGGGAAGGGTTAATTTTGGTAGCCAACCTGCTTCTACGTGTGGGAAAAAATGGGATATGTCATTGGATCTAAATTTGGACTTAAGATACTGATAATAATAAATGGTTGCTCTTCATTTCTGGGATATATTCTAATGTCACTTTGAAATGGTGGTTCTCCTTCATCATTTTGAAACACCATTGCAACCTCATTTGATGTTGGCAAGTTATAACGGCGTTTATCAGTATGTCTATCTCTTTTAAGCACCATATTGACTTTTGGGATTGGTAATTGATGTCTTTCTGCATTAAGTTGTTGTTCATTTTCTACTTCTGCCATTTTTTTATAAGCTTTAGTGTAGGGGTTATTGGCCATAATGTTATCTAGGTCTATAAAAACAGTGGTTAAGAATTTTTTATTTTCTTGCAGCTGCATACGTTGGTCAACAGCTTCCATTGTATCTAGGACATATAGTTTAACACATTTTCTTTGCTCTCCTTCCTCTGGATGTAAATGGGAAGTACGATGGTATATTTGGCCTTGGACTATAAAGCAGTAAGGACCATGTCCTGGTACATTAGCAGCTAATGTTGCCCCCATAGATGCAAAGGATATGGCACTATTGTAGGATCTTATGTTTGTCTTGAAATTGTTGTAGTTTGGAAAAGTAGGTTCAGTCATAATGTTTTGTAAATATATTGGGAATTGTTTTCTTTTTGGAAGTTTGACCTTGCCTTTTGACAGCAACTAATGAATTGGCCATCTCTGGGTCTTTCCTGTTTAAAATGATAAGCCTCGCAAAACTGACATTGAGCATTCATGTCCCCACAATTATGAACCACTACTGCTAAAGACTTGAGTTAAGGACAATTTGAAGAGTATATATCAGTTTCAGTTTGTAATTCATCATTTGAAATGTCATGTGATGTTTCAGGAACAGGTTCTAAATGCTTTGTTTTTTTAGTGGCTTTTTTGGTGTATCTTTTATTTTTGCAGGTGATAGTCTTTTGCTTGCAAGTCTTTTGCATTCTTTTTGGCTTAGATGCATAGCACACCCAAGGTAATTGCATTATAGATTATTGTAGATGTAGTAGGTTTATAGTGTTAAGTGAAATGTTTTTTTTGTTTTGTTTGTTGATTGCTTTTTATGTTATAGGTTTGGCTTAGAGGCATAGTAGAGGGCAAAACATTGTAGTAATATATTGCTCTTTCTAATTTGTCCTGCAGGGGATTGTTGTAATACTATTCTTCTATTTTACTTAAAGGCTTATATGTTGTGGCTGTGAAAAGATGGTTTGTATTGTTGTTTGTTTGGTGTTAGTAGTATTTGTTGTAGTATTCTATTTTATGTGTCTGGTTAGGTTTTGTGCTTAAATTGTACATTAGGGCTGTGAATTGAGAATTTAAAATGTTATTTTGTATGTGTTTTCACTATTTATTGGACTATGCTGTTTTATGTTGGTCATTTTTTTTTTTTTATAGATTTAAGTTTGGGTTTACTATTAAACGTTGTACGTAAAAGGCAATTAGTAGGTAAATGACAAATGTGTCAGTAATATTTTGTTAAAACTGTTAATTAGTGGTGCTTATTGTTGTTGGTTTATTTAGTTTTTTTTCTCTTGACATGGATGCAGAGCAAACATGTTTATTTAATTTTTTTCTTTATTTACTTGTTATACTGTACCTTGTTTGAAGTGTGATTTCAAGCAGAATATTTATTGATCTGATGTTGTAACTCTTTGTGCGATGGTCTTGATGCAGTGTCTGTTGTAAAAGAAAAAGTAAAATGTTATTTGATTGGAATTGATTTATCATGAATAGCATAGTTAATTTTTTTGTCTACTCTGTTATTGTGAATTCTTCTGCTATGCTTTTTTTTATGCACCACTTTAAAATACTTTCATTTTACTAGTATATTACAGTTATCCTTTTTTTTACTGTAATTATTAATGTTGTTGACATTTTGTATATGTTAGCAATGTTTGTTGGATTATCCTGTTTTGTGTCCACCACTTTTGGGATGCTGTATTTAGCTTGGGGATGACAGTTAAAGGTTGTTGTAGAGTAAAGCTGACTGTGAATGATCTTTTATCTATGTTGTAACTATTAACAGTAGTTTAGCATCAGCCACTTTTGGTATGCATATTTAGACTTCTTTGTAAGGGTTATAGGTTGTTAAACAGTAAAGATGAATATTAAGTTATTTTTCTATCTGTTTGTGTGATGTTTGTACAATCATGTTTTGTGTCCACCACATTTTGCATGCTCCATTTGCTTAATTAATCTTGTTTGTGAGGGTGACATGTTGTTGGACAGTAAAAAGGAATGTTAATTGCCTTTTCTATATGTTGTTGCGCTTTTTTTGTACTATCCTGTTTTGTGTTCACCACTTTTCGGATGCTGCATTTGGCTTGTGGGTGATGGTTGGAGGTTATTGTACAGTAAAGAGGAGGAATACTTTTGTTTTCTCTATTATTTTTGATTTTGCAAAGCATGGTCTTTTTCAGCATGTGATGTATTTTTCTATCTTACCTCTTCTTCATTCTTTCTGTTCTTTAAAGTTATTCTCTTTGATAGTCCACGCTGCAAATTCTTGAGTGACGCTGTTGATGCAGAGTCTGTTTGAATAGTGAAAAAAGGGCAAAGATTTAGCTTTAGGTTCCATATGTATTAGTGTCATATTTATTTTTTGCTATGAGTTGCTGTAAATTAATGTCATTTGAATATACCGTATTTATCACCGTATTTATCGCACACATCATTTGCCCCCTTTATCTCCCTGAAAATAGGGGGCAAATGATGTGTGCGTGTTATACGCCGATCTTCAACCCCCCCTCCTCATTCTAAACCCCCTCCTCATTCTAAACCCCCCTCCTCATGCCAAACCCCCCTAAATACCTCCCCCTCTCCCTTTCCCCTCACTTACCTGCTTCTGCTCCGGCCTCCGCTCCTTCTTGACGCGGCGCGCATGTGAAGTCACATGCGCGCCTAGTCATTAGCATATACCGGGTGCCGGAGGGGGTTGGGGATGAGGAGGGAGGTTGAGGATGAGGAGGGGGTTGAGGATGGGGGGGTTAAGGATAAGGAGGGAGGTTGAGGATGAGGAGAGAGGTTGAGGAGGGGGGTTGATGAGGGGGTTGAGGATGGGGGGTTGAGGATGAGGAGGAAGGTTGAGGAGGGGGGTTGAGAGGGAGGTTGAGGAGGAGGTTGAGGATGGGGGGTTGAGGATGAGGAGGGAGGTTAAGGATGAGGAAGGAGGTTGAGGAGGGGGGTTGAGGAGGGGGTTGAGGAAGGAGAATGAGGATGGGGGGAAGTTTCTTGGTTTCCCAGATAGCAGCGATTTCTTAGTAAACTTTTGTAAAAACATATAATATCCAAGTTTCTTTGTTAAAACTGTTGCTTTTACTGTCATTTTACGTTATTTATTACTTATAAGTGTTAATAATATTAATAAAAAAAAGTTCTGACTTTGTAGTAAAATGTAATATATTATAGCTTACCTCTCAGTTTCAATTTGCAGAGTGTAAAGCTGGAAATTAGGAAATAATTATCTTCTCAAGTAACAGCAGCAGTTAACTATCCAGTCACTAAGTTCATCACCTGAGGAGAAATTTAGAATTTTCTGGAAAGTAGGCAGTATTTATAAACTTTGAGGTGCCTCACACTGTTAGAACGCAATATGCATGCGCTATTTGCGTTCCAGCGTACAATTTGCGTTCCAGCCGCCATTTTAGGAGTAATAGTTGTAATTTTCCTGTAAAATAATGGTTAATATGAATGTGGTACATGCCGCATAGTGTGTGTTATGTGCCTCGTGAAGTTGACTGGAGCAATGTTTCCGTTTTGCGAGTCACTGTAGTATTTTTGCATCTTTAGCCTCGTTTTCGTTTTGTTCGGCGGCCATTTTTTCTCTCGCTTAGGTGATTTTTGGGTGTCTACTTGCAGAGGTCCTGGGTGCCCCCCCCTTGCTGTGGGTAAGCTTTTTATGTGTTTGTTGTGTGTATTTATTTTGTTTGTTATGGTTTTGGGGTCGCGCGGGTTGCATCCTTTTTGTATCTCGTACTTATTTTTCGGCAAATCCGTAGGTGTTTAGCGGCTTTAGAGTGCTGTAGCCTCGTTTTCGTTTTTTTCGGCGGCCATTTTTTCTGTTGCTTAGGGGATTTTCGGGGGTCTAAACTCTTTTATTTTAAATGGAGGTGTAACTTCAGTTTTCGAGGTCCTGGATGCCCCCCTTGCTGTAGGTAAGCTTTTTATGTATTTGTTGTGTGTATTTATTGTGTCATGTTTTCATGTGCGCCGGTTTCGGGCATTTTTTGCGTGGTCATGATGGGTTGTAACGAGTCCTGTATTTTTTGCGAGGGCCACAGTTGCTGGCATGGAGCGCCTTTTGCCACCCCCAAATTAAGTTTTTTTGGTAATTCTTAGTGATTATGTATAGAGTAATGTTCTTTAAGCTGAAAATAACTTTCTAATGTGGTGACAGTGTCCCTTTAGTATGAATTGTTTCTGGAAAGTTGATTTTGTTTTTATTGAGTTCACACATAAATTATATGTTATTTAAATCATTTTCCACATGTCTTGCCACTGCAAATGGAAAAGAAGTCCATGGATGCATGGGGGGGGGGGGACCAATCACGCCCAGATTTTTCAATGTGTTTGTTTATGTGTAGATAAGCAGTTGTGTGGTATTTTTATTCTATATGCGGTATCCCCCACAGATTTTCATTGGCTTCTACACCCATGAATGGATGGTCAAGTGATGAAAGAGGCAAAACGACTCCGGACAGTTTTGTCTGACATGGGGGGGGGGGGAGCATGTACATTTATACAGAAGAACACATTGTTGTGTGAGAATATTTGCACAACCAAATATCACAGGAAGAACTAAGACTGAAGACATGTTGAAGAATGCTTATAGTTAAGAGTTGAAAGGACAGACTTGAGAGGGTGGTGAGGGGGTTGAGTAGGAGTAGGAGTTGTAGCACATTGGAAAATTGCTGTGGGTTTAGTGAATTGAGGCTTTCTATGTTCTGGTGGAGGGACGGATAATGCTCAATAGGTGGAAGCGCGATGAGATTGCAGGTTAGGAGGTGGTGGTAAGATAGGGGGATTGTGGAGATATGGCTGAGAGATTAGTAAAGATGAGGTCAAGAGAGTTTCCATCCTGGTGACTCTGCGTCCTGTGAGAGGGCAAGACAAGAGATAGATTAATGTAATTGTGCTGCAGTAGGTGAGGTGAATGTGTCAACGGCAAGATTGAAGTCTCCAAGAAGAAGTGTATGTACACTAGAGGATAGAAATTGAAGGAGCCAGGCAAAATGACCAAGAAATTGGCGGGTGGGTGATAGATCACAGGAACTCGTAGAGAGATTTATGAGAAGAGGAGGACAGTGAATTGGAGGGAGGGAGCTGGGGTATGCCCTGAATGCGCAGCAGGAAGGCGCTGGTATTCTCACACCTCGACCTTGCTTGTTTCCAGGCCTACCGGTGTAGCTGAAGAGTAGTCTTCTGTATGAGACTGTAGCAGGGGACAGAATGAAATACGTTTTTATGATTACCGACAGATTGGGGGAGGTAGAAATGAAATGGTCATGAATGGAAGTCAGTTTATTGCAAATGGAATGTGCATCCAAAAGATAAGGGTAAAGTAGACTATGGGTGTATCAGGTGTTTGGTGCCCGGTAGGAACTGGTGGAAGCAAAAAAAGGAAGAGGAAGGAAGGAGAAATGATTTTGCGGTTAGAGACATTGATGTGGAGATACTGAGAAGAAGATCCTGAGAAAGAGGCAGCAGTTTGTGAGGAAGAACAAAGTTGAGGAACTAGTGACAGAATCTGTAGTAGCAGAAATGTAAATGTAAAATGAAAAAGTGCTTGCATGGATTGCTCCGGTCAGAGGTGGAGGGCCATTAGGTGAGTTTACTCCAGATTAATTCCTGTATCATTCTAATCACTACACAGTAGTATGTTCAATTAAGATATGTGTAGATATTCAGCTGGTGTTACACTTTAAGTGTTATATTCAATTCTTTAGTGAGAGCAGCCATTTTCATTTCCGCTTGATTTTTTAAGATTCCTTCAGTGAAGAGAATGCTTTGTCTGTGCTTTTTATTGGACTAATTAAAATATCATCATTATACAAGGCCACACACTGTTAAAAAGGACATGCAACATCAAAGCATAATATTAAATGGTGTTTTAAATTTAAAAATATATATATATAAAAATATAAGTAACATCTATTTAAACGTAATTAAATTTAACAGGAAGTCCACAGAACATATGCGTAAAAAAAATTATAATAGTTTGGACAATCCTGGTTAATTAGTATAATATAAGTATAACATAGTACAGCAAATCAATTACGTTTTTTTTTAACATACACTGATCTGTTAATTGGAAAAAAAAAAATTGAAGATTAACATTTTTAGTCATGCATTTATTCTGAGAATTCAATGAGCATATTTCATGTTTGGAGGATGCCAGGATAGACTGCCCGGTCACTAAGAGGAGGAGGTACGAGGGACAGCACAGAGCTCGGCGAACAGGATGTGCGTCCACTTGTTGTCCCTCAGAGCTTTTCCAGTCTCTGGTTGGGTCCCAGGGGCTCTCTTGAAGGTGAATTTCTGGAGCAGAGAGGAGAAGAAGAGAAAAAGGTCCATTCGTGCCAGGTTCTCCCCAAGGCACACACGCTTCCCTGAAGAACAAAGGGTAGGAGAAAGTAGAGAGAATAAGAATTACGGATCAGCCTGGCACCTCTTACCGCACAGAACTCTGTAGAAAACCTAATTCTCTAATCTATCATTATTTTTACAGTTCTAAGATAAATCAGATTGATTTATATTTGCTTAAAATACCAAGTCTATCACCTTGCCCAAGTACATTTTAGCTTATTATACTCTTAAGAACATGATATTATTCCTATATAATGTTTTTTATAATATTCTTTGTGCACACCCTTTTCATTTTATTCTCTAGTGCCCTCAATTCAACACCTTGCACATTAATTTGTATTGACATATATCTTGGGTACCACTGTACAACTAAAATATTTATTCTGCTAATGTATGGTTCCAACTCATTTTGTAATTCCTTATAGTGCAATCTTTAAAATAATATATGATGTGAAGGACATATTAAGTAATGACGCGTCAATCTCAGATGATGTCAATAAACTCCTGCAATTCAAAAGTTAATTTTTAATTTATTTGATATATCACCAGTTTTGTCCACAATACATTTCTTCAAATTTGGTGACTTGCATATTATAAACAAACTAAACTGCTGTCTGCCTTTGGCTCCCCTTGCAAGAAGCTCCAATGTTGATACATCTTAAAGACATCACGTTTAGATTCACATTTTCTCAGCTCTCACCTGTAGAGAATGCCAGAAAAGCTGGTCTTGGCCGGAATTGCCCATCTTCATCCAAGAAATGCCCCGGATTGAACTCATCAGGAGTTTCCCACTGTGATGGATCAGACAAAACTGAAGAGAAGCATGGAAGAACTGCTGTGCCCTGTCATGGAAGGGAGAACAGAGTCACAAAACATATTGAGGAGTCACATATCTGATGTGGAATGATCATCATAATACTCATAGCTAGATAAGAGAATTTTCCATAACTTTATTGTAGATGTTTCCATTTAGGTCCATTAAACTGCATGACGTACAGCTTACTTAAGAAACCCAATTTTCCTCCTTGAGCATCCTTATCGTAAAGGCTAAATTTACATAGCTTGATGTATGTCACACATCAGAAGGAGGAGACAGTTTTCTTCTTCTTCATAAAGTGTCAACATTTTACAGCGGGCTCCATACAGGTAAATACATTGAACAGTGTAAGCACAGATACAAAAAGAAGTCTGCCCAGGTGAGCTTACATTCTAGAGGAGATGATTTGGTGATACAAACGTGTGGCAATACACAATTCATAGTAGGTTGCAGGAAGTGGCTGCTGGTCATGGTGGTGTTTGAGCCAGCAGGACATTTTATATCCGTAACTTGTATACATTGTAGGGGACAGGCTTTCCCCTGAAACTGTGGGTTTTTACCAAGCTATGAATGCTAAGGTGGTGAATTCAAAAAGAGAGCAAGAATAGGATGGGCTATTTAGAGAGGAGGAAATCAGGTTATGAGGAGTATCAAAGAACATGTTGGTGAAAACTTGCAAATGAGTTGCAAGATAAGGGGGGTTGTTGAAAAGGAAGCGATCAGTAAGATCTCATTGTTTCATATCACTACCTTTAAGTAGTAGGAGAACTTTTAGGAATACATTTCTAGTAGACAGGTGAATAGTTGAGCTAGTAGAGACTGTGACTAGTCTGATATAAAGAGATACATTTGATTAAAAAAAGAAGATACAAAGAATGATCCTTTTGGTACCTTAACGGTCAGAATGAATGGAATAAAGAAGTAGATAATTGTCTTCATTGTGCTTTCTTATTTAATGTCTGGGTAAATTCATCCTTAAGTGCAGTTTTCGGCTGGTTTATAAACCCCCCAAAAATAAAAACGCTGGATCTTTTAAACAAACTGTATTATTATTACCCACAAAATAGCCACTGTCATCAATATACCCTGTGAACACCTACTAAAATACAAAACAAAAGAAACGACGTCATGGATACCTCTAGTGACCACATACCATCTAGTCTTCAGAAAAAAATATGGAAAATAATCAAAGATTTACAACCATTACTAACCGAAGATACACAATTAAAAGATATATTCCCAAAACCTCCCATCCTTGCATTTAAACAATCACCAAACCTGAAACAAAAACTTGTCAGCAGAAAATTGGCCAATGAACAACTGAATATAAAAAGTGGAACTTAACCTTGTAACAAACGTGCCTGTAAATTATGTCAATACATTTGTAATGAGGACACAGCCACACATAACAACAAGACCTATAATATCAAAAGGATCATATTCATGTACATAGTCCAATGTGGTTTATAGAATACATTCTAATAAATGTGAAATAGGTTGCTACATTCGGAAAAACAGCCATAAACTACACTTCAGGATACATTTAGAAAGACATTCAATAAGAAAGCACATTGAAGACAATTATTGTACCCCAGTTAGACAACATTTTATCCAGAATGATCACTCCATACAAAACCTAAAAATCAAAATACTGATAGAAAATTTTAAAAATATCCAGGAGAGAAAAGTATAACATATAGTTGTGGATCTTTGCACTGTTCATAACATTTGAGATGTTGGTAACGCAGTTGCATCCCTCGCAAAACGAGGGACCCAAATACGAGCCGAGGCTCGCCAGCGCTGCAGTCGAACTGTGAGCCTCGCAGTACTTAAGCTGCAATGAGCTGCATTGGCGCAATACTTAGGTGAGCCTCACAAAGCGAGGCTCGCCAGCGGTGCAGCACTGTTCAAGTGCGTAACTCACACACAGCACAAGGGGAGACGCAGGAAGCCTGGGAGTGAGGTTGCAAGCGAATTAAACCCATATTTGGCGTTTTTCTTCACTCGAAAAATCGCCTAAATGAGGAAAAAACATGGCATAAGAAAAACGCAAAATGTAAGAAACAGCATGAAAATGAGGCTCAGCAACTCCAGGCTCGCAAAACGTACAAAATACACAACGCTGAAGACAGTAACACTTACACGAACAACGCCAGGCACGCGGGACTTTAAAAATAAAACCAACGGCAGTCACCGCACGGCACGCAAACAATCAGCACACACACAGAGTAGAAAGACACAGGGAAGGGACAGGGGGGACATGCTGAAAAGAGACACACGGCATTCCTAAGCACAAAACATGCAGGTTAACAAAATGGTGGCCTGTACAGTAGGAGGAAAGGCTCTCAATGAAAGCCAAAGGCGCATATTGTGAGCCACACGATAAGTGCCAAAAAGCACTCATCGCGGGGCTCGTGATGAGGACCACCTGCGCGAGGGGCTTACAATAAGCTCCGAAGGTGATCAGTGCAAGGCAGGAAAGTTGAAGTACACGGGGGAGAGGCTCGCAATGAGCACCAAAGGTGCTCAGAGGAGCAAAAGCCCCACATTGTGTGGCAAACAGCATTGCCAGATTAACTATTTTATTATATGCCCGTCATTTTTGATGGGCAAGTTCCTAATTTAAAATAAAGATGATCACATTCTTCAGCACTAAAAATACAGGACTTAATATGGACTTGGATTTTCTAACACAGGAAGGATATCACTGTGGGCTGCAGTGCTCTTGTTTTTACATGTACAGTGCCTTGCAAAAGTATTCACCCCCTTGGCATTTTTCATGTTTTGTTGCCTCAAACCTGGGATTAACAGGGATTGTTTGAGGATTTGCATCATTTAATTTACAGAACATGCCCACAACTTTGAAGATGCTTTTTTTTTTATTTATTTATTGTGAAGAAAACGACAAATAGGATAAACTAACAGAAAAAGTCAATGTGCATAACTATTCGCCCCCTTAAGTTAATACTTTGTAGAGCCACCTTTTGCGGCAATCACAGCTCCAAGTCGCTTTGGATAAGTCTCAATTATCTTGCCAAATCTTACCACTGGGATTTTGCCCATTCCTCCTTGCAAAACTGCTCCAGCTCCTTCAAGTTGGATGGTTTGTGCTTGTGAACAGCGATCTTTAAGTCTGACCACAGATTTTCTGTTGGATTGAGGTCTGGGCTTTGACTAGGCCATTCCAACTCATTTACATGTTTCCCTTTAAACCACTCAAGTGTTGTTTTGGCAGTGTGTTTGGGGTCATTGTCCTGCTGGAAGGTGAACCTCTGTCCTAGCCTCAAATCACGAACAGAGTGGTACAGGTTTTGCTCAAGAATATCCCTGTATTTAGCACCATCCATCTTTCCCTCAACACTGACCAGTTTCCCCACAGCATGATGGTGCCACCACCATGTTTCACTGGGGATGGTGTTCTTTGGGTGATGTGATGTGTTGGGTTTGCGCCAGACATAGCGTTTTCTTTGATGGCCGAAAAGTTCAATTTTAGTCTCATCAGACCAGAGCATCTTCCTCCATACATTTTGGGATTTGATGGTGCTCTTGGGGATCATCAAATATTTGGATATTTTTATATAACCTAACCCTGACTTGTACTTCTCAACAACATTGTCCCTTACTTGTTTGGAGAGTTCCTTGGTTTTCATGGCAGTGTTTGGTTAGTGGTGCCTCTGGCTTAGGTGTTGCAGGCTCTGGGGCCTTTCAAAAAAGGTGTGTATATGTAATGACAGATCATGTGACACTTAGATTGCACACAGGTGGACATCATTTCACTAATTATGTGACTTCTGAAGGTAATTGGTTGCACCAGAGCTTTTTATGGGCTTCATAACAAAGGGGGTGAAAACATACGCACATGCCAATTTTCGGTTTTCTTTTTCTAAAACAATAGTTTTGTGTATATATTTTTCTCTTTTCACTTCACCAACTTAGATTATTGTGTCCGAATTCATCACATAAAATTCAGATTAGCAAAACATTAAACTTAAGGCTGTAATGTAACAAAATTGGTAAAAAGTCAAGGGGGTTAATACTTTTGCAAGGCACTGTATATGTCCAGGGAGCAGTGTCTCACAGAGGAGTTTCCACTGCAAAGTGAGGCCATGTTCTTGGCACTAGTGTGCTCCCATATCCAAGAAAAGTACCACCTGGCTTTGTGCACTGGGAAGTCTAGACTAATCCTTTGAAATAGCTGCTGGAGTAGTGCAGAAGAATGGTCGTTAGGAGAATATTTATTGATTTAAATCCCATGGTCCGATTAGGGCAACAGTCAGAATCATAGAGACTAGTTGTTCATATTTAGTCACCATGAATGATGTGATAGAAAGTCACTGGCAGGGTTGATACACTTATTTAGGGACTGTTGAATGTCTATTCGTTTTTCACTATTATGAAATGGTTTGAAGGAGTTAAAGGTTCACTGTGGTGATCACAATTTACTGAAGATTTTAAGTCCGTGTTTTTTTAGAAAGAAGGTCCCTTTGTATTAGACATAGGCTTGGCGTGACACTATTGTGATATATTTTTTTAAACATTTTAGGAGATTTTGATAAAATAGTAATATAGGAGCTTCTTTCATATATTGATAAAATGGAGCACTCTGGGATGCAATTGAAAAGAAGATACACAGATTCTGAGGGTGAACTACGGTGTAAACAAGTCTGATACATAGAAGATCACTTTAATTTGGTCCATTTAGTGTTTATCCAAAAGAGCTAGTAGGCATGTCGTGGATGCATTGGCTGCTTTATTTGCTGCATTGGCTTCTTTATTAGACTTAAGTAATTGACAATACATTAGTCTGATGGTACACAACAAGCTTTTTTCTGAATTTACAAAATAAATGTAAAAAATATTTCAGAGTATGAAATTATGGAAAATGCTTTCAAGCCACATAATTATTCCTCCAAAGATTTATACCCAACACTACACACAACTTGATGTTGTCTGGGCACCTACTGACCCCTATTAAAAAATACATTGTAGTATTATCATTTTAGCTGTGTAATAAGTTAGCACATCGCACATTTTGCATTTTTGAATGTATTTAATTACGGTATATATATACTTAATGTATTTGATAATATTGCTAGGAAACCAGAGTCCCATTAGAGGTTAACACTTTAAATCCAACTAAAGGTCACGAAGTGTGAATATTTACAAGAGAAAAAAATAACTTCATTTGTACCTTAGGACAGTGACAAATTAAAAACATTTAAAATCAAAAGAAAACCAATATACAGAGATATCTATGATAGAATAATGTAGCCACTTTGCCAATACTAATTCCCAAGATACTGTTGCATCCAATGCAAGTATGTCAGGATAATGGTGTGGGTCTATCATTTTTCAAAGTATATTAGGAGAACCACTTGGTAGCATACTTCCAAACTATTATTTGGGGCTATATATATATATATATATATATATATATATATATATATAGGAGCCGGATATGTATTTCCAAAGAGTGAGAAATATGTGCTTATTTGTTAATAAGGATAGGTTGTTTATTTAATATTCTTAGCTTTCTACTGATTTCAGGAGCTTAGACTTGGAATCACATCTGATGGCCGATATTGGATCGTAACAGCGGATCACATCACGGTATAACGTAGTGTGACACAGGCCTCTCAGCTAATAGAAAGAAAGTGGTCTAGCCGCAGATGATTGACAAAGGGAGATTATAAAGTGGCGTTCCACCCGTCTTTGCGTTGACTGTGTTGTATTTTCTTCCGAAGTAGAGAGCAGGTGTCGGCGTTGGAGGTTTTTGAGTGAGAGAGTAGGAGATTTGTGAGAGCCATCTATTTGGTTTTGTTTTGGTATTTAAATGGAGGGAGGAGATGAGGAGAGGTGAGGAGGAGAGAGAGGTGGCCCTGGGGAGTGGTGGAGGAGGAGGAGGAGAAGTTGGAGACGGTGGTTGTGAAAGAGGAGTTGGTGGAGGAGGAGGCGGCAGAGGCGGTGGAGTTGGAGGAGGATAGTGGAGAGAAGGAGGAGGTGGAGGAGAGTGGCGAGGAGGAGGTGGGTGGTGGCAGGGCTGCCCTTGCAACAGGCACATATAGACCAGGAATAGAGAGGGAGGGGCCTGATCCCATGGGGGTGGTAGTTCGGGGGAGGGACAGGCCTCAGGGACAGATCAGGGAGGCAAAGATTCCTGTCCACAGTCGGGAGGGCAAGTAGCTAAGGGCAAGCACAGGGCCCACCATGTGGTCCTCCTTGGTTTCATCCGTGGCTGCGCCATGACCCTTGTGGGGGGGGAGGGAAGTCAGGACAGGGCCTAAGGCCCAGGCATGGAAGGTGGTAGCTGCTGAGGTAACAGCTGTGGGCACAGTGCAAAGGGATGTGAGGTCAGTCAAGCACTGTTTTGATGACATCAGGGCCAAGGTGAGGAGGATGATGGCCAAAGAGGAAAAGCAAGTGACTGTGCGCTATAATAGCCAATTGAATAGCAAAATAACTTGCAATATCCACTTGCGAGCCCGGACCTCCCGAACGGCTCAGCTTAAGGAGGGTGATAGTGAGGTAATAAAATGTGAGTGTTTTTTTTTTTCCCTTCTTTTTCACTATAGTTTATTTTTGTGAAATAGTGAATACATTTACCTTGCACTGGGAGGAGGTGCGCTTGTCTTCCCCCACCCTTTTTCTTCTTTTATCACTTTCCCTGTATTTTAAAGTGCAGTATTGATTTTTTATTTGCTTTTATAGTGCTACTATCAGGTCTTTAACCCCCTTTTGGGTTCTATCTGGTACTCCTGGGTTTTTTGGCTACATTTGCCATTTATAGGTTTGAAGGCAATTTTGGGCTTGAGGAATTGTAGCAATTTAATAGCGATTTGCATTTGTAACATTTGCGGGCTTGAAAGATCAAAGGCTTAGATGGGTCAGAGTTACGATTTTGACATCCGCAGTTGCTTTTCAGCCTGTAACCCGCAGGTTGATTGTGGGTAGCTTAAAAGGGGCTAATTTAATAGCAGTAACTTTTGCAGGCTACATTACGGGCTACAGTAATTACAATTTGGACAATTTAATGAGGCCTAATGTACCTTAAATACTTACTATATGTGTTTTACTTAAAATTAAGCTTACGTATATTAACATAGGTTGAGCAGTTTATACCTTAGCAAAGCATATAATAACCATGAAAAGAATTAACGGAATTAGAAAATTAATTTTGGTAACCAAGCTTAAATAGAGCTGGAGCGATGTAGACAAAGATGTTTAAATGGCGTAGGAGCACGTGTTGGGGCGTGTACGTAGCGTAGGCGTGTTTCGGTATGGTACACGTGCGCAAACATGTAGAGATCAGATTAGGAATAATAAACCACTATATGAATAGACAGAGTATATGAAAGGAATATGGGCAGTAAGTCTGTACGATAGACAAACCAACAATAAGATATCTACATACTATCAAAGAAAAACTAAAGAGGCAACAGAATGAAAATATAGACACAAACGTGGGAAATGAGCAATGTGCAAAATGAAAGCGTTCTAACATAGGAAAATAAAGTCAAACGACCAGTAGAACATATTTGTTTCACATTTCACCAATTTTGTTCTCAATGGACAAAGGAAGAGAATAAGCAGAACATTGATTCAACACCACTAGCTCCAATAATATAAGCGTCAGAAAGTATAACTGACATTGTATTGTAATATAAAGTACCAAATGAAGTGATAATAATTGAATCTTAACATAAAAAATACAAAGATTGTTATGTAGCTCTGACTGAAGACAAGAGGAAATAACTGCAACAGTAATAATACAAAAGTAATAAACAGTCACAATATCAAGCACTGTTTCAATTACTAAGTTGGGGATATATATATATATATATATATATATATATATATATATATATATATATATATATATATATATAAATAATAAATAAATGAAACAATTTGTCTCATATCCGTGATTCACTTTTTGATGCATTGCACCAATTAACATTGAATTACAGCTTTAATAAAAAAATAAAAAAATACAAATGATTATACTAAGTATGTAGATGCAGGGAATTCAATGGTATTAGTAATATTAGGAATAAGTCTTGGTAAAGTGGATACAATATTCTATATCATTGCAATGTATATTGGTTTTATTTTGTTTTGAATTCCGCGTTGTCCTAAGAAGTTTTTTTCTTGCAAATATTCCCACTTAGTGAAGTTTAGTTAATTTATTTATTTGCTACAACAATTCCTTACCTTTGGAATAATATATCCTTGTAAGACTGTATCCTCTGTTGGTGCATGACCCATACCTACTGGCGCCAGTTCTAGGAGTCTCTGGGATTCATGAATAACAGCGTTGGTGAAAGGCATCTGTGCCTTGTCAATATTACTAGGTGGGCGCATCGACCCAATAACATCGTCTATCTCTTCTTGTACTTTTGCTGAAACAGAGATCAAGGTGAACTCTACTGGTGGACTCTCCATTACCATGACTCAACATACATCATCTAAATTATCAGTAATGAAACTATATGAAATTGCATGCACATAGTCAGGGCTTTCACCTATATATTATGGCTTTACAACTTCACAAATAAGACGCTGTCCTTTCAGTCAGTCACTATAACTTCTCTCTTTTCAATACATTTGTTTTACATTATTTGTGTATGTTAGTAAATAATAGTATTTTAACAATGATTTAAAAAAAAAAAAAATGGACAAGACAAGTCCGAGCAACGTTTTGTCATGGCAGTACCTAAAATTTCTAACTGCTGAGTTATGACCCAACCTACTCCTCCACACCGCCATGTGTGAAGGAGGAGGCAGAGAGAGAGAGAGAGAAGAGAGAGCACACAGAGAGAGGCAGAGGGTGCACAGAGAGAAGAGTGCGTACAGAGAGACAGCACAGAAAGAGGGGCAGAACAGACAATTAAACATAACATATGACACGGTCATTTACGATGGCAGTATACTAGTGTATAGATATTAGAAGAAATTGTGTCGTTCTTACCTTGGATGTGAGGAAAATGGGCCATGACTACTAAATAGAAATTCAGACTGGATCTTGTAGTATCTGTCCCCCCTGCTAATATACTCCAAATTATCGATATAAGTCCAGCTTCACATAAATACGTGTCTGATGAACTCCCCTCCTGTGAAAGCATGGAGACATGGAATTATTACTAAAACATGCCTAACCAAACAAAGTAGTGAGTAAAAAATAGTAAATTTTACTTTTATCAAAATGTATGAGTAATAAGGAAACATATGTCATGATTGTGTGCAGTATAATCAGATTGCACTGAAGGATATCAATTAATCAATGTAACCGATCTGTCTTCATCTAGGTCTTTTATCTAAAATTGCAACATTACTCCATTCACATGACAGGAGAATGATCTGTATAATGTAATTACTATTTATCAGTTGTAGATAATTTGTAGTTATCCCATCTAATTATATACTGCAATTATTATTGAATAAGAAGACTAATCCCTGCCAGAATAAGAGTAGACCGTACCACACTTTATATAGTACTGGTAACATATATATTATCCTGGATAGCTTCTAAGTTGTGAAAACAATGAGCAAGAGCTACTATGCCCGTACCCCACTGACCTTTACATCAGATCAATACTGGTTACCACAGACGTAGAGTCTCTATACACAACTATTTCCAATGATTTAGGCCTACAGGCGGTGAGCTATTTTCTTTCCACTGAGGCAATAGACAGGTGTGGACATAATTCCCTTGTGATCATGGCCGGATTACTCATTAGGCAAAATAGGCAGCTGAAATACTGTAGTTCACAGACTGACCACTAGGTGGCACCCACTTAGAACTACAGTGTAGAGTCCAATGTTCCCTTTCTCGCCAAAGGCGCTTTTTGAGAGTCCAGCAATGAGCTCAGCGTGGGGATTGCGATAAACTTTCACGCTTTGCACGGATCACCTTTGGTGTTCAAGTACACAGGGGAGAGGCTTGTAATGAGCGCCAAAGGCTCTCAGCGAAGGCCTTGTGATGAGTGCCGAAGGTGCTCGGAGGAGCAAAAGCCTCACATTGTGTGGTAAACAGCATTTTCAGCCTTACAATTTGAATCCCGTCATTTTTGACGGGCAAGTTCCTAGTA
Organism: Discoglossus pictus; assembly: GCA_027410445.1. Classification (NCBI taxonomy): domain Eukaryota; kingdom Metazoa; phylum Chordata; class Amphibia; order Anura; family Alytidae; genus Discoglossus; species Discoglossus pictus. The sequence continues at coordinate 7,756,624 of CM050166.1, read as the reverse complement.
TATGATAATTATTGAAGCAATGCACATGAACAGTTGCAAATTTGCATCAATGAGTGTAGCTTCTGACAGTTGTCATTGATCACAAATCACTGACCACAGCCACAATTTTTGCATGTTTTATGAGTTATGATAGGATCATGGTTCATGAATAACTAGTCATAACCTCTGAACATCTCAATGAGCAGTTAAAAAATATCACTGTGCAAGTTACTTCATGAGTAGTGACAGTATGATTTGTCACATATCAAAGTAACTTGTAAGGGCTCCTGGCTGGGTACTTTGCAGCAATATAAATCACTTGTTACTTTTGAGTTGCCAGTCAGTTAGCTCTCAGAGTCCTAAACTGAAATAAACGTTTAACTTGTTCTGATTTATGTATTAATATGGACACTGTTCTCTTGGTTTGGTTATATATGTACCTCGACAATGACTCAAAAAATAGGCCACAGCATGTTTCTGTAATATATTTTGAAGCACCACTGAAGGACCCTCATTCAATTGCGATTTGGCCAATTGAATAGGGCTCTATATAAGCACGCAGCATATTTTTTTACAAGAAGTTTTTAGTTAGTAAACATCTATCCAAAAGCAAGGTCTTCACTAACTAAAAACTTCTTTAAAAAAAATATGCTGCGTGCTTATATAGAGCCCTATTCAATTGGCCAAATCGCAATTGAATGAGGCCCAAGGTGTGTGTGTGAAGATCTGATTCCTCCTATAGAGAAAATACCATTGTGCGCTGATGTTATGTAGCCAATTCACTGCAAACTGAATGAACAATTCCTTTCCTTATCCTGTAGTGACACCTTGTGGCTCTCTTGTGTAACTGCATGTATTTCGCCCTTTTGTCTGTAAACCAGTTCAGGCTGGATTTTCCCACTCTACCTTTGTCCTGTAAGTGCCGCCCAAGGTGAGCCAGCCATACTCCATTTTTTCCTTGGCTCCTGATTGGCTTTCCCATTTCTATGATTGGTTACTTCTAATCTGGCAGAGAGTTTGCATATGTTCAGCCCTCTGTGATGTAAATCTTTTGTTCTGGATCAATACACTGCTGTAACCAAATACAAACATGAGAATTCCTTCCACTACTGTCCCGTAGTCTTATATTACTGGATTGCAGGGCGCTGTCTTTGCCTCCAGGCTGTTCTTTCAAAACTGCAGCTCTAACCTGGGAGATACTCCAGGCATTTCTTGGTCCTAGACTTGTGAGATTTTAAGGAGATGCACACATACAAAAGACATTCTCCACTAAGCAAAACTATTCTCCCTGAGGCCAGGACAAGAGGGGCTAAGCCTTCAGCACAATTTATGGATAACATATAACTGGAATCATTTCAAAGAGCAATTCTAACAATACCAAGATAGATATTGCAAATCCAGCAGCCTCAGAGGTTAATCACACGCGCATAACCAGGTAACCTCCACACACAAAAACTTCCATTCATTTATTTAGATGTGAACTCGGAAGTCCGATGTCACCCCCATATATATGTAATATATAAGCACGCAGCTTATGTATATTCCTTCCTGTCTTGGCTGGCTTGGTACACCAGGATTGCCAACTGATGTTGGTAACAAAAAGCTAGAACCCCCACGAAAAAGCTAAATTCCTATTCATTACATGTTATAAGTTTCCCTTTTTATGGCTAAATCCCATTTAAACAAAAAAAGCTAAATGCCTATTCAAAACATATTATAATTTATAAACAAGAAAAGCTAAACAGATGCAAAAAAAGCAAATTAATTCAAATTTCTGTGGTGCCCCCTTCCCTTGATGCCCTAAGCATGTGCTTATTTTGCTTAATGGCTAATCCAGCCCTGATTGCATTTATATAATAGACTGACTCCTGTCCCAGATTATTAATTAGAATTTGCTGCAAAACTTTGGCACTAAACCAATTTAACAAATTGCAGAATGTAGGTAGAGATGATATAATAATGGTGTTTGAGTTATTGAAGTGAATATATGTTGCTTCTACCAACCCCTTTAGATTGTACAGTTACAAGGGTCACAAAAAGCCCACCCAGCTGCCCCAGGATTGCAAAAAGAAAAACCTCCTTTGACGATTCTGAGACTTTGATAAGCATGTCTGACATCTGCCCTGATTATTGGATTTGCTTATGATAATTGTATTGCAATCATTATGTGGACCCTGGTCAGGGCTGTATTTACACATGGGCTTTGGTCCAGGGCGGCAATATTTTAGGGGGCAAAACTCTATTTATGGGCAGCAGCCGATATGTAAATATGGCCCTGACCCAGTCATATTCTGGTCTAGTGTGAGATCCTGTATCCCATCGTATTCGGTATCCCTCTCAAGCCTCAGCATGTAGCTCCACCCCCAGCGCTCTCTCCACTGGGCAGTTCACAAACGGGAAAATAAATTCAATGTTTGAACTTCAGAATATATTTATGGGACACTAAAATCCCCATTTCAGTATTTTTTCAATTCTATATATTTTTGGAATAAAACATTGTGCAGACTGTTACTCAGAGTTTAATACAGTTGTAAGAGCAGCCAATGAGAAGCTGCGTTCAGATCTTCTTGTGACAATCTCATGTTTGAGGGTTGAATTCTTAAGTAGTAGTCATTAGCTCCACATATTATTTGATGACATGTTTTATTCCCCATGTGCAAAAACAGATTTGAGAATATCAGGAACTCACTGAAGATTAATAAATTGCTTGCAAAAGGTTGTGACATCTGCAGCTAAATCACATATATAGTTGTGAGCGTAAGGGGAGCTGCTCACGCAGCGAGCCGCGGCCCTCGCATAGCGAGGGCTGCGGGCAAGGGCCTCAGTTGCTGGGATGGAGCGCCGAAGGCATAGCGAGGGCCGCGGGCAAGGGCCTCAGTTGCTGGGATGGAGCAGCCACCTCCTCCCCACAATGCCCCGGTTCGGGTTCCGGAGGGGGAGCCAGACGCCGCCACTGCCACTAGCCGAGGCCTGCGTGCAAGGGCCTCTGTTGTTGCGATGAAAGCAGCCACCTCCTCCCCACAATGCCCCGCGCAGGGCCGCCCAGTCCCCGGTTGGGGTTCCGGAGGGGGAGCCAGACGCCGCCACTGCCAGTAGCCGAACCATCCCGGAGCCCGGCAATCCCGCGGGAATGTGGTGAGAGCGCGGGTAGTGGCGGAGGTTCAGGCCACGCACGGAGCTCCCAGCTCTGATCAGTGCGAATACCTTGGGGAGGCGGGGCAAGGCCGGCCTGGGGAACAGGTAACAACGTAGATCCGCGGACTGGAGCAGGCCTCAGAGCTGGAGGAGCCGGGCCTGGGTAGCTGACTGTGAGTGACAGGGAGATAATGTGGTCTGAGGAAGATGTGCAATCACTGAGAGCTGCCATATAAACTAATTATACACTGATCATTAACACCATGTGTATGTATATAATGTGTGTGTGTATTGTGTGTGTGTGTGTATATATATTGTGTGTGTGTGTATTGTGTGTATATTTTGTGTGTGTGTCTATTTATAATGTGTGTGTGTGTGTGTGTGTATATATATATATATATATCATGTGTGTGTATATTGTGTGTGTGCATTGTTTGTGTATATATAATGTGTGTGTATATTGTGTGTGTATCAACTGCAGCCCTCGCGAAGAAACTGCAACCCTCGCAAACTTTACGTCGCAACACAAACAACATACGAGACACGTTAACACACATTACGGACTCGCAAAAATCTTCCGCAACCCACGGACATGAAAAAATGAAAAACACAATAAATACACACAACACATACATAAAAAGCTTACCTACTGCAAGAGGGAGCATCCAGGACCTCAAAAAATGAAGTTACACCTTCATTTAACTCATATTAAAAGAGTTTAGACACTAAAAAATTCTCTAAGCGAGAGAAAAAATGGCCGACGAACAAAACGAAAACGAGGCTACAGCACTCTAAACACGCAAAACACCACAAGAAACTCGCAAAACACCACAAAACACCTACGGATATTCCACTACAGACGCATACCACACATTAGCCGGCATTTTAGAACAATGCAGAACTATACAACTACGCTAACGGTTTCGTCTCGCGCACGCACACTATTACACTGCACACATTCACCACGCTTACACAGCAGCTCCACACCACTAATGCTGCAGCAACATCAAAACAGATTGCAGCTCTTCAACAATGCTTCAAAATAGGTAAAGTATATTCATTTATTAATTTGTATTATATATTTCAGTAGTACACACAAAACAACATTAGCTACCTTACAATTCCATTGCCGTCATTTTTTGACGGGCAATTCGCTAGTAGAGTTATAAAAGTCATGTGTTTTAGTGCTCTGTTTGTTCTTACAAAGCTGACAATAGCAAATGTTTCTTCTATTGCTCATTCCACTTGTAGCATAGTGTATGCATGAATTGAGTATTATTCTTCAATTCGCTAAGATTAACTAAGCAACACTTCAGTCTTGAAGACATTATTGTACTGACACCACTGCACTCCTATGTGCACAATGGAGCTCCACTAATGTGCACATCTCTGAAGTTCTTTTGCATAGTCTATCTAGTGGGGAATTAGACTTTGTGCCTATAAATGTACCCAGAGCAATGTGATCTGACTACATGGTTTGTGTTCCTTTAACTGTGCTAATCCACCTTAAATGCACAATGGGGAAGAGGGTGAGTCAGCATGGGGCTTGGTGCATGAGGCTAAGGGTATAGGGACTACTGGGGATACTGCAGCCACTGGACAGCCTGCTGACCCCAGGAAGACTGGACCATAAGCCAAAGGCTGGAGCTGGACATGACACCAGACACGTGACCTGCACCCACCATCTAAAGGAGGGAGCCCCCAGCCATCAGATTGCACCCTGCCCACTGCACCCATGCAGCCAGGTTCAGCTGCTCATTCGTCTGCACCAACCGTTTTAGATGGCCACTGCACCTATTGATCTAGGTGCCCACAGATCGGTTCCCCCTGCACATATGCCGGCAGATTCAGGTGACCCACAGCGTTTATAGTCAGTTGGCCCCCTCTGTCTGTACAGAAAGATTCAGGGGCCCTATTGATGCCCCATTATGCCGATAGATCCAGCTTCCCTCGCACCCATGCAGACAGATACAGGTGACCCACAACATCTAGAGAGACAGATACAGGTGACCCACAACATCTAGAGAGACAGATACAGGTGACCCACAACATCTAGAGAGACAGATTCAGGTGACCCACAACATCTATAGAGACAGATTCAGGTGACCCACAACATCTATAGAGACAGATTCGGGTGACCCACAACACCTAAAGAGACAGATTCGGGTGACCCACAACATCTATAGAGACAGATACAGGTGACCCCACAACATCTATATAGAGACAGATTCAGGTGACCCACAACTTCTATAGAGACAGATACAGGTGACCCACAACATCTATAGAGACAGATTCAGGTGACCCACAACATCTATAGAGACAGATACAGGTGACCCACACCATCTATAGAGACAGATACAGGTGACCCACACCATCTATAGAGACAGATTCAAGTGACCCACAACATCTATAGAGACAGATACAGGTGACCCACAACATCTATAGAGAGACAGATACAGGTGACCCACAACATCTATAGAGAGACAGATTCAGGTGACCCACAACATCTATAGAGACAGATTTAGGTGACCCACAACATCTATAGAGACAGATTTAGGTGACCCACAACATCTATAGAGACAGATTTAGGTGACCCACAACATCTATAGAGACAGATTCAGGTGACCCGCAACATCTATAGAGACAGATACAGGTGACCCACAACATCTATAGAGACAGATCCAGGTGACCCACAACATCTATAGAGACAGTTTCAAGTGACTCACAACATCTATAGAGACAGATACAGGTGACCCACAACATCTATAGAGACAGTTTCAAGTGACTCACAACATCTATAGAGACAGATACAGGTGACCCACAACATCTATAGAGACAGATTCAAGTTAAATAGTTACATAGGCCCTCATTCAATTGCGATTTGGCCAATTGAATAGGGGTCTAAATAAGCACATAGCATATTTTTTTTAAAGAAGTTTTTAGTTAGTGTAAACCTTGCTTTTAGATAGATGTTTACTAACTAAAAACGTATTTTAAAAAAATATGTTATGTGCTTATTTAGACCCCTATTCAATTGGCCAAATCGCAATTGAATGAGGGCCATAGTATTTAAGGTTGAAAAAAGACTTTCAGTCCATCAAGTTCAACCTTTTAAAATCTCCTCTGATCTGCAATATGCAGATTAATTATTAATCAATTATTTATTTATTTTTTTTATTTAATTTTTAATTATTAATTAATCCAGAGGAAGGCAAACAGAAAAAAAAAAAAAAAAAAAAAAAAACGAGACTTCGCCAGTCGCCTCAAAAGGGAAAAAAAATAAAATAAAAATAAAAAATGAATTCCTTCCTAACCCCAGATACTGGCGATCGGATTTCTCCCTGGATTAATACTGTCTCTTTATTCCCTGAATTCCCTTTTTAATTAGAAATAAATCCAGTTCCCTTTTAAAGTTATCTATCGAATCCGCTGTCACCACCTCTGGTAGAGAATTCCACAGATTAACCACCCTTACTGTGAAGAACCCTTTTATTTCTTTAAGGTAGAATCTTTTTACTTTTTGTGACGAGATCAGTCTCGTCACTGCGAATTGGAGAAGCTTGGTTGCCCACATTCTGCCATTTGACTACGGCCCATGTTGACTTTCCCCCTACAAAGACATGGAAGCCATGCTTCATTTGGTCAGAAAGGACTATGATCTAACGTTTGAACCACTGGACCAATTTGTATCATTTTGACACATGTTTGTATCTGGAGTATGCTGATTCTGAAAATGTATGTTTTATGTGAATGTGATGCATACTTTTAAAGTTATGAAAAATGTGTAGAAATGTGTTACAGATTCTGACCATCCCCCATCTATGAGTCACTAAGGCCAAATGGAAGAGCAAAGGTTATCTACATGCCCAGCAGGGGAGATGGCAGAACAAGATAAACCTCACAGGGTGTCGCCAGGACTTGAACAAAGGGCCAGTATATGGGGTTTCCCCAGGGGCATAGTCCAGGAGGAAACAGGAAGTGTTCACTGGGACAGTCTGGGTGAGAATGAGCATAGTAGCCACGCCTGGGGTTGGCCCATGGGAGGAGTCTCATGGTTCCCACGTAGGGACCCTGTCTGATTGGCCAGAGGTAATTAGGGGTTGACCAAAGGTAGTCACTGCCCCTACTGTGTATGTGGAAATGGTTTTTATATATGTCTTGGTTTTAATAAAGAAGAGAGTTCACTGCTTGACCCTCAAACACAGAGCTTATGTCTCATGCTTGGGGGAATTCATGGTATGCTGTTACAGACTGACTGCCAGGAGTGTAAGCATCTTGGGGGGTGCTTTTCCTGTTCAGCTGCTAGCGGCTATTCGTGAGGTTCCAGTTGCAGGCTTGGAGTATATTCCCCTTGGATCCAGTTCTTGGGGGATTGGGTGTCCTGCGGTAGCTGTCCCTATATCACTGGACGGGCGGATCGGCTAAAACGGCCTGGGCGCCCCCTTCTATGTGTGGGGGGTACCGTTACACTTTTAACCTCAAGGGATGTCCTCTTGTCAGTTGAAAACCTCCTGGCACAAAAAGCTCACTTGACAAATCTTTATACTGAGCCTGGATGTATTTATATAAGGTAATCATATCTCCTCTTAGACGCCTTTTTTCTAGAGAAAATAAGTTTAATTTGGTTAGTCTTTCTTCATAACTTAGCCCCTCCTCTGTACCTTTTCCAGCTCTAAAATGTCCTTTTTATGAAGTGTTGCCGAAAAGTGTCCTCCATATTGCAAATGAGGGCGTACTAGGGATTTGTATAGTGGCAGAATTATATTTGCTTCCCTGGCTTCTATACACTTCTTAATACATGCTAATATTTTATTTGCCTTTGCAGCTGCTGCTGGGCTTTGAGCACTGTTACCTAGGTGGTTCTCCAAAAGTACTCCCAAATCCCATTCAATATCTGTTACACCTAGATTAGCTCCATTAAGATTATAAATTGCATGGATATTTTTCCTTCCCAGATGCATAACTTTACATTTATTTCAATTAAATCTCATCTGCCATTTATATGCCCATTCCTTAATTTTATGTAAATCCCTTTGGAGGGAAAGCACATCATTATCTGATTTAATTACCTTGAACAACTTTGTGTCATCAGCAAAAATGGAGACACCACACTCCAATCCTACCTCTAAGTCATTAATAAATAGGTTAAAAAGCAGAGGACCTAATTCTGAACCCTGAGGAACCCCACTTACCACATTAGTCCAATCTGAGTATGTTCCATTTACAACAACCCTTTGCTTCCTGTCTTTAAGCCAGCTCTCAATCCATGAGCAGATATTTACTGCAATTCCTGTATCTCTTAGTTTGCTCAATAGTCTCCCATGTGGCACTGTATCAAAAGCCTTTGTAAAATCCAAAAAGACTACATCCACTGAGTTGCCTTGAACCAGGTTTCTACTAACATCCTCATAGAAACTAATTAGATTTGTTTGACATGACCTATCCCTCATAAATCCATGTTGACTCCTACTTAAAATCCTGTAAAAAAAGATATATTCTTGTATATTATCCCTTATTAACCCTTGTAAAAGCTTCCCCACTACAGAAGTGACCCACAACATCTATAGAGACAGCTTCAGGTTCCCCTGTGACCACACAAATTCATGTGCCATCTATATTCTTTACAGACAGTTCAACAGACTGTTTCAGGAGGCCCCTACACCTATACAGACAGATTCAGATGCCCCCTGTGCCTAGCACCAAAATAGTTAATTCACTTATTATTATTATTATTATTATTATTATTATTATTATTGTTATTAACCCTTCAATTTCCACAGGGCAGCAAATCAATGTAGCCATGGGCGTCAAAACTCTTAAATTCGCCTCTGACCCTGGTTTGAAGTTCAGTTCTTCAGCTTTCCTGTGGGTCATTTATTTGTTGTGCAAAAGTCAAAATGACATAATATGACCTATGATGACTAAGTTCCTTCATGGGTATGAAACTCATAGGGCCCGGTGCTATAACAGGAATGGACTGTAAACTCTTTTTTAAATTATTTGAATAAAGTCTGAATTTAATCCGGTTTGATGTCTTTATTGTGGTTGCAAATGTTTTGGAGAATTATAATGTGATTGAATCTGAAGAGGCACAACTATAATTACTAACATAGACCCCTATATAAATTGCAAATCCGTCATTACACTTAACCCAAGGTTACTAATTTTTTTACATTTCTAGATATATTCAATTGACTCAAGCCCGTAATTACATGCTCACAACACCAACATGTAAACCATGAACCCGTAAGTAAAATTTCAGGAAATGATCATGATGGTTTAAGCAAGCCCGTAAGTTACATTTTAGACAGAGAAGAAAATATGTTGATTCTCACTCAATGCACCAAAAAATAAAATGTGTTATACGTAGGGACCGGTCTAATTATTCCTAAAAGAGAAAACAGACCTGCTAAATGGCTGAAACAGTAAAGAAGAAAAAGTAAAGACTATTGCCACTGTATATTAGCAGAATGTCCCAAAGTGCTCCTGAAGTATAGGCTCAAAATGGCAAAAAGTTATATACAATAAAAAGTAACTTGTATTATTAATCATTAAAAATATCCCAATACATATGGCAGCCCAAAAAAAAAGGGCTGCCAGCAAAATATAAAAACAAGAAATGGCGTCTATGATACAAATATATACAGTAATGTCTCACAAAAACTATAAGAGACATATAATAGGTACATAAAGTAGTAACTGTAATTATAACGGTGTGTACATAGGGAGATCCTTATAGATCTAACAAATGAGACCACAACCAACCAAAGGTAAAAAAAAATCCCTACAAAAGGATCACAGACATGGGTAAAGTATCCCTATCATATATAGTGGAGTTCCCTATCTGAAGCAGCAGGCCATCTTGGAGGACCCACTATTTATCCTCTACATTCCTAGCCATAGCTAAACTGACTAAAGGTATAAGGAAAATGAAAAAGCAGAATATATCAACTCATACAATTATATTACTGCTCATATAACCATATTACTGCTCAATGGCTGACAGGAGCAAACCACTAGAGCCGTTAAATCAGTTTATTGTGCTCTGAGATCATCACTTGAAAAAAACACTGGGTTATACATAAAAAAGCCTCTTTCAAATGCAGCAGAGAAGATAAACTATCAGGTCCATCAAATAAGCCTATGTCCTCTAACATAAGGCGAATCCCTGAAATAAAATCAGACACAGTAAATCTAAGTCCCTGTTATATATAGTGGAGTTCCCTAGAGAGCACTTATTATCTTGGAGGACCCAATATTTATCCTCTAAAAAATAGGCAACAGAGTGATAAATCTACACTACGTAGTGTGATCCTTGTCTCTGTGATACATATACCAGGGTATCCACCACAGCTCTACGTATAGATCATAAGAAGATCACACAGAATCCATGTCCCAAATGAAATCACAGGACGCCAGTTTCGCTTAATTCCTTCTACAGAGACTTGATTTTCCCATTTAGCTGGGTGTGATCTCATTTGTTAGATCTATAAGGATCTCCCTACGTATATACATTATATTCATACTAGCGACTTTCCCATCAAAAAATGACGGTCAATAAAACTTTAAGCCATGGCAATGCTGTTTGCCACACAATGTGAAGGTTTTTGTACTATGAGGACCTTCGGCGCTCATTGCGAGCCTCTCCTCTGGTTTACTTTTGCTCCTCTGAGCAACCTCTGCGCTCATCACAAAGACAGATATATAGGTCTATATTTTTGTAAATAATAATCAATTAATTAGTTACTTACTTAATGAATGAATATACTTATTATGTATATATATATATATATATATATATATATATATATATATATATATATATACTACCTATTTGTAATTAATATATCCATCAATCAATAGTCTGAAGAGCCAACAATCTTTTTTTCTTTTTCCGGCAGCATATAATGTCCAGTTACTGCGCTACTGTAGATGTGTAAAGTTGTGATTTGCAAGTTCGGAGTGTAAAGTAGCGTTGTTTGTGTATGTGCTACGCGGTTCGCGAGTATTTGGCATCCTTTGTAGTAGTGTATTTTGTACCGTGTACGTTCCTGTGTGAAAGCAGTACGTGGTTGGCATTGTTGCGTGGTCCAGGGTCATGTAGCCTCGTTTTAATTTTTTTGGCCACCATTTTTTTTCTCGCTTAGCAGATTTTCGAGTGCCGAAACTCTTGTAAATCGACTTAAATTCGCGTTCCACCTCACTTCCAGACATCCTGGCTGTTCCCGTGTGTGTGATGTTTTTTTTTTGTGTGTGTTTTTTGTGTATTTTGTTTTTTGCGGTTCGGCCGTTAACTTTGTATTTTTCCTACCTCTTATTTTTTCCCTCACGTCTCTTAATGTCTTTTTTTTCTAAGTTGCGCGTTCGGCGACTGCTTGCAACCTAACAGTATTAAATTGTGAATCGAGCAATTGAATAGGGCTTTATATAACCACATAGCATTTTTTTTTTTACAGGAGTGTTTAGTTATTGAACTTCTATGCAAAAGTAACATCCTCAGTAACTAAAAAATTATTTAAAAAAAAGATGGTATGTGCTTATATAGAGCCCTATTCAATTGCCCGATTCACAATTTAATACATTTGTAAGGCAATACAGCGTTTCCCAAATGTTTGTAGGAAAAGTCCCATGTGTTTCATTGAATCCACTGCTCGCCTCGCCTTGCAAGGCTTGCAGACGATGAGCGCCTTCGGGGCTCATCGCTCAGGTGCTGTGAGTTGTAGTGCAAGGCTCGCAGGCGATGAGCGCCTTTGGCGCTTATCACCTAAGTGCTGGAGTTAATGGCTCGTCTCGCTACGCCTAAGTTATACGCACCACGCAAAGCGTTCGACAATTATAATATGTGATATATTTTCTTGTATGGATCACAGATGATAGGAGGGTATATAGTGTAGTCAGTATAGCTATGGCTAGGAATGTAGAGGAAATAGTGGGTCCTCCAAGATAGCTTCAGAAAGGAATCTCCACTACATACTGTATAATAGGGACATTTTACCCATGTCCGTGATCCTTTTGTAGGGATTTTTTCCCTTTGGTTGGTTGTGGTCTCATTTGTTAGATCTATAAAGGATCTCCCTATGTACACACCATTATAATTACAGTTACTACTTTATGTTCCTATTATATATACTGTATATATTTGTATCATCTACGCCATTTCTTGTTTTTATATTTTGCTGGCAACCCTTTTTTTTATTGGCTGTCATGTATTGGGATATTTTAAATGATTAATAATTAAAGTTACTTTTTATTGTATTTAATTTTTTTGACAATTTGAGCCTATACTTCACAAGCACTTTGAGACATTCTGCTAATATACAGTGGCCCTTGTTTTTCCTTTTTTTCTTTACATTTTAGACAGTGCCAATAGTAAATGAGACGGTCATCATGACATCAGTAACACATGGAGTTTAAACAACAATCAAGTGTTTAGATGTCCGATTTGTGATCTGACTCGCTATCCAGAAATGTAGAAATCAATAAAATTCAATAAAGCAACTGTTCTAGTCCATGTGAGTTCCATATGTATAAACCCCTTGATTCTCAGCATTGATATAACACAGAAATATAGCATAAAAAAAAATATATTATTATTAATATAGTATTTTTTAATGCCTTTCATTTCTTTCCCAGTGTTTTAAAGTACAGTAGTGTGTGTTTATTTGCTTTTGCAGTGTTACGAACAGGTGTTTAACCTACTTACGAGTCCTATATACTACTCATAGAATTGTTTGATATATTTGCGATTTACGGGTTTGAAGGCAATTGCAGGCTTGTTGAATTATTGTAATAGAATATGGAGTTTGAGTTTGTGTCTGTAGCACTGGTAAAATTGGAACAAAAGAGGAGATAATACAGAGTTATGTTTTTGACAAAGCGCAATGTTTTGGAGCCTGTAACTCGCAATTGGAATGCGAGTAGCTAAAAGAAGCCAATTGAATAACAGTAAAATTTACGGGCTACATTACGGGCTCATGCGATTGGGATTTGAACAATTGAATAGGGGCCATATTTCTGTTGGGGCATCATCCAATTGCAAGGCCGCAAGTTTTGGAGCCTAGGCCGTATGTCTGCGGGCCTGCTGCGAGGCCACAACGGCTGCAACTTATGGTACTATTCAATTCGCCAAGGCCGCAAGTTAGAGGCCGATCGCGAAAATCTGAAAACCATTCATTCGTATGTAGCATTTGCGAGCTTGAACCTGATTAATTAACTTGCGATTTCGAAACAGCCAATAGAAATGGAACCCGTCAACATAATGTCAGATGTCAAAATCTAGCCTGCAAGACTTTTCAAGTTATACATATAAATCAGACTCGTCTGCATTTTTCATGTTTTGTTGCCTCACAACCAGGAATTAACATGGATTGTTTGAGGATTTGCATCATTTAATTTACAGAACATGCCACAACTTTGAAGATGTGTTTTTTTATTTTTTTTTAATTGTGAAGCAAACAACAAATAGAAACAAAATAACAGAAAAAGTCAATGTGCATAACTATTCACTCCCCTAAAGTCAATACTTTGTAGAGCCACCTTTTGTGGCAATCACAGCTCCAAGTCACTTTGGATAAGTCTCTATGAGCTTGCCACATCTTAACACTGGGATTTAAGTCTTCTACAGGTTTCCCTTTAAACCACTCAAGTGTTGTTTGGGGTCATTGCCCTGCTGGAAGGTGACCCTCCGTCCTTTCCTCAAATCACGCACAGAGTGGTACAGGTTTTGCTCAAGAATATCCCTGTATTAAGCACCATCCATCTTTCCCTCAACTCTGACCAGTTTCCCAGTCCCGGCTGCTGAAAAACATCCCCACAGCATGATGCTGCCACCGCCATGTTTCACTTTGGGGATGGTGTTCTTTGGGTAATGTGATGAGTTGGATTTGCGCCAGACATAGTGTTTTCTTTGATGGTCGAAAAGTTTAATTTTAGTCTTATCAGACCAGAGCACCATCCTCCATACATTTTGGGAGACTCCCACATGCCTTTTCGCAAACTCAAAACGTGCCATTTTGTTTTTTGCTATAAGCAACGACTTTCTTCTGGCCACTCTGCCATAAAGCCCAACTCTATGGAGCGTACGTCTTATTGTCGCCCTATGTACAGATACTCCAGTCTCTGCTGTGGAACTCTGCAGCTCCTCCAGGGTTACCTTAGGTCTCTGATTAATGCCCTCCTTGCCCGGTCCGTGAGTTTTGATGGGCGGCCGTTTCTTGGCAGGTTTGCTGTTGTGCCATGTTCTTTCCATTTGGTTATGATCAATTTGATGGTGCTCCTGGGGTTCATCAAAGATTTAGATATTTTTATATAACCTAACCCTTGGTTTTCATGGCAGTGTTTGGTTAGTGGTGCCTCTTGCTTAGGTGTTGCAGCCTCTGGGGCCTTTCAAAAAAGGTGTGTATATGTAATGACAGATCATGTGACACTTAGATTGCACACAGGTGGACATCATTTCACTAATTATGTGACTTCTGAAGGTAATTGGTTGCACCAGAGCTTTTTATGGGCTTCATAACAAAGGGGGTGAATACATACGCGCATAGTTTTATGTATATAATTTTTCTCATTTCACCAACTTAGACTATTGTGTTCCGATCCATCACATAAAATTCAGATGTAATGTAACAAAATAGGTAAAAAGTCAAGGGGGTGAATACTTTTGCAAGGCACTGTACATACACCATATTTGTCTGGTGAAAAGCAACCGACCTAATTAGATGATATAGTTTGGAGAATTTATATGTAAGTTACAGAGCTTTACAAATATCAAGATTGCTCGTCAGCTGCATGAAACTGGAAAAAAAATATTCCAATATACATTTACGAATAATTTAAGTGGTTACTCTAGAAGGAGATTGTATAAATTGGTAAATCTACTTTACCTCTTTCATCTTCAGTAGGAAGGTGTCAATGAAATCCCTGGGAGAGCTCTTATCCAGAGTTTTTTTGTGGAGATCAATCTGATTATGGATATAGGTAGCAAGAAACAATTTTCCATCCGTGAGCTTCCTCCTAACGGCTGGAATGTAGGCGAGACTCGGGAATGTGTTGCAGAGCTACAAAGACATAAAAGATGCATGGGAAATTAGACACTGATGTGTCTACAAATTGAAATAAATGAATAAAGTAACCAGAGTTGACACACCAACAATATTGCTACTGGAGATTCCAACAAATTTATACCCCTGATATGAATCATAAATTGTCTCTAATAATGATATCACACTTTAATAATTTATTCTCTTATTTTTAGGAGATTACTCTATTTGGTAAATTTTAGGATTCCAGTTCTAGTCACGTGCTCTGGTGATGATTTCTAGGTATGAACACACTAACACATCCCTCCCATCCATGACAGCTTTTTGCTTTTTTTATACTGCTTTGAGATCTTTCCCAGTAAGGTAATCTAGCATCCCTAAATAATAGATTTCTGTGTCTGCATTCGTGCTCTATTCAGGTTGTACAAAGTACAAACAGTAAAACAATCTACTTGTGCCAGATTGCCAAATGTTAGAATAAATAATTTATAGGATGCCCCTATGGACAATGGAAGGCTTCTTTGTTCTGATATATATACTGATATATTTACTATTATTTGTACCCATTTGTAGACTAATACTAATACTATACATGATTTACTGTAATTATTTGTCTAGAAGTGATTATAGTTCTTTTTTGGAGTCTTATTGTTTTGGTTCCTGCACAGGGACACACCCTATCCTGTATTGTCAAAGAGTGCAGGTTTCTATTGGTCAGGGTGGTCATGTGATGCTTGCTCCTGATAAAATATGGAGTTTCACAGCTTAGTAATGCTCTTTTGTATGGGAGGAGGGTTATAATCATAGCTCTAGAAATACATTAATAGAGCATTCATTCTAATACATGCAAATTACACTGTTATGCTAGCTATTATTTGGAGAACCAGCTAATGACCAAGTCATTTCTAAAAGTTTCCAAATTTAATTACATTGCTTTTACCATCTTTATGAAGGTAATGTATCCAAGTGTAGCCATTACAAAAAAAAGTGCAGATTATTTCACCAAAATTCACTGAGTATATTGGGGCCTTAACTTTGTCCATGGTCAATATATGGCACTCAGTGATATACCAAATAAGTTGATACTCCACCTGGGTAAATGATGAGCTAAAGTTGTTTACATGCCTTCTGACATTATCTAGAACGTCCAGTAGCTCCTGGTCATGGTACTCATAGCTTTTCCCAAACAGCATTGAACATCTGACATTGCATATTGCACATCCCAGAACTTTGTAGGTGTTAAAGGCCTTTCCTGTCAAGACAGAGAGTAAAATATTAATGTATCCAATAAAGTGTAGGAGGGAACAAGAGCTGTAATTGGCTGGATGTAATCACAGGGGGTACAGGATGAGGGGGGCACTGGTTATATGATGATGTAATATGTTCTAGAGAAGGGTTTGTTGACAGGAAAATCCTACCAGCAGATCCTATTGAATTATTATATATAACTGGCGACTTGCCCGTCAAAAATGACGGCATAAACATTTTAAGCCCTGCAATGCTGTTTGCGACAATGCGAGGCTCTCCCCCGCTCTAACTTGTGGGCTTCAAAAGCCCAAACTCTCCTTTCCCAGTCTCTCTCTGCCCAAACTCTCCTTCCCCGGTCTCTCTCTCTGCCCAAACTCTCCCTTCACGGGAACCAGTGCTGGTCCGCGGCCCTAGGGAATCTGGGATGAGGCAGAGAAAAATCAGGGCTGGGGTTGCAAGTCTCCCCCCCCCCCCTCCTCTACGGGCCTCATGATGAGCAGGCCTGGCAATGAGCGCCTTCAGCTCTGCGGACCCATTGTGGTAATTACGAGTTTTGGTCATGCAATTTTAAAATTTACATGTGACTAGCGACTTGGCCGTCAAAAATTACAGCAAAAATATTGTAAGCCTGGCAATGCTGTTTGCCACATAATGTGAGGCTCTCCCCCTCTAACTCAGCGCTCTAATTTACGAGGCTCGCAGGAGTCTTCCAACCGGCGACTTTTAGGGCCTTGTAATGAGCGCCTTTGGCGCTCATTTCGGGCCTCTCCCCACTCACTCACCCTTGTGTCACTTTCCCCCCTCCCTGTCCCTCCCGCTGTTTTTTCCCTCATCTCCCTCCTCTTTGTCTCTTTCCCCCCCCCCCTCTCTCAGCCCTGTGTCACCTGTAAGCCAAGGGATCCCTGGGATCCCCCTCAATACCTGCTACCCCTATGGGCCTGGTTATTCCCCTTATTATAAGCAGTATTTTTAGGCAGAGGTCCATTTCCATGAACCAAAGATCAAGACTAAGGGCTTCAATCAAGAAAGGAGGAGACAGATTCTTCACTCAGCATGGAAGTGACCACTTTTCCATGGCTGAGGAAAATGAGCTTGATCGTCAAAAGGATAGGTAACAAATATTTTCCACCCTTACAGGCACAAATATTTTTTATTTTATGTCGTTTTTATTTTATTTTAACGCATTTAGTGTTAGAGGCATGGAGGTTATGATTGATGGGGGACCAATATGGACTCTCATGGTATAGGTGTAAACTTTAAGTGCTATGGACGTCCATAAGGACACCCATGGTCATAGCTTAGTATACCATGGGGACACCCATGGTATAGAGGTTAATATTGTGTGCCATGGTGGTCCACAGTTTAGTATGTCATGTGGTCCATAGGGACCCTCATGGTATAGAGTTAATACTAGGTACCGAGAGCATCCATTGGGACCCTATTGGTTATATTTTAGATCACCATGGGGGTCCATCATTCCCTGAAATTCTCTTATATGAACTGTTTACATGGTGGTAAATAAATAACTTTGAAATACTAACGCTTGTTGTTTTTGATATACTTCCATTTCCGCTGGGTCAATTTAGGCCAACCTATCCTTCAAAACAGAAAAAGTTAAGCTACAGTACTAGGGGTTAGCATTAGTATCTCTCTTTGATGACATCCAGATGAATCCAGTTGGAGATCAGTGTTTTAGACTCAATGATTACTTTAAATGTATACAAAATGTTTCTGTTTATCCAGTTTTGAACATGTGTCTGTTTTTAACTCCTCCCAAAGCAAAACAAGCAGATAAATTGAGAATGTTAAAGGTAAAATAATCAGACAAATGACCAGTGGAATGAATGAACATTTGGCAAGGGAGGTGGGACAGTTGTATGATGTTATCTGTAGGAGAGAACAAAAATCTTAAGGCAACTAAGCAATATTAGGGCCCTATTCAATTCCCCATTTTGTAAAGTTAAACAAACACAAAGTCGTGAGTAGCTTTCCCTAACTATTCTATTCATCCTGTTCATGATTGCGAGTGAGCTACCTGTAATAACTACAGAAAAGCCAAACCTGCAAACTACAGCAATATCAAAAATCTTAAGGAAAATTTACAGATACTAAACAGCACCTGCAAATGGTTTTGAAACCATTCCTAAAAAAGTTTAAGAGACAGTAAAGTACTAAAAAAACAATAAAAAAGGCATGGAAGTTTATCAGAATTTGACGCTTAACAATCCCATAGAAACATATGTGGAATTTAAATATATGAGATTTTTATTCTTTTATTTGTGTCATTATACAACATCCACGTAAAACAGAACCTAGTACGCAAGAGGTTAATACATCTCATTGTCTATTGAAGGGCTAGCCTTATGAGCAAATTTAATTAACTACTTGCAAAATGCTTACTCACATTTATAGATGCTTATTCTTACTTCTTACATTTGCCAGATTGAGTGAAACTGTTGGGGATGTTCATTCAGGAATGGCAATGCCAGATAGAGCTGTTCCCTCCTGCCGGGAGAACAGTTCTACTGAGGGAGGGCAGAATAGGCAGAGCAACAGACATGTTTTAGTGGTAGGGGACTCTATTATTAGGAAGGTAGACAGGGTAATTTGTCACCCAGAACCCGGCAATCGAACAGTTTGCTGTCTCCCTGGTGCTCGGGTTCAGCCATGTTGTGGATCGGGTGGATAAATTATTGGGAGGGGCTGGAAATGAACCGGCGGTCTTGATACACATTGGTACCAATGACAAAGTTAGTGGAAGATGGAGCATCCTAAAGAATGATTTTATAGAACTAGGTAATAAGCTAAAGGCCAGGACCTCCAAGGTAGTATTTTCTGAGATCCTACCAGTGCCACGTGCTAGCACAGGGAGGTAGAAGGAGCTTAGGGAGGTTAATGCGTGGCTACAAAAGTGGTGCAGTGCAGAGGGTTTTGGGATTTTAGAGCACTGGGCTGACTTCTCACTTGGGTATAATCTCTATAGCAGGGATGGATTGCACCTTAATGATGAGGGAGCTTTTGTGCTAGGGGATAGGATGGTAGAACAGCTGGGGGTGTTTTTAAACTTGTAGGTGGGGGGGGGGAGGGACTATATAGAAGTATTGGGGTAAATAGGGTAGAGAGGGAAAGGGATGAATTAGTTACCCATGGGGAAGGAGAAGGGGGAGGGTTACAATAGTCAGTAGGGAGGTATTAATAGGGGCCTCAATTACAGTGGCAAGCACTTCACAACGGCAGAGCCATAGCAACATAAAGTGTATGCTTGCTAATGCAAGAAGTTTGCCTGGGAAAATGGACGAGCTAGAAATATTAGCAGTACAAGAAAAATGGGGCTTAATAGGCATTACTGAAACATGGTGGGATAAATCTCATGACTGGACTGGTAATCTGGATGGTTATAACCTATTTAGGAAAGATAGGGTAAATGGTAAAAGAGGAGGAGGGATCTGTCTGTATGTTAGGCCTGAATTTAAGCCTATAGTCAGAGAAGATATTTATGCTGGCACTAACGGCATCATTGAATCTTTGTGGGTTGAGCTAAATAGTGGAGGAGCTAATTCTAAACGCATATTGGTGGGAGTATGCTATAAACCCCCAAATATAGCTGAAAGTGAGGAAATACAATTATTGTTACAGATTGGAAATGCAGCTAAGCATGGGCAAGTTCTAATAATGGGAGACTTTAATTACCCTGAAATAAACTGGATAAATGAGACCAGCAGCTCAGCTAAGGGGAGCAGGTTCTTGAGTACACTCGGGGATCATTATCTGGCCCAGGTAATACAAGAACCTACTATAAAAAGGGGCCATCTTGGATTTAGTCATCACAAGTAATATTGATATAATATCAAATGTTAAAATAGGGGAACCCTTGGGGAACAGTGATCACAACACAGTATCATTTGAGATTGAATACAAAAAACAGAGTTGTAAGGGGCCTACAATAACTCTAAATTTTAAAAGGGCTAACTTTAATGGGCTACGGGCAGCAATACAACATATGGACTGGGACAAAGAACTTACAGGGAAAAATACTGAAAATAAATGGACAACATTCAAATCCTTACTAAATAAACATTCATCGGCATGTACCACGTGGAAATAAAATGAATAGGAGTAAATCACATCCCATGTGGCTTAACAATGACTTAAAGATCATGATGAGGAAAAAGAAACATGCATTTAAATTATACAAGAAGGAGGGAACAGAGGCAGCTTTATGTGACTATAAGAAAATCAACAAGGCTTGCAAAAGGGCTATTAGACTGGCTAAAATAGAAAATGAGAAGTCAGTTGCAATGGAAAGTAAGACTAACCCTAAAATATTTTTTAAATATATTAATCGGAAGAAGGCAAGGAAGGAAGCTATAGGAACATTACAATGTGACACAGGCCGTCTGATAATTAGTGACCAGGAAAAGGCAGATGAGCTAAATAGTTTATTTTCTTCGGTATACACAAGGGAGGTACCAGTGGTTGGAACACTGCAACATAATAGGGCTACACTACCATCACTAAATAATTGGTTAAAGCAGGGAGAAATCCAAAAGAGATTGGAGAAAATAAATGTTAATAAAGCCCCAGGTCCTGATGGAATACATCCAAGGGTACCGAGGGAGCTGGGCTCTGTAATAGCCAAACCATAATATCTAATCTTTCAAGACTCACTCACTACAGGGTCTCTACCGGATGACTGGAGAAAAGCAGAGGTGATACCTATATTTAAGAAGGGATCTAGAGCAAATCGGGGGAATTATAGACCAGTGAGCCTCACATCGGTAGTTGGCAAGCTTTTAGAAGGGTTAATAAGGGACAAAATACAAGAATATGTCTATTTGAACAAGATCATAGGTAGCAGTCAACACGGATTTATAAATCATAGGTTGTGTCAGACCAATCTAATTAGTTTCTATGAGGAGGTTAGTAGGAACTTGGATCAGGGCAACTCAGTGGATGTAGTCTTTTTAGATTTTTCAAAGGCATTTGATACAGTGCCACATGGAAGACTAGTGAGCAAACTAAGGGATACAGGAATTGCAGTAAATATCTGCTCATGGATCGAGAGCTGGCTAAAAGACAGGAAGCAAAGGGTTGTTGTAAATGGAACATACTCCAATTGGTCTAATGTGATAAGTGGGGTTCCTCAAGGTTCAGTATTAGGTCCTCTCCTTTTTAACATATTTATTAATGACATAAAAGTAGGACTCAAAAGTAGTGTCTCCATTTTTGCTGATGACACTAAGTTGTGCAAGGTAATACATTCAGATAATGATGTACTTTCCCTACAAAGGGATTTGCATAAATTAGAGAAATGGGCGTCTAAATGGCAGATGAGATTTAATACAAATAAATGCAAGGTTATGCATTCGGGAAGGAAAAATAGCCATGCAATTTATAATCGTAATGGAGCAAATCTAGTGGTATCAGTTATTGAAAGGGATTTGGGAGTACTAGTGGACAACCACCTAGGTAGCAGTGCTCAATGCCAAGCAGCAGCTGCAAAGGCAAGTAAAATATTAGCATGTATTACGAAGGGTATAGAAGCAAAGGAGGCAAATATAATTCTACCACTATACAAATCCCTAGTACGCCCTCATTTGGAATATGGAGTACAATTTTGGGCACCACTTCATAAAAAGGACATTTTAGAACTGGAAAAAGTACAGAGAAGGGCTACAAAACAAATAATTGAATGGAGGGGCTAAGTTATGAAGAAAGACTAACCAAACTAAACTTATTTTCGCTAGAAAAAAGGCGTCTATGAGGGGATATGATTACCTTATTTAAAAACATCCAGGGTCAATATAAGGCTTTGTCAAGTGAACTTTTTGTAGCAAGAGATTTTCAACTGACAAGAGGACATCCCTTGAGGTTAGAGGAAAAAAGATTTCACCTTAAACAAAGAAAAGGGTTCTTCACAGTTAGGGTGGTTAAACTGTGGAATTCTCTACCAAAGGAGGTGGTAACAGCGAATTCGATAGACAACTTCAAAAAGGGTTTAGATATATTTTTGAATAACGAGGGCATTCAAGGCTATCCTAGATAACTAGCGAAGGAATATTGATCCAGGGAGAAAGTTGATCGCCAGTTTCTGGGGTCAGGAAGGAATTTAGCTTTTTTTCCCCTTATTAAATAATTGGCAAAGTTTCAAGGTTTTTTTTTTTTCTGATTGCCTTCCTCTGGATCAATTAACAATAAATAATAAATAGTGCACATTAAAAAGATCAATAGAGATCTAAAAAGGTTGAACTTGATGGACTAACTATTTATTCATCCTCCAATACTATTAATAATTAAATATTTAACAACTAATTAATTAATAACTAATCCTCATATTGCAGATCAGAGGAGATCTTAGGTTGAACTTGATGGACTGAAAGCCTTTTTTCAACCTTAATTACTATGTAACTATGTAATGTCTGGTTACATTAAATGCATCACACGTTTCTTCAGTCTGCTACATGGATTTGGAACCATGGATAGGTAGTCTCTTATATGGCTATGGACATTTCACCAGATTCACTAAACATTGCAGGAACTGTGCTGTACTTTGCTGAACACCGAATTATTTTTGTGTTAAAAGCTTCCATTAACATTAAATGTTTGCTGTTGGGGCAGATTATCAGTGATTGTTTATCCTCCTATCATATCTGATTGTTCTTAAAACCCTTTAGCCCTCTCTCATTCACTATCGACACCTTCCGTTATTGAATTTATTAGTGTGTGGATGCAAAAACTCTAATCTTTGAATATTGCGATTACCGTATATAGTGGAGTATAAGCCGACCCGAGTATAAGCCGAGGCACCTATTTTACCACAAAATACTGGGTAAAATTAGTGACTCGAGTATAAGCCGAGGGTGGGAAATGTGCTGCCCCCTGTGTCCCTCTTGTGCCCTCTGTGTCCCCCCTCTCTCTCCCGTGTCTCTTCTCCCCTCTCCCTTCCCTGTGTCTCTTCCAACCTCTCCCTTCCCTGTGTCTCTTCCAACCTCTCCCTTCCCTGTGTCTCTTCCAACCTCTCCCTTCCCTGTGTCTCTTCCCCCTCCCTTATCTCCCTCCTCAAACCCCCTCCTCATCCCCACCCCTCATCCTCAACCTCCCTCCTCAACCTCAACCTCCCTTCTCAACCTCAACCTCACTCCTCAACCTCCCTCCTCATCCTCAACCTCCCTCCTCATCCTCAACCTCCCTCCTCATCCTCAACCTCCCTCCCCATCCTCCCTCCTCAACCCCCCATCCTCATCCTCCCCCTCAACCCCCCATGTTCATCCTCAACCCCCTCCTCAACCCCCCCATCCTCCACCACCATCCTCCACCCCCCATCCTCCCCCCTCAACCGCCCATCCTCAACCCCATCCTCACCCCCCTCAACCTCAACCCCCCTTCTCAACCTCCCTCCTCGTCATCAACCCCCCATCCTCAACCCCCCAGCCTCATCCTCCCCCCTCAACCCCCCATCCTCATTCCCCCCCTTCAGCCCTTCATCCTCATCCTCCCCCCTCAGCCCCCCATCCTCATCCTCAACCCCCCCCTCCTCAACCCCCCTCCTCAACATCAACCCCCTCAACCCCCCATCCTCAACCCCCCCATCCTCAACCTCCCTCCTCCTCATCAACCCCCTCCTCAACCTCCCTCCTCCTCAACCCCGCAAATTACATCCCCATCTACCTTTCCCCTCACTTACCTGCTTCTTCCCTGGCCTCTGCTCTTTCCGTCTTGACCCCGGCGCACATGTGACGTCACATGAGCGCCGCCTCATTAGCATATACCGTGTGCCGGCACCCGGTATATGCTGATGATGCGGCGCACATGTGACATCACATGCGCGCCGGGGTCAAGACGGAAGGAGCAGAGGTCGGAGAAGCAGGTAAGTGAGGGGGAGGTATTTAGAGGGGAGAAAGTGAGGAGGGGGGTTGAGGATGAGGAGGGCGGAGGGAAAGAGACACGGGGGGGATTGAGAGACACAGGGGGGTAGAGAGACACGGGGGGGGGGGGGTGACTCGAGTATAAGCCAAGGGGGGCCTTTTTAGCCTTAAGAAAAGGGCTGAAAAACGCGGCTTATACTTGAGTATATACGGTATGTTGTAAATTATTAAATGTTATTGGATCAATGCAGAATTAAAAGGACTTGCTCTTTTTGTAGAGCATTACTTTGGTCATGTAACTCTAAATGGGCCTTATTCAATCTCGCAGAATACATCCTACAGGCCACTCTGTAATAGTAGCAAATTTCAAGCTCCGAAACATAATGTAAATGAATAGGGGCCGATGTCTTTTGCTACAGATGCTCATGAGCTTGCTTAAGAAAAATCTTCAGCAGTTTTGGTGATTTTGGTGGCGGAGTCAGTTTTTAAACATCATATGTAATAAAGTGTTTTTTGAGTTTTTAATTGTATTTTGTTTGAACATTTGGTTGCAAAGTAATGTTCCTGGCTATTTTACTATGAACCAATATGTTTTCTGTATAATGTTATATGCTCACCTCCTGTCTCAGACACAGCCTCACAGAGCTGCTTGACCTCTTTCAGCACTAGATCTTCCATGGACTTC
The DNA here is from genome assembly GCA_027410445.1 of Discoglossus pictus. Lineage (NCBI taxonomy): Eukaryota > Metazoa > Chordata > Amphibia > Anura > Alytidae > Discoglossus > Discoglossus pictus. The sequence goes on along the minus strand of CM050166.1, from coordinate 7,731,674 downwards.
TTGCCCATTCCACAATTCCTCAGAGAAGTCAAGGTGCCACGTCGGAGCTCGCGCCACATCCCATTTCCACTAGCAATACCTGGGCAGAACAACACAAAGAACATGGCGAGTGTGAGCATAACCTTGATAGAAGGTCAACTTTCCAAATAAACAAAAAGTCACTATTTACTATCACCCAACAAGCTACAACCAAGACTCTATATTAGCCTCCAGTGAATGATCTTTTGTTAAATAAAATTGTTTATTTTAGATAATTGCCACTTCATTGTTAAATCTGTATCATTACAGCTCAGTTTTAAAAAGAGAGATCAATCTACTATAAAGGTCAATCCCCTTTAACAAAATTATTTATTGCTGTAAAATGTTTTTCTTTATCATCATCAAACATCAAATTTAAGAGAAAACTATTTTTGTTGCATCTGATCCGGAAAATCGCTGAATACAGAAATGGATTGTTGCGGCTTTAATATAAAACTGAATACTAAATTATTGTCATAAATGTTTATCTTAACTTAGATGGAATTATAGATATTCATTTTCTGATTTGTCATTTTGGAGCTGCTTGTTTTATTATAAGAAAATTATATTTTTATTTTAAATCAATGTAATAAAAAAATACAAAAGCAAACTTTAGGCTTTTTCTCCCCTAATAGTTGTGATAATGTGTAGTTTTGGGTAGCGCACAATAGGTTGTCCTTGCACGGTCATAAAGGCATGACGAGATTTATTTGTTATATGACAACAATTATTTTACTTCAGGCTAATTAATATTCAACCTTCTGGATCACTATCTTGTCGTGGTGAAGGGGCTTGTGTATCTCAGTGAAGCTGTGAGCCATGGCCATGAAGGGTCACCTAAAATGGGAAGGTTATAGCAGAGAGGTCAGACAAATTGTGGTCCAATGAAGAAGGAACTGGCAACCTACTCTGATATCATTGCCAAGAAAGTCATATGGATAAACACAGAGGCATATTGAACATAGCATTTGTTATATTTTTAGCACTTTAGTATTTTATTGCAAAATAGTTAATTATGATAATCTTTAGCTCAGCATTTTATACTTTGTAGTAAGCAATAATAACATTTCCTAATTAAAAATAAAATGTCCTGTGTAAGCTTCTTCAAGGCAGAAGAAATACAAAAAATAATTAGCATCTTGTGCAGTATTTATTGGAAATAGGACGATCTACGCAATAGTTCAAGGTAACAGGTTCATGAGTTTCATTGGCTTACATGAGGGTGGTGAACTGGCCATTCTGTGTTTGCATAACAATAAAAAAATAACAGTTTTGTTGTATATTCTGAGATGACAGCAGATACTGTGAATGATGTCTGTGCGTCCTCCCAAATATAATAAATGGAAAATGACAAAGAATTTTCTTTTTTGTGTCCTATGTGATTCTATTTGAGTAGCGCAGGAAGTGAGTGGATACATTTTTCTACAATATTTAGTGCTGTGACTCGGATTGCAATATCCATCAATTTAACACCCTGATGTGCCAGGAGTTCTTTGAGGGGCAGTTGAAGAAGGATCAAGGCCTAATAGGACCAGAGGTTTGCAGAACCACCTTGGAGAAGGTCCACTTAGGGATTGTATTGTTGTCATCCCTCTCCTGGACCCATGGTTTTCCTCACAAGGAGTGAAGATGGCGACAGTCGGCCAAAATTGCTGAACTTATTCTTACCGGTAGGATTATTTTTAACCCAAGAGTGATGATAAGAGATTTGAGAGCACTCTGAGCACTTAGACGATGAGCGCCAAAGGTGCTCATCACCTGCGAGCCGTAAATGCACTAACAGGCACAACACTTAGGCAATGAGTGCTGAAGGCGCTCATTGCCTAACTTATTAAATTGCCATTCGCCCAATTGAATAGGGCTCTATATAAGGACATAGCATCCTTTTTAAAAATATTTTACTCACTGAAGACCTTGCTTTTGCATAGAAGTCCACTAACTAAATACTTCTGTAAAAAAACGGCCAAGCGAAAAAAAAATGGAGGCCCAAAAAAATGAGAACGAGGCTATATGACCCTGAACCGCGCAACACACCGCTAACTGTGTACCTTTCACACAGGAACGTACGAGGTACAAAATACACGGCTACAAAGGACGCCAAATTCTCGCTAACCTCGTAGCAAATACACAAACAACGCTGTAACGGAGCTGGAACACTCAGTCCAATATCTCCGCTGGTATACGGTAGAATATCCAAGAAGCACTACAGTCTCACCATTCCCGACCTCCCATATTGGACGACACACAATTTGGGAGTCAAATGAATACTGACTTTATTTACCTTTACAGAAATATTTATACCCATCTCTTTGGCCACGGGTAATACACATGCCCATATTTGGCCGCACAATACACATAAAGAGAACAATAGGTGGGTCACACCTCCCTGGCAACTTTGATACAATCAGACATTGATTCAATTACACTTCTTTGTTCTTATCTGAGAATGAAAACACTGTATACAATAGACTTCCTTTATCTTATGCGGAGTCGTTGTAACAGGATTATCTCCCATGCCAAGTAGCTGCAAATGTCTGGGACAATATTCTGCAGAGCATCAACCAACATACATATAGTAGGATCATATTTTAACCATAATAATCATAAAACAGGGTAAAACAGTGATGGGTTCCGTTACACACCTCCCCCGTGACCATAAGCCGGCATACACAGTCTGATCCCAACGGATCTGCTTGGGGATGTCCAGAGGAGTGCTCACAGATCATTTCTCGAGTTCTGTCTGTCTGGACAACCCGTCGGCGTTACCATTTTGTTTCCCTGGGCGATACTGGATGGTGAAATCAAATGGTTGTAGTGTCAAACTCCATCTCAGTAGTCTAGCGTTGTCCCCTGACACCCGGTTTAGCCACACCAGCGGGTTGTGATCTGTGAGCAAGGCAAATTGTTGGCCATATAAGTAGGGCTGTAGTTTCTTGAGGGCCCACACCACCGCCAGGCATTCCTTTTCAATGGCGGCATAGCTTACTTCCCTGGGTTGTAGTTTCCGTCTTAAGTAAGCGACTGGATGCTCGCCGCCATCGGCCCCAACTTGGCTCAGCACTGCTCCCAATCCAAACATAGAAGCATCGGTATGAACGAGAAAGCGTTTAGTTGGATCGGGAGCGGCCAGTACAGGGGCATGAATTAGGGCAGATTTCAGTTCTTGGAATGCCTTCTCACACTCTGGGCTCCAGGTCACTACTTTGGGTAAGTTCTTTTTGGTGAGGTCAGTAAGGGGCTTGGCTAGGGCACTATAATTAGGTACAAATTTACGGTAATACCCGGCGGTTCCTAGAAAAGCTAAAACCTGAGTTTTCGTGCGAGGGGTTGGCCACTTAGCTACGGCCTCTATCTTAGCGGGTTCTGGCTTTTGCCGCCCACTACCCACCCTGTGGCCTAAGTACTGCACTTCGGCCATCCCTACGTGGCACTTGCTGGGTTTTAACGTGAGACCTGCCTCCCTGATGCGGTCGAGGATGGCTCCTATATGGGTCAAGTGCTCGTCCCAGGAGTTGCTAAATATTGCTATGTCATCTAAATAGGCGCAAGCATACTGCGGTCTCTGGCTCCCTTATCGTACCATCTGCGCTGTCGTTGCTGGGCCGCCTGGAGATTAGACCGTACCGTCTGGATTAGGGTCTCCAAGCGTTCCCTGAACTCTAGTACATATGGGACGATAGGGGTACCGTTACTGGTGACCGTTCCCTCCCAGTGTTCCCTAATGAGGTCTAAGGGACCCCGCACTCTCCTTCCGAACAGTAATTCGAATGGCGAGAACCCCGTGGACTCCTGGGGTACCTCTCGGTACGCGAAGAGCAGATGGGGAAGAAACCTTTCCCAGTTCTTCTGGGTATCCATGAAGGTACGGAGCATTTGCTTTAATGTTTCGTTGAACCGTTCACAGAGCCCATTGGACTGGGGGTGATACACTGTGTTTACAATAGGTTTTACCCCACATGTTCTCCATAACTGATGAGTGACTTCGGCCGTGAATTGGGTACCCCGATCTGAGATAATCTCTTTGGGGAACCCCATTCTAGAGAATATCCGGATTAGGGCATCTACTATAGTCTCCGCATGGATATTAGTTAGGGCTACGGCCTCTGGGTACCGGGTGGCATAGTCTACTACGGTTAGTATATACTTCTTCCCTGACGGGCTGGGTTTTGCTAGGGGTCCGATTATATCTACTGCCACTCTGCTGAAGGGCTCATCTATTATGGGTAGGGAGTGCATTTTTGCCTTGTACCGGTTCCCTCTCTTCCCTACTCTCTGGCATGTGTCACAAGTTTGGCAATACTGCCAAATGTCTTTGGAGACCCCTGGCCAAAAGAAGTTTTGGGTCAAACGATGCTTAGTCCTACTGACGCCTAGATGTCCTGATAAAGGGATGTCATGGGCAATACGTAGTAATTCTTGCCTGTACTTTCGAGGCACGACTAATTATGTGAGGGTCACGGGTACAGATCCTGCTACTACCTTCTCAGCATATCTATACAATAATCCTTTCTCCCAAGCGTATCTTTCCCCCTCCAACCCTGCCTGATTCTGTGTAACCCTATCCCGGTATACCTGCAGGGACGGGTCAGTGACTACTTCAGTACCAAACTCTAAGGGGGGAGCCCAGGGGATGAAAGGTGGGTCAGTACTATTACTTACCGGAGCCTCAGAGTGTTCAGAAGATGCGGTGGTGCGGGCCTGCTGCCGTGTTACCACGGGTAGCGCTTCCTGCGCGGGGTGCGGAGAAACAAAAGCGGAGGTCAGCTCCCCCAAGTCGTTACCCAGGATGACATCAGCTGGTAAGTCCTGCATGAGGCCCACTTCCACATTCCCCGACCCCGCTCCCCAATCCAAATGTACTTTAGCAGTGGGAATTTTGTAAATCGCCCCCCCTGCCACCCGGACTGCCACATATTCTCCAGTGAGCTGGTGCTTGGGGACTAGGTGATTGCGAACCAGGGTTATGGTGGCCCCAGAATCGCGCAGACCCTGAAGGCGTTCCCTCTACGTGTACCCCTTGGCGGTGTACCTGTCGGTTGTCTGCAGCTGCTTGTACTGGGTTAACCTCGTGGAGGGTGCCCAAAGATTCTTCATTAGACTGGGTCCCGAAGAAAGGTTGTCGAGGCTCACTCTGGTAGTAGTGTACTGCTGCCCGGTTTGCAGGGGAATTGGTTGGAGTATTCCACGTGGAGCGGTTTCTGTTTCTGGGACAGTCTCTTTGCATGTGGCCCTGCTGTTTACACGTGTGGCACCTGATGAAAGATCGGGCATTGTTGTACTGTGGAGGGGTTTGGTAGTTCCCACCACCCGGACGCAGTGCTGGGGTGGGGTTAATGGTGGGAGGTCGGTTAGCAGCTCCCAAGATGGACCGTGCCTGTGCCTGCTGTGCCCTCCTGGCATCTTGGTACTCATCTGCCCACCTGGCGGCTTCAGTTAAGATACGCGGTTTCCGATCTCTCAGCCAGTTTTGTAAATCCGGGGTTAACCCCTGGAAGAATTGCTCCAGTAGCAGTAATTGTAGCATGCCCTCCACTGTGGTTGCTTGTGCGGCTTTCACCCAACCTTTGCCCGCCCTAGTTAAGCGGTGCGCCCACTCCATGTGAGTATCTTTCTCCGTCTTTCGGCTTTCTCGGAACCGCTGCCGGTATGCCTCCGGGGTAATTGCGTACCTGTCCAGGATCGCCTGCTTTACTTTCTGGTAGTCTCTGCTATCCTCGTCTGGCATGGTGCGGTAGGCTTCTGCTGCCCGGCCCGCTAGCTTACTCATAAAACAGGGTTACCTGGTCGGCGGCGTTGATCTCATGTAATTGGCATAATCTCTCAAAGTCATGCAAGTAGCCATCAATGTCTTCGGTCTCCATAGTTTTTAAAAGCATGGTACGGGAGTTTAGGCTTCCCCGGTACTATGTGTGGTGTGATTAGGGACCCCTCTCTGGACCTCCAGTCTGCCCGCTGCTTTCCCATTCGTGGACATCTGACATAATCCTTTCCAAGGTTTCTGTGGGAGGCGTACCTGGGAAATAGGCCAGTCTGCATTGGAGTTCTCTTCCAAACTCATTCTGTGTGCGGTCCGTAAGAGGTGCTGCAGCAGCTGCCCGGTCTCCCTCCATGAGTTCAACAATAAGGGTAGCTTTGGTTTTATTGCTGGCAATAATTCCCCTTGCTTCCAATAGCTCTTTTAGCGTGGCCCGTTTCAACTTGGTATAGACTGTCTCCATTCACTATCCGTTCGGGTCTATTCACATACCCTTTCATTTCGGTTCCATACGAAATAGCAAATTTCCCAAATGGCTGTAACTGCCGAACAACGGTCTGCTGTGAGGTTTGAATCCCATCGCTGCCATCAAATGTAACGGAGCTGGAACACGCAGTCCAATATCTCCGCTGGTATACGGTAGAATATCCAAGAAGCACTACAGTCTCACCAAAAAAAATATGCTATGTGCTTATATATTCAATTGGCCGATTTGCAATTTAGTATGGCTGTTAGGTTGCAAGCAGTTGACGAACGCGCAACTTAGAAAAAAAAACATTACGAGACACGGGACTTAGAAAACATAAAATACGAGACGCGTGACTTAGAAAAATAAATATACGAGGTAGTAAAAATACGAACAGCCAGGACGTCTGGAAGGGAGGTGGAAGGCGAATTTAAGTCGATTTTAAAAAGTTTCGGCACTCGAAAAACAGCCAAGCGAAAAAAAAATGGAGGCCCAAAAAAATGAGAACGAGGCTATATGACCCTGAACCGCGCAACACACCGCTAACTGTGTACCTTTCACACAGGAACGTACGAGGTACAAAATACACGGCTACAAAGGACGCCAAATTCTCGCTAACCTCGTAGCAAATACACAAACAACGCTGTAACGGAGCTGGAACACGCAGTCCAATATCTCCGCTGGTATACGGTAGAATATCCAAGAAGCACTACAGTCTCACCATTCCCGACCTCCCATATTGGACGACACACAATTTGGGAGTCAAACGAATACTGACTTTATTTACCTTTACAGAAATATTTATACCCATCTCTTTGGCCACGGGTAATACACATGCCCATATTTGGCCGCACAATACACATAAAGAGAACAATAGGTGGGTCACACCTCCCTGGCAACTTTGATACAATCAGACATTGATTCAATTACACTTCTTTGTTCCTATCTGAGAATGAAAACACTGTATACAATAGACTTCCTTTATCTTATGCGGAGTCGTTGTAACAGGATTATCTCCCATGCCAAGTAGCTGCAAATGTCTGGGACAATATTCTGCAGAGCATCAACCAACATACATATAGTAGGATCATATTTTAACCATAATAATCATAAAACAGTGTAAAACAGTGATGGGTTCCGTTACAAACGCTATTTTACACTCCGAACTTGAACAACACAACTTTACGCATCTACAGTAGCGCTTTACACAAATAAACCAACGGTTTGCCCTCGCGCACGCAGCCTAATTCTAATGCGCAGTTGGGACATTCATCAAAAAATCTCCACAGACCAGCAACAGTCCAAATGGACATTATATGCTGCGGGACAATAAAAAAAGATTGTTAGCTCTTCAGCCTATTGATTGATGGATATATTAATTACAAATAGGTAAAGTATATTCATTCATTAAGTAACTAATTAATTAAATTATTATTTACAAAAATATAGACATATGTATCTGTCTTTGTAATGAGCGCAGAGGCTGCTCAGAGGAGCAAAAAGTACACCAGAGGAGAGGCTCACAATGAGCGCCGAAGGTCCTCACAGTACAAAAACCTTCACATTGTGTGGCAAACAGCATTGCCATGGCTTAAAGATTTATTGACCGTAATTTTTTGATGGGCAAGTCGCTAGTGTGTGTATATTTATATATATGTATATATATATTGTACTAGCCAAGCAACTTTGATTGGCGGATATCGCGTGGCTTGACGGGTGACAATTATGAATTTGGAGAAGGGCCTGTGTGTGCACTTGAAGGAAGGGGAAGGGGGGTGTCCCTCTCGTTATTTAGCAGGTTTGTATTTGCTCTAGACAGTCAGCAAAAACAAGACCTGGAGCTAACAGCGGCTCAGACCATGAGCTTCTTATTGCAAAACTCAGAATTAAAACGGAGGAAACATCTTCAGACCAAGCAGGTACTCTATGAAATAAATAATATCCTCTGTGAATAAGCAATGATGATAATGAATATTTAACGGACTAGATATGGAAGATAGAATGCCTGAAGAACTTTGGACCGAAGTTTGTGATATTATCCAGGAAACAACAAAAAAGAATATCCCCAAAAGATAGAAAATTAAAGCAAACTGGCTATCTGATGAGGCTTTGAAAGTAGCCCAGGAAAGAAGGAAATAGAAAGATAGTAGAGATTTGAATGCAGAATTCTGGAGGATAGCAAGAAGAGACAAGGAGGCGTTCTATAATGGCCAATGTAAAGAGTTAAAAAGAAGAGTGCTAAAGCAGGCATGATAAAAGTAAAATATGATAGGGACTCAACATAAATTGATTAGATTGAGAAGAGGTGGTAGGAATACACAATCTATACAGGAAGGTGATTGACAACATTGATAAAATCAATAGATTGTCCAGTGAGCTGGAGCCAGATGTCTTGTGAAGTGAGATGGGCCCTAGGATGTCTTGCTGATAACAAGGCTGTAGGAGTTGATGGAATCTCAACTGAACTGTTCAAAATGCTACAAGATGATGCTGTGAAAGTGTTACTTGCCTTATGCCAACAAATTTTAAAAAAACTCAACAGTGGCCAATAGACTGGAAAAGGTCAGTCTATGTCCCAAGCCCAACAAAGGCAACTAATGGGAATTCAGACAAAGGGGCTAAAGGGAAGGGAACAACATGAAAGATATTCTAAAGGTCAATATACATTTTGAACATGGATGCAACATCTTGATCTCTTCATTTTAGATTTTGTGACACATCATATTATTAGAATTTATGTTATAAAGAAACCCTAGCTCCTAAAATGACACCAGTACCATTTGGGATCATCTTAGTGTTGGTAAAAGAGCAGTAATGAGACATCTTACTGAATCCTTTATTATTTAACTCTTCCAATGGTAACACTGGACGTGCACAGATCGTCTCGCCATGATTGACCAGGGCGTCTTTCACTACTTCATAACCGCAGAGAACCACAACAGGTTCTGTCGATTGCCATATGGTGAAGATGGGGCCATACTTCTTCCAGAGCTGCAGGAAGAATAAGAAGAAATATAAAAACATAGTGTGATTTCAATCAAATACACAATTAGCATAGAACTATTGGAGGTAATGGGATTTTTCAGAATCAGTATAATTTTGTTATATTAATAGTCCATTAGTAGTCAAAATAATGATATACTAACAATATTTGTGAATATTTTTATACAATATTTGTGAAATGTTATTTATTAGACTATATAAGGGCTTGTGCACTTCAATATATCTGTGAGCCTTATAAAGTCAACCCAAGATGGACAGATCATAGCCCTACTTAAGAAGAAACTGCAACCCACTCCTGTACAACATTAAGCATGAGCTTGAGGAAGTTCAGAGGGGCAGTGGCTGAAAGATGTGCCAGGCTTGCTGTGGTCCACTGGATCATGAAGGTTTGGACATGACTGATCGACTCAACCACAGCAAATAATAATTTTTAGCTCATGGAACTTCTACTGTTGGGTTTGATTTCACACATTTAGAGGTCAGCAGTGGACATTTCTCTAACTCATTACATTTATTTCCACTCCTGTTGTATATTTTTAAGGCAACCATTCAATGGTACAGAGTTTTGGGAAGTAACATTTTGATGGAGACAAAAAATGTTTTGGTTCCGAATCAAATATTTCTGTATATTAGACATTGCTATACTGAGTGGTTAATTGCTGCATTTACCCATGGTAAGAAATTAATGTATAATTTGAATAAATACTTTATTGTTTTGAGATTGGTTGATAAATAAAAACACACAAATAAGGTTTATGAATATATATATTTATAGAGAGAGAGAGACAGAGAGAAATTATATCCAAAATGTTCATATAATAAAATATCAAAATGGGTATACAAGCAAAATAGATAAAACATAAACATAAAAATAAATAAAAACAAGGCTAATATTTGGACAGAAAATATACTTTATGTATAAAAAGGCACAAATAGAGGATACAAATGAACGAAACACCTTAATTATTATCATCTCTTCAAAAGAAATAAAAAAATGTATTTCAAAACAGTATACAGAGAGAAGAGAACCTTAAAGGTTATAACAATAAATTTATCAGAAGTATTCAGAGAGGAACAAACTTTAAAGGGCCATTTCCCTCACTGACCTGCAAAGCAATTTATAACTTTTTTGACATGGGTTTTTCTTTTGTTATTCTGTCTCTCACTGTTAAAATACACCGACCATTAAAATTATAGACTGATCATTTTTTGTCAGTGGACAAACGTTCAAAATCAGCAGGGGGTCAAATACTTTTTCTCCCCACTGTACTAGAGGTCATTTGTTATAAGCCTTTAGACCTTGCACCATTTCAATTGTCCTCCTTTGAATTGTCTCTAAATTTATTAATACCCTTTTGGTTATTTGCATCCACATTAAATTTGAAGACCGTATGTGCAACGTGAGCCCAGCAATGACTGCGGGCTTGATATTTGGCCAAGTTACAGAGCTATTAAATTTGAGCAGGGAGCGAGCTACGGGTTTCAGGTGCAAACCCATAAACCATTTGTCAACTGGTGGATGTGCGCCCGTGAGCGGGATCAATTATTTAAACCCATAGTTACGGGTTTAAATTGAGCCAATGGCAACAGAGATCGTCATAATTACGTCACTGAAAAATGGAGGTAAACTTATTTGTAGTGCTTATATGCACACAAGCTTTACACTTTCCGCAGGGCTTGGATCCAGATGTCCGTGTTTGGAGCCAGGCACATCTCTCCCAGAAGAGGTAATATGGAAATTAAACTACTCCAGCGAGAAGCCTGGTGGATCTTTAACCTTAAAACACTATCTCCTCATGGCCTCAATGAAGGCTTTACTTTCACCCCTTTCATTTAGCATCAGCCCCTTAACCTCTTCTAACTTTCTTTACTATTGGGATAAAGCAAGTCACCTTTTAAAATATACACCCACTTCCCTTCCCTCTTATTTTTCAGTTATTAGTCAATATATCTCTTCTTTCAGTCGAGGTTTACTTGCTATTCTGAGTCCAGCATCAGTATCTAGCATATCTTTATATTGTGTTACTAAATCCAGTTTGAACCCTTCCAGATTTTCAAGGAACTAGAGTATTTAGGTATCTAGCACATACCAAGGAATTATATAACGATAGTTTTTATTTACAGTTGACCTACTTTAATCTTATACTTTTCTCTCATCATGTTTTCCCAATGAGGGGTCAATCTATTATTATTATAGAAGTTTATCTTATTCAATCTTTATATCTATCTTATCAGTCAGTAGTATCAATCCATTGGAGGGCCTCACTTCTTGGGGTCCGTGTGAGCAGATAATTAGAATCACCCTCAGTTTATTTATTTTTCATCTCTTTCCTTAGGGCATTTTTAAACTTTATTTGAGTATTTAACAATAAGGTTAAAACACAGCTTTTCAAATTAATAGCCCTTTTTGAGACTAACAAGGCAATAATACGAATACATACAGGTACCTGCCTGTAGAGGCACTATTACTCAGAAAGCTAGCGTTTGCAGCGTTTTCGGGGAACTTTTCCGTAAATCTCGCGAGAATACGCGATCGCGGGAACGCAATGACGTCACAAGGTGAACGTGAACGCGGTGACGTCATCGCGTCACGCAAATCGCGGGATTCCTTTAAAAACCCGCGATTTATAGGCATCATATATCCCCTGATGAATCCGTAACAATAACAACGGGGAAACGTACGTTGGGACCATAGCAGCAGGCTATAGGGGACAGTCTATCCCCATTGGTATGTACAAATGCTGATGTCTGCACCATTACAAGGTAATAAGATAAAATTCTCGTCTTCTGTTTTGTAACTTTTGGTGCAGCAAATTAATTGTGAAGCCCACCTAACCTATACTTGTGGAAGGGAGGGTCTCTCTTGATTACAGCATTGTGCTGTGTTATCAAGACTATTAAACTATTTTTTTATAGTGGATATTCTCTATGTTGTCTCAAATTTTTGAACTTACTTTAGCTTATGGGACGGTGAGTGCTTTGTCGCTTTTTTCTCCCATGGGAAACATAGAGATCCACTTGTTTTGAGTAACTGGAGCAACTGTTGGCCGCCATCTGTCCTCTCAAATAGACAGGTGCTGACCTTATAACTAAATTAACATATGTGAGTATTCACATTATTACTTTGGGGTTTACTTATTAGACTGTACCCCCCTCCCCCCTTTTATAAGCCTGCTGTTTGATATACTTTAGTATATTTTTTATCACACACTTTGTATATATATCTAATTCACATTTTTTCTCTAATAAAGTTTATATTGTTTTTTTCTAGTAACTAGTTGCTACATATTTCAAAATAGAGTCTTAGGTGTTTTTTAGTACACTTGATATAGACTCAGAGGATCCAGAGTTTCTGGGAACACGCATTTGAAATCATTATTTACTCTATTTCACTTAGAGATTTGTTCTTATTTTTTTTAAAGAAACTAAATTATCAATTGCATACCACAGTACTTGTTTATTTTGAAATCAGATATTTTCATCTTCCCACTACCCAGCATCCATTGCTTTACCTCTCGATAATGTGTCCAGCCAGTTTCTTTGTCAACATATTTGGGGTTCCCCAGCAGAGGAAATGGGGCAGGTCCAGGGGGAAGGAAACGTGACCGCTTCTTCTGTGTCCAGACTGAGGTAAAGAACTTGATAATCAGTAGGACGAATAATGACAGAGACAGCGCTGGCAAAATGTCCATTGTCCTGTAAGAATTAATCCTGCAAAACATGGACACATACAGAGGAATATATTATTTTTTACTTCCAGGGTTGTGTGTCCTTGCAAACTAATGAGCCTCCCTCCACTCTTGTTAAGAGTACTTTATTCATTCTTTATTCAGTTGTTGCTTATGATAAATCATCTATTTCTTAATCTAGCTCCATCTGCTAAGGAGAGAAAATAAATTCAAAAGAACATTTTAAGCCCACATTGGCCACAACAGACTCAAAACCGACAGAGAAATAACCACACGTCAACCAAGATATTTTCTACTGGATGATAAGAGCAGCATATCAGCACAGGAGGGGAGACCGCTATACCATGACTCCACAAGAGGGGCACCTACCGAAACAATAAATAAAGAGCTCCTATCATCAGCTGCTAGAGGAGCTATTTGTCTTCTCTCATTCACCATCGTACATTCAACTAGGAGAGAGGGCAAGGAAGATTGAAGTCTCCAGAGGGAATTCTGCTAATTTTGTTGTGATTTTACTAGAGGAAGCTTCTAGATAAAGATTGGGAGCCGATCCCCACAACAGTCCCCTACATAATACCTGCATGCAAGAAACAGTAATACTCAGCGAGTCTGTTAGGAACCCAATTGTAATCATAAACACTGCTGTACGGTCACCACTGGATTGATAGCTTTTTGGTTCTCTCATCTCGCTGGATACTGGATATTTTGCATTTTTTGCTACATCTGTTAAACTATAGATACTTCAAATGGCTTAAATAGGGGGTTCACTTTTTATATATGTAAGATGCCATGCCTCCCCTACTGGGAGTACCAACCAGGGCAGGGTGTCCACCGTGACATGAAAAGTGATATGGACACTAAACTCCTTTTTTTATTATGCCATTTTGATTCACAGCCTAACAGAACTAGAACTGCTTTCACTCCTCAAACTAAATTCTAGCTATTCAACCCTAATGGACTTGTTCTTTATCAGCCGACAGATACCACATCAACCACCAGACACCTAATAACTTTAACAGCAAAAATCTGAAACTTCTTCATCACAACTATTGATGGACCCAACATCAAGTCTTTCCTGCATAAGGAACTCAATTAGGCAACACTTGAGATTAAACAAGACCAAAGGATAACATACGAACAGTAACACTTACTGTATCATTCTCCCACAACCATCAGCAGAGAACAACACTATAAATATAGGCACACAAGATGTATGCCACTAGAAACACTTTAGATAAAATGTACCTAAAGTGTTCTACGTACGTACACACACATTATATATATTTATTATGAACTGATTTGCTGAGGTGGAGGCTCTCACGTCAGCTGCAACGAGCCCAAGACTCATTGCATACCGCAAATGCAGACAAAATACCCAGTGACTAAATACGGACTTACACAAAAAATACGACCCGCCGGGACTTAGAGAAAATACATTACGGACTCACAAAAATACGACCTTAACGGACAACCCGCACACAGCCGAAAACTACACTACACTAAATACACACAAATAACAAACAAAGGTGCTCATTGCGCTGGTGGAGATGAGAGATGCAGGCTCTCATCACGAGACCCGCAGGACAGACAAAAATTACAACCTGTACTACTTAGTACCCGAAGCACGTAGATGGACTGCAAGGCTTGCAAAAATACGACTTTAACGGGCGTACCACCGAACTAGAATACCAGCAAAAATATACAAATATGACTCAAATTTCCTTCCACACAACACAGGGGAGGGCCAGGGAGCCTGTGAGTGAGGTTGCAAGTTACTTTGAGGCATATTTTGCCTTTTTTCACGATCAAAAATCGTCCAAGCGAGAGAAAAAATGCCGACCAAAAAAAAAAAACGAAAATGCGGCCGAAGGGTGTAAAAAGAGAACAAAGGACATAAATACGAGCCCTAAGACTAAACACAAACCAGTAACACTTAATACAAGCCAGTAACATTTAACTCAAGCCACTAAAACTTAGGCAGTAAGCCCCTACACTACACAGTCCTAAAAAGTACACAGGGGAGAGGCTCGCAATGAGCGCCGAACGGGAACATTGCAAAGCAGGAAAGGTGTGGCTTGCCATAAACAGCAATGAGCGGCAAAGCCCTCTTTATTAGTGGTCTAAGGTCCTTGTTGGTGCTTAAAAAAAGTAATGGCTGGTACACGGCTTTATCTGGCCACAAACACCTGATAGAATTGGCACGACTATATTAATAAATAATCCATGTCCATACAAATTATCTCCGACATGTCTGACCTCAAAGGAAGGTTAACTATAATCCAGGGTCAGTTATTTGGAAAAGACGACACCATTATCTCTCTCTAAATACCTTACACCAACACTATAAAAGACCTTGATAAGGTTCTGACTAAATTTGCTAAGGGCCCTATAATTATTGCAGACTAGAATATTGCCCGTCAAAAAATGAAATTGTAAGGTAGCTAATGCTGTTTGGTGTATAATAATCAAATAAATAATACATTAATAAATTAATATACTTTACCTATTGTGAAGTAATATATGCAGGAAGCATTGTGTTGAAGAGCTGGCAATCTGTTTTGATGTTGCTGCAGCATTAGTGCTGTGGAGCTGCTGTGTAAGCGTGCTGAATGTGTGCAGTGTAATAGTGTGCGTGCGCGAGGCAAATCCGTTGGCGTTGCTGTGTACTTCCGCATTGTATAAGTTATTGTTCTAAAATGGCAGCTAATGTGTGGTATGCGGCTGTGGCTGAATATCCGTAGCTATTTTGTGGTGTTTTCCGTGTTTGTGGTGGTGTTTTGCGTGTTTAGGGTCCTGTAGCCTCGTTTTCGTTTTGTTCGGCGCCCATTTTTTCTCTCGCTTAGGTGATTTTCGGGTGTTTTAACTCCGAAATTTGGACTTAAATGGAGGTGTAACTTTACTTGCAGAGGTCCTGGGTGCACCACCGAGCTGTGCGTAAGCTTTTTATATGTTTCTTGTGTGTATTTATTGTGTTTGTAATGCAAATTCACAATTTACTAATTTCCACACCACTCATATATGCAGGAATTTACATAATACTTATTTCAAACAATCGTATGTCTCAGTGACAGAATACCGGTATCAGTCCAGCACCCTGATCACAGTATAACACAATTATGGATGATGCCATGAGATATACCACATGCACATAACAGACGGACGCTTAATAACATCATACTAGTATCTCCAAATAATATCAAGACTACCCAGGCTAAAATAACTATATTTCATATTTAACTAGGAAATTGCCCGTCAAAAATGACTGCCGTTTGTTTTATTTTCAAAGTCCTGCCCTGGCATTGTTTGTGTGTTACTGTATCCGGCGTTGTGTATTTTCTAAGATCTGCGTGCCTGGCATTGCTGAGCCTCGTTTTCATCCAGTTTCAGAATTTTTACGTTTTTTCGTCCACCATTTTATCCCTCACTTAGACGATTTTCAAGCATCTAAAAACCCAAAATATGGCTCCAATTAGTTTGCAACTTCACTCCTAGATTTCCTGTCTCTCCCCTGTGATATTTGAGAGTATGTTATTATTATTATTTTTTTTTAATTTTGGTGGTTTAAGAGTTTGAACCAATTGCGTACCTCGCAATCATTGCAGCCTAAGTCCTGCTTGACTCAACTGCTCGTATCGCTTTGCGAGGCTCGGAGTGGCAAAGCGTGACCAACATCGCAAACGTTCCCCACACTGACAACTATATATGTGATAAGATAGTACACCTGAAGCTAAAGTCCTGATAGTATGGGCAGCCCATAAGGCATGTATAAGAGGAATATTTATTAAACTATGCTTACATCCTAAAAAGATAAAGAATGAAATGTAAAGGACTCACAGCAGCTTACAATGCTGGAAACCGAGCACTAAAAAGACCCCACATTAAAAAGCTGCTCATTCAAATTAACAGGGTCCAAGACCAAATTAATAGACTCCTCCAGGATCAAGTAGATCATTCCAATACCTGGCTATGATGCTTTTTTTTTATTTTAATGGGAATAAAGTAAATAGGTCCCTACCAGGTAAACTGAAGGGTTATCTTAAAATCTTTTGTGTGTTTATGAAAAGAACTAAAAGGACGTATAATCCCTCAGTTATCAAAAAAAGAGTTCACTCAATTCTGCCAGCAATTATATATCACATCATTATACATCAACAAATAACCCAAAACCACAGACTATCCAAGAGTTTCTCCACAACTGCAAACTTATACACTTAACACAGAAACACCTTGATAACTTAAAGAGGATTGCAATGAGGGCCAAAGGCGATCATTGCAAAAAACGCAAGCTCGCGATGACATACAGGGCTCGCAATGAGCGCTGAAGGTGCTCAGAGGGGCCATAGCCTTGCATTGTGTGGCAGACAGCATTGCCATGGCTTAAAATCTTATTGCCGTCATTTTTTGACGGGCAAGTCGCTAGTGTATATATATATATCTATTTAATAATAAAACTCAAGGCTCGGAGTTGCAAAGCGTGACCAACATCGCAAACATGCAATAACCCCTGAGGAGATTAAACAATCAATGTCTAACCTGAAGTTAGGTAAATCCAGAGGTTCAGATAATTTAACCACCTTGTTGACACAATAACCCCACACTTATGTACACTAATTTCCTTAGATCCAATTCCACAAGAAATGCAGGCTGACATGACAGTCATCCCAGACCAGGTAGAGATATATATGTTTGCTAAGATATTAGCTGAGAGACTTAATATATTTCTACCATAACAAATCCAGTGAGATTAGGTAGGGTTCATCCCGGGGAGGCAGGCACCAGATAGTATCCACAAAGTTCTGAACCTTATCCACTACGCTAGGAAATCTAAGCCAAGTAGGCAGCCGCCTAAGGGCTCTTTCCTGTGAGGGGCATCATTTAAAAAAAAAAAAATGGTTGCTGGCTTAAAAAATTAAATGCTGCAGTTCATAGACTGGCTACTAGGGGTAACAACCTAGAACAAGAAGGAACTTACAGGATAAGGAACTCAAAGGCACAGAAAATGCAAAAAATGGGTCCGTGCATACCTTGTGTACTCACTCGCAGGGGCTCCTCCACTTCACTGCTTAGGGGCTCCAAAAAGGTGGATCCAGCCCTGAACATACCTTTTATGTTTAGATGTGGAAAAATCTTTCGACTACGTATCAAAAGCCCATTTCTGAATGTTATTCAAACGTTTTACTCTAAACCAAGAACCGTAGCCAAGTTACCACATCCCCACATAGATGACCCCTTTCATCTGCACTTTTTGCAATAGCCATCGACCATTAGCAGCTTCAGTCATGGATAGCGGGTATATGTGTCCTGGTGGTAGGCTAGATTGAGCAATGTCATTATGACCATCATCTGGCCCCAAACTACAATACCAAACCTATTTGAGCCTCTGACAGCCTTTACATACCTGCCAGACTTCAAAATTAATGAAGAGAAATCATAAGCCACTAACCTAACAATACCTACCGGGATACTTAAAGCGATATACATTATTTTTTACTTCCAATGGTACATTTATTAAATATCTGGGGCAAACATCCCAGACATGGTGGAGGAACTATATCAGATAAACTACCCATTTACCATAACCAGACAAACACACTTCACAGATGGCACCCATATTATTTACACCTTCTTGGGCAAATAGCAGCAGTTAAAATGGACCTCGTCCTCAAGATACTATGTACTCTCCCAACAAAGATTGAACACGAGGTCTTAGACTAAAAAGATAAATGTTTTGCTTTATACGAAGATGCTCACATCCTAGTGGAGACAGGAAAAGTATTTATATACATAGAAATGAGGGTTTCTCAGTACACAACTTAAAAACATATGTTGAGAATGCCAAACTGAACCAAATACAGTCATGGTATTCTCCAACAGATATTGCAGGATGGTTAGCAAATGTTTTCCTTGAATAATATCCACGATATAATGTGACTACCTTGTGAATACCTCCTTGAGAGCCCGCATAACAGCCCTTAGATGATACACTCGTTATAGATTGAACAGATGAAAATATAAATATAAGTTATATACCACTGTACATAACCTAGACTTCCCACCAAGTAATAATAAAGGATAATGTAAACAAGAATGGGTAATTTCCATTACAGGGGCAAAATAATACTTTTTGCAAGACTTCTGAACAACAAACTTGTAAGTCCTAGGATTATTATACATATATGCAAAATTACACGCAACATAAAATACCATGTGGACCTGTCCGACAGACCCTAGCACCATACAAGTGTGCTTGCAACAAGAATTTAACCAAAAATGTAATTAGCCTTAGCTATAGCCACAGAACCCCCACCTGTAAAGACATTACCTTAAAAAGCACCTTGGTCAAACCGAGAAATTGTGTAACATCAGGTACGCCTTAACCCTTCCTCTCCTTTCTTTTCCCCTCTGCACTACCCCCTTTTGACATTATACTTTCTTTAAATAAGGGAAAGCTTTGGAAGTATTGTAAATTACCATTTATATGACTATTTAAAATCAACATGATTGTATGACAATGTACAATTGCCTTCCATAATAATAAGAGAAATGTAAAGATAAAATCCATCTTTCATTTACTCCCTGTTCTATATGCAGTATTGATCTTTTCCATCATTAGAAAATATTATGGCTCAAACGCCAAGTAGATAAGCAGTTGTCTGTGGTATAAAGATGTAAATAGCAACTCAAGATGGAATGAGTTAATCTCATCCTTAAAAGTTCTCAACTGCTTGACAAGAAACAAAAAATAACACATAGGGGAGGTACAAGAAGACAATGGAGAGGGCCAAGACAGAATACAAAACAAGTAATAGAATTAAAAAGTGCTTAATAAAATTCTGACTACCCTGTCCATGTACATTGTCTCAACAGTATAAAATATCTTGTTGTCCTGTTCTGTTAGCACCATGTAATCATCATAATGTATCTGAGACATCCCCACATACAAGCCCCCCATTGTCTATCTAGATATTTATCTCTCTGCTTTGCTTTCCATTTACAAAATATCAAGATAATTAACCTGTTATCCATCACTTACTTTTAAATCTCTAGTAAATCTTCAATCATTTGCAAAGTAAGTGGCTCACAAGCTTCTTAGGAGATATTAGTTGTAGATCTACCTTAACTAGAATTTGGTACATTAAGAAATTAAGCTCTCACAGCGCAAGTAATATTATGCAACTGCTCAGGTAACAGACCTGTAGACATGTTTACTTTGGACTTTTGGACTTTTTTAACAAAAAAGCCTGGTTAATATTTCACTCACATATTGTTTACTTAACTGGGACTAGGAAAGTTTATAAGAGGTAAATAAAATATTCACTTTATTAACCCAATGTTGAAAAGTATTTATACGGGATAAAAGTGTTAGGCAGATATATGGGGTGAACAGCTTGAAAGCACTAATCCCTCCGCTGCCACCAGTTTGTCACAAGGAGGGACCGGCTGGACAGGCCAATTAATGGATACCACTAGTTAGGTCTTCTGCTATGCGGGTTTCCGTGTATTTGACCTAGGGATTCTCTGGAAGTAGGATGCTTCAGGACTTGGGCAAGATGATCATTAGTAAGTGACTCTGTCCCAGGCACTGATTAGGAAATAGTTTAAATGCATCATGTCTCAAGCACACATCAATAAGTAGAGGTATTAGGTATCCATAATGTGAGGAAAATGTTCTGCTCTGATTCCTCTGAGCTCATGAGCTAAACAGCACAAAGTCATGCAGAAAAGGTAATGTTAACTTTCACTGTTGCCATGGCAACCCAAAACAGCACTTCACTTCAGGATTCTCCGTCATCAGTGCGGTCTTCACAATCGTACATTTAGAATGGCACTGACAAATCTATTTAGCAGTAGTGAATATTTTTGGAGACCTATTAGGGTGAGGGGGGCATTTGCAAGAAGGATGGAGGTTACTTGAAAATGGGTGTTATATGTGAATGTGTTAGGAAATGAAGGCTTAGTAGAAGTAAAACCTTTGTTTGAGAGAACTGCTTAGAGTCCTTTGGACTACAGGAAAATCTAATAAATCAATATTACAGGAAATGAAGCCAAACTGTTCACTGGAAGGTTTTATCATGAGGCGACAGCTCAAATATTTTGGCCATATCATGATAAGACAGGATTCCTTAGAGAAGATTTTGATGATGGAAAAAATTGAAGGCACAAAAGGATGGGGAAGGCACAGGTGGTCTTGGATAGATGAGGTAATTGAAGCAATGAACACAAGCTTGATTGGATGTGCCTGGCTTGCTGCAGTCCATAGAGTCACTGAAAGTAGGACACGACTGAACGACTAAACGACTAAACAACAAGAACAATTTAGATCTTAAAACAGGACAATCAATGAGAGAGATATATTAAATATGGTGGAAAGGAGACATTATTTACTGAACACCAGGTGTTAATGATCTCCATCATTATTGGCAAAAGGGATGACTCAAACCACATTTGCACATATTACAGATATCTGATTTACATAAATATTATTATTCCATCTACAAGACATACTTCACGTAAATAAGACAACTGTAAAATGTATCCAGAAGTTGTCAAAGGATCTTCTAACTTAGATCTTCCAGTTTATGTTGTATATGCAAAATGTGAGCTGGATTAATGATGGCCTGGTCAGGCAGCAGGGACCATTAGGTGAGGAGGTCACTGCATATCCACCGAGAATATTAGAGTAGAAGCCACAACTTTTCTTAAATCTGTGATTTACTATTTTTTTTTAGCACATATGACATACAAGATTAAATGCATAGTTGTAGATATGCATACACACCACTACAGGTATAGTAGTGTCTAGATTACACAATGTACCCTGAGTATTAAGGGGGCTGAGTAGGCAGAACTGCTTTAATCTCCATGTATTGTTCTCTACAGGTTTTATGATTGAAAATGGCCAGATCTGGCGCCATCGTCTTCTCATCTTGGCAAACTTAAGGAATTGTGGTATTGGAAAGTAATCACAAATATAGTTGTGGATCTTTGCGCTGTTCGTCTTGTTTGCGATAATGGTCAAGCAGTTGCGACCTCGCGAGGCGAGCCAGTGGCGCCGTCACACATGAGAAGCAGCAGTACAGCACTTAGGCTGCAATGAGCGCCTTTGGCACTCATTGCAGCCAGCGGTGCTGTCACACATGCGAGCCTCGCAAAGCCAGGCGAAGCAGCCGCACAGTACTGAGGCTGCATTGTGAGGGTCGCAACTGCGAGCCAAGTGCGTAACTCTAAAATCCCTAAAAACAAAAAAAATAATTGAACAAATATAATAACACACAGACAGCACAGGGGGAGAGACAGGAAGCCTGGGAGTGAGGTTGCAAGCGATATACAGCTATCCTGATTTCACTGGGAAACCTGAATAACTAGAGCTCCACTACCACCTAGTTACCACACAGGAAAGTACAGCAGCATACAGCAAAATTGGAAAATCGCCTGGTGCCGTAAATACATTGCTATCCAGCTTGCATTAAGGAACCTGAATAACTCAAGCCTCTCTACTGCCTGAGGGTCAAACAGGCCAAGCTAACACTGTATTACTAAATAAGGAACCAATCTTTAGTAGAAGTACAGGATCTTACCCCTTTAAACTGGACCGTACAAGGACAATGGTTTGCAATTATAATAATTAAAAGGGGTCTTTGGTGCGAAGAAATGTAGGAAGGCAGCTATTTCAGACTCAAACCTCACCAAAGAAAGCAAAATGGACTAGACAATTATGGAATGAAGGTTTGCATGGGGGCCTAGACTAGCAAAGCAGCCAATAGCTTCCCTTGCTAAAACATGACATGGTAGAATTTCAATTTTGCTCTCCTCCTGCCTACCTGCTGCAAGTGAAACCGCGGCAGAAAAGCAATCAAGAACAGTATACTTAAGGAAATGACAGATCAGATAGTAGAAGGGCAATATCGGGACAGATCGACAACTGCTCAGAACTTTTTGCACATTGCAGAGCTAATAGACAAAACTGTGGACTTTGAGAACATTCTCGTAGGCTTAATGTCAGAATGCGTGGAATTCCAAGAGCAATCAAGTACCTTACGACATACATAAAAGGACACCATCAGCAACGAACTCCCTGACCAGCCTGAGAGCGGTTGGGTGTTATAAGGGGCTCACAGTGCCTTAGGAGGTGCAAGGAACCCAGAGACATTATTGTGTGATTTCTGCGGCAACAAGCCAGCAACCTTTTAGTCAAGGCAACCAGAAAAGCACAAACGATTAAAGGTCATGATAATTCCGCCCTTCAAATTTACGCCGATTTGTCGTCTAACACTTTGGCTAGACGCAGATTGATGAAACCAGTCTCGATGATCCTGATACAGCATAAAATACAGTACAGCTGGAACTTTCCTTTTGCTCTCATGTTTACCTATGAAGGCACTTCATACTCCACTCGCACTCTTGAGGACTGCCTTACCATCTCAAAGCGATTGCATCTTTGTATGGACCAGATATTGGAGGAGAGACAAGAACAACCACCTGCTCCCATCCCTAGCAGACAATGGCCGATTTCTCGTGCTTGTGTAGAGACAGACATCCTTGAATCTTGGAGGAGCTAGACATCCAAACAATGAATAGAGCAGGCAAAACATTCACAATATATCCAGCATTGATGATTCCCTTCTGACTACTGAGCCGGCGCTCAGTAATGCCTGAATGGGACTTATTTACTAAACACTTAGATGTCATATTAATGATTATTGGATAGAGAAAGAGTAAAGACATTCTAGCAATTATTTACCACTTATAGCCTAGCCATTGATAGAGCAGCTAGATGGTCCTAGAAGCAAACCTACCAAAAAGCTAAAAAAATAATAGAAAAAAAATGTTACTACTTAAGACCCCTTTTAGAGTTAGTTAGACTCACAGGTATTTGTTATTTGAGAAATGTCACCTGATAAAGCTAAATTTATTTAACTCTTCTTACCAGAGAAACCTGGAGGAATGCAAAATCTAACTTTAAAATGTTCTTGTTGTGTGATATGTAATGTTTTATACTATGTTGGTATGTTGTTAATGCCTTGTTTCTTTTCTTTCTTACCCCTTGCTGACCATCTGATATGTCCGCTTCAAACTCTGGACACCCTTGGAGGGATAGAGCCGAGATTTTGGGTACCCTCCATCTCTGGCCCTTGGAAATTTTGGGATCAGGTAAAAGACTACATGAACACTCTCCTACCCTAACCCTCAAATGACGACAACACACTATAATTTTTAACGCATAATGTGAATGCTTTTAATTTCTTTAAAAAATGTAAACCACTCAATTATCTTCCTACAGGAGTTTCACTTTTCTCATAACTACAAATTTCTATGCGACAACTCTTCCTCTAAAAAAGCAGGTTCTGCCATCCTCCTGCATAACAATTTTTAAATTTAAACTAGAATCTAAAACAATAGATAAGGATGGTAGCTATGTCACTGTGACAGGAACGTTTTTTGGACACCTGATTATCCCTTGTCTCAATCTACTCTCCCAATACCTCCTCTTATAAAACTCTAATCAAAATCTTGAGAGGATTTGAGACACAGGACATGGGTAGATTAATAGTAGGAGGGAATTCAGTAAGCAACAGATTCTCAAATAAAATGAAACAAATTAATAATCAGTTGAACAGGATAGACCTGGTTGATGTCTGGAGGGGACACCACCCAGGAAGGAGTAATATAAATGCTGTTCCCCAATCACTGAACATACTCCAGGATAGATGCCATCCTAGTTAGCTCTTCCCTTTATGACTCCACTCACAAAGCAGAGATTATTCGCTGCCCATAGTCGGACCATGCAGCTGTCTCTATGGTGATAGACTGTGGACCAAATGGAATATTAACAAATTATTGTTATCAAATACCACATGTGTAGACTAGATCACTAAGGACATAAAGTTATTTTTTGAGACTAATTCAACTCCGCATGTAGGGATAGGTTGGCTATGGGTAACCCATAAAGCCTACATAAGGGGCACCTTTATTAAATTAGCTGCCAACTACAAAAATACCCTTAGACAGGAGGTAGAATTAACTGCAACACTCGGAAATCTATAGGGGCTAAATCAACAAAACCCCTCCATGAAAATACGTACGCAAATTGAAAAGACTAGAGCGGAACTTGATGGCATCATTTTGCACCGCACTAAAAAAGCGATGAGAAAGACTAAGCACCAAGGCAACAAACCAAATACCCTATTAGTGAGAAGATT
Source organism: Discoglossus pictus (assembly GCA_027410445.1). Lineage (NCBI taxonomy): Eukaryota > Metazoa > Chordata > Amphibia > Anura > Alytidae > Discoglossus > Discoglossus pictus. The sequence goes on along the minus strand of CM050166.1, from coordinate 7,706,543 downwards.
AAACTCTGAATACACCCAATCTAGAGTAACCCAGATAAGAGCGTCCAATGGTTCAACTACATTTAACCCAAACAAAATTCAAACAGCATTCCAAAACTTCTATCAACTACTCCTCCTAACTCCAAAGCAGTGAGACAGCCCTACAAACCTTCTTAGATGCTTATGACTTCCCCTCTATAGCATATAAGCACATAATTAGCTTAAATTCAGACATCTCTCAGGAGGAAGTACAGGCCACTATTAATAGTCTTAAAATATGCAAATCCCCAGGACCGGATGGCTAAACAAATCTATATTACAAACAATTTGCAGCCCTCCTTACCCAGCATCTTACCTCGCTATTTAAATCCTGAATGAGGTTCATATGCCTCCAGACCTTTACCAGGCGGACCTAGTGGTTTTCCCCAAGGAAGGCAGAGATTTTCTTGAGGTTAAAAACTAATCGCCCAATTTCACTAATGAATGGAGATAAAGATTTTGGCTAAAATGATGGCTAAGCAGGATCTCAAAGTTCCTCCCAGATCTCATAAATAAGGACCAGGCAGGATTTATACCATTTAGGCAAGCCGTAGATAATGCCAGGAGAACCTTAAATGCCTCGTATTTAGCGCAAAAGTCTGGTACTCCAAAAAGCATATTAGCTCTACATATTGAAAAGGCTTTTGACATTGTTGAATGGCCTTATCTCTATATTACATTAAATAAATTAGGTTCAATCTGTTTAAAAGATACTATGATACTCCAACTGCCAAGTTAAAACTGCCAGGGGAAAATAGGACTATGATATCTATCCAGTGGGGTACTAGGCAGGGCTGCCCAGTATACCCGCTTTTATTTGCACTTGCGATAGAGCCTTTGGCACAGGCTATTAGAACAAACCCAGAAATACAAGGCTTACAGGTGGGACTACACCACATTAAGTGCTCACTTTTTGCTGATGACTGATTGTGTACTCTGACCAATCCCAAAACCTCTACTCCGGCACTCATGAAGATATCCAGCCTTAAATTAAACCTGGAAAAAATTAAGCTTTAGGAGTAGGCATCCCACCAAATGAGCTAGACACCTTAAAAGCCACCTATAAATGTATTTGGCCTAAAAATCACATTAAATATTTAGGGGTTAATATTACTGTGAAAATGTCAGATCTTAGAAGGCTAATTATCCCCCCATTTATAAAACACTGAGAGCGGGCATGCAGAATTGGGTTAAACACCAATTATCATGGACAGGTCGTATAGTGGGTACTAAAATGAACATCTTGCCAAAGATAATGTACCTATTTAGGTCCTTATCTCTCCCAATTTACCTAAGAATCAGATACCTTCCAAAACAACATTGTCTGGTGCATCTGGAAAGAATGTGTCCCCGCATTACCCAAAAAAATTATGTATAGTCATAGAAATAAAGGTGGGCTCTCGTGCCCAAATTTGAGGCTCTATTGTAAAGAAGCCCATCTGGCACCCTTGCCTTTATTTCACTCAGCTAAACATCAACCAGTTTGCGTTTTTATGGAGAACCGGCAAATGAAACCGCATACTTGGGACAAACTCTTTTGGATCCCTAAAAAACTATCTTCTATCACAGCCCATCATAACCTGATGATACATTTAACACTAGCCTCCTGGAACTGGGCCAACTCCAGATGTCAACTCACTCCACTTATCACTCCTGCTGTCGGTCTCATCTTTCCCCCACATCCTAGCAGATTGTAGTGTAGCCTTGAAGCACTGGTGGACCTCTAGGAACCTAGATAGGATAGGCTCCAGGTTTATTAATGAGCGTCTCCTGACTTATGACCAACTCCACACTATCCACGACATTCCAGACACAGAACTTTATAATTATCCAAAACTGAGAAATTGGGTCCAAAAACGTCTAGAGACTTGGGCTACTTGGCTCTCTCTCATATGTAAAAATGCCCCTTAACAAAAGGAATACTAGGATCAGTTTAAAACAGTTTCAAAGCTTTACAATGAGCTGAAAACCTAAATTCATGTTGAAGTGGGAGAGTGACAAGTGGACAGAATCCTGATCAAATTTAAATAAGGGATCACATAATTATAGTCTTTCTGAAATATCGATCAAAGTTCTGCATAGAATGTATTGTATGCCGGACAAACTACACAAAATCAATCCCCAGGAGAGCAATAAATGCTTCAGGGGCTGTCAAACTGTAGGTGATCATATCCATACATGGTGGTTCTGCGCGATAGCCCAAAATCTTTGGGGGGGAACTTACTCAACTTGCCGCCATGCTTTTTAACAACCACAATGGAATCATGCTTACTGGGGCTACACATAAATAGCTTAACTTCTCCCCAAAATAAGCTATTCCAGCTAATGACTATGAGCCACATTAAATTTGGGCTATGTGTTAAAACGTAGGCCTTAACGTAGAGCTTGGAGATATTTGCTATTAAATTAGCCCCGTAATGCAGCCCGCAGATGACTTACGGGTTCAAATGCAGCAAGGCCGAGAAAAGCCTACGTGTTGAGCAATATTGAACTTTGCGCCCGTAAATCCTTTGATCTGTCAAGCTTGTAACCACTATGTGTTTAATTTAGCGATTAAGTTGCAACGAAGTCACTCGCGAACAAGCCAGTAAAATGCAAATGGAGCCCAAAGCCCAATGTGTGCTCCAGAGGACCCGCAAGTGGGATAAAGTCCAATACATAGCACTTGTAATGCAAATAAAAACACACTACTGTACTTTTATTAAAAGGGAAGGTGATGTTAGGTCTTAGAATTAATAGCACAACATTCTCAAGCACACAAATCGGCTCAGAAAAATACTTTATTTCATGTATATTTTTTGTGTTATATCGATCCAGCAATCAATGTGTTAATACATATACTGCAACTTGCATGTGATAGAATATCATATTTGCAACTTTATTAATATTGCATTCTGACTGGAATGTGGGTTCGCTTGTAGATCGTAACTGAACCTCGTAAGACTTCTAAATCAATCCTCCATTTTCTTGTGACGCAATGCTGACGATCTCTGTTTCCATTGGCTCCATCTAAACCCATAACTACGGGCTTGTCTAATTGATTACATTCTAGCCCGCAAAGCTGCCAACCCCAGCCTTTCTAATTTAATAGCACAGTAACGCAGGCAAAATTTCAAGCACGCAGCCATTGCGAGCATCACGTTGGAGTTACTGGCTTGGAATTTAATATGGCCGTATAGCAGACAAAACTCATATAGCTGGCAGTTGGACATCACTACGCTAAACTTCCATGACGTAATATGAATGCTTAACTACATTCTAATTAATGAATGACTAACCCACAGTATATCAGACACACTCCCTCAGATTCTGAAAATATGGAAGCCCTGGATAGAATCTCCACTTAGTATATGAGGCGGAGGAGACCCGGATCGGGACGCCTCCCAGGGGTCCAGAGATAAGGTAACCATATAAGATGATTTTTTAAGGCTGTGCTTAATGTATGTACCTAAGTGTAATGGATCGCCCTATACTTTTATACGCAACATCCCTTGTTACCTAATTTTTATTTGTTTTGTTTTTGTTACTTAAATAACCAAAAATATTAAAAATTGAAAAGGCATAGACAGCAATCATGTGAGAAATGTTTTATTGAAAAGTACAATACAATTCAACTGATATTGCCTAAATGATGCTTTGTGATAACTAAACATGTAACATGCAAAATGCAATGATGTACCACCATATGCCTCAAATAAAAAAAGGATTGAGAAAAAAAAGCCAATCTTTATTTAAAGCTACATGAGCCGTTTCATTTGTAGTCAGTGGTGGGAGTGGGACGGCTCATCAACAACTTGGCTCAATATTCTGTAGCAGTCCATATAGGGGAACGTGCAGATGTCTGGGACAAAGGCATTATCAATATGGGGAGGCTTTCTGGAGATTTGATGTTGTTCACTAGATTACCACCTGATTTCAATCTAGTCTAACATTTCTTGTTAACCCTTATACTTTTTTGTAAGCATTAGTGATCTATATGTATTATCAGGGAAAGCATTCGACCCCCTCCATGCTGTGGGATACACTGTATACAACTTTACCAGTTCCATCTTGTTTGGAAAATGCTGGAAATATCAGGACCAGGAGCTACATGAGCTTATAACAACCATAAAAAAGCATTTCCTATTACACAATCCTATTTAGGTAGAGTATAATATCATTCTAAAAAGCATAAAATATGTAAAACAATATTGACTATACAGATGCATTTCGAAAAATAGCAGGTTATATGAGGTTTTGGAGGACATAGTGTAAATTAAACAAACTGACACTGATTTGTATTCACTGCTGTAAAATAACTGACTAAAAGATGAACAAATGAACAGGCTCCCTGATTGTTGTCACTTCATTATCAGGCTCCCTGTGTCCACGTTACCCATGTCCTCACATGTAAGCAGACAAATGAGGTGATCTCTTAATGTCACATTGAGTTGGTTAAACAGTGTACATACAGGGTAGATGATAAGGCTTACACGGGCCCCGGCGCTGGTGTATTATCCTGCAGGTTACGCACAACAGCGCGTTCAAATCAAAATAATGATCACTTTTTCCTGATGTATAAAATTCAAGCGGCGCATTCTCTGTAATAGCCGTTAGACATAGACATTTTTTTAATAGACATTTTTTCTATACTGATCGATGTTGGCTGTATTTGAAAAATATCCAGTTCTGACTTGGCACATTCCATGGATCCGTTATGTTTGAAGGCCATGATTCTCTGTTATATGCACCCCCTAGAAGATGTCGTCTGTTGCACGCTCTGCTTCTTTTTTGTGTTGCAACAGGCCTCTTTGTTTAAATATTTTTTGTTTCTTGGTGGGTATGCTAATTCACATTTTCTTTTATTTCTCTTATTACTTATATGGACTATTCCAGAACCTTTTTGTGCATCGTTATTCATGACAGCCTTTGAAACACGGCCTACAACGTCCTTTGCTCTATTACGCACTGCTGATTTCACATGCGGTTTAACAATTTCTATACTGAGTCTAAACAAAGGCACAGCCATTCTAAACAACCGTACATGTGGGGGCTACCGTGAAAACCAGACAGTCCATTACCTGCCTGGGCTCTTTAATAATTACTGTATACAACAGGATCCCCATAAGCTTTCATAGCGACCATCTTACTCTTTAATACAGAGTCGTCTTGCCCGGTCTTAAGTGTAACTTGACGATCGCCTTACCGGTACTTAAATTACACGTTTTTATTCTGATCGTTCTTTATTTCAATAGTCAGACTGTCAAAATGGTGTTTAAACACAGGCATATAATCCGGTTTTGTGTAAAGTTGTGTGACAATTTCATTATTTTTACCCGTTATCTCGACTGTTCTGAGTAAGGGTACAAAACTATCGTCCACACGCGGGTGTTCAATGATGACTGTGTAGACAAGCAACTTATAGAAACCTGAATTTATATCACAGGGATACTTCCCTCTTACTGATGCTTTTGTATCATTGGTATCCAAACCTAATATTTTTGTTAATCTGTTACTTGTGATAAGGGAATTTTGTGTGGGTTGAACTACTGATACAATTCTGTCTAAAGGATCGTATTTTAATTTTAAATCAATACCCTTCTTTTTTTACATCTTCTATTTTGTCTCATTTTAAATCAGTCCCTAGGTATTCTCATCTTTTCTATCGTGTTGTTTATCGCTTTGATCAGTTATTCCATAAACAGCTTTCACATACAATTTGGGGGACAACTGAATAATTCTTAAATACAAATATGTTACCATCCGACATTTCAAAAGTGTTCCTGGTGTGTGGATACTGTATCTATTAGTGCGACTTCCCATTCACCTTTTAATGTAATAGGCTTGGCCAATTTTGTTGTAGAACAGGCTATATCATTATCCGGAAAAGTCTTGTAAGAGGGGTTGCTTGGTAATGTCACATAAAAGGCATTCCTTCATTCTTAAGAAATGTAAACATTGGTTAACCGATCGCTTTCTCGCCAGGTATTCCATTTTTTGGGGTACCCAACCCACTTTACCTCAAACGCTTTTACATTTCAAAAGTTTCTCAACTCTGTAAACCCGGTTATAATCATGTTTTTATTTTCTGAAGCCCTTCAAGGTAAAATTATCCTTCTACCCGCTCATCATACAAATCTTTGAGTTGGTAACATGGCTTCACACCCTTTGTGTATATACTATTCACGATAAATACCACATCTGTGAAAGTCTGTTCATATCCTTTGCTGAAGACGCCTTTATGTTTCGATATTCTGACATGGTCCCCTATTTTAAAACAGGTTTTATTTTTGAAGTTTTAAAATATACAGTACTTAAGGACTAATAGGAGTTTTTTAACTCCCACTAAAAGTGCTTAAGACTATATTAATGTGAAATTTAAGAAAAAAAAAATGTTATAGTGGGAAAATGATCATCTTTATTTACAAGAACAACGACGCACACTTCAACATTTAAAAACAATTAAAAAAATGGGATAAAATACCCCCTTTACTATTTTAGATATTATCTAGAAATCAGACTTTTTATCCAAAAAATTGCAGTTGACTCTATCAGTTTGTCATTCACATATGCAATTTTATGTCTTATTCTATAATTGTATTCACAAGTTAATGTTAGAGACTTCAGTCCGAGCCAAGTAGAGTAGTCCACAATACTTTCAAGGGCTAATTAATTAGAGAATATAATACTCTCTTTATTTTCTGTATGTGACAGATTTTTCAAAACATTGGGATCTCCTTTTGTCTGATAGAGAACTTAAAGTCCTTGCCTCCAACACCAGTATAACATACCGTAGGAATAGGAGTCTTAAAGATAGACTAATTCATAGTCATCTTGAAGAAAAATAATCTAAGAAGACATGGTTACAACCACTAAATGGCTGTTACAGGTGTGGAAAATTTAAATTCTGCAAATTTTTGAGACCTTCAAAATCATTCATACATCCAAACACAGGAGAGGAGTTTGCAATTAAAGGATTCTTTAACTGTTGTACTATGGGTGTCATTTATGTGGCCCAATGTGCTTGTGATAACTGATAGAGTCAATTGCAATTTTTTGGATAAAAAGTCTGATTTCTAGATAATACCTAAAATAGAAAAGGGGGTTTTATCCCACTTTTTTAATTGTTTTTAAATGTTGAAGTGTGCGTCGTTGTTCTTGTAAATAAATGTAAATAAAGATGATCATTTTCCCACTATAAAAAAATATTTTTTTCTTAAATTTCACATCAATATAGTGTTAAGCACTTTTAGTGGGAGTTAAACAAATCTGATTTCTAGATAATATCTAAAATAGTAAAGGGGGTGTTTTATCCCATTTTTTTTAATTGTTTTTAAATATACACCATAAATATTTTTCCAGACATTTGGGTGTATTATGAGATAACGCAATAGGCTTGCAACAAATAGTCCTGTGATACGTATTATTATTACTTTTTTATACGATCGGATAACACGTCTATATATCTAAACGTATTGAAATCTGTAAAATAACGCCACATTCTTGATTTTAAAGTTCTGTTGAATTGTTCAAATATTGCAGCTTAGACAATGTTATCTGTAATAAAATGTTTTATTTTATACTGTCTGAAAAGCTTTTGTATGGCTGCATTTAAACATTATTTCCCTTTACCAGTCTGTATTTTCAGGGTACACGACTATACTGAAATATAGCATTAAAAGCCTTTCTAACAGCCAAACCAGTCTTATTTTGCAAGCCTACAGCCCAAGCGTACTTATATTTTGACCATGATAGATGTCCTCTCTATTTAACCCCAACATTATATTATGTTTAAAAATGTCCGCCTGAAATTGTGCATCTATATGCGGGACAATCATTTTATTCCTTTTGAAATGCCTGTGTACCGGCCTGTGCATCGTGTAAGTTTCTTGATCACTTAAAAGAAATCAACAACCTTTGACTTTTTAAGTTGTATTTTTTGGCTTCACTATACAGATTTAGCAAACCACCAAAATAACTCGCTTTATTTGGTGTATAGTGACATTTCTTTAATATCTTTTTAGATTTACTGGCAATTCTTTGAGCCTTCATGCTCAGTTGCAATGCTAAATGACTCCGGTTTTAAATTACCGCTGTTTGAAAGGGGAATTGAGCAATTAAACTTGTTATAAACCTTCTCTGTAAATGTATTGTTTTTAATGAGTACATCAGCTGTTGACAAGTCTGTTATCAATCAAGGATAACCTGTCATACCAGCTAGAACAGTGTTGGAGCTACCGCGGGTGCACTGCTAATTGAAGGGGCCCGGAGCCCCCTCCTGATCCCCCCCCCAGAGTTCCCTCCTGATCCTCTCTCTGCCGCTCTTTTATCCCCCATCCTGATTCCCCCTCTCATCCTCCTCTTTTTATTTTTTTATATATAAAGTTATTCTTTTAAACCTGGGCCCTCTTTTGACTAGTTTGGCCACTGAGCTAGAGATATGATTTTAATGCCTATTTTATACAGATGTATTAGTACTGGGAAATGATGATTATTTCTCTTGATGCATTTCCCAAATATTCAATAAAGAACTAGAGAAAACAAAAATAATAAAATGTAAACATTTTATTTATATTCTTAGGAGACAATGTCGATTAAAAACTCTTTAAAACCAAGGGAATTGGAAAGGATTCCTTAAAAACATTTAATATTGAATCCCTTATTTTTTAGCACCTAGGATAAGTAAATCATTAATGTTAGGTATTTTAATTTCTTCATTTAGAAATTAATTAGCTAAGAATATTATAAAACGTATGTTAGCATTTTTCTTATCTCACTAGAATGTTTAAGTGCGTCATCTGTAGAATGTTTACGTTAATGTTCTTTAAAAACATCTGTTTCCTGTATCCTGTCTTTGTTTCAGAAACTGAGATGAGATATCTATAGGAAACCGGATTTTGCTATGTTAGACAGAAACAAAAAGTCACTTGCTTGCAAAAATGTATTTAACAGTATTTTCAACTAGTTGTGACGTGTTTTTATGCTATATAAGATTCTGCCGCCTAAATACATTCAGAGATTATTCTGATGACACTCTGACTTCTGTGCATTATTTTTCTCTCATTATATCTAGGTGCCCAGATATAATTGACACACACATCAGAATACATGTTTACTCACTAATCTGATCCTATCATTTTGGTCCTTCGAGCCGGAAGTTGTTTCCCTTATCATTCCTCGGACGAAGCAAAACTCCTTTTACCGTGCACGGGGGGGGGTAAGTCACTGAGGACTCCCTTACCTTGAGAAAGACCTCAGGCCTGATATATACGATCAGTTGGACCACAGAGGCAAGGTGTTTTTCCGAGGGATGACAAGGCACAGCTTACAACGAACTGACAGTGAGTATATGAATTTCTGCTGCATTTTGCATATGTGTGTATGTCCCAGGTCCTTGCCTAACAGTGATATTAGGTAAAAGAGTTGTACAACTAGGTTTCTAGCCTAGTAATAGGTAGAAGGGTTGAAACTTACCCATAGGGAGGTAAAAGAGTCATTATCCTGAGGAAAAGACTATAAAATAAGTTCTCCGTACGTAACAATATTGAGAAAGCTTACCATGAAAAAGGGGTAAATGAGTCTGACTTTCACATGAGCTCTTGCAAGAAAATATGTATGTGTGTGCATGTTACCATTTTGTATGATTTAAATACCGGTACCGGGTGTATGTATGTTTGTGAGGGGTGTAACACGGATAACAGTTTCTTGGTTATTATATATACCTGTAAACATTCTGTATATTTCTGTGTACTTGTGAGTGTATGTATCTATACATGTATTCTTTTGTGTTGTTCTCAAAATTCTTACCTGAAACTATCCACTTTTGGTAGTGAGTGGTCACGCATTACCCACCTAGTCTCCGAAGGGCTATTCCTGTGACTTGCCTGTGTTTATGGAAGACGCACAAAACAAAATTTGTGGCAGTTGAGCACAACAGGCATCTAACTGCTTGAATTTTCATCTTTCTCATTCTTTACTTGGTTATACAATGTTGAAATATTTTGTCTGCAGTTTCTGTGTATTCATAACTTCTTACTAAAATACTCTGTAAGATTGTGTGTATGAAGCACTGGGTGGGAGATATACAGACTATTTCTGGAAAATGTATAAAAGGTCTGTTGGTTGTTGTATGTATATGTAATGCTATGTATATTTCCATGTACCTGTGATATTATTTGTTGTGTATATCTATTAACTTTAATTGATACTATAGGAGTTCAAGATATATATATATATATGTGGGTATATACATATGTATATGTGTATATATATGTATATGTATAGGTGGATAGGCTCTCAAGGGCATAAATGGCACTGCCAGGAGTGTGGTTTCTAGACCCTGCAGTTTTCAAGGTAATCTCTAAAAGACATGTTTATTATGCAAAGGGTTTCTGGTGTGCATCTGTAACTTATGTCTGGTAGAAACACACTTATGTGTGGGAATTGTGCACACTGTATTCTAGAATTGTTTTCTTATGTGTATTTGTGTATATATATAAAGTTTCTGTGTCTTTGTAACTTTACTCGATGCTTTACCTTTGGGCAGGGAGGTGATTGATCTGTATTATGTGACGATGTGCAGGGTCTGGCCCACCCCCCACAGTCAGCATAGCAGACCAGTCCCCTTTCTACTCCAATTTTCTCTGTGTGTGTGTGTTAGTTTTTTTATGTAAAATATGTCTGTCTGTAACCTTAAGGGAACATAGCAGAAGGGAGGAAGTGTGGTTGCTGTAAAGAGAGACAAAGGCATGTTATTATAACCCCTTTTAAGTGATGACAATGCTCACCGCACCCACTGGATACACAGCATCTACTATACTACCTCTGCTGGAAATCAGTGCCCTGTATCCACTACTTCTTGGCAATATTAATCCTTATTACAAGGAAGGTATAGGAGACGTTCAAACTTTATTGAGCTTTACTATATACAAAGAAGTATAGAAAAGGAAAAGTAAACGCAACGTTACTTAATTAAGGAAATAGAAATAAAAAATAAAAAAGTAAATACATTTTCTATACTAAAAATAAAAAATTGTTGAAGATGAAAACAAAAAGGCAAATGTGTATCACAATGACGGTGCCTACGGGGGGAGGGACATGTAATGTTAACCACCTCTCTCCTTCGGAAGAGGATATGTTTATGTGCACACAGAAAAGACTTCCACGACTGACCGCCCCTCCACCTCCTGGGAATATGGTCACTTATAGTGATGATGTAGAGGACGAATTTGATGATGCCCGCAAATACCTGCTTGCCGCCACCGCTCCAAATCCACCTCCTCCAACACCACCACCTTAGGGACGGCCCGCCAGAACCAGGCGGGCACCAGATCATCATTATGGAGGTAAGGGAATGACATCTGTGCCATTATATCCTTTAATTAAGGTTCCCAATCCTAGAGGGGGAGAGCTTGTAGAGGGGGGAAATGTGTTGCCACCCACAATGCTAGTATACCGAGCATGGACAGATGCAGATGTGAGGAGAGCTGTAGAAGGAGTCCCCCACCCAAATGACAATATGGGAATTTTCAGACTTAAGTTCCAGCGATTGCAGCAAAGTTTTAAATTAAATGGTGTTGAGGTTGTACGGTGTCTGAGGCAGATATTAGGGTCCGATTGGATCCTTAGTGAAGGTGACTGGAATCCACTGGACCAAAGGGGGGAGCCATTGCAATATGGATCACAAGAACTGACCCAAAGAGTAGACACTCTAATAGGCAGAATAGCTGACAGACGCAGACTGGACTAAGATAAACGAGTGTGTACAGAAAGATGATGAAAGTGTGGAACAATATATGGGGAGGTTGCGGGTAGTATTTGACAGCCATAGCAGGGTAGCCAGACCTAACCCATATGATGATGCTGGACCATATGCTCAGCAGCTAAACAAATAAATGACTTTGTGATACAACACCAAATTACTTACAAAACATGTCCCCTTAGGGAAACCATAGAATATGCTAGACATGCAGAAGAGCAGTGTAAGAGAGCAAATGAAAAGAAACAGATAAAGCAAGATAGTAACCCAAAGGAGGTGTATTTGATGACTTCTGTTGATGGGAAAGCGCAACCTATAACTTTTTGCTTTCTTTTCTGGTGATGGTGGAAATAACCAAAAACGTGGAGGGAGAGGAGGTGGACGAGGTCGAGGTGGAAGCAGAGGACAAATTTTATGGAAATTGTTACGTATGTGGCAAGGCCGGCCACTTAGCACGTTCCTGCAGAAACAAAAAGTACCAGGAGGAAGAGGGAGCAGATGACGATGACCAGACTGACAAATGACTAGAACCAGGTTGTACCCTTCCTTTACAAATATTTACTGAACAAGAATTGCATGAATCTGAATTGTATGAGTATGGTAATAATGATGCAAATTTGCCAGAAATAAATGATGTGTTGAATTTAGAATCATGTATAGACTTAATGGCTCTAGCAGAACAACCAGTCATTAAACTAGATGTAGAGGGGGTAATGATAACATTTTTATGCGATACAGGAGCCTGTAGGTCAGTATTGAGCGATGATGGCACATGGAGTATTTATACGTCATCACAAAACATACTGGTTAGGTCAGCAGCAGGACAGACAAATAGTGAACCTGTATCATGCCCACTTACAGTGAGATTGTTCAATGGCTAAACATTTGAGCATCCTTTTATACTCTCCCCTAGATGCCCGATAAATCTCTTGGGTAGAGATCTGATGCTGAAATGCAACATTAGAGTGGTTCCCACAGAGAAAGGCATGAAAGCATACATGGGGGACATACCTGTCGATGTAAATGTAGTGCAGGAGATGGGTGAACCACATTACTTTTACACATTAGACATGGTGTCGAAAGGGCCGGCACAAGTATCCAGCACTTTGGTAGCCATGGCTAATGACCTAGCTCCATCTTCCAGTGTAAAACAAAGCACAGAGTCATTACACTGCACTATGAAATTTGAAAGTACACCAGGGAGGGATGTGGACTATGAAAAACATTTTTCAAACACACCAATACCAGAATAACCTTGGATTACATATACTGGACAGAAAATGGGTATACAGGGGTGGGAGTAAAATTGAATGATCAAGACCAGTTACTCTATGCAGGACACACAGTGCCACACATCACTGGCTATGCCGGCTGGTGGAAGGTGGGTACAGGTAGGAGGGATGGTAGAAGAGGCTCAGACAGATAAAACACCATGGGAGTACTTGCCCTATGACCTCGGAGTGCAGTACTCACCGAGCACAAAAATATATCGGAAAAGCCTGAACTGGGTAACTGAGACAAAGAAAGGAATACACTTACAGTCATCCAGGTGGGAGAAAGTTCTTCTGTTAGAGGAACCATGACACAACACACAGATACTGTTCACTCAGGAACAGGAGGCAGCATTAGAGAGCCTTCCGGACACCTTATGGTCCACAGGGCCCGCTGATGTAGGCCTTATAAAGGGGGTAGAGCCAGTAAAAATCACCCCAAAAAGTACTTTTCAGCCACATCAGAGACAGTATCCTCTAAAACCTGAAGCAGAGAAGGGCATAGAACCTATTATAAAAGTTTTGATTGAGAAAGGGATTATAATAGAATGCCCAGGATCCCCATGTAACACCCCACTTTACCCAGTCAGGAAGACAACCGGAGCTTGGAGATTAGTGCAGGATTTGCAAGCAGTAAATAAAGCTGTAATTTCCCGAGTACCCACGGTGCCAGATCCACATACACTCCTAAATGACATGCAGCCAGATAACACACATTCCTGGCAGAAGAGGGACATAAGGTTAGTCGGGATAAATTACAGCTCTGGAAAGCAGAAGTGAAGTACCTGGGATACCTAGTGAGCAGAAAGGGACGATCACTAGACCCAGTTAGGAAAAGGGCCATACTAGAAGCCCCTAAGCCGGTCACAAAGAGACAAGTTATGTCTTTCTTAGGGATGGTAAATTTCTGCAGGAGTTGGATTCCCAACTATGCAGAACTTACAGGGCCCATACAACACCTTATTTATGCACAATCAATGTCAGCTAATGAAAAGGTAGCGTGGACACATGAAGCTGAAGCAGCATTCATTCAGCTTAAGAACACAGTAGTGGGAACATCTGTATTGGGATTGCCAGATTACAGCAAGCCATTTGTACAAACTGTTGACTCAAGGGGAGGCTATATGACTTCTGTTGTGACTCAGAAACATGGCCTGCGAGACCGACCCTTGGCTTTTTACTCAACCAGGTTGGACCCTGTAGCCAGGGGACTTCCGGTTTGTGTACAGGCTGTAGTGGTGGCTTCCATGGCAGTTCTGGCGTCAGCAGCCTTAGTCCTGTTCCACCCTTTGACTCTAAGAGTACCACATGCTGTATCTGTCATTCTACTACAAAATAAGGTTTCATACCTTTCCCCTTCAAGACACTTATCATGCATGACTATACTTCTGTCACAACCACACTTGCACATAGAAAGGTGCACAACACTGAACCCATCAACGTTAGTTCCCATCCAGGAAGATGGCACACCACATGCATGTACTGAAATCATAGAAAAAGAAGTCTCACCAAGAGACGGCCTTAGAGATGTTGCATACACCGAGGCTACACTAACTCTGTTTGTAGATGGGTCATCAAGTAGAAACAAAGATGTTACAAATGCAACGGGATATGCAGTAGTAACACAAGAAGAAACTATAAGAGCAGGAAAACTTCCATCACATTTTTCAGCACAGGCAGCTGAGATCGTGGCCCTTACTGAAGCCTGTAAAATAGGAAAGGGACAAATAGTAAATATATACACCGACAGCCAATATGCATTCTCAACTGTGCACATATTTGCACAATTGTGGAAAAATAGAGGTATGGTCACATCTACTGGCAGGCAAGTCACTCATAAACAACTCCTTTTGCAGTTACTTGAAGGGAAACCAATTTTACCAAAATCACTATTCAGATATGCAGCTATGTTGAGCCATGGCATTAGTCATGTCTCAAGAGGGAGTATGGTAGACATGGTCAGCAGAATATTTTCAGCCTATGGATTGAACACCTATTTTAAAAAATTTTGTGCAGGGTGCCTTGTTTGTGCACAACATAACCCTCAGGGTAACTATCACCCCATAAGGGGCACATTCCCAGAACCAACATACCCCTTCCAGACAATATGTATGGATTTCATTGAACTAACAAAGTGTGAAGGGAAGAAATATTGCCTAGTGATAATTGATGTATACTCTAGGTGGGTGGAAACGAAACCATGTGCACACCCTGACGCAATCACAGTGGCTAAAACCTTAGTGACACAAATAATTCCTAGGTTTGGTATACCAGAGAAAATATATAGCGATAACGGCACACATTTTGTGAACAGAATTATCAACCACTTGAGTAAAGCATTACACATAGAGTTGAAAAACCACTGTGCGTACCACCCACAGTCAGCTGGATTAGTGGAGAGAACTAATGGTACCATTAAAAATAAATTGAGGAAAACGATGGCAGCGACAGGGAAAAATTGGCTTTACTGTTTACCATTAGTCATGCTAAACATGCACATGCTTCCAGGCAGGAAGAAGTTAACCCCGTTTGAAATATTGTATGGGAGACCATTCCTACTACCAGAATTTAGACCATTTATCTCAGAAGATGAGAACATGAGTGAAAACTTAGCAGACTATATGAGAAAAATGTTAAGTAAGAAAGATATTACCTCCATCTCTCTCTCTCATCCACAGCAACAGCAGGGACCCTGCTTGGTACAACCAGGCCAGTGGGTCCTAATTAAAGTAATCAAGCGTAAAAATTGGGCATCGGCCTGGTGGGAAGGACCGTACCAAGTTCTGCTGTCAACACCCACTGCCTTGAAAGTTGCCGAACGAGCCACCTGGATACACCTGACTCACTGCAAGAGAGTAAAAGTGCCAGAGCTTGAGCCAGTTGATTCCTAAAACCTGCTAGCTGACTCATTGCGAGTCAGGCTGGGCTACAAAGGGGGGGAAACTCGTCTCAAACCCAGTGAAGAACCGAATGGTGCGGGTTTTTGGGGTTCTCAACTGGCCCAAGAAAATGTCCTGGCACCTGTTCAAAAGACCTAACTGGTGTGGCCTAACAATCTCACTGACATGCCTCATCTTGATAACTCTTTGCATAGTAGCACCCATAATCATATGGGAAGAAGTAACAAGACCCAGAGACAACCAGGCGCAATCTATCGGAGAGATGTGGATGCACAGAATGAAAAGAGACATGATGGAAGTCAATTTAACTGGCCAAGTGACCCTAGTGTTCAAGGAAGGGCAGATAGGAACCAACCAAATAGACCTATGTCAAGTACTAAGATGTGGACTTTCTGGAGGAGGACGTAGTGGAGGGGTGAGAAAAGCGCCAGTATATTTGTGTATAGCCTCTCTGTATGGAAATGAGAGATGTCCTAGCTGGAAACTGGCCTTATGGAATACAGGAGCTGACTGGGGTTACTCCCCACCTAATCACATGAAGTGCAAAAGTACAAAGAGACGCTTAAAGCTGACACGGGGTGTGGAGCCATCCTCTTGCAGCCAAAATCAGCTATGCAACCCCATCCGGATCACCCTCCAGGACCCACAAAAGTGTGATGAGGGGAGATATACTCTTGGAATTTACACCTCAGGCAGAGGTAACAACATGGAATATTTGCATATTCAGGTACTGCAAAAAGAGGAGCCCAGACAGACTATTGATACCATGCATCCGTGGATTGGTGAATAAGGTTGTTGACCAAGCAGTAATTCAACAATACCTAATAGAGACGATACCCCTCACTCAAGGAGAATCTGATTCTTATCTTGATCATGACATTGATGATGTATAAAAACAAGTGGATTAAGAGAAGCACCATGATGGTCCAGACCCCAACTCTTCACTAAAGAAAGGACTATGACCTGAACCTTGCCTTAAGACCTTGGTCTAATACATTTATAAGAGGAGGGATATGTTAGGTATTTTAATTTCTTCATTTAGAAATTAATTAGCTAAGAATATTATAAAACGTATGTTAGCATTTTTCTTATCTCACTAGAATGTTTAAGTGCGTCATCTGTAGAATGTTTACGTTAATGTTCTTTAAAAACATCTGTTTCCTGTATCCTGTCTTTGTTTCAGAAACTGAGATGAGATATCTATAGGAAACCGGATTTTGCTATGTTAGACAGAAACAAAAAGTCACTTGCTTGCAAAAATGTATTTAACAGTATTTTCAACTAGTTGTGACGTGTTTTTATGCTATATAAGATTCTGCCGCCTAAATACATTCAGAGATTATTCTGATGACACTCTGACTTCTGTGCATTATTTTTCTCTCATTATATCTAGGTGCCCAGATATAATTGACACACACATCAGAATACATGTTTACTCACTAATCTGATCCTATCAATTAATTCTTGAGGGATCAATTCAGATGATCTTATTTCCTCTTGTCTTATCTTGATAAGTGCTTAAATTATATTAGGCTTAGCTTCCAGACTTCCATGCATATATCTCTCTTTGTCAGTATTTTAGAGATATTATGTTTATATCCTGGGATCCTGACACCTTAGATTTGTTGCCACATGCACTTCATGTTGTAGTTACCGTATTTTTCGCCCTATAAGACGCACCGGCAGGTAAGACGCACCTAGTTTTAAGAGGAGGAAAACAAGAAAAAAAAAATCTGAATCAAACACAAATACACTTTACACACAGATACACACCTACATTACACACAAATATATATATATATATATATATATATATATATATATATATATATATATATATATATAGATAGATAGATACACATACATACATATACATACACACATAAATATACATATATATATATATATACTAGCGAATTGCCCGTCAAAAAATGACGGCAATGAAATTGTAAGGTAGCTAATGCTGTTCAGTGTGTAATAATGAAATATATAATACATAAATAAATGAATATACTTTACCTATTTTAAAGCATTGTGTGGAAGAGCTGTGAATGTGTTTTGATGTTGCTGCAGCATTAGTGGTGTGGATCTGCTGTGTAAGCGTGGTGAACGTGTGCAGTGTAATACTGTGCGTGCGCGAGCCCAAACCGTTGTCGTGTACTTCCGCATTGGCGTAAAATGGCGAGTAATGTGTGGTATACGTTTGTATCGGAATATCCGTAGGTGTTCTGTGGTGTTTTGCGAGTTTAGAGTGCTGTAGCCTCGTTTTCGTTTTGTTCGGCGGCCATTTTTTCTCTCGCTTCAAATTTTTTTTAGTCTCTAAACTGTTTTATTTGGAGTAAAATCGAGGTGTAAGTTGTATTTTTGAGGTGCTGGGTGCTCCCTCTTGGTGTAGGTAAGTTTTTTATGTATGTGGTGTGTGTATGTATTGTGTTTTAAATTTTGTAATGTTCGCGAGTTGCGTCCGAGTGTTGCGAGTCCGTAATGTGTGTGAACGTGTGTCGTATGTTGTTTGCGAGTGTCGTAATGTGTGTGTCGTAGTGTTTGGGTTGCGACGTGAAGTTTGCGAGGGTCGCAGTTGCTGGCATGGAGCGCCTTTGGCGCTCCATGCCAGCAACTGCGGCCCTCGCTTTGCGAGGTCCTCAGGTGCTGGCATGGAGCGCCTACGGCGCTCCATGCCAGCAACTGAGTCCCTCGCAAAGCGAGGGTCCTCAGTTGCTGGCAAGGAGCGCCTTCGGCGCTCCTTGCAGCAACTGAGACCCTCGGGCAGTGCCCTCGCTTTGCGAGGGCCTCGGCTCGCTGCGCGAGCCGCGGCCCTCGCTACGCGAGGGCCGCGACTCGCGTAGCGAGCCCGCAGCATTAGCAACAACTCGTACGCTCACAACTATATATGTGATATATATATATATATAGACACATATACATACACAAATACACATACATACACACACATACATGCACACATACACATACACACACATACATACATACATACACACACATACATGCACACATACACATACACACACATACATACACATACATACATACATACACACACACACATACATACATACATACATATACTGCAGCATTTGGGAGCATTTGGGAGCCCTTGACCCTCCTGATCCTCACCTTCCTTCTGATCTCTGCCATCTTGATCTCACCCCAGCGCTTCCTACCAGCACTCCTCGTGTACTGCAGCGTTGCGTGTGTGACGTCACTAGGACGCACCGGCCGACGCGATGCTGGTAGGAAGCGCTGGGGTGAGATCAAGAGGACAGAGGCAGTTTGAAAAGGTATATTCGCCGTATAAGACGCACCAACTTTCCTCCCCCAGTTTTGGGGAAGAAAAAGTTCGTCTTATACGGCGAAAAATACGGTAGGTTATTTATATATCTAACATACTTAGTGCTGTTGTTATATATGTTATAATGTCCTCTTATAGTCAGTGTACCCATAAAAAAGTACATATATCAGTTATTTGAACTGTGTTTGTCTAACAGGTACAATTGATATAACAGTTCCACGTAGGAGGTTATTTTAATATAGAAGTTTATAGGGAAAAGCTCTTTAACCAGATTCTCCCCACTTCCATTCCTATGTCATGACTGTGGCGTTTCTTATAACCCCCATTTCCGGGTATCCCATTTATGTGACTTTTTAATTTATTGTTTGTAATCTGGGGATTTTAAATTCATTAAATGCGTTTGCCACTTAGCAAGATCCTCCTATAGTACCAGTCTTTTATTATGCGATCCCTTATTTAAACATTTTCTATAATTCAATAAGGCTATAGTAAATAATGTAGCCCCTCTTTTTATAATTGTATAATTGTAATAAGAACACAATACATACTGCAGACATTTTATTAACCCCAATAATTTATATCAACCCTGTAAATAAAAGTATGGGTGGTCTCTAAGTCATGGGATGATGCGGTTGTCCTACGGGGTGCGCAGTTGACATGGGTTAAATTGGTTTGGCATATCATACAGCTGTATACTACTATATGATATTATTGAGAAACAACGTGTTTCAGTATATTTCATATATTCTGAATGATTCGGTCTAATACAAAAGTACTCTTTCAGGACTGGCCAGGATGGAATACCAAGAGGTATTTAGGGTGAAAAGACCGGTGTCTTTGCAAAGAAGTAAGGGGATTTAGTGTGAAGGCAGACGTTTGGAGATTTAGTTGTGTGTGACAGGATATGGGCATTCATTCTATAGTAGATATCACAATTCAGTATTTTTTGCAGTTATCAATACTTCCTTTAACGTGATGGACGTAAGAGATTGTGAAATGATCTTTTCCTTCTCCTTCCCAAAGCATTGCATCTTTGAACAAGGTGTTTGTCCTGCAGGTGAAAGGGAGAAAGGAGTGGAAAGCAATAGAAGAGATGAAAACAAAGGGTCTTGCATTGCATTGTACACACCAAGTATAGGAGTCAGAGGTACTCTGCTGAAGAGAATGACACCGAGCTGTTGGGAGGGGTATTGAAAGCTTTGTGAGGCCTGGATTTTAAGAACGAGCCGTGCAAACAATATCAGCCACTGTCATGCTTTCAATGTGCAAGCAGGTTGCAATAATGTAAATATAAGCTGGAGGGCTTGGCACCCTAACTATAATTTTTATGAGACACAGAAGAGCATTATGTGAAATAGAAGAAATACATACATTTTCTGTTGAAAAATTTAAAACTGAGAAGATCATAAGAATACTACACACCCTAAGATATTTCACCCCTCTCTCCCTTCACCAAAGACAAAGCTTAGAGACATATATGAGCAGACCTCACTCTCTGAGTAACATCAAAGCCAGCATGAGATTAATGACACAGGACCACAGCAAACTTCACCCTCTTGCTGGCTGGTGGTTTAAGACTTCGATATAAAGAACAGTTCTCAAATTAAAAAATCGCATTAATCCGCATTTTTTGGAACAAATACAATTTCACCACTATATTTTACATTTTACTTTACCTTCTATAGTAGATATGTGCAGAACCAGCACCACCTGACCCTCATAAAGAAATTGAAGCTCTTTCCAGCATAAGAAAAGTGAGCAGAAGCAGCACCACCTCACCCTCATCAATATAAGTAAAGCAGTTTATTAAGAGGGGAAAATATAAAAGTGTCAGTGGGCAGGGCCCATATAAGGTAATTGGGCGGGGAATATAGAGGGCATCATGTGGTGAGGGGTGGAGTCTATATTATTGGGTGGGGTCAATGTAAGGGGAGGGGCCAGTCCTCTATCATCTGCCCCACCAACTTGGAAGGTCACCAGCTACCACTGCAACGCACTATAAGATTGATACGTTAGGAAATGTTGCATTCAGTCACAAGTTATGTTATAGATCCCATGTGATGCAGGCTAGAGGCACATGGGTAATATATTTTGAGCCTTATTTGCAAATCACTACCCACAATATGTAGAGGCAGTAAAAACAATGTTCACTGAGAAAACAGGTCTTGCCTGCTTGGAATATATAAATGTATTCAGAATGTTTTTTCTCCATACTGTATATCAAGTGGGAGAGAATTTCAATCAACTTTATCCCAAGCGTAACAAACTCTGTGACTGGTTCAAGTTCCCCTCTCCAGTCAGAGACAACTGCACCCTAATCCAAGGATATGTTCTGAAGGCTGCTGGAGAACAGCACAGATAATCCTAAATGGGTCCCATGTTAGGTGGGCTAGAGGTGCAAGGTTGGCACTTTTTGAGCTTCTTTTGCATATCGTTACCCAGAGTCCTTAGCAGAAGGGAAATTATGATGCTTTATTAATTTACCAACATTTGATTTAATACTTTAGGTCTCTGTAGCTCTGCAACATATTCCAAATGCAGTTTGGAGCAAGTGCTCCACACCTACCATTATGTGGGGTCTTCCCAATCCCTTCTCATACTCTCTGACTGTGGGGGTGGTAGATTTTTTGTTACCATAGATGAATTAAATGTATTATTGAAATTCCCCATCCCCCTCTCTACCTTCCAATAACCCCATCCCCATTTCACTTAGCTCTGCTCTTCATTTTATTCTCTCCCACCTTCCTATCTTATGTGCCTGAAAAAATGTTATTCCTAAAAAATAGTTTGGTTCACCTCTGGGGCAATCAGCCATTATATATATATATATATATATATATATATATATATATATATATATATATATACTGTATATATATTCAATGTAGTATTAATATAGCCTACAATGTATTGGAGGAGGTTTGGGGTCTTGCATTCCCCACCCGTTTACCATTGACAAATTGTGTGATGTCATTGTTCCCTCCCCAGCTAGATAAATGGAGTCTGGAGGAGGGGGGGGGGCAGTTTTTATTGTTGCAAATAAGACTGATTGCACTATATGAATTAGATTTAATATTAATATAGCTCATCAGGACACTCACCTCCTCTCTTCCCTTTCCTCTTTCTCTCCTCTTATTGCCCTCTTAATATCCCAATCTTTTACCCCCCCCCACTTTATTTCTCCATGCCCCCTTTATCCCCAATCCACCATGTTCCACTCTTCAGTGCAGTCTCCCCAAATCACCTTCACTCGCCACCCCCTCTCTTTTCCCTATTCCTTTCTCTCTTTACTCCTATTCATTTTTACCCTCCATGTGCTTTTATGTGCCTGGATGGAGAGATTTTTTATTATTATAAAATAGTCTGATTGTCCTCTGGTGATTGTGGAGGAAAAACACACAAAAAGCCTTTTACTTAAGCATTTGAAGAATTATCCCAGGTCACTTGTCTTAATTACAGAATGTGGACCCATGGCAGGATCTGGCTCTGAAGGATCTTCTGTCCCTCACAAGTGGTCATTAAGTAACTTCTATATCCACAGGGACTTCTGCTGCCACCATCGAGCAAATTGAAATAGACTCTTCTTCACTCCTGCTCCTATTAATAGCTTATGTTTAGGGACACTGTACACCCATATTGTCAGTGCTTTGTTCTAAGGGACAAGAAAGGATAATGGCCATAATGTTATTAAAACAAGCTTTAATTTACCACTGTCTTTTAGGTCTCAAATCTTAAGGCTGCCAAGGCTCAATCCTCCTTGACTGGCACATAAACACAGCTGTCTTCATCTTTAACGCTCCCATCTAGGCTAGATGATCTAGACAAGAAGTTATATATGGGGCCAAATACAATAACCAGGTAATAAATCTATAGATGTGTCCATTATCTAAACTAGATGTTTAATGCAGGTTAATATAATATCAGGCTTCAGTGTTTCTCTAAATTCTCTCTAAATAGACTCACTGTTAAAGGGAAGAAGTAGAACCCCACCTTGCAAGGCACGTCTCACTTACACATTCATTCCAGATATTTGGTCCTTACAGAAGGACCTGTCAGTTAGGATTAAGGTTACATAGTAATTGAGGTTGAAAAATGAATTTTAGCCCATCAAGTTCAACCTTTTAAGATCTCCTCTGATCTGTAATATGCGGATTAGTTGTTACTTGATCCAAAAGAAGAAAACAGAAAAAAAAAAGTGAAACTTTGCCAATTGTCTAAAAAGGGGGGGGGGGGGATAATTCCTTCCTGACCCCAGAGGGGAAATTGATTCCTCCCTGGATCAATACTATCTCTCTCTAATTAACCAGTGTAACCCTGAATACCCTTTTTATTTAAAAATATATCCAATTCCATTTTTAAAGTTATCTATCAAATCTGCTGTCACCACCTCCTCTGGTAGACAAATTCCACAGATTAACCACCCTTACTGTAAAGAACCATTTTCTTTCTCTAAGGTGGAATATTTTTACTTCTAACCTCAAAGAATGTCCTTGTGTCAATTGAAAACTCCTTGGCACAAAAGCTCCCTTAACAAATCTTTATACTGACCCTGGATGTATTTATTTAAGGTAATCATATCTCCTCTTAGACGCCTTTTTTCTAGAGAAAATATGTTTAATTTGGTTAGTCTTTCTTCATATCTTAGCTCCTCCATTCCCCTTATTAGTTTTGTTGCCCTCCTCTGTACCTTTACCAGCTCCAAAATGTCAGTTTTATGAAGTGGTGCCCAAAATTGTCCTCCATATTCCAAATGAGGGTGTACTAGAGATTTGTATAGTGGCAGAATTATATTTGCTTCCCTGGCTTCTATACCCTTTTTAATACATGCTAATATGTTATTTGTATTTGCAGCTGCTGCTTGGCTTTGAGCACTGTTACCTAGGTGGTTGTCCACAAGCACTCCCAAATCCCTTTCATTATCCCCTAAATTGGTTTCATTTATAAATTACATGGTAATTTTTCCTTCCCAGATGCATAACTTTACATTTATTCGTATTAAATCTCATCTGCCATTTAATTGCCCATTCCTCAAATTTATGTAGATCCATTTGAAGGGAAAGCACATCACTTTCCGATTTAATTACTTTGCACAACATTGTGTCATCATCAAAAATTGAGACAATACTTTCCTGTCCTACTTCTAAGTTGTTAATAAATAAGTTAAAAAGGAGAGGACCTTATACTGAGCCCTGAGGAACCCCACTTATGACATTAGTCCAATCTGAGTATGTTCCATTTACAACAACCCTTTGCTTCCTGTCTTTTAGCCAGCTCTCAATCCATGTTCATATATTTACTGCAATTCCTGTTTGCTCAATAGTCTTCCATGTGGCACGGTATCAAAAGCCTTTGCAAAATCTAAAAAGACTATATCCACTGAGTTGCCTAGATCGAAGTTCCTACTAACCTCCTCCGAAACAAATTAGATTTGTTTGACATTACCCATGCCTCTTAAATCCATGCTGGCTCCGACTGATAATCCTATTTGAATAGACATATTCTTGTATATTATGCTTTATTAACCCTTCTAAAAGCCTTCCCACTACAGAAGTGAGGGTGACTGGTCTAAATTCCCCTGGATTTTTTAAATATAGGTATCACCTTTGCTTTTCTCCAGTCATCTGGTAAAGACACTGTGTTGAGTGAATCTTGAAAAAAATGATAATGGTTTGGCCATTACAGAAACCAGTTCCCTCAGTACCCTTGGATGTATTCCATCAAGACCTGGGGCTTTATTCACATTTATTTTTTCCCAACCTCTTTTGGATTTCCTCCTGCCTTAACCAATTATTTGATGAAGGTAGTGTAGCCCCATTATGGTGCAGTGACCCAACCTCTGGTACCTCCCTTGTATATACAGAAGAAAATAACCTATTTAGCTCATCTGCCTTTTTCTGGTCACTAATTATCAGATGGCCTGTGTCACATTGTAATGTTCCTATAGCTTCCTTCCTCGCCTTCTTCCCATTTATATACTTAAAAAAATATTTTAGGGTTAGTCTTTCTCTCCTTTGCAAGTCATTTTTCATTTTCTTTTTTAGCCAGTCTAATAGCGCCTTTACAAGCCTTGTGGATTTCCTTATACTCACGTAAAGTAGTCTCTGTCCCCTCTTGTTTTTATATATAATGCCTGTTCGATTGCTGGGATCTGGGTGACAAATCACCCTTCCTACCTTCCTAATAATAGTGTCCCCTACCACTAAAATCTGCCTGTTGCTCTGCCTATTCTGCCCTATTCACTCCTCCAGTAGAACTGTTCTCCCGGGTGTTAGAGGGAACAGCTCTATCTGGCATTGCCATTCCCGAAAGGACATCCCCAACAGTTTCACTCAATCTGGCAAACTGTTGGTGCTTGCCAACTCAGTATTGGCCTGCCTCCTGCTCCTGATCCCCCTTCTAACTGTCACCCAGCTACCTCCCTGGGCATCCTCAATGGCCCCAGCTCCACCCTCCATGCCAGGCCCATCTAAACTATGCTCAGTGAGCACCATCTCCCTTTCCAGTGGAGCAATATCACTCCAGTTCTCCAATTTGAGCTTCCAGAGAGGCAACATGCTCACACCTGTCACAGAGGTATGGACCCTGGAATAGCTGTTCCAGTAATTCATACATGTGACGGGATGTACACTGAGTGTGGTTGCCACTGAACTGACCCATAAATACAAAATTACAAAAAAATACTACAAATTTGACCCTTTTCTTTGAACTACCTCCTGCAAACAGTCAGACAAAAGGCCCAAACTTATATGCAAAACTCCCCTCTCACCTGTACCAAATCACTGCACACAGGAAATAAACACACTTTACTTGTCTGAGTAGATCACATGCAAACAGTCACACACAAGGCCCAAACTTATATGCAATTTTAACCCAGGCAAAAAAACTCCCCTCTCAGCTGTACCAAATCACAGACCTATCCTGTTATGTGCATGCACGGGAAGCGCGCCGCAGACGTCCTGATGTAGCTGTCTCTAAGTGTCCGATAAGTGTTTAGGGGTTTTCGGGTTAGGTTTAGTGGGTTAGGGGTTTAGGGCCGGTAAGTGGTGTAGGGGGGTTAGTGTTAGGAAGATACATTTAGGGGGTTAGGGTTACGCTAAGAGGGTTAGGAGGTTAGGGCCAGCCAGGGGTGTAGGGGGTTAGGGGCTTAGGGTTGGGGGTAAGGTTTAGGGCCGGTAAATGGTGTAGGGGGTTAGGATTAGGGCCAGCAAGGGGTGTAGGGAGTTAGGGTTAGGATTAAGGGGTTAGGTTTTGTTTAGGGCCAGTAACTGGTGTAGGGGGTTAGGGGCTTAGGGAAGTACATTGGGACACAAGCGCGTCCGGCACCAGGAGGCTCCCCATGCAATGCGTGCACATAACAGGATAGATCCCAAATCACTGCACACAGGAAATAAACACACTTTACTAGTCTGAGTAAATCAGATGCAAACAGTCAGACACAAGGCCCAAACTGTTATGTTATTAGAAACCCAGGCAAAAACACTCCCCCCTCACCTGCACACAGGAAGAAAACAAACACTTTACTTGTCTGAGTAACTTCTACATGTCAGGGGTATGCAAGTAAATGACTTCTACATACATCAGAAACAAGAAGAAAGCTTCTCAATACCCAGAATCCCCTTTGGTTTGTTAAGCTGCCACAAAAAGTGACCTGCAAGCAAAGGCATCTGAGACAGAACAGCACAGAAATAGTTTTACTGTATAAATGGACCCAAAGACATGGCCGCGCACTACTTACCCTAATCTGATGTCACTGAGCGTAGTAAGTCCAGTAATAATCTTTACTTTCTTGTATAGAGCCCTGCTGGATTTGTATCTGCTCCTCTCAGATTGTCTCTGACAGAAAACAGCAGCCACCTCCTTCCTTACTTTAGTTATGGCTGACCCTGCCCAGTGGGAGAGGCCTGGTGACTAATCATGGCTGATAAGAGGCAGCGTTCATGTCATTCTCTGTAGGGGAGAACAGAGACCATGAGGAAAACAATATGGAAAGAGGAACATGGAGGTTTGAGCACAAATTCCAGAGCTTATAGATTAGATACAGGAAGGTCTGTGCAGACTCCAGAGCATCATGGGAACTCTTATCTAGTGGCAAGGCGTTAATGTTTCTGTATCTCTAAAAATGGTTCAGAACAAACTTGCAGCCCTATTAAATTACCTCAGCGTCTAAACCCGTAGCCCGTAACGGAGCCCGCTAGACTTACGGCTATTAAATTGGCCTCTTAAAGTTACCCGCAAACAATCTGCGGGTTACAGCCGGAAAAACCCTACAGAATGTCGAAATCGGAACTCCAATGCCGCGACACCTTTAATCTGTCAAACCCGTAAATGTTACATTTGCAAATAGCTATTAAATTGCTACAAATCAACTGGCGTTCAAACCCGTAACCTGCACATGGAGCCAAAAAGCCTACGGGTACTTGAGAGGACCCGCATGGGGGTTAAAGTCCTATCCGTAGAATGCAAATAACAACACACTACTGTACTTTTAATTAAAGGGAAAGTGATGTTGGGTATTAATATTAAAAGCACAACATTCTCAAGCTCGCAAATCTGCAAGATAAAATACTTTTTTTTAATGGTTCATTTCCATGTTTTATCGATCCCGGCAATCAATGTGTTAATACATATACTGCAACTCGCATAGACTCGAATATCATATTTACTGATTTATTAATATTGCATTATATCTGGAATGCGGGTCTGATCGTAACTCGTAATTGAAGCCTGTAAGACTTTGAAATCTAATCTCCATTTTTCAGTGGCGTAACAATGACGAGGAGTCATTGGCTCATTTTACCATTGGCTCAGTCTAAACCCGTAACTACAGGTTTGACTAAATGATCATGATCACGGCCGCACATGCAACGTGCGCAAGAATGTTTTACGGGTTTGCGTCCCTGGCCCGTTGGTCACAGCATGGTTGAATGTAATAGCTCTGTAACTCCCGATAGTTTCAAGCCCGCAGGCTTTGTGGGTGTAACAGTGCCGCTACAGGCATTCAAATTTAATATGGCCCTAAGTTTACTAAATAAACAGCAGAAGATCAGCAACACTGTATTGGTCATAATAATGTGACTATATATATATATATATATATATATATATTTATATATATATATATAGTAAATCAATTTGTGTTCATTTGAATATCGAAAATAAGTTAAAAAGCTTGTTTCATGCCCAAAATTCAGAGAAATACCACTGTTACACTGCATTCTGGGAACCTTGGCAGGGTCATGCAAATGTGCCCACAAAGGCTCCGCTCTTGCAATCCATAACCATATGTAACATACATGGTTGAGTCAAATGATTATGAGCACTGTCTACTTTTGACGCCATTAGCACGTAGCCAATTAAATATGCCACACGTGGTGAACTGGCTTGGTGGGTTTATAAAGGTGACAAGTAGGCATTCTGCAAACATATCAACCATCGCTGTAATCTGTAAAAGGACTTTGAAAAGCAGATGATCAGCAGTATATCTGAAACAGAGCTGTTTGTGAACTGCTGGCGTTCTGCTGTGGTTAAAGTATACCGTGTCTGGATAAACGTTGCCATTGTGAATAAAGGGCCAACCAACACCCTGCAGTTGAGCAACTCACCATCCAAACGAACCAGGGGGCTACCAGACGTGTGTCTAAAATGACTGTACAGTGAAACATGTTGCATATGGTGCTCCAAAGCAAACGGCTGGTCACTGCACCCATGTTGACGAGGATTCATCATCAGAAACAGCTTCAGTTTGCACAAGAGTACCAAAATTGGACCTCTTCTGATTGGCAAAGGGTTGCCTTTTCTGATGAGTCACGTTTTCTGCTCCATCGAGTGGATGGAAGTTGGCGTGTCAGGCTCGAAACCTCAGAGAACAAATGCTCTGCAAACATTTTTGGAAGAACACAGGCTGGTGGCGGCAGCGTTAAGGTCTGGGGAAGGTTTTCTTGGCATTGCCAGGGTCCACTCATACCCGTGGATGGCACTCTCAACCAATTGGGTTATCAATCTATCGATCCTATCCATCCAGATGAAGTACAACCACACATGTGTCTTCCCGGGAGCGGATGGGATCGTCCAGCAGGACAATGCAACATGCCATATAACCAGAATTGTCCAGGAATGTTTGGAGGAGCTCAACAAAGACTTCCAAGTACTTCTCTGGCCTCCACATTCCCCAGACCTGAAACCCATTGACCCTCTGTGGGACCACCTGGATCACCGTGTTCGCCATATGGATCCTCCATCACTCACTCCTCAACAGTTGTCGGATGCATTGCAATCTGCATGGCACCAAATGCCATTGCCAACCTTCCAGCATCTCACTGAATCACTACCACACTGTGTTGCTGGTGTCCGTTCTGCACATGGTGGTTATTCAAGATATTAGCTAGT
This sequence comes from Discoglossus pictus, assembly GCA_027410445.1. Taxonomy (NCBI): domain Eukaryota; kingdom Metazoa; phylum Chordata; class Amphibia; order Anura; family Alytidae; genus Discoglossus; species Discoglossus pictus. The sequence continues at coordinate 7,676,921 of CM050166.1, read as the reverse complement.
GGTCATAATAATGTGAGTGGACTGTGTATACGAGATCCGTTAGATCTAAACAGTGACTGTCTATGGGTAGGTCTCCTAGTTTGTTTATAATCCATCCTTCGCTATGCTTGAAATCTTTGTAATACAGCGAGCATATGCCTAAAAGGAGCCATGTATAAAGTGGCTCTTGGATTTAAGAGTGAAAATGCATGTCTCCACGCAGTTTTTCAGATTTCAGTATAGTAACTGTACTTCTGGAAATTATAGAGCAGGTAATTTTAGGTAAGTTTTTTTAACTTATTTTTTGACATACTGTATACTGTATATATATATGTGGTCGGGTCCCTCTCCTAATGATCGAGTGCGTCAAACCATTGCTCTGCAGCGATGGACGCCCTCACGGACGTTTGGGCCCAGGCAAACAAGCTGGACATATATTTGCGCTCGGGCCCCTCTCTTCGTGTTGCCGAGGTGTGGCAGATTGCTGCGCCCTATCTGGCCTGCGAAGAGGGCCAAGTGATGGTGGGGTGAGGAAGGAAGGCCACGAAAGCGTGATTGCATTGGAGTCTGGCGATGGGCTTCAGTAGCATTAGGACTTGTGAGGACTCAGGAAAGTGTGATGGAGGTGAGCCAGCGAAGGCGGGCTGTGAGATTTATGGAAGGCATGAACAAGTATATTTTTATAAGCAGATTTCCAACTCTCGGAAGAGCTCATTTTCAAGTCTCCCTAAAAAATGTAATCCTTACAAGTAGTAGAAAAGACCCCTGGAGTGGGAAATGTTCAAAGACTCATAGGGCCTCATTCAATTGCAATTTGGCCAATTAAATAGGGCTCTATATAAGCACACAGCATTTTTTTTTTTACAGAACTTTTTAGTTAGTGAAGACCTTGCTTTTGGATAGAAGTTCACTAACTAAAACTGTAAAAAATATATGGGGCCTCATTCAGTTGTTATTCGGCCAATTGAATAGGGCTCTAAATAAGCACATAACGTATATTTTTTAAAGAATTTTTTAGTTCGTGAAAATCTTGCTTTTGGATAGAAGTTCACTAACTAAAAACTTCTTTAAAAAATATACGTTATGTGCTTATTTAGAGCCCTATTCAGTTGGCCAAATCGCAAGTGAATGAGGCCCATAGAGTCCTCAATCATCCAAAGGAATACATTCTGATTAATACTGACTAAATTGCAAAGGGTATTTTTATAAGCTTTTTAAATGTTTTTAAATGTTTGTGTGTGCGCTGTTGTCCTAAGTGTAAATAAGATATCACTCATAATTTCCCACTTTTCCTCTTACATGTTCATGATTATCTAGTGCTAAGCACTCTTAGGGCCTCATTCAATTACAATTCGCCTAATTGAATAGGGCTCTATATAAGCACAGAGCATTTTTTTTTTTACAGAAGTTTTTAGTTAGTGAACTTCTATCCAAAACTTCACTATCTTCACTAACTAAAAACTTCTGTAAAAAAAATATACTATGGGCCTCATTCAAATGCGATTTGGCCAATTGAATAGGGCTCTATATAAGCACAGGGCATATTTTATTACAGAAGTTTTTGGTTAGTGAAGACCTTGCTTTTGGATAGAAGTTCACTAACTAAAAACTTCTGTAAACAAAATATGCTCTGTGCTTATATAGAGCCCTATTCAATTGGCCAAATCGCAATTTAATAAAGCCCTAAGTCACCAATAGGCCTCAATGAAGGCTTTACTTTTTATCCTTTTTTAAACTGAAACTTAAATCATTCAGCACAGGATCACATCTAGTATAAGACAGCATATACTACTAGAATAACTTAAGTACCAGCAGCTTAATTATGCATAAATAAGTATCTAAATAATCTACAGTTTTAAGGACATTATGTCCTATAATAGGTTAATAATATATTGTCACATCAGCAGAGCCATAGCAACATAAAGTGTATGATTGCAAACGCAAGAAGTTTGCCTGGGAAAATGGATGAGCTAGAAATATTAGCAGTACAAGAAAAATGGGGCTTAATAGGCATTACGGAAACATGGTGGGATGAATCTCATGACTGGACTGTTAATCTGGATGGTTATAACCTATTTAGGAAAGATAGGGGCAATGGTAAAAGAGGAGGAGGGATCTGTCTTTATGTTAAGCCTGAATTTAAGCCTATAGTTAGAGAAGATATTTATGCTGGCACTAACGGCATCATTGAATCCTTGTGGGTTGAGCTAAATAGTGGAGGAGCTAATTCTAAATGCATATTGGTGGGAGTATGCTATAAACCCCCAAATATAGCTGAAAGTGAGGAAATACAATTATTGTTACAGATTGGAAATGCAGCTAAGCATGGGCAAGTTCTAATAATGGGAGACTTTAATTACCCTGATATAAACTGGATAAACGAGACCAGCAGCTCAGCTAAGGGGAGCAGGTTCTTGAGTACACTCAGGGATCATTATCTAGCCCAGGTAATACAAGAACCTACTAGAAATGGGGCCATCTTGGATTTAGTCATCACAAGTAATATTGATATAATATCAAATGTAAAAATAGGGGAACCCTTGGGGAACAGTGATCACAACACAGTCTCATTTGAGATTGAATACAAAAAACAGAGTTGTAAGGGGCCAACAAAAACTCTAAATTTTAAAAGGGCTAACTTTAATGGGCTACGGGCAGCAATACAACATATAGACTGGGACAAAGAACTTACAGGGAAGAATACTGAAAATAAATGGACAACATTCAAATCCTTACTAAATAAACATACTCATCAGCATGTACCATGTGGAAATAAAATAAATAGGAGTAAATCACATCCCATGTGGCTTAACAATGACTTAAAGATCATGATGAGGAAAAAGAAGTATGCATTTAAATTATACAAGAAGGAGGGAACAGAGGCATCTTTATGTGACTATAAGGAAATCAACAAGGCTTGCAAAAGGGCTATTAGACTGGCTAAAATAGAAAATGAGAAGTCAGTTGCAATGGAAAGTAAGACTAACCCTAAAATATTTTATAAATATATTAATGGGAAGAAGGCCAGGAAGGAATCGATAGGACCATTACAATGTGACACAGGCCATCTGATAATTAGTGACCAGGAAAAGGCAGATGAGCTAAATAGGTTCTTTTCTTCGGTTTACACAAGGGAGGTACCAGTGGTTGGGACACTGCAACATAATGGGGCTACACTACCTTCACTAAATAATTGGTTAACGCAGGAAGAAATACAAAAGAGGTTGGAGAAAATAAATGTTAATAAAGCCCCAGGTCCTGATGGAATACATCCAAGGGTACTGAGGGAGCTGGGTTCTGTAATAGCCAAACCATTATATCTAATCTTTAAAGACTCGCTCACTACAGGGTCTCTACCAGATGACTGGAGAAAAGCAGAGGTGATACCTATATTTAAGAAGGGATCTAGAGCAAATCCGGGGAATTATAGACCAGTGAGCCTCACTTCTGTAGTTGGGAAGCTTTTAGAAGGGTTAATAAGGGACAGAATACAAGAATATGTCTATTTGAACAGGATCATAGGTAGCAGTCAACATGGATTTATGAAGGAAAGGTCGTGTCAGACCAATCTAATTAGTTTTTATGAGGAGGTTAGTAGGAACTTGGATCAGGGCAACTCAGTGGATGTAGTCTTTTTAGATTTTTCAAAGGCATTTGATACAGTGCCACATGGAAGACTAGTGAGCAAACTAAGGGATACAGGAATTGCAGTAAATATCTGCTCATGGATCGAGAGCTGGCTAAAAGACAGGAAGCAAAGGGTTGTTGTAAATGGAACATACTCCGATTGGTCTAATGTGATAAGTGGGGTTCCTCAGGGCTCAGTATTGGGTCCTCTCCTTTTTAACATATTTATTAATGACATTGAAGTAGGACTCGAATGTAGTGTCTCCATTTTTGCTGATGACACTAAGTTGTGCAAGGTAATAAAATCAGATAATGATGTACTTTCCCTACAAAAGGATTTGCATAAATTAGAGAAATGGGCGGCTAAATGGCAGATGAGATTTAATACAAATAAATGTAAGGTTATGCATTTGGGAAGGAAAAATAGCCAAGCAATCTATAATCTTAATGGAGCAAATCTAGGGGTATCAGATATTGAAAGGGATTTGGGAGTACTAGTGGACAACCGCCTAGGTAACAGCGCTCAAAGCCAAGCAGCAGCTGCAAAGGCAAATAAAATATTAGCATGTATTAGGAAGGGTATAGAAGCCAGGGAAGAAGATATAATTCTGCCACTATACAAATCTCTAGTACGCCCTCATTTGGAATATGGAGTACAATTTTGGGCACCACCTCACAAAAAAGACATCTTAGAGCTGGAAAAAGTACAGAGAAGGGCTACAAAACTAATAAGGGGAATGGAGGGGCTAAGTTATGAAGAAAGACTAGCAAAATTAAACTTATTTTCGCTAGAAAAAAGGCGTCTAAGAGGAGATATGATTACGTTATTTAAATACATCCAGGGTCCATATAAGGCTTTGTCAAGTGAGCTTTTTGTAGCAAGAGATTTTCAACTGACAAGAGGACATCCGTTGAGGTTAGAGGAAAAAAGATTTCACCTTAAACAAAGAAAAGGGTTCTTCACAGTTAGGGTGGTTAAACTGTGGAATTCTCTACCAAAGGAGGTGGTGACAGCGAATTCGATAGACAACTTCAAAAAGGGGTTAGATATATTTCTGAATAAAGAGGGCATTCAAGGCTATCCTAGATAACTAGCAAGGAATATTGATCCAGGGAGAAATTTGATCGCCAGTTTCTGGGGTCAGGAAGGAATTTTGCTTTTTTTCCCCCTTATGAGACAATTGGCAAAGTTTCAATGGGGTTTTTTTTATGTTTGCCTTCCTCTGGATCAATTAACAATAATTAACAATAATTAACAATTAACAATAATAATAAATAGTCCAAATTAAAAAGATCAATAGAGATCTAAAAAGGTTGAACTTGATGGACTAACTCTTTATTCATTCTCCAATACTATACTATTAATAATTATTTAATCAATAATTTAATTAATAACTAATCCGCATATTGCAGATCAGAGGAGATCTTAACAGGTTGAACTTGATGGACTGAAAGTCTTTTTTCAACCTTAATTACTATGTAACTATGTAACTATGTCACATTTATGGGTATGTTTTAGTTTATTTTAACACTTTTATTCTTTCACACAACACTTCACTTAACATATATCCTTATCATACCAAATCACTTATTATATTTCAGAACATTTTAAAAGATTTAAGTGTTATTTACACACAAGCTCACAATGACACTTTTAAAATCATTGAATATTATTCATAATAGACATTTAAATTTATCACTAGTTTGGATCAATAAGCACAAACTAAAGAATTCATTATATGTGAACATTATCTCCCTATCATAACATCACCATTAGATCTTTCTAGTTTATCTTATACTAGCGACTTGCCCGTCAAAAAATGACGGCAATGAAATTGTAAGTGAGCTAATGCTGTTTGGTGTATAATAATGAAATAAATAATACATTAATAAATTAATATACTTACTTACCTATATTGAAGCATTGTGTTAAGGAGCTGGCAATCTGTTTTGATGTTGCTGCAGCATTAGTGGTGTGGAGCTGCTGTGTAAGCGTGCTGAATGTGTGCAGTGTAATAGTGTGCGTGCGCAAGACCAAACCGTTCGGCAGCCATTTTTTCTCTTGCTTAGAGAATTTTTTTAGTGTCTAAACTCTTTTATTTTGAGTTAAATTAAGGTGTAACTTCATTTTTTGAGGTCCTGGATGCTCCCTCTTGCTGTAGGTAAGCTTTTTATGTATGTGTTGTGTGTATTTACTGTGTTTTTCATTTTTTCATGTCCGCGGGTTGCGGACGATTTTTGCGAGTCCGTAATGTGTGTTAACGTGTCTTGTATGTTGTTTGCGTTGCGACGTAAAATTTGACACCCTCTCAAGCTTGCATTTCGCCCAAATCCGATATTTCATTCATTCAAGTCCTGCGGGTTCGGAGGTTGAAGGCCGCAAACTCAAAGCATTGTAGAAGCCAATATATATTCAATCCAGCACTGCAAAGCACTGTAAATGATGGGGAACACAATGGGGGGCATGAGGATTAATAGCAAAACATTCTCAAGCTTGCACATCGCAAAATTATACTTTGATTTTAAAATCCGTCCAAGTCACAAGGACTTCAATGACCAAGCCCGTAGCTCGTTATTCAAACCCGTGCGGGCTTGCATGATAGATAGAACACGAAGATTGAACATGAAGTTACATTTCTTTATTTGCAGATTTGAGAGTAGGGGAATGTTGGGCTATTAATTCTAAGTCCAGCAAACAATATGTCTAATGAAACATTCACAAAAAAAATGGCAAGAAATACCGTTAAAATGCTCCTCTGAGCTCATGTCGCTTATAATTGAGACATAACAACAAAACCTGGAAATTATCAAACCAAAGTTGGCTTTATACCAACAAGAGTTTGGCAAATTCAGTGAAACATCTGAATATAATATCTTTTGCACAAGGCTTAATGAGAATATAGACAGATTTAAGAAAGAGATCAAAGATCGTAAACAAAAGAAATTTCGGAGGGATCAAACTGATTTTAAAACTGGCAGAATTTTCAGAAAGTTCCCAAGAATGAATGAAAAACAAAAAAACTCTGATATCAGTTCCTCCGAGTTTGAAAATTCTGATACTGATGATTTTCATACATATAATACAAAGGCTAGAAGAGTAAACTATCCACAAAGAAGAGATAATTAGGAACAGAGACTAAATCTGCAAACTAGAGAGAATCCTAGGCCCAATGAACAACATTTTTTAGAGAGAGGCAGGACTCCCCTGAAAGGATCAGAGAGGACTCTCAGGTCCAAAGGAAACAGGAATCCCTAACAGTTAATTACAGGAACCCTCAGGACATAAATTCTCAGATAGTCAATTTGTCCAACTATCCCTTGAATATACACCATATCCTCAGTATTGCAAAAAGGTTTAACATTTGTCCCAACATCCAGATCAGATACCTTCACCCATATAAAAGATTTGAATCTCTTTGCCCGCAATACTATAATAGAAAAAATAATTATCTATATTGCTAGTATCCTGGGTGCTTAACACCCCTTATTGTATCAAAAAAAGATTATATAAAGAAAAAAACTTTAATTGGATACTATGGATCCGGAAACTACGCCGATTAAAATGTATAAAAAAGAAGACTGTATGGAGATACTTAAATAAATGATATGTATGGATTATGGAATATTTTCATATTGCCTAATCATACCATAGACTATGATACACGATCCTCATAAATCAGAATATACTGATCCTCCTGTTAATACAGGATATACTGATAATCATAGGATTGTGAAAAAGCTTTTGTAAAAAATGTAAGTATCTATATACATATAAAAACAAATATACATAGGAAGAGAATCTGATACCTTAGAAAATACTTTAAATTAACTGAAAGCGTGTACAATCTCAAGTAAATTACTCTATAAAAATATCTACAGTGTCTATATCAAGGAGAGGGTAGCACTATTGGATAAGAGCAAAACAAAACACATATAGCAGTATCATTTTATAACATGAATACAGCCATAATGGCAATATACTTGCTGTTCAGTAGTAAAGCTCTCCAATAAGGCTCTCCATAGGCTCTCTGTTACCACTGAATAGATAGAGTATAAAGATAGAGAAATAATTGAGCCAATATAATGATAAAAAAGAATTACACTCCAAAGAGTGTTTGAACTTAGCTTTCAGTAGTCTAAGGTTCAGAAAGTTGAAAAAAATGATGCCAACGGGCCGTTTCGTCCCTCCACTGGGACTTCTTCTAAGGCTTTTGACTTTAACTAGCGTTTTAGGCCTATTTAAGGCCTGTAGAACGCTTTCTTAATTGAATTCCATTAAGAACGCAGTAATACGCAGCGTCATGACGTCATGATGTTTTTCAAAATTAAATTAACTTTATTAGTATAGACAGAGGCTGAATGAACGCCGGAAGGTCAACGTGGTGACGTCACAGCGCCCATTCAAATCCCATTCATCTTTATTAAGGTAGTTGGTGACAAAAAGTACACTTCTTTGAAAATTAATGCTAAATAGGCTCCAAACGACCGATACAAGTATCAGGAACTTAGAGAGACCTCACAAATCGAACAGAGGGCTATGTATATTATTTTGAAAGGGTGTTTTAATGACTTTAGATATGAAAATAAGAATTAAGTATTAAAACTCATTTTGAATATAAAAGAAACCAAAGGACTAGATTGTGAAACTTGCTGTTTAGTAAATTATACTTGTACATAGATGCTAGGCCACCAATATAAATTAAAAAGAGAGACAGCACCTATATTTCAAAAATCACAGTTCTGATGCTGAGTTTAAATCAGAAGCAGATAAACTATTCTAACAAATGCCTTAAATCTGCTTTTAAATATGCATCAAACTGCAGCAGATCAGAACTACTGAATGGCTTAAATAAGCGTCACCAAACAAAAAAAGAAAGTAGACTATCACGTTGTATAATGACCTTTGGTTATGACTGATATAATCAGGGACATTTTATCAAAACATTGGCATCTCTTAAGGAGTGATGAGGATTTAAAAGATGTTTTGACACCTAAGGCCTCTATTACATATCGCAGAGGCAAAAACCTGAGAGACAGATTGGTTCATAGTTCATTTTAAGAACATAAACCCAGAACTTGGTTATAGCCTCTAGCAGGATGTTTTAAATGCAGTAAATGCAAGTTCTGCAAATATATTACACCTACAAAAGTATATGGACACCCTATTACTGGGGAACATTTTTAAATCAAGGATTTTTTGAACTGTTGCTCTACAGCAGTGATTTATGTGGCCACTTGTATTTGCAGAAAGATCTATGTAGGCAAAACGAGGCACCAGCTACGCCGCAGGGTTGGTGAACATTTATATATAGTATCAAGAATACTTTGGATACACTTATTGCCCACCATGTAAAATATTGCCATGATAACAAAAGTGAGGTTCTATCTCTTTGTGCAATAGATCAAGTCCATATAGGACCGAGACAAGAAGAGATCTGGAAAAGAAATTATTACAATGTGAGGCACGCTGGATCTACAAACCGAAGGCCCAAGCCCCCAATAGCTTAAATGAAGGATTCACTTTTACCCCCTTCATTTAACTTTAACTTTTTTTGATATATAATTATCATCTCTTCCCTTTGACACATTATCTGACATGTCTGGTATTTGTTATTCACATATCACATATATAGTTGTGAGCATACAAGTTGTTGCTAACGCTTGCGGGCTCGCACAGCGAGCCGCGGCCCTCGCGAAGCGCTCCTTGCCAGCAACTGCGACACTTGCAAACTTCACGTCGTAACGCAAACAACATACACGACACGTTAGAACACATTACGACCTCGCAAAAAACGTCCGCAACCCGCGAACATGAAAAAATGTAAAACACAATAAATACACACAGCACATTCATAAAAAGCTTACCAACAGCAAGAGGGAGCATCCAGGACTTCAAAAAAGCAACTTACACCTTCATTTAACTCAAAATAAAAGAGTTTAGACACAAAAAAATTCTCTAAGCAAGAGAGAAAATGGCCGCCGAACAAAACGAAAACGAGGCTACAGCACTCTAAACACGCAAAACACCACAAGAAACTCGCAAAACACCACAAAAGACCTACGGCTATTCCGCTAAGACACATACCACACATTACCCGTCATTTTAGAACAATGCGAAGTACACAACTACGCTAACGCTGCAGCAACATCAAAACAGATTGTCAGCTCTTCAACAGAATGCTTCCTAATAGGTAAAGTATATTCATTTATTAATGTATTATTTATTTCATTATTATACACCAAACAGCATTAGCTCACTTACAATTTTATTGCCGTCATTTTTTGACGGTTAATTCGCTAGTACTAATATATTCTTTAACAGATTTATAAGCCACTCAGGCCAATTTAGGCCTTTTACTTTATTCTATCACTTATTCACTGGTAATTATGTTACTCTTAGGATAAATATAGACATGCATTTACTGCTGACCAGCAGTTCCTTTCACTACACTAGTATACAAATTGTATTATGCCCCATAAAGGGAATACTTTACAAATGCACCTTCAGTACTATTATTTATTTGAGAGTACTCTTGAAAAAGCAGAAACTGTACAACATGTAGTAGATAGTATGGAAACGAATACTGAGGACTTTGAAATTATTTGCACAACAGAAAAGGTACCGTCACTTGACGAAAAACTCCCTGAAATCATCCCTGCTGATGGTAATGAAGAAGAATTTACATATTTGATGGAGGAGGCAGCAGAGGCAGTGGCTGCACAAAGGACTCCATTAGCAAAGAAAGTGACTGCAGAAAGCATTCATAATTTCTTCAAGCGTCGGCCAAGGCCGTCTTGCGAAGGGAATGACATGCAGCTTATTAAACCAACAAAGTATCAGCCATGCAGTTTGGAAAGTAAGATGGACATTAGGGATACAAAAGAAATCAAGACAAGTGACTCTGCTCCAGCAGAAGAATGTAAAGTGGATGCAAATAATTCTACCCAAGCATCACAGGCTTGTACGGGGGAGGTATCGGAAGAAACTAAAGAGGGAAGAAGTGAGCCAGCCAAAAGTACTGTTGAACCACAAACGGCTTTGCACACAGTGGATTCGGAGGACCATGTGGATAAGCCAGAGTCTATTCCGAAGCCTGTAAGTGAAGATGAAGATCCTACTTATGAGATCCAGCAGGAAATCCCTGTGCCTCTACTGGATTCTCAGACTGTTGAAGTGACATCTCAATGTCCTGTACCACCACAGCATAAAGCCAAGCCTGTGATTGAGAGGAAAGTTAATCTAAATATCGTCCGTAAAGAGACAACGGCAGATGGAAAGGAGGGGCTAAAGGCATTGTGTCTGCTGAAACTACTGATGAGATTATTCAGAAAAAGCCAGGTGAAAAGCTGCAATTTCTTAAAGCAAAGCTGCAGGAAGCAATGACACAGCGTCGTACTGAAGAGAGGCAGAAGCGCCAGGCCGTGTGTAAGTTGGACAATGAAAATGGCTTTGAAGTTAAGGATGACGAGGGAAACACTGAGACTATAGCAGATCTCCTGGGAGGTGAAGATAATGAAGAGATTGGAAATGATGACCGGCTCGAAGTGAGTGCAACGGATATTGTTATATCTGTACCCAGACATGTGACTACAGAGTCCACCATGAGGCTATACAAGGTCAGCTCTACAAAGTTGGGGGATTCACTCCTTCCTGATAAAGGCGACACACAGGAAGGATGCAAACCGACCAGTAAGGTAGAGAGAAGATGGATTTGCAGTTGGCCACTATCGCAACCTTCTACCTCAATGTGGACAGCACAGAGGAGGAATGGTTGACTGGGCGAAGAGTTCTTGAGTGGTGAGCAACCCTACCGGATGTCCGGCCTCTCGGCATGTCGCCCAACACCGTGTTGTTGAGCTGAGGGGGAGGGTGTGTGATAGTTTGCTCCTTAGAAGTGATGACAAGCAAGTGGAGTATGGAGTTCGTGACAGAAGTGAAGGAGTTAAAACTTCTGAAGAACTCCTAATTGGAGCAACTTCCCTTTAAAAGCCTGTAGAGCAGACATGGAAGAGAGGTGTGGCCGGCTAGGCTCTGTGCAGGTTGTGGGCTGCTGTCAGAAGCAAGCCCAGAGTGGAAGGTGATCCGGTGTGGAAGTACAGTGAAGTTTGTGAACTAACCTGTAAAGGATCGCCTCGTTACTGTTACTGGGAGTACGGGGACTACAGCAAGTCGTGTGAGCCGGAAGAGTGACTACAGACTCAGGAGGTGAAGGTACAAGGAAGCCCAGTAAGTGAAGGGGATTAGTGAGGATTCCCAGGCAGTTTGCCTTAAAGGCCTAAGCACAGTTGTAGCTGACGTATTATGCCCCAGGGAAGAAGTGGAGTAGAAGACAGAAGTTAATACAAGTGAGTTTGTGTTATGCAAGGGTCCCTGGGGTGAAGCATACGGGAGAGAAGGGAGGGCCCTATGCTTCACCCGCAACTGTGTCCCAGAGAGGAGCTGTGTCCCAGAGAGGAGCTGTGTCCCAGAGAGGAGCTGTGTCCCAGAGAGGAGCTGTGTCCTAGAGAGGAGCTGTGTCCCAGAGAGGAGCTGTGTCTCAGAGGTTGCTGAAGGTGGCAACCCTTTCACCAGTAAAGAGTCTATTGGTTTCCTGGCCACCAGGTGGCACTTTACCAGAACAAGAGACTGTTCGCAACCTGGCCCCAAGGTGGCACTTTACCAGAACAAGAGACTGTTCGCAACCTGGCCACAAGGTGGCACTTTACCAGAACAAGAGACTGTTCGCAACCTGGCCACAAGGTGGCACTCTCACCAGTCTCAAAGACTAACCGTATCCTGGCCACAAGGTGGCAGTCTCCCAAGTTTAAAGGACTGTTTACAACCTGGCCACAAGGTGGCATTCTCCCACCTCGCAGAGAAGGAGTTGTTTATTTTCCGTTATTTTAAGCAGAGCTACTGCTACAGCTGTTATTTTCTTTCTGTAAATAAACCAATTTGCTGCACTTTCAAGTCAGATTCAGCTCTTGATTCAAGAAACCACCGCTATACGCGGCCATCCTGATCACAATATATTTATATATATATATATATATATATATATAAATATATCCCTTTTCCATACCCTTAAGTCTATGGCAATTGCATCTCTACCAGTATGCATAATATGTATACCCTTTATGCCTTTATACCTGTCTATGCTACATATAGTGTTCACTATACTTAGATGCTTGACCCTATTCTCTTTTCTCTTCAAGTATGTATATCATTGTAATACTCAATGCCCCCAGTTGTTGCCGATCTCATCCATTTGGAAGCGTTTATAGAGATATATGGATTCCCTATCCCTATTATATGTTGCCTAGGCAATGGATCCCTATAAGTAGTTCTTCGATACAGCGTTATACAACTTCCCTTTGATAACGACCTCATCTGTCGAAACGAGTCATGCTACTAGCAACGACGCAGCGTACGTCATCACGCAAGGTGTGTGCATGCGCGTTGCAGATCTGGAGGTCGAGCTGCATTGATCCCGCGAATCCTGTACTGATATGGCCTAGTTTAATGCCCCATGCACCCCTGCTAAAGCGCATATATGATTCCTATTAAAATCAAGCCAGCCCCTATGAGAACAAGTGATTTGAAACCATATATAGCCTCTAGACACAGTGATTGACCTGGTGTATATAGGCCTTCTAAATGGGACGTTTGCTATCAGAAATGGGAGTTATAATCAATAAAGCTTGACTTTACTACTAGAAGTCATAGCAACCTTGGCTTTCTTGCGGACGAAACTCTTGTAAGATCAAAGGCTTTCCTGCTGCGCCTCATTCAATTAACGCCCGTTAATTGAATGAGGCCCTATATATATAGCGCATTCTTATACTTTCCCTACGAATATCCACATCAATTATTAAGTGCTAAAAAGCACAAAGACTTGGAAGTGCGCATCCCGTAAAGAGCTTCTAGTAAAAACCAAACTCTCCGGAGAGATATGTTATGAGAGAACACTAAAGTATATGAAAAACCCGGGAACAAATATAATAACTAGGGGCACGATAAAAGTCATCAGAGTACACTATTTTTATTGTTATTAAGCGACAGAAATATCATTTTATGGTATCACTTTATTTTGTTTATTTATTGTTTACTTTTTAAACAGTTCTTATTAAAGGTTACGTTTTACAATAACACCCTCAGGGCTTTGCCAAAAGGTATTTCTGTTTTGACCGGTCTATCGGTCAAATTTGGTCTAAATGTGGTATACAAATACCTGGGATACAAAAATTCCCAATAATGGCAACATGTCTAAGTCAGTAATTTAATAGCAGTAAGTCTTACGGGCTACGTTACGGGCTACGTTTCATAAAATCGTAGCAATTTAATGGGGCTGATTATAACCCCTTATTTGCATCATCTCCTTCTGGATCACTACCATGTCATGGTGAAGGGGTTTGTGTACTTCAATGAAGCTGTGAGCTATACAAAGATGGGTAGGTCATAGCAGAGAGGTCAGACAAATCCAGCTCTGATGGAGAAGTAACTGGCAATCCACTCAAGTATCTTTTCAAAGATAACCTTATGGATAAGTATGGCTAAAGACATAACAATAGATGTGCCTGGCATGCTGCAGGCCACAGGGTCATGGAGAGTCTGACACGACTTAATGAATAAACAACAAATTTGCCTTGAACAAAAAAATTATTAGTATTTATATAAAAAAGGCAAAACAATAACCGCAAAAACAAAAACATAGGCCTTCATTCAACTGCGGGCTTGAAAATTGCAACAGTTACAGAGCGATTCAATTGAACAAGCCCGCAGCTACCTGGCCGAAAGCCTAAAACATAAACCATGCACCCGTAAGTAGCATTTCAGGGCATGATCATGATCAATTAAGCAAGCCCGTAACTACCGATTTAGAAACAGTCAATGGTAAATGAGACATCATGACATCAGTAAAACATGGCATTTAAACGTCAATCAATTAGCGTTTAGAGGTCCGATGTGTGATCTGACTCAATCCGGCAATGTACAAAATAATAAAAATGAATGGAGATACTGTTCTAGTCCATGTGTGGGGCCTTATATGTATTAACTCCTTGATTATCAAAATTCATATAACATGGAAATAAAACGTAAAATAATTATTTTTGTTGTTGCAGATTTGTGAGTTTGAGACTGTTGTGCAATTAATACTAATGTCTGTCATCTCTTTCCCTGTATTTTAAAGTTCAGAATTTATTTTTTTATTTGCATTTACAGCGCTACAGACAGGTGTTTAACCCCCTTGTGGGTCCTAACTGGTACTCGTAGGATTTTCTTCTTTCTTTATTTGCCATTTACAGGTGTGAAAACAATTGCGGGCTTGAGGAATTGTAGCAATTGAATAGCGATTTGCGATTGTAACATTTACGGGCTTGAAAGATCAAAGGCTTAGATGGGTCGGAGTTACAATTTGAGAACTTCAGGGATTTTGAGCTTCTAACCCGCAGATTGTTTGTGGGTAGCTAAAAGACGCCAATTGAATAGCAAATTATTTTACGGGCTCAATTATGGGCTCTTGTAACTACAAATTGCTCAATTGAATGGCGGCCATAGTGTGCCGGTCCACTGAGTCCAATATTGAGTGTCCATTCCAGCAACTATCAAACACAAATTCTATATTCTAAATACTATATACTTATAAAAACATTGTCCTGTTCACAGTGTTTTAAAAGGAACTAAAACTTTTTTGTAGAATTGTAATCTGAAAAACATGGATAAAACAAAGTATCCGGTGCATGCTTATATGGAAAGAGTTACTTACTTGGCTTGGTGACATGAAGATTGGGGAGAAAACAGGAAAATAATGAAGGAAGAAGTGAAGAACCTGAAGGGCAGGTGTAATGGGGGATAGTATAGCCAGGAGCCTGTGGGGCAGAGGGGTAGAGATATTATATGGCACCTCACAGTAATGTCTTACCCCAGTCCCAGATTATTTTCAGGACAGTCTCAGGGAGTGCTAGGAGTCTCTATAATTACGGGTAACCTTCTGCCTGTACTTTATCAGGACAGTCTCAGAGAGTGCTTGCTGTCTATCTAAAGACGGGTAACCTTCTGCCTGTACTTTATCAGGACAGTCTCAGGGAGTGCTAGGAGTCTCTCTAATGTAGGGTAACCTTCTGCCTGTACTTTATCAGGACAGTCTCAGAGAGTGCTTGCTGTCTATCTAAAGACGGGTAACCTTCTGCCTGTACTTTATCAGGACAGTCTCAGAGAGTGCTTGCTGTCTATCTAAAGACGTCTGCCTGTACTTTATCAGGACAGTCTCAGAGAGTGCTGGATATCTAACTAATGCACATTGGCACCCACAGAGTATCTCTAATGAGAATTAGTACACACCCTGAGAGCCGTTATCTGTCATGTTGTGTGATGCGCTCGCAGTAACGTTTCTGGCCTTGATACATCTCATACTCTAGGAATGTGCGCCCAGACATAGTGATGCATTGTATACTTACAGTCGCCTCACACAGTATATAATTGTACTAGCCACTTGCCCGTGAAAAATGCTTCACAATCCTGTTGTTTGTCACACATTACGAGCCTCACCATGCATGGCTTCTCTCTCTCCTTCAACCCTTCTGTGTCCTCTCCCTCCCACTTTTCTTCTTCTCTCTCATGTCTGTAAGCATCGCAATGGGTGCCTTCCCATCACAAATGACCAGGTAATATTTGACTTTACTCTACTCCTCCATGTCTCTTCCCCCACTCCCTCCCCTGTGTCTCCTACCTCCCTCTCCGTTCCCTGTGTCTCTTCCCTCCCTCTCCCTCCCCTGCTTCTTTTCTGCAACCCTCCATCCCCTGTGTCTCTTCCCCCCTCTCCCTCCCCTGTTTCTCTTTCCCTCCTCTCCCTCCCCTGTGTCTACCCCTCTCCCTTCCCTGTGTCTATTTGCCCAGTCTCCCTCCCCTGTGTCTCTTCCCCTCCCCCTCTCCCACAAGGTAGAGGGGGGGAAGGCACCAAGGTGGCAAAGAGACACAGGAGGGAGATGGGGCAAAGAGACACTGGGGAGGAAGTTCGGGGAAAGAGACACAGGGGAGGGGATGGGGGGAAAGAGACTCAGTGGATGGAGTGGGGAGTAAAAGAGACACAGGGGAGGGAGAGAGGGGTAAAGAGACACGGTGAGGGAGGGGGGAAAGGGGCAAAGAGACACAAGAGGGAAAGGGGGAAAGAGACAAAGGGGAGGCAGTGAGGGAAAGAGACCCGTGGGGGAGAGATGGGGAGAGGGGGAAAAGAGACACAGGGGAGGGAGAGCGGGTCAAAGAGACACAAGGGAGGAGGTAAAGAGACACAGGGGAGGGAGAAAAATGTAATTGTGAGGACTGCAATGGGTGCTGAAGGCGCTCATTGCAAGGCTCGCAGAGAGGAGAGAGAAGGAGAGAAGAGGGAGAGAGAGGACACAGAAGAAGGGAAGGAGAGAGAGAGAAGCCGTGCATATCGAGGCTCGCATTGCCCGTCTTTGCTGCGCATAGCGAGGCTCGTAATGTGCGGCAAACAGCAGCATTGCCAGGCTTCACATTTTTATGCCGTCATTTTTGCCGGGCAAGTCGCTAGTAGTATTTATTAGTCAATTGGCCATCAAAAATGATGGTATAATATTGTGTGTTCTGTCTCTTTGTGCACCCTCACTATGTGTACACTGTCTCTCTCTCTGTGCTCACTCTCTCTCCTTCTCTCTCGCTCCTCTCTCGCTTTCTCTCTCTCGCTCCTTCCTTCTCTCTTCCTTCCTCTCTCTCGCTCCTTCTCTCTCTAGCTCCTTCTCTCTCTCGCTCCTTCTCTCTCTCTCTTGCTCCTTCTCTCTCCCTCTGTCCCTCTCTCTCCCTCTGTCCCTCTCTCTCCCTCTGTCCCTCTCTCTCCCTCTGTCCCTCTCCTAACTCTCTCTTCTCCTCCTTCCTTCTCTCCCCTTCCCTCATTCTCACTCTCTCTCCCCCTCCTTCCTTTTCTCTCCTTCTCCTTCTCACTCTCTCCCTCCTTCTTCTCACTCTCTCTCTTCCCCTTCTTCCTTCTCTCTCCTTCCTTCTCCCTCTCTCCCTCCTTCTCCTTCTCACTCCCTCTCCCCCTCCTTCCTTCTCTCTCCTTCTCACACTCCCCCTCCCTCTGTTCACATTTCTGTTTTTGCTCTGTCTAGGCAGCAAGTTACGGGTCTTGTTTACTTGCAGCCACATTAAATTCGAAGCTAGTAACTCCAAAGTGAAGCTCGCAACGGCTGCGGGCTTGAAATTTGGCCGAGTAACTGTGCAATTAAAGTAGAACGGGCTACGAGCAAGAGACACAAACCAGTAAACCATTTATCGGCCGTCTGATTTGCGGGCTTAAACGTAATTAATTTGGCCAACCCGGACTTACGACTTAGATGGAGCCAATGGAAAAAGAGATCATCTTCATTATGTCGCTGAAAAAAGGGAGGTTGGATTTCAAAGTCTTACGGGGTTCAGTTATGATTCACGAGCAAACTCCCATTTCAGTTATAATGCAATATTAAAAAAAGCTGTAAATATTATATTCTATCACATGCGAGTTACAGTAGTTGTATTAACACATTTATTGAACAAAATATAAACATGAAATAAAGTATTTTTCTGAGCCGATCACTTTCCCTTTTAATATTAGTACAGTAGTATGTTTTTATTTGCATTTCAAGCGCTACTTGGACTTTACACACCTTGCGGGTCCTCTCCAGCACTCGTTGGGCTTTGGGCTCCATTTGCGTGTTACGGGCTTGCTTGTGAGGGACTTTGTTGCAATTTAATAGCTAACTTGGAAACATAGCGGTTATGGCTTGACAGATCAAAGGATTTACAGCTACAAAGTTCAACATTGCTCAACCTGTAGGTTTTTTCGCAGCAAACCCGCAGATTGGCAGCGGCCTGCTTTACGGGGCTAATTTAATGGCAGCAAATCTTAAGAGCTACTTTAACGTAGTCTGAATTTAATGGGGTTGTTGATCAGATCAGGCCCTGAAATGCAACATATAGAAACATTTACGATTTTTGCTTTCTGCTATGTACTTGCTTTTAATCGCTCTGCAACTGTTGCAATTTTCTCGCTATTACCACAACTATATATGTGATATTTTCACATAATGAAACCTATTAGAGGACTTTGTGGATATAGAAAAAATCCAGATAACTAAATACTGTCGGTCACTGTTGTTATTAATATTTATTCCCTTTATTTTAATAGTTTCTCTTATCTGTGAAGTTAGAGATAAAACACAAAACAGAACGTACTAATATATCAGAGAACACGAGGAGACAAGAATACCAAGGAAGGAGGAGGAGATGTTAGAAAAGTAACAACTGAGGGTCAAGTAATTAATCAGAAGAAGCAGCAAAGTCTTATTCCTGGGATTTTATATGAAGTGGAGAAGAAGGTCCAGGAGACTCCAGAACCAGAACAGGAACCAGGATTCTCAAGTCTGAGGCTAAGGGTATGATCTTCTACTTGTTTATACAATTTCCTTCATAATCTGGGGCTTCTTGGTGGTGGTGATGGGGATATGTTTTATATTAATTATCCAGATGTTCAAACCCCATATTTAGTAGCTTTATTATCTTGATGGAATGGCACTGAGAGAGTTAATCCCATAATCAGCTGATTGTGATTCATAATTATCTAAATCATGATTTTTACTCATCACATTGCATTATAAGTAGACATATTTTAGTTTGTTGTCTTCCTTTTCCTCTAGAAAAAAATAAATATTTTAAAATTTTCAAGTTATTGATAATGATAACAAGTGTTTTTGTTTATGTTTATTGTTTATTATATTATTGTATTATATTATTGTATTATATATGTATTATATTATAATAATTTATTGTATTAATCAAACCTGTGGTTTGATAGTTTGATTTATATCCCAGAATATCAGGATTTTATCTGCATTTCTGTTATTTGGGTGTATTTTTCTCTTCTTCCTGTTGCTGTGGTTTAGGCCACATTGTATTTTCCTGCTCTTGCGCTGCATTTGTTATATTGTGTGTATCAAATGAAGACATACATTGGTAGTTTGTCTGTTCTTCAGTCTTATATTTCCATATACTTACGTTACAGAAGGCTCAGCTTTATTTGTGCCGTCAGGTTTGCTTAAAGCTGCCACGATGGCGCTACCAGAAATCTTGGGGCCCAGTACAAATGTAATAGCCAGGGCTCCCCCAACCTCACACACATATATTTCCACACGTTCCAAGGCCAGCAATTACATTACCTCCATATACAGTAGTGACATATCTTCATTTGTTCTCCTTATATACAGTGGGGGAAAATGTATTTGATCCCCTGCTGATTTTGAACGTTTGTCCACTGACAAAGAAATGATCAGTCTATCATTTTAATGGTCGGTGTATATTAACAGTGAGACAGAATAACAAAAAAACAAGAAAAACGCATGTCAAAAAAATTATAAATTGATTTGCAACTCAGTGAGGGAAATAAGTATTTGATCCCCTATCAATCAGCAAGATTTCTGTCTCCCAGATGTCTTTTATGCAGGTAACAAGCTGAGATTAGGAACATTCTCTTAAATGGAGTGCTCCTAATCTCAGCTTGTTACCTTTATAGAAGACACCTGTCCACAAAAGCAATCAATCAATCAGATTCCAAACTCAAAACCATGGCTGAATGACAACAAAATCGAGCTCTTTGGCATCAACTCAACTCACTGTGTTTGGAGGAGGAGGAATGCTGCCTATAACCCCAAGACCACCATCCCCACCACCAAACATGGAGATGGAAACATTATGCTTTGGGGTGTTTTCTGCTAAGGGGACAGGACAACTGCACCGCATCAAAGGGATGATGGACGGGGCCATGTACCATCAAATCTTGGGTGAGAACGTCCTTCCCTCAGTCAGGGCATGGAAAATGGGTCGTGGATGGGTATTCCAGCATGACAATGACCCAAAACACACAACCAAGGCACCAAAGTAGTGGTTCACTAAGAAGCTCATTAAGGTCCTAGAGTGGCCTAGCCAGTCTCCAGACCTTAATCCCATAGAAAATCTGTGGAGGGAGCTGAAGGTTCAAGTTGCCAAACATCAGCCTCGAAACCTTAATGACTTGGAGAGGATCTACAAAGAGGACAAAATCCCTCCTGAGATGTGTGCAAACCTGGAGGCCAACTACAAGAAACGTCCGACCTCTGTGATTGCCAACAAGGGTTTTGCCACCAAGTACTAAGTCGAAGGGGTCAAATACTTATTTCTGTCATTGACCTGCATATCAATGTATAACTTTTTTGTCATGTGTTTTTCTTGTTTTTATTTTTGTTATTCTGTCTCTCACTGTTAAAATACACCGACCATTAAAATTATAGACTGGTCATTTCTTTGTCAGTGGACAAACGTTCAAAATCAGCAGGGGATCAAATACTTTTATTCCCCACTGTGTAGGGGTTACCAATTTTATCTAGAACCTGACACACTGTTTCTGGAGCTTTGTTCCTTCCTCCCCTGATGATAGGCATCTCAGTATATAATATATATGCCTGCCAGCATGGGCTCCCTTCCAGATCAAGCCCCTTACAATAGTACCTCTCTAACTCAGACCATAACTTGTTAAAATCCATGATCTTCTGACCTTCCCTCCTCGCTCACTAATATTATCCTGTCCCCTTTGCTCTTGTGCATCCTTATATTATCATCTTCATAGATGAAACCTCTCAAAGTAACCTACCAACCTAAAAGAACAACATGGATCAGAACGCCAGACTCATATCTGCTTCCACCTCCACCTACCCCAGTAATTTCTTATAAGAAGAAGCCAAGCATAGATAACTCCATACTTTCTAGTACTCACATCTGAGACTCGCCATGGTCAGTTATTATTATAATTATCCTAGAGGGTAGGTAGGAATTAGTTGGTGAGGGTTCCCATCCCAGCCCAAATAGTCTTGCTATGGTAGGTTGGGTAGGTAGGCAGTATACAATATTTATTTTTATTCTAGTATTAACCCTGATGGGATAAGTAAGGAGATTCCTAAGGTTATTCTAGTTTTCTTAAGGAGTCCAGGTTACGGAGTCCACCACACTCAAACAAACAAGGTTTGGGAAAGGATATCCCAAAAGCTCTCCAGTTGATAAGGGGTTAAGGGGATCCATGTTAGTTTTCATTAAAAGCACAACCTATAGCCATGGGGTGGACTAGGCCGTGGAGACTTAAAATACTCTACATTTTTTTTGATTGTAGTCGTTCAACTTCAAAACAGGGGAGGGGGTTTCTTGAGGGTGCCTGGCAGTGGCGGCTTGTGAACTTTCAAGTGCTGAGGGGCGCCAGAGCAAGACTTGGCTCCTCCCCTTACACCCACCCCACCCACTTTTATACCCCTCACCCTGTTGTCATACTGACCTTTATTTGCTGCACCCAATGACCTTATACTTGCCCCGTCCATTGAAATAGACTCCACCTACAGATTTTTTAATACTATTAAAAAATTCTAGAATCTTGGGATTCAGGCAAATAATAAATTTCTCTTCTGCATGGATGCAATGACACTCACCAACAGGTGACTCTCCTTCTTGGGGGTGCCTTCAAGTGTAGTAGCCCAAAATAGTCTGCAGCTTCAGAGTGTTTGGACCTGGGAGTGATATAAAACAAACAAACAAATCAGAGAGTGCAAGACCCCAAACCAAGCAGGACTATCTAGGCCCAAACCCTACCTAAAAAATCCATATTATACAAAGCAGGAATATATAGGCCCAAACCGTCACTAAAAAAAAATCTTATTATGTCAAGCGGGACTATATAGACCACAACCATACATTAAAAACCCACATTACACCAATCAGGTCTATATAAGTCCAAACCGTACCTAAAAAAAGATAAAGTACAAAGCAAGGCTATATAGGCCACAACCGGACCTTAAAAACCCACATTACACCAAGCAGGACTATATAGGCCACAACCAGACTTTAAAAACCCACATTACACCAAGCAGGACTATATCGGCCCAAACCGTACCTAAAAAAACCTTAAAATACCAAGCAGGACTATATAGGCCCAAACCGGACCTTAAAAACCAACATTACACCAAGCGAGTCCATATAGGCCTCAACCGGACCTTTAAAACCTTAAAATACCAAGCGGGACTATATAGGCACAAACCGGACCTTAAAAACCCACATTACACCAAGCGAGTCCATATAGGCCTCAACCGGACCTTTAAAACCTTAAAATACCAAGCGGGACTATATAGGCACAAACCGGACCTTAAAAATCCACATTACACCAAGCTGGTCCATATAGGCCTCAACCAGACCTTTAAAACCTTAAAATACCAAATGGGACTATATAAGCCGCAACCGGACCTTAAAATACTACATTACGCCAAGTGGGCCATATAGGCCCTAACCGGACCTTAAAAACCCACATTGCACAAAGCGGGATCATATAGGCCCCAACCCGACCTTAAAAACCCACATTAGACCAAGCGGGACTATATAGGCACCAACCGGACCTTAAAAACCCACATTACACCAAGCGGGACCATATAGGCCCCAATCGGACCTTAAAAACCCACATTACACCAAGCGGGATAATATAGGCCCAAACCGGACCTTTAAAACCTTAAAATACTAACCAGGACTGTATAGGCCCCAACCGGACCTTAAAATACTACATTACGCCAAGTGGACCATATAGGCCCTAACCGGCCCATAAAAACCCACATTACACCAAACTTGACCATATAGGCCCCAACCGGACCTTAAAAACACACATTACAAACATTACAAAAATTACAAATTTCGATCCTCTCCCCCCCTCTACTTTAATGGCCTTACGGCGCTCATTGCGAGTCTCTCTTCCCATCTACCTCTCCTCCCTCTCCTTTATTGTCTTGTGATGAGCACCATCGGCACTCATCACAGGCCTCGCAATGAGCGCCTTTGGCGCTCATTGCAAGCCTCCCCGCTCAACTTCCTCTCCTTCCCCTGACTATTCCCCCCTCTCCCCCTCCTCTGTGTCTCTCCCCCCCTTCCTTGGGCTTCCTTCCCCCATCTCCCTCCCCTGTGTCTCTCCCCCCCCTCTTTGTCTCTCCCTCCCATGTGTCACTTCCCCCCTCCTCTGTGTCTCTTACCCCTCCTCTCTCTCCCCTGTGTTTCTTCCCCCTCCCTCCCTTGTGCTTCCTTCCCCCCATCTCCCTCCCCTGTGTCTCTTCCCCCCCTCCTCTGTGTTTCTCCCCCCCTCTCCCTTCCCTGTGTCTCTTTCCCCCCTCCTCTGTGTTTCTCCCTCCCCCCTCCTCTCCCTTCCCTGTGTCTCTCCCCCCCTCCTCTCCCTCCCATGTGTCTCTTCCCCCCTCCTCTGTGTCTCTCCCCCCCTCCTCTCCCTCCCCTGTGTCTATAGGAATACCATTTAGTGTATGGTGAGGCACAAGAGAAGCCCCCGCCATACAGAGCACAGAAACACATAACACACACATGAGATATATCTGTTTCTTAGGGCAGTAATCTTGAATCTGTTTTGAAGAACGTCCCTTGAAAGCTCCAGCCATCCTTTTTTTGCTTTATTTAATCCTTCAGATTTTGTTTGAGGATATGTTAGATTATATTGAATACTTACATATTTCCGTTGCCTAGCTGTAGCGCCAGATATCAGTATCTCACTGAGAAGTATTGTTTTGGTTCCTTTTGCTGTGCTGCATAGTTAGTTATTTCTGAAGACTTTATCATTGCAGTTGACAGCTAGATGGCGGTAGAGCACACAGAGAAGCTGTACATACATTGATTAACTCTTACTGCTCCATCTCTTCACTAAGATTATCACTGAATTCATAAACTTATAAAGCAGACTTTATAGCACAGAAGTAATCTGTATTAATTAACAGCACCCACATAAAATACATATGTTATATCCTTATTAATATTTGAGCAGCTTGCTGGGTCTTCTCTTGATTTGCAGAATCCACAAGCTTAGTGTAAAATCCAGATATTGTTCTTTATCTTCATATTGTTACATAGAATAGATCTCCAGTAGCCTCAAGGCATCAAGATTGGAACCTTATAGACTTGAGCCAGACAAGCAGTATCAGTTTTTACCCACATTAAGTAGGGCGTTTACCAGTGTTTAGTCTCCTTTGTTCTGGGGGCATAGACCTTGGATGGTCCAGCAGCAACCCTCAGGGAAAGTGTTGCCAAACTTAATTTTTAAAACCGGCTGGGTCCTCCTGTGGGCAATCCCAGTTGTATACATGGATTCAGTGATAAATAAGTCACATTATATATGATTATATCTGTTTTTTTCAGTAGAGCTCATGGAGCACACATCCACTCTTCTTGAGCGTTAGCTCCGCCTCCCATTTTGGATTTGATTATTAATAAATATATATATGAATATAAGTTTATCAAAATACAAGAAAAGTGAATCTAAAACCCAGGCATTGGATATAAATATTTTCGTTAACAATTTAAATGCTTTGAATTAAACATACAGTAGGCTCTCAGTTGTCAGGCACCCACGGAGATTGGTAGATGCCGGATAAATGTTGTTTCCAATTGCATGAGAGTTAGATATAAAAGTGGCCTAGAATAGCTGCACATAGGATGCTCGGCTAAGTATATCTTTCAGTGAGGGCTGTTCTAGTAGCAGCAGCTTTCACCTCTCACTTACACACAGGTACGTTGGGCTGGAGGGTGTGGAGCTGGCCGGTGGAAATTAACACCAACACTGCCCTCACACAGTCACTCATGCCCAGGGAATGTAACGCCAACACTGCCCTGGCTCAGTCACTCATGTCCGGGGAATGTAACGCCAACACTGCCCTGGCTCAGTCACTCATGTCCGGGGAATGTAACCCCAACACAGCCCTGGCTCAGTCACTCATGTCCGGGGAATGTAACCCCAACACAGCCCTGGCTCAATCACTCATGCCCGGGGAATGTAACCCCAACACAGCCCTGGCTCAGTCACTCATGCCCGGGGAATGTAACCCCAACACAGCCCTGGCTTAGTCACTCATGCCCGAGTAATGTAATCCCAACACTGCCCTGGCTAACTCACTCATGCTCGGGGAATGTAACCACAACACTGCCCTGGCTCAGTCACTCATGCCCAGGGAATGTAACCCCAACACTGCCCTGGCTCAGTCACTCATGACCGGGGAATATAACCCCAACACTGCGCTGGCTTCGTCACTCATGCCCAGGGAATATAACCCCAACACTGCCCTGGCTCAGTCACTCATGCCCAGGGAATGTAACCCCAACACTGCCCTGGCTCAGTCACTCATGCCTGGGGAATGTAACCCCAACACTGCCCTGGCTCAGTCACTCATGACCGGGGAATATAACCCCAACACTGCGCTGGCTCCGTCACTCATGCCGGGGAATGTAACCCCAACACTGCCCTGGCTCAGTCACACATGCCCGGCGAATGTAACCCCAACACTGCCCTGGTTCAGTCACTCATGCCCAGGGAATGTAACCCCAACACTGCACTGGCTCAGTCACTCATGCCCGGGGAATGTAACCCCAACACTGCCCTGGCTCAGTCACTCATGCCGGAGAATGTAACCCCAACACTGCCCTGGCTCAGTCACTCATGCCTGGGGAATGTAACCCCAACACTGCCCTGGCTCAGTCACTCATGACCGGGGAATATAACCCCAACACTGCCCTCACACAGTCACTCATGCCCAGGGAATGTAACGCCAACACTGCCCTGGTTAAGTCACTCATGCCTGGGGAATGTAACCCCAACACAGCCCTGGCTCAGTCACTCATGTCCGGGGAATGTAGCCCCAACACTGCCCTGGCTCAGTCACTCATGTCCGGGGAATGTAGCCCCAACACTGCCCTGGCTCCGTCACTCATGCCCGGGGAATGTAACCCCAACACAGCCCTGGCTCAGTCACTCATGCCCGGGGAATGTAACCCCAACACAGCCCTGGCTCAGTCACTCATGCCCGAGAAATGTAATCCCAACACAGCCCTGGCTCAGTCACTCATGCCCGGGGAATGTAACCCCAACACAGCCCTGGCTCAGTCACTCATGCCCAGGGAATGTAACCCCAACACTGCCCTGGCTCAGTCACTCATGACCGGGGAATATAACCCCAACACTGCGCTGGCTTCGTCACTCATGCCCAGGGAATATAACCCCAACACTGCCCTGGCTCAGTCACTCATGCCCAGGGAATGTAACCCCAACACTGCCCTGGCTCAGTCACTCATGCCTGGGGAATGTAACCCCAACACTGCCCTGGCTCAGTCACTCATGACCGAGAATATAACCCCAACACTGCGCTGGCTCCGTCACTCATGCCGGGGAATGTAACCCCAACACTGCCCTGGCTCAGTCACACATGCCCGGCGAATGTAACCCCAACACTGCCCTGGCTCAGTCACTCATGCCCAGGGAATGTAACCCCAACACTGCACTGGCTCAGTCACTCATGCCCGGGGAATGTAACCCCAACACTGCCCTGGCTCAGTCACTCATGCCGGAGAATGTAACCCCAACACTGCCCTGGCTCAGTCACTCATGACTGGGGAATGTAACCCCAACACTGCCCTGGCTCAGTCACTCATGCCTGGGGAATGTAACCCCAACACTGCCCTGGCTCAGTCACTCATGACCGGGGAATATAACCCCAACACTGCGCTGGCTCCGTCACTCATGCCCAGGGAATGTAACCCCAACACTGCCCTGGCTCAGTCACTCATGCCCAGGGAATGTAACCCCAACACTGCCCTGGCTCAGTCACTCATGCCTGGGGAATGTAACCCCAACACTGACCTGGCTCAGTCACTCATGACCGGGGAATATAACCCCAACACTGCGCTGGCTCCCTCACTCATGCCGGGGAATGTAACCCCAACACTGCCCTGGCTCAGTCACTCATGCCCGGGGAATGTAACCCCAACACTGCCCTGGCTCAATCACTCATGCCCAGGGAATGTAACCCCAACACTGCACTGGCTCAGTCACTCATGCCCAGGGAATGTAACCCCAACACATCTCTGGCTCAGTCACTCATGCCCGGTGGAATGTAATCCCAACACTGCCCTGGCTCAGTCAGTCATGCGCGGGGAATGTAACGCCAACACTGCGCTGGCTCAGTCACTCATGCCCGGGGAATATAACACCAACACTGCCCTGGCTCAGTCACTCATGCCCGGTGGATGTAACACCAACACAGCACTGGCTCAGTCACTCATGCCCGGTGGATGTAACCCCAACACTGCCCTGGCTCAGTCACTCATGCCCGGAGAATGTAACCCCAACACAGCCCTGGCTCAGTCACTCATGCCCGGGGAATGTAACGCCAACACTGCGCTGGCTCAGTCACTCATGCCCGGGGAATGTAACACCAACACTGCCCTGGCTCAGTCACTCATGCCCGGGGAATGTAACACCAACACAGCACTGGCTCAGTCACTCATGCCCGGTGGATGTAACCCCAACACTGCACTGGTTCAGTCACTCATGCCCGGGGAATGTAACCCCAACACTGCCCTGGCTCAGTCACTCATGCCCGGTGGATGTAACACCAACACAGCACTGGCTCAGTCACTCATGCCCGGTGGATGTAACCCCAACACTGCCCTGGCTCAGTCACTCATGCCCGGAGAATGTAACCCCAACACAGCCCTGGCTCAGTCACTCATGCCAGGGGAATGTAACGCCAACACTGCGCTGGCTCAGTCACTCATGCCCGGGGAATGTAACACCAACACTGCCCTGGCTCAGTCACTCATGCCCGGAGAATGTAACCCCAACACAGCCCTGGCTCAGTCACTCATGCCCGGGGAATGTAACGCCAACACTGCGCTGGCTCAGTCACTCATGCCCGGGGAATGTAACACCAACACTGCCCTGGCTCAGTCACTCATGCCCGGGGAATGTAACACCAACACAGCACTGGCTCAGTCACTCATGCCCGGTGGATGTAACCCCAACACTGCACTGGTTCAGTCACTCATGCCCGGGGAATGTAACCCCAACACTGCCCTGGCTCAGTCACTCATGCCCGGTGGATGTAACACCAACACAGCACTGGCTCAGTCACTCATGCCCGGTGGATGTAACCCCAACACTGCCCTGGCTCAGTCACTCATGCCCGGAGAATGTAACCCCAACACAGCCCTGGCTCAGTCACTCATGCCAGGGGAATGTAACGCCAACACTGCGCTGGCTCAGTCACTCATGCCCGGGGAATGTAACACCAACACTGCCCTGGCTCAGTCACTCATGCCCGGGGAATGTAACACCAACACAGCACTGGCTCAGTCACTCATGCCCGGAGAATGTAACCCCAACACTGCCCTGGCTCAGTCACTCATGCCTGGGGAATGTAACCCCAACACTGCCCTGGCTCAGTCACTCATGACCGGGGAATATAACCCCAACACTGCGCTGGCTCCGTCACTCATGCCCAGGGAATATAACCCCAACACTGCCCTGGCTCAGTCACTCATGCCCAGGGAATGTAACCCCAACACTGCCCTGGCTCAGTCACTCATGCCTGAGGAATGTAACCCCAACACTGCCCTGGCTCAGTCACTCATGACCGGGGAATATAACCCCAACACTGCTCTGGCTCCGTCACTCATGCCGGGGAATGTAACCCCAACACTGCCCTGGCTCAGTCACTCATGCCCGGGGAATGTAACCCCAACACTGCCCTGGCTCAGTCACTCATGCCCAGGGAATGTAACCCCAACACTGCACTGGCTCAGTCACTCATGCCCGGGGAATGTAACCCCAACACTGCCCTAGGTCAGTCACTCATGCCCAGGGAATGTAACTCCAACACTGCCCTGGCTCAGTCACTCATGCCCGGGCAATGTAACCCCAACACTGCACTGGCTCAGTCACTCATGCCCAGGGAATGTAACCCCAACACTGCACTGGCTCAGTCACTCATGCCCGGGGAATGTAACCCCAACACTGCCCTAGGTCAGTCACTCATGCCCGGGGGAATGTAACCCCAACACTGCCCTGGCTCAGTCACTCATGACCGGGGAAATAACCCCACCACTGCGCTGGCTCCGTCACTCATGCCGGGGAATGTAACCCCAACACTGCCCTGGCTCAGTCACTCATGCCCGGGGAATGTAACCCCAACACTGCACTGGCTCAGTCACTCATGCCCAGGGAATGTAACCCCAACACTGCCCTAGGTCAGTCACTCATGCCCGGGGAATGTAACCCCAACACTGCCCTAGGTCAGTCACTCATGCCCGGGGAATGTAACCCCAACACTGCCCTGGCTCAGTCACTCATGCCCAGGGAATGTAACCCCAAAACTGCCCTGCTCAGTCACTCATGCCCAGGGAATGTAACCCCAACACTTCCCTGGCTCAGTCACTCATGCCCGGGGAATGTAACCCCAACACTGCCCTATGTCAGTCACTCATGCCCGGGGAATGTAACCCCAACACTGCCCTGGCTCAGTCACTCATGCCCAGGGAATGTAACCCCAACACTGCCCTGGCTCAGTCACTCATGCCCAGGGAATGTAACCCCAACACTGCCCTGGCTCAGTCACTCATGCCCGGGGAATGTAACCCCAACACTGCCCTATGTCAGTCACTCATGCCCGGGCAATGTAACCCCAACACTGCCCTGGCTCAGTCACTCATGCCCGGGGAATGTAACCCCAACACTGCCCTGCTCAGTCACTCATGCCCAGGGAATGTAACCCCAACACTGCCCTGGCTCAGTCACTCATGCCCGGGGAATGTAACCCCAACACTGCCCTATGTCAGTCACTCATGCCCGGGCAATGTAACCCCAACACTGCCCTGGCTCAGTCACTCATGCCCGGGGAATGTAACCCCAACACTGCCCTGCTCAGTCACTCATGCCCGGCGAATGTAACCCCAACACTGCCCTGCTCAGTCACTCATACCCGGGGAATGTAACCCCAACACTGCCCTGCTCAGTCACTCATGCCCAGGGAATGTAACCCCAACACTGCCCTGGCTCAGTCACTAATGCCCAGGGAATGTAACCCCAACACTGCCCTGGCTCAGTCACTCATTCCTGTTTGCTTCCAGGTAACACTGAATTGCAGAGACATAAGGTGGATGACATCTAGGTGCCTGTAAGCATTCTGTGGGCAGACAACCTGCCTCCTTGCATAAAGTACTGTATTCAATATTTTTTTGGTTGCTTGAGTTCCGGTTAACTGAGAGTCTACTAAATCTCTAAAATAACAAATATTTAAAATAGCTGGTTAATAATTAGTTGACTCCTGGGAAGGGAGATTTACAGCTTCCAAATGGTCATCTTTATTATAAAGCTTCAACTTACATTTGAGATATCACATATATAGTTGTGACCATGCGAGTTGTTGCTAACGCTTGCGGGCTCGCGTAGCGAGCTGCTGGCCTCACAAAGCGAGGGCCGCGGCTCGCACAACGAGGGCCACGGCTCGCGCAGCGAGCCAAGCCCCTCGCAAAGCGAGGGCAGTGGGTGAGGGCCTCAGTTGCTGGCATAGAGCGCCGAAGGCGTTCCATGCCAGCAACTGCGACCCTCGCAAACTTCACGTTGCAACGCAAACAACACGACACACCAATTACGACACTCGCTAAATTTTACGAGCAACGCAAACAACATACGACACACGTTAACACACATTACGGCCTCGCAACACTCGGACGCAACTCGCGAACATTACAAAATTCAAAACACAATACATACACACAGCACATACATAAAAAGCTTAACTACAGCAACAGGGAGCATCCAGGACCTCAAAAATGCAACTTACACCTTCATTTCACTCAAAATAAAAGAATTTAGACACTAAAAAATTTGCTAAGCGAGAGAAAAAATGGCCGCCGCACAAAACGAAAACGAGGCTACACACGCAAACACCATACAAGACGCGTTACCAGACATTACGACCTCGCAAACATCGGACGCAACACGCCGGCATACAAACAATGAAAACACAATAAATACACACAACACATACATAAAAAACTTACCTACAGCAAGAGGGAGCATCCAGGACCTCAAAAAAACAAGTTACACCTTCATTTAAATAAAAATAAAACACTTTAGACACTAATCAAATCGCTAAGCGAGAGAAAAAATGGCCGACGAACCAAACGAAAACGAGGCTTCAGCACTCTAACCACGCAAAACACCACAAGAAACTCGAAAACCACCACGAAGCACCGACGGATAATCCGCAAAGACGCATACCACAGATAACCCGCCATTTTACGCCAATGCGGAAGTACACCACTACGCTGTTTCGTCTCGTGCACGCACACTGTTACACTGCACACATTCAGCACGCTTACACAGCAGCTCCACACCACTAATGCTGCAGCAACATCAACACAGATTGCCAGCTCTTCATCACAATGCTTCAAAATAGGTAAAGTATATTCATTTATTATGTATTATGTATTATATATTTCATTATTACACACCAAACAGCATTAGCTACCTTACAATTTCATTGCCGTCATTTTTTGACGGGCAAGTCGCTAGTAAAATATAAAAATGTGATAGTACATTTCATTTGTTTATCTGATAATAATTTCTCTTGAGTTAATCCAAATAGTTAAGTATGTAGTAATAAAATATGTATGCATTTAAATAGAAGACATAAATCAATCTTTTTCTACTGAAATTGGAAGTTCTTAGTCGATTCTTCTCCAACACAAGGATTCATTGGGGAGGGAAACTTTTCTTCATGAACATAACCAGTTTCAACATTCTTACATTTTAAGATATTAAGGAATACCTTTTATAAAGTTTTGTTGAAAGTGCTGATAAAGGAGGTAAGAAAAAAGATATAGAGATATATTTAAATGGTTTGCCAAATGAAGAAGAGTGGACAAGAGCTATAAACCTGACAAGAAAAGTTTTACATTGTTTAAACCTCCATCAGTAATATTAAGACCTTGGATTTTTGGTATATATCTCCAGCTGATTTTGTTAACAGAAGAGTAAGCAAAAATAAGATCTGCTGGAAAAGGAGCCAAACTCTGGGGAA
Source organism: Discoglossus pictus (assembly GCA_027410445.1). NCBI lineage: Eukaryota > Metazoa > Chordata > Amphibia > Anura > Alytidae > Discoglossus > Discoglossus pictus. The sequence continues at coordinate 7,644,380 of CM050166.1, read as the reverse complement.
GGAAATACATCTTTTATTGGAATGCCCTAAAGTTGAGTTAATTTGGGCCGATATTTTGAGGAAATAAATTGGATCATTAATATTAATTTAAGAATGGCTTAAGAAGTACTGTTTTGTACATCTATTCCCCCTAAAAATTGCAAATACACCAAAATATAAAAAGCATCTCATGTTACAGTAATAAGATAGATAAATACTGGAAAGAAACATTTATCCTATCTTGGAAGGATATTTACTGTTCTATAACAACCTTTAGGTTTTTACTAAATACTTAATTAAATATATATTTTTGATACAGTTTAGAATGTATAATACATATAATCTATTGCCCCTTTATTTATATATCAATATGTGCACTTATTATGTCATTTGAATTTTTAATTAAATGATTGAATGAGTATTTTTTCATCATTCTGTTTGTAAGCTTATAAATCTTTTTTAATGTTGGAATCACATATAATAGTTGTCAAACCGTGATTTGTCATCACGCCTGCGCCCTTCGCTTTGTAAGGCGCGCTACTTGCTGCAATGAGCGCCAAAGGCGGAGCTGTCACATATGTGAGCCTTGCGAAGCAAGGGAAAGCAGCCACGCAGCACTTAGGCTGCAATGAGCGCTGAAGGCGGAGCTATCACATATGTGAGCCTTGCGAAGCAAGGGAAAGCAGCCGCGCAGCACTTAGGCTGCAATGAGCGCTGAAGGCGGAGCTGTCACATATGTGAGCCTTGCGAAGCAAGGGAAAGCAGCCATGCAGCACTTAGGCTGCAATGAGCGCTGAAGGCGGAGCTGTCATAGCGTACCTGGTTCCTGCTAGTGTGGGGTTGCGCTGAGCACCAGAGGCACTGATCGCGAAGACCCCCGGGCTCGCAACACCCTTTACCTGGTTCCTGCCAGCGGTGTGTCTCCTCCCAACTTCCCCCTCATCCTCCCTCCTACTCCTCCCTTTCCCTCCTCTTCCCTCCTTACCCCTTCTCCTAATCCTCCCTTTCCCCTCTCACCTTACTATCAGGAGAGCAGCTCCTGCTACTCTCTCCTCAATGCAGCGTGGCTCCTGGCTATGTCCCAACCGGCATATGCTAATGACGTGACGCGCATGTGTTGTCAGAGAGAGCGAGTAGTAGGAGCTCCTCACCTGATAATAAGGTGAGAGGGGAAAGGGAGGAGGAGGAGAAGGGGAAAAGGAGGGAGGAGGTGAATGAGGGGAAGGGTGGAGGAGGGGAAGGAGGGAGGGAAGGAGGAGGATAAGAGGGAAAGAGGGGGAGGAAGATGGGGGTTAAGAGACACAGGAGAACGAGAAAGGAGGAAAGAGAGATATGGGATGGAGAGGGCTGAAAAGAGATACAGAGGATGGAGGGGGAAGGAGACAGATGGTGTAGAGTCACAGGGGAAGGGAGAGGGGGAAGAGACACATGGGTTAAGAGTGGGGTAAAAGAGATACAGAGGAGGGAGGGGGAAGAGACTCAGGGGTAAGAGTGGGGTAAAAGAGACAAAGGGGAGGGAAGGGGAAAGAGACACCGGGGAGATAAGAATAAATCCCCTTATGAAGAATGCAGTATCTGCTAATAGAAAAACAGTAGAAAATGCAAGATGTGCCCAGATATTTAAATCACTGCACCACTGTAAATACTGAATATCTTATTTATATATCAATAAATAAAGATGGACTGAACTCCTAAAATAACACGAGATCCTTTAACAAAAATGTGTTAAAATCACAAATCACAACCCTCATACTGACACACATACCCATGCAGCTTGTCTTAAGCACTTTCTCATAAGCCATAATTGTTTGGACATTATATCAAGTTATTTATATTAAGTAACCAACAAAAAAGGAGCTCAGACAAGCTGTTTAAAAATTATCTTTCCACAAAATAGTTAATTTTCCTCCATATAGCAGCTCAGCTCATTGGGGATTTTGCTAAAGGCATCTTGTATTGTGACATATACATTTGCTCACCACATTCAATCAAAATCTCACTTGAAGACCTTTCCATTGAATTAATATTGGTCCCTAATTGTTTATTTAATAATTCAAAGGATCTCCAGCGTCATCACACATCCATGATGTCAGTACTGGGGGCATGCGCAGCATCCACTTCATCCAGGGTGCATTTCATATGTCTTAATCAGCTTTGTTGTTTACTCACTTGAAGTTTCAACTAGTCAGCATAGGGTTAACACAATCCATTTTTAAATGTTGGTAAATGTTCCATTAAAAAAGTTTGTGCTACAAATCCCTTTCTATGTTCACAGGATTATTATACCCGGATAATGGACATTTTACAGTTTCTTATTCCATCAGTCTGCTTCTTCTTGCTGCTCCAACTCTTCATTTCCATCTGGAGACAGAAGAAGATGTCACGTTTCCTGCCGCCTGGACCAGTCCCATTGCCTCTGCTGGGGAACCTCAAATATGCCAACAAGGAAACAAGCATGAAATACTACCCAGAGGTAAAGCGGTGCATGTGGGTTACGGCAAGATTTAAATGGTGTTCTGCTGATGTCAGACATTTCTAAATATGATTAAAGGATATCACTGCTCTGTCCATTTTTGGGGATAAAAAATCTTAATTTGTTGTGTTAATTATTATAATACTCAAATTATAACACGCTTACCTGCATATACCTGCCTATATACCAACCTACAGCACATCAGTGTAATCTCTTAGTTACTTTTTGAGTTAACGTTTTGAAATATGAAATATAGAAACGTGATATTACCCTAAATCTTCAAATATTGACCTCTTGTTCTTGTTTCAACAAGACCTTGAACCCTTGACCTGCAGATTAAAAGTCTTATGATCTTCTAAGTGATCTGTCCTGGCTCCTTTGTTATTTACAATCAATTAAAATCACAATGATTATATTGTATGATATATTTAAGTCAACATGATACAACATATATATGTTCTAACAGATTATTAATACAAATATTACAATGTCCCTTAAATACTCCTAAATGTATCAGCATATTTTAAAGTCCCATGTAGTGAATCTTGATTTTATGAGGATCTCCACATTGCATTCTGTAGAGTCTGTAGAGATGACTGAATGCGTCAGTATCAACCAGCTACAGCAGCTCGTACACACGCTGAAGTGATGAAAATGTCCACTGTTGAGTAGAGCACACTCAATTTCGCACTTCATTTTTTAGTTACACCTGCGGACGTGCATGTGTGATCACCTGATGGGAGAACATGTGTGTTTGATCACTTGATGGAAGGCGGTGTGTATTTAATCACTTGGTGGGAGGACATGTGGTTTTGATCACATGGTGGGAGAACATGTGGGTTTGATCACTTGATGGAAGGCGGTGTGTATTTAATCACTTGGTGGGAGGACATGTGGTTTTGATCACATGGTGGGAGAACATGTGTGTTTGATCACTTGGTGGAAGGCGGTGTGTGTTTGATCACTTGGTGGACGGACAAGTGTGTTTGATCACTTGGTGGGAGAATGTGTGTGTTTAATCACTTGGTGGAAGGACATATGTGTTTGATCACTTGGAGGGAGAAGGTGTATGTTTGATCACTTGGTGGGAAAAGGTGTGTGTTTAATCACTTGGTGGAAGGACATATGTGTTTGATCACTTGGTGGGAGGACATGTGTGTTTGATCTCTTGGTGAAAGGCGGTGTGCGTTTGATCACTTGGTGGACGGACATGTGTGTTTGATCACTTGGTGGGAGAAGGTGTATGTTTGATCACTTGGTGGGAGAAGGTGTGTGTTTAATTACTTGGTGGAAGGACATATGTTTTTGATCACTTGGTGGGAGGACATGTGTGTTTGATCACTTGGTGGAAGGCGGTATGTGTTTAATCATTTGGTGGAAGAAAATATGTGTTTGATCACTTGGGGGGAGAAGGTGTATGTTTGATCACTTGGTGGGAGAAGGTGTGTGTTTGATCACTTGGTGGAAGGACATACTGTATGTTTTTGATCACTTGGAGGGAGAAGGTGTATGTTTAATCACTTGGTGGAAGGGCATATGTGTTTGATAACGTGGTGGGAGAAGGTGTGTGTTTAATCACTTGGTGGAAGGACATATGTGTTTGATCACTTGGTGGGAGAAGGTATGTGTTTGATCCCTCGGTGGGAGGACATATGTGTTTGATCACTTGATGGGAGAAGGTGTGTGTTTGATCACTTGGTGGGATGTGTGTGTGATCACTTGGTGGGAGAAGGTGTGTGGTTAATCACTTGGTGGAAGGACACACATATATCTTCTCATGTGACAACGCTGGAGAAATGACACTCTGTTACAATGTAAAGTAGTAAGTGTACAACCTGTATAACAGTGTAAATTTGCTGTCCCCTCAAAATAACTCAACACACAGCCATTAATGTCTAAACTGTTGGCAACAAAAATGAGTACATGCTTGGTCAGTCCACCACCTTTACCTTCAGCTTCTTTAGCAAGGCAGTGGTTATCTTGGAGGTGTGTTTGGGGTCGTTATCATGTTGGAATACTGCCCTGCGGCCCAGTCTCTGAAGGGAGGGGATAATGCTCTGCTTCAGTATGTCCACAGTACATGTTGGCATTCATGGTTCTCTCGTGAATTGTAGCTACCCAGTGCCGGCAGCAGTGCTGGAAAATAATGGTGGCCACACAAAACATTGACACTTTTGGCCCTATTTGGACATTTGTATTCACTTTTGTTGCCAACGGTTTAGACATTAATGGCTGTCTATTGAGTTATTGAGGGGACCACAAATTTACACTGTTATACAGGCTATACACTTACTACTTTATATTGTAGCAGAGTGTCATTTCTTCGGTGTTGTCACATGAAAAGATTTAATAAAATATTTACAAAAATGTGAGGGGTTTACTCACTTTTGTGAGCTACTGTATGAGTCTGATCACTTGGTGGGAGAAGGTGTGTGTTTGATCACTTGGTGGGAGGACATACTGTATATGTTTGATCACTTGGTGGTAGTAGATTAAGCAATGCTCGCACAGTATTTGTTTGAGGTGTGATGATTCTATTTGTAACACTTTTTCTAGGCATTGTTGTGTTTACATACATAAATCTAGGATGGTATTAGACATGTAAGATCTATATACTCGATTGATCTTTCACAAACTTACTATTTTAAATATTTCTCTCTTTGTTTCTGAGTGCAGCTCTGTAAGAAATATGGCCCAGTGTTCACCATTTGGAAAACAACAACACCCATTGTGGTTCTTTGTGGTTATGAGGTGGTGAAAGATGCCCTGGTCAATCATGCCGAGCAGTTCAGTGGACGCCCAGCTTTGCCAGTGGTGGACATGTACAGTAAAGGATACAGTAAGATAGTGACATTGTTCTACTGATCTCTTATCAAAGCTATCATCTGTGAGACAGACTTACTTATCACAGACAAAGAAGAGTGGTGGGGAGTGGAAAGTCCAACTATCTTTATATACTTGACCACCAATTCTGCCCAGAAGTGATATTTTAGCTTGTTACATAACCCTCCCTCTCTTTCCATTGCCTCCCTCTGGTACGGCAGAGACTGGTGGATGTTCTTACCTTTTTTCCCAACAAGAGATTGACTAATCTTGTATACTAGAGATGAGGTTCTTAAAATATGTTAACCAGATCGAATGGTATGAGAAAAACATATCAAATTAATACAAAAAAACATAATATATAAATAGCGAGTGTGATACCATACATGCTACATTTTATTACTTATAAATGTACATGCTGTATACTTCAATACAATGTAGCACATTACCGTTGGTATCTAACATTCAGAAGAGGGTCTGTTCCTTGGTGCTACAGCTCTGGTGCAGTTGGTTTTGTTTCTCTGCTTGCAACTTTTATAGCTGTGTGCATGGTCAGGATAGACTGGTCTCTGTTTATAAGGATCTGCATATTACTGCTTGTGACTTGTATAGCTGTGTGCTTGGTCTGGATAGAGGGGTCTCTGTGTATAAGGATCTGCATATTACTGCTTGTGACTTGTATAGTTGTGCGCATGTTCTGGATATAGGGGTCTCTGTGTTTAAGAATATACATATTACTGCTTGCAACTTGTATAGCTGTGTGCATGGTCTGGATAGAGGGGTCTCTGTTTCTAAGGATCTGCATATTACTGCTTTTGACTTGTATAGCTGTGTGCTTGGTCTGGATAGGGGAGTCTCTGTGTATAAGGATCTGCATATTACTGCTTGTGACTTGTATAGCTGTGCTCATGTTCTAGATGGAGGGGTCTCTGTGTATAAGGATCTGCATATTACTGCTTGCAACTTGTATAGCTGTGTGCATGGTCTGGATAGAGGGGTCTCTGTGTATAAGGATCTACATATTACTGCTTGTGACTTGTATAGTTGTGCGCATGTTCTGGATAGAGGGGTCTCTGTGTATAAGAATATGCATATTACTGCTTGCAACTTGTATAGCTGTGTTCATGGTCTGGATAGAGGGGTCTCTGTGTATAAGGATCTGCATATTACTCCTTGTGACTTGTATAGTTGTGCGCATGTTCTGGATAGAGGGGTCTCTGTGTATAAGAATATGCATATTACTGCTTGCAACTTGTATAGCTGTGTGCATGGTCTGGATAGAGGGGTCTCTGTGTATAAGGATCTGCATATTACTGCTTGTGACTTGTATAGCTCTGTGCTTGTTCTGAATAGAGGGGTATATGTGTATAAGGATCTGCATATTACTGCTTGTGACTTGTATAGCTGTGTGCTTGGTCTGAATAGAGGGGTATATGTGTATAAGGATCTGCATAGTACTGCTCTGTTTTGGAAAACATTATAAACCACAAGCAACAAAAGGAATAAAGAGCTTTATTCGTTAAACAGCACTCAGTGTGTGACTTCTCATAGATTTCGAAGGATACATACCCCTGCATACAACCTGATGGGTTGAAGTAATTAAGGAGGCGGAGCGCCACTCCCCTCTGAGCTCTGAATGAGGCAATAGGCAGGCCGAAAAAATGTCAACAGATAAGTCCACTAAAATTAAAATGTTTGGTTATCTCAGTAAAAAATGCACATATTTCAAAAATTCTAAATGTATTTTCAACATGCTTTTAGGGGATCTTTACTGTGATGTGGTCCAAATTGTGCTGGATTATCTGGCCCTTTAAATGATTTACCAAAACTCAGCCTGAGGGCTTTATATGTAAAAACGACACTTCTCCTTGCTCATTGCGGTATGTATCTGTAATCCTACTCAATTGGAACACAAATAGTTTTGCTTTAATTAACCTCAATGGATAAAAGTAAATTAGATAAAAATTAAATTGAAAACATTTTTTTCCAACAAAACTGATATACTACACCATTCAGTTCTCTTTAAAACGGAGATGTAATGATACATATTTAAAACCAAACAAATATAAATAAAATATAATGTTTAACCAAAGATTATTACTTGATTATAAGATTAAGGAGAAATCCCATTGTGGCAGCTTGTTGGACGGCAGTTAATTGGTTAATCTTCATTATTTTTTATTTCGTTTTTTATCAACTTCACACATCTTATATGTTGTTTATATTGTCCGTGGCAGGTTTTGCCAGCGAAAATGGGCAGTTGTGGCGTGATCTCCGACGTGGCACTTTGACTTCTTTGAGGGATCTTGGAATGGGGAAAAAGTCCATGGAGGACCTAGTGCTGAAAGAGGCAAAACAACTCCTGGCAGCTGTGTCTGAAACAGGAGGTGAGGATATATCTTTGTAATAAACACAGTTATAATTAAAATTACACAGCTAAAATACATACACAAAGACAGGTCAATATCACATATAATAGTTGTCAAGCTACGAGACGTTGTCATACTTTGCAAGGTACGACTTAGCCGATAAGCGCCGAAGGCAAGCCGTTAAATCGCAGCATTTAGCCGAATCGCAGCACTTAGCCGATGATCGCCAAAGGCGCTCATCGCTGCGAGGTGAGCCGTTAAACCGTACCACTTAGCCAGTGGAGGTGAGCTGTAAAAATACGAGAAGCGGGACTTAGAAAAAAAAAATTACGAGATGCAGGACTTAGGAACAAAAAGATACAAGATGCAAAAATTTACGAGATTAGCGGCCGACTGGGTGGGCTGTAGAATCTGTGAGGCAGCCACATCTGAAATTTCTCCCAGTCTACACCTCTCCTGCATTAATATCTGCAGGTTTCACACCAACAGAGAACCCCATCTCACACAAGGCTGCTATGCCAAGACTGTGTTCCAAATCAAAAATCTTAGCTCCAGCAGATTTCCATAAAAGGTAAAATCCTCCAGTGATACATTAAAGATTTCATTCTAAAGGAGGTTTGTTTCAAAATAATGTCCTTCTCAGTGGGAGCTGCATTGGCATCAATAAAAAGAGAAACAGCAGATTGCTGACATAGGATTTTAACACTTTGAAGGATAAGGCATCAGCCTGATGCCCACCAATCTCGTTGAGTAGGATTGCAGTGCTCGACATTTTGGCTGGTAAGTGAGCTGCAGCTTCAAACAAATAATGGACCCATAAGTGTGCCAATCGCGCTAGTCCATTGGTTATCTTTCCTCTGCTCCTGGGAATTGATGATGAGTTAGTGGCCAAACATCCACATGGGTATTTTTGTGAAGACCCAGAGCCCTGATAAAAGGTTGATGGCTTGACAGGGTTAGATTGCAGTAATTCATTCTTAGCTTCCTGCTCCTGTAGCCAGCTATCATGACCACCACCACCACTTGGAAGTCATTGACTAGTTATTCGATTTTAAGGATCTCTAATTATTGGATTTTACATTTTCTTTGTTAAGCATGTACAGTAATAAGAATGAGCACGCCCAATATTAAATATTACCTGTCCACTTACTCCTTAATGTCCATTAGTAATATAAGGACTGATTAAGTAGCTGTCTATATACACTGCATTGCACTGCTTTGAGAAATCATTTTCTTAAAGCAAAAACAACAAATTGCAAATATTTACTGGAAATCCACAAATATTTAAGTAATAAAAGAAAGATAAAGGAGCATTGAAATAAAAAAGGGAATTTTGAGGACCTCATACCTTTTCCAAACATTATTTTAGTACATTAAGAGCCTTATTCAATTGCAAAGCAGCAACTCACAGTTCACAGGCCATATGTCTGCGGGCTTGCTGCTGGCTTGAACTCTGCTACAATTACAGAGCATTTCAAGGCCACAACTTACGGCCCAAAAGCACAAACCATAAACCATGCAGTCGTATTTAGCATTTCAGGGCATGATCATGATCAATTAAGCAAGGCCATATAGTCAATAGGGAGGTATTGCTAGGTGACTCAAGTAAAGTGGCAGGCACTTCAGAACTACAGGCTCATAACATAAGGTGTATGCTTGCTAATGCCAGAAGCTTGCCAGGAAAAATGGGTGTTAGAATTAATAGCAGTTAATGAGAAATGGGATTTAATAGGCATTACTGAAACATGGTGGGATTGTTAATCTGGATGGTTATGACCTATTTAGGAAAGATAGGGGCAATGGTAAAAGAGGAGGAGGGATTTGTCCCTGTTAAGCCTCAATTTAAGCCTATAGTCAGAGAAGATATTTATGGAGGACCTAGTGATAATGTTGAATGTTTGTGACTAGAGTTAAATAGCGGAGCAGCAAATTCTAAAAGAATATTAGTGGGAGTATGCTATAAACCCCCAAATATAATTGAAAGCGATGAACTGCAATTATTGTTACAGATTGGAAATGCAGCTAAGCATGGGCAAATTCTAATAATGGGAGATTTTAATTACCCTGAAATAAACTGGATAAATGAGACCAGCAGTTCAGCGAGTACACTCAGGGATGATTATCTGGCCCAGGTTATACAAGAGCCTACTAGAAATGAAGCTATCTTAGATTTAGTAATCACAAATAATATTGATATAGTATCAAATGTTGGAATAGGGCAACCTTTGGGAAACAGTGATCACAACACAGTCTCATTTGAGATTGAATTAAAAAAGAAAACTGTAAGGGGCCAACAAAAACTCTCAATTTTAAAAGGGTAGATTTTAATTGTCTAAGGGCAGCAATACAAAGTATAGTCTGGGACAAAGAACTGACGTGTAAAAATACTAAACATAAATGGACAACTTCAAATCCTTACTAAATATACATCCTTATACCAAGTGGAAATAAAATTAGGAGTAAATCATAACCCATGTGGCTTAATAATGACTTAAAGATGAAGATGAGGAGTAAAAATATATTATTATACGAACAAGAGGGGACAGAGACTGCTTTACGGGAGTACAAGGAAATCACCAAGGCAGCAAAAGGGCTATTAGATTGGCTAAAATGAAAAATGTGTGAAGCTATAGAAACATTACAATGTGACACAGGCCGTCTGATAATTAGTGACCAGGAAAAGGCAGATGAGCTAAATAGGTTATTTTCTTCGGTATACACAAGGGAGGTACCAGTGGTTGGGACACGGCAACATAATGGGGCTACACTACCTTCACCAAATAAGCGGTTAACGCAGGAAGTAAAGAGGTTTGAAAAAATAAATATTAATAAAGCCCCAGGTCCTGATGGAATACATCCAAGGGTACTGAGGGAATTGGGCTCTGTAATAGCAAAACCATTATATCTAATTTTTCAAGATTCACTCAACACAGGGTCTCTACCAGATGACTGGAGAGCAGAGGTGAAAAGCAGAGGTGATACCTATATTTAAGAAAAGAACAAGAACAAATGCAGGAAATTATAGACCAGTGAGCCTCACTTCTGTAGTGGGAAAGCTTTCAGAAGGGTTATTCAGGGATAATATACAGGAATATGTCTGTTTGAAGAGGATTAAAAGTAGGATTCAGCATGGATTTATGAAGGACAGGTCATGTCAAAAAAATCTAATTAGTTTCTATGAGGAGGTTAGTAGGAACCTTGATCAGGGCAACTCAGTGGATGTAGTATTTTGGGATTTTGCAAAGGCTTTTCATACAGTGCCACACGGGAGACTATTGAGCAAACTAAGGGATACAGGAATTTCTGCTCATGGATTCAGAGCTGGCTAAAAGACATGAAGCTAAGGGTTGTAGTAAATGGCACATACTCAAATTGGACTAATGTGGTAAGTGGGGTTCCTCAGGGTTCAGTATTAGGTCCTCTCCTTTTTTACATATTTATTAAAGAAGTATGATTGGAAAGTATTGTCTCCATTTTTGCTGACAACACAAAGCTGTGCAAGTTAATTGCATTAGATAATGATGTACTTTCCCTCCAAAGGGATTTGCATAAATTAGAGAAATGGGTGACTAAATGGCAGATGAGATTTAATACAAATAAATGTAAAGTTATGCATCTGGGAAGGAAAAATAGCCATGCAATTTATAATCTTAGGAGTACTTGTGGACAACCACCTACGTAACAGTTCTCAATGCCAAGCAGCAGCTGCAAAGGCAAACAAAATATTAGCATGTATTAAGAAGGGTATAGAAGCCAGAGAAGCAAATATAATTCTGCCACTATACAAATCCCAAGTACGCCCTCATTTGGAATATGGAGTACAAATTTTGGGCACCACTACATAAAAAGGACAATTTAGAGCTGGAAAAAGTACAGAGAATGGCAACAAAACTAATAAGGGGAATGGAGGGGCTAAGTTGTGAAGAAAGACTAACCAAATTACACTTATTTTCTCCAGAAAAAAATGTGTCTAAGAGGGGATATGATTACCTTATATAAATATATCCAGGATCCATACAAGGCATTGTCCAGGGTGCTCTTTGTGCCAAGAAGTAAAAAGATTCCACCTTAAAGAAAGAAAAGGGTTCTTCACCGTAAGGGTGGTTAATCTGTGGAATTCTCTACCAAAGGAGGTGTGACAGCGGATTCAATAGATAACTTTAAAAAGGGATTGGATATATTTTTAAATAAAAAAGGCATCCTGGATAATTAGAGAGGGAGTATTGATCCAGGGCGGAGTCCGATCGTCCGTATCTGGGGTCAGGATGGAATTTTATATTTTTTTATCCCCTTTTGGGGCAATTGGCAAAGTTTCACTTGTTTTTTTTTCTGTTTGCCTTCCTCTGGATCAATTAATAGTTATCAACTAATCTGCATATTGCAGATCAGAGGAGATCTAAAAAGGTTGAACTTGCTGGACTACCAACCTCAACTACTTTTCAACCTCAATAACTATGTAACTCCCAATTTTGAAACAGCAAATACATCATTACGTCAGTAAAACATGGAGGTTACATATCAATCAATTAGCGTTTAGATGTCCGATAGAGCGATCAGCCTCGCAATTCCGCAATGTACAAAATAGCAAAAATTAATAGTGATAACGTTCTAGTCCATGTGGATGGCCTGATATGTATTAACTCATTGATTCCCGAGATTGATATGACACCGAAATTACACATATAAAAAAATATTTTTGATTGCAGATTTACGAGCTTGAGACTGTTGTGCTATTAATTCTAATGTCTTTCATCACTTTCTCCGTCTTTTAAAGTGCAGTATTGATTTAGTATTTGCATTTACAGTGCTATGATCAGGTGTTTAACCCGTTTGTGGGTCCTCTCTAGTACTTGTAGGATTTTCTCCTACATTTTCCGTTTACGGATGTGAAAACATTTGCGGGCTTGCGGAATTGTAGCAATTGAATATCGATTTTAATTAACACTATAAGTGCCATGAGGGTCCTCCAGGACCTACATGACACAAAGCCTAAGCACTACACTGTTAAGGGGGGTTATTTAGTTGGAGGGGGATTAATAGAATGGGATATGGTAGGAAATGGTTAATAGTGTAGTGCTTAGACTTTGTGTCATTAGGGTCCTGGAGGACCCTCTTGGCACTTATAGTGTTAATATAGGGGTTAATAGTGTCCTATAGGGGTCTATATAGACCGTTAATAGACTGAGTCGGTTAATTAGAGGCTCAGGAGGGTCTATATAGGGTCCTTTGCGGTCATTTATGGACGCGCGGGGCAGGAATTTTATATCCTACATGCAGCGAGGGTCTTAATCGTGTAATATGGGACATTGTGGGGGTGTCGATGGGGACCCCGAGCATAGGAAGGTTACTTTTAGGTGCTGCAGGGGTACTTGAAGAATCCCCGTGGCAGGGGTTAACAGTTTTACTGCCGCAGGGGTCCCAATCGGAACCCCCGCAGCATGGGGATCTATTTAGGGAGGAGGGGGGAGCTTTAGGGGCCGGAGGAGGGTTTGGGGGCTGGAGCGGGGGTCTCTTTTGCTGCTCCTGCAGAAAACATAAGGCTGTAGAAGCCTTTGCAAGTCCTCCCCAGCACTCATTGGGCTTTGGCTTTCATTTGCGTGTTACAGACTAGCTCACAGAGGACGTTGTTGCAATTTAATAGCATGATTGGAACATAGCGTGTACCGGCATAGCGGGTTTGTGTCTCAAGCCCATAACTCGCGTCCTGCTCAAATGTAATAGCTCTGTAACTCGGCCAAATTTAAGCCAGCAGCCGTTGTGGGTCTCACATTGCACTTACAGGCTTGGAATTTAATGTGGTTATATGTATGTTAAATGAAATTAGTACCGTTGAATGCACAATGTTAACGCACTCCTGGTCCAATATATCTATTGTATAAAATGCAGTGGTGTTGTGATAAAATGGGAACTCGAAAGTTGGGAACTGTAAAAATTCCACTCGAGATTATATATCTCAAATAAATATAAGATCTTTCATTTCTTCCGTAACTATAAAAAGTTTAAATCATATGTATATATACATATATATATATATATATATATCACAAATATAGTTGTGAGCATGCGAGTTGTTGCTAACGCTTGCGGGCTCGTGTAGCCTCAGTTGCTGGCATGGAGCGCCGAATTCAAAACACAATACATACACACAGCACATACATAAAAAACTTACCTAGAGCAACAGGGAGCATCCAGGACCTCAAAAAAGCAACTTACACCTTGATTTCACTCAAAATAAAAGAGTTTACACACTAAAAAATTTGCTAAGCAACAGAAAAAATGGCCGCCGAACAAAACGAAAACGAGGCTACACACGCAAACACCATACGAGACACGTTAGCACACATTACGACCTCGCAAAAATCGGACGCAACACGCGAACATAAAAACATTGAAAGCACAATAAATACACACAACACATACATAAAAAGCTTACCTACAGCAAGAGGAACCATCCAGGACCTCAAAAAAGCAAGTTACACCTGCATTTATATCAAAATAAAAGAGTTTAGACACTAATAAAATCGCTAAGAGAGAGAAAAAATGGCCGATGGGCTACAGCACTCTAAACACGGAAGACAACACACTCGCAAAACTCCACAAGAAACTCACAAAACACCACAAAAGACCTACGGATAATCCGCAAAGACGCATACCACACATTACCCCCCATTTTACACCAATGCGGAAGTACACCACTACGCTAACGGTTTCGTCTCGCGCACGCACAGTATTACACTGCACACATTCACCACGCTTACACAGCAGCTCCACACCACTAATGCTGCAGCAACATCAAAACACATTGACAGCTCTTCAACACAATGCTTCAAAATAGGTAAAGTATATTCATTTATTAATGTATTATATATTTCATTATTACACACCAAACAGCATTAGCTCACTTACAATTTTATTGACCATCATTTTTTGACGGGCAAGTCGCTAGTATATATATAATAACGAGGACAAAAATAGGTATGACTACTAAAATGCATTCTGCAGAGGATTCTGCGGCTTTATCAGTTAAATATCCCTTGAGAAAGGGCATAAACATATTGTGACAATGTGGCCTTTGGCTACTGGTTTCTTCTGTGACTTCATATAAACACATCGAGTCCCAAAGTGCTTTTTATCTCCTTTAATAATAAATGTTTTTCAAACAAACAAAAATAGCTTATTTTCAACATGAAATAAACATCTACGTAAACGTACTGGCTTAACATCAGGAACACCCTTGCTAGCCCTGAAGCCACTTCTTGGCCTTCAGGTAAAAACATAGAGTCTTTGAACAGTCCATATTTAATAGTTAGTGTCCTGTACCTTTACATCCAGTCTTTCTCTCAGCTGTAATAGATCCTCTGCTCCAATCACTGGGATAGCAAGAACTGCTGTGGCAAAATACTTGCAGCATCTCCTCTGTAAATGCTCTTTGTGGCACAAAGACTCTTTCTCTGCAGCTACTCCAATCCTAGTAGCAGACTTCTCCGTTTGCTCTCAATTTCTGCTTCCAGCAGACAAAGTCAAAACACTGCCTTCACTCTCACTGGCAGATGCATACAAGTGTCCTTATTAAGATGTAGTGAGGCCCTGGCCTCAGTCTGCTAGGCAAAACAGAGCCTAATTGCAGGGCCACCACACCCATCTCTCTGTGTGTGCCTTTAACAGGCTTACAACACCTGCAGGTTCAATTAGTCGCTTAGCACTGCTACAGTGAGTTAACTCTCTCTTTCCTGGAGAAAACTCTTCATTGCTCTCACCTCTGTGGGCACTGTTACAATATACAAAAACATGTCATATAAATATCTAAACAAGTACTCCATCTATACAATAATGAATGTAAACAGATATGAATACAAATGTCTACAAACCATCATTTTTTCAATGCCTTCATATCATGGCTCTTGGTATTAACTTCCCAAGGGGGGTACATTACAAGATTACAAAATTATCTCTGTAGGTAAATCTTCTCTAGACAAGGGGCTTGTCTCCTCTCCTCTTTGTTATAGTGATTCTAGACACTGATGTGAACAGTGTACTTTGAGGAGATGGCACAGCAACAGCTGAAGGAAAGAGTGGATAAGATAGCCAAATTTGAATTTATTTGTAAATACGAATTATACTCTTTATTAACTATAAGGACCCAGACCCTATATAGGCAAATAGAACTGAGAGCCCCGACAGCTTTGGATGTAACCTGGGTTGTATTAAGCTAAGACCATTCCGGAGTGCAGACTGTTTTATTAGGTCCAACCAGCCCTAGTATCCATTAGACAATATGTAGTTTATCTCCATAGTCCTGTTTCAATTATAATGTCAAAATCTCTCTGCTAAACTACAGCTTTATTGCTGCTAGTGCAAGCTCCCATCATTCTCTAATAAGTTAAGTATTCCTATATTTGGGTGAGTTTTCTTACTCTCTTTACTTGCTGAATACTTGGTACAACACGCTACACCACATCAGGCTGTTTCTGCCACTGTTTATAACCGCTATGTTAGCTATTTCTCATTTACTTCCCATATTTTTATATATTACTGCTTTTATATCACTTATTGTTTGCATAACGTCTGCTGTATTAGTTATTTCTCATTTGCTTGCCATTTTCCTATGTATTGCTGCATTTCTATTACTTTGTTATTTGCATAAAGTCTGCATTAAGCTATTCAGCATTATACTAGGTTTGGTGGGAGCAGGTGGTATCAGCAATATCTTGTTAGAATAATGCCAGTTACCCAGTAAAATTATATCAAGTAAGGTATATATTACTGTGGTATGCAGACTGTATATACATTTAAAGAGATAAGACTCAGAGGTTCAATATCCTTGTTCATTTCATAACATGGAAGTATAAGGCTTTCAACCATAACATTTACCCAGTTTATTTGAACAAATAAAGGGTAGAAATTGGTAGCTTACATCATTGGTATATAAATATCTAAAGGTGATATATTCAGGGCCCTCTTAAGACATCATAAGGATATTAACTCAGTACACGAAACAACACATTTCAATATTTTCTTATTTTACTCTGTCTTGACAGGAAAGGTCTTTAACCCGCTCAACTTTGTGGGATGTGCAATATGCAATGTCAGATGTATACTGCTGTTTGGGAAATGTTTTGAATATCATGACCAGGAGCTGCTGGGACTTCTACTGAACATTAGAAAGCATTTGAGAAACTTCAACTCCTCGTTTCACCAGGTATTATATCACCATATCATTCAAATTGTATGATACATTACACAGTGGTGATGACTGAGACAACTATGATAACTGAGAATCTATGGACAAACTGGAGGCTTTTGGTTAAATAAATTCTGCAGTTTAAAGCAGCTTTGCCACAATGGAATTCCTGATCTCTATCTCTTGGCTTTTCCCCTTGATAGTACCAATCCCACCACTACCACCAGTTTGTCATGAGGAGGGACTAGCTGGACCAGCTAATGAATGGATCCCACCGGCTAAGTCCTCTCGTCTGTGGGTTTCTGTGTAATGGTGCTAGTAGGATTGCTTCAGGAATGTAGTTGCAGGAATCCTTGGAAGCTGGACTGGAGCAATGTGATTAAAAAAACACTTCCCCCACTCACAAATTCAGTTGTACTACTTTCAAAAGGGTAAATGTTTTATTTAAACACAAGACAAGGGACTTGGGAGAACTAAATGGGAGAACTTAAAGGTCCCAATAATTCTGGGCACATAGTAAACAAATGTTAACACAATTAATATAGGAAGGCCAGCTAACCTGAGAAGCAGGAGGTCTTCAATGCTGAACTCTTTTCGTTTACAATGGGCCTCTTAGACATGCCCTTGAAAACAATAATTGCATCACAGTATATTAATTACAAAACTGAATCTAAAAAATATATACCAATACCATATTTCTCCTGGCTCACTTTGACTAACTCTGTATCTTGCAACCATCCCTTTAAGAAGTGGTATCTTGCTTCAGTTTGTTATACTATATTTGTAATTTGTAATATCTTTATAATTTGTGTACACTGTGCATAAGCCATGTGTTTGAATATATTCCCTCTGCCGTATACAAAATGTATCATCCTCCACTCAATACCTCACAATCACTTTCTATCAGATCCCTTAACTCCACTACTAAATAAAACCTTTTAACTTCACACACCTTCCTATCTACGCAAACTTTCACTTCCTTACTGATGCATCCTAATCCTTATCTCTAATTCTTGCCCAGGTTTGTACCCTTTCCAGGCCCTTTAGATTGTAAGTTTTACATTTTTCAATCTTATAAGGTCCTTTGGAATAAAATCACTTTCTACGTAATATTTTAAGGTCAAAGACAGGGCCCTCCATTCTTTGCCTTATGTTTAATATTGTATTTTCTATGTACTTAACCCTGTATAGCACTATAGAATATGTTGGTGCTTTGTAAATAAAGGATAATGATAATAATAATAATAATAATAATAATAATAATTAAACCTTTAGACTATAAGTTTGAGAGTTTTCAATATTGCAAGGTACTTTAAGGAAAGCTCTATGCATACTATATTCTAATCTCTAAGACAAGGCCCTCTGTTCTTTAGTAATTGTTTTTGCTTTTTACTTAACCCCTGCAAAGCTCTACAGAATATGTTGGCATGTTACAAATAAACAATAATAATAATAAAATGGTTATAATCATTATAACAAATAGTTAGCCACACAGTGTCCAAAGCACTGGTACAAGGGGGGATGAAGGTCACTGGGTATGAGGGTCTCCAGACCCTTAACAATCCAAACAAGGGAAACCATGGTTCCCACAGGGGTAGCCCTAGGCTGGAAATAACAAAGCTCAGGAATGTCCTGACCCATCTTGCACTGGGAAGGGATTCTCTTTCAGAAGATTGGAAAAGGCTCCTTTGGGGATGAAAGAGAAACAGGTACCACATTATTTTATTACAGGCTTCTCCCTAGTCAGGGCTGTCATCACAGTATGATTCAACTATCACATATAATGTTTGTGGATCTTGCGAGTTTGGTAACGCTCTGGAATGTTACGACCTTGCGCATGTGCAATGCGCACCAAAGGAGCACACTGCGCAAAGAACGTCAAAGGCCAAAGGCGCTCATTGCAGGGCTCGCTCGCAAGACTTTACAAATGACAGGGGCTGCAATTAACGCTTAAGGCAGGGCACGCGAGGAGCGGCAAAGGCGATCCAATCAAGCCCCGCAAGACTTTAAAACAACCTACACATGAATACAAAAGGAGCTTATGTAAATGGCTGCATTCACCAACGAAACGCGTAACTCAAAAGACCCCAAAACCTGACAAATAATGGAAAAAAATACTAACACACTCACACACAGCACAGGGGGAGAGCCAGGAAGCCTGTGAGTGAGGTTGCAAGTGAATGTGAGCCATATTTGGCATTTTTTGACGATTGAAAATCCACTAAACAAGGTAAAAAATGGCGACCGAAATTTTTAAAAAATTCTCAAAACAAGGCCGAAGCCATTAACACTTACCTGAACAACACCAGGCATGCCTTACTTAGAAAATACACAACGCCAAAGCCAATAACACTTACCCGAACAACGCCAGGCACGCGGGACTTTGAAATAAAGCCAACTGCAGTCAGCCCCTGTCACGTAAAGATTCAGCAGAGACACAGAGGAGAAACACACAGGGAAGGGACAGGGGTGAGATGGTGGAAAGAGACACATGGCATTCCCAAGCACAAAAGTTGCATATTGCCGAGGCCTGCAATGAGTGGCGAAGGTGCTCAGAGGGGGCAGAACATCGTATTGTGTGGTAAACAGCATTGCCAGGCTTCAAATGTTATTGCCGTCATTTTTGAGGGGCAAGTCGCTAGTTTTTCATATACACAAAACTTGTTGGTAAACTCCTCTTTTTTCAATATGTAGGTATGTTCATTTTGTCTATTGGCTATTGGATGGGTTTGTCTGTTGCTTTATCCCTCTTTGCATATATAGTAATTTTTAATTTCTCATATTGTATTTTTTATATCTCTACTGTAGCTCTGCAACACATTCCCGATTCTCCTCTACATTCCAGCCATCCGGAGGAAGGTCTTCAAACAAAGTGTGTATCTCTATCATTATGTCCAGAATCAGATTGACCTCCATAAGCAGACTCTGGATGAGAGCTCTCCCAGAGATTTCATTGACTCCTTCCTACTGAAGATAAAACAGGTACAGTTGTTCTTCATTTAATTCCCTAGGTGATACTTCCTAGAGACTGGGTTCTACCTTTTTGGTTAAATGGCCAAAGTATATTAAAGTCAGAGTAAGAGATCCATTTACTTTTTCAAATATCTTCCAAGTGGAGAAGTATTCATATGATTTTTCAGTTATTCATCCAAAGGGTATAACCTGCCATCTTTTTGTATCCAACCAGTATGGCAACCAACCACCTGTATATGTATAATTTTTCATTTTTATCAGTATAACCCAAATGAGTCTGAACATTTTAACAGTAGAGAGCAGCAATAAAATGAGCATTGCATGGCAGGGCAAGTAAAAGCAAGTTCTTTTGCTTTTTGGTGGTGAATGATGAATGGGGTGTGAGTGTACTATGGTGGTTTGCCATTTTCAATAAATAATTACATTTATAAAAAAAGTGATCAAAGTCTCTATGCTTTTACAGGGGGGACATATGTCAGATTCTTATTTATGCCACTCTGGTCTCCTTATGATAATTATCACCATATTAGCAGCTGGAACAGACAGTACAGTGTCCACCATGAAGTACTGTCTAGTCATCATGGCCCACTTTCCTGACATTCAAGGTAAGAGCCACTTTGTACTTCCACAATACAATGGGCAGTGGGCTGGGTCGCTGACAGCAGAACACACTGGGAAAGGAAACTGGATTGCTCTGGATCGTGATGGTCCTGTTATTGGAAAGTATGAACTGATCAATCACACAAATAGCTTTATATTTATAGTTACATAGTTACATAGTAATTTAGGTTGAAAAAAGACTTTAGTAAATCAAGTTCAACCTTTTTAGATCTCCACTGATCTGCAATACGCGGATTTATTGTTAATTGATCCAGAGGAAGACAAACAGATAAAAAAAATTTAAAAACACAGAGAAACCTCGCCAACCACCTCAACAGGGAAAAAACATTAAATTCCCCCCTAACCCCAGACACCGGCGACCGTATTCATCCGCGGATAAATACTCCCTCTATATTTATCCAGGATAGCCCTTAATGCCCTTTTTATTTAAAAATATATCCAATCCCTTTTTTAGGGTTATCTATCGATTCTGTGGTTACCACCTCCTTTGGTAGAGAATTCCACAGATTAACCACCCTTACTGTGAAGAACCCTTTTCTTTCTTTAAGGTGGAATCTTTTTACTTCTAATCTCAAGGGATGTCCTCTTGTCAGTTGAAAATCTCTTGGCACAAACAACTCACTTGACAAAGCCTTGTATTGGCCCTGGATGTATTTACATAAGTTAATCCTATCCCCTCTTAGACGCCTTTCTTCTAGAGTAAATAAGTTTAATTTGGTTAGTCTTTCTTCATAACTTAGCCCCTCCATTCCCCTTATTAGTTTTGTTGCCCTTCTCTGTACCTTTTCCAGCTCTAAAATGTCCTTTTTATGAAGTGGTGCCCAAAATTGTCCTCCATATTCCAAATGAGGGGTACTAGAGATTTGTATAGGGCAGAATTATATTTGCTTCCCTTGCTTCTATAACCTTCTTAATACATGCTAATATTTTATTTGCCTTGGCAGCTGCTGCTTGGCATTGAGCACTGCTACCTAGGCGGTTGTCCACTAGTACTCCCAAATCTCTTTTAATATCTGATACCCCTAGATTTGCTCCATTAGGATTATCAGGCTGTATCCAAAAAATAATTGATACCTGACTGGTACACAAATAGTGCACAGTGAATTACAATAAGATTGTATTGTTTGTGGGTTCCTAGGACCCCCACCCTAGAAAATGTTCTTTGTGGTGTAATTATTGAACTTCAATAAATCACACAATAAACTTTGTACTAAGTATAGTATGACATTTAGTAGTTATTAGCTTTGGTTGATCAATAGCTCAATGCAGAGGGACCCCACCCAAGTATGTCGGCTCAGCAGGACGGCAAAGAGCAGAGATCAGGACCAGGCACAATCACATCCAGGCAGAAGTCCACACACGTTGGGCAGGGATCCCTTATACATTGTAAAGCATAAACAGGAGGTAATACCAGTGATTACTGCATATTATTTGTCCAGCAAAAAAGGATCCAGGCTCCATGACAGGATGCAGAAGTATGACATCGAACTTACAAAATCCACTCACGCACAGACTAATGTTCTATAGCAGATCTGTTCACAGTATCACAAGAAATAAAGGAACTTTAAGTTACCCTCCAACATTTTAGTATTTGGAGGGAGCTTGTAATTTATGGTCTCTTCTGGACCTCTTTTTACAGTCGGCTCTATCAATCCTGTGGTTCAGCTTCTGATTATCAAGATAAATGATCAGTTTGAGGAATGTAAATGCTAACACTGTAGCATTTAAAAATAATTAGAAACATTGAAAATGAAAAATAACCATAACATCAGAGTCCCTTTAAAGCATTTTTTGCCAGTATACCAACAGGTTATATAATGGATCTAGAATTAACGGCCATTGTAATGGTGCAATAGTAAATTAGTTAGTTAGATCCAATAGTAACTCTGTTTTAAAAATATGTGACTTTCTTACTGAAATCTTGTAAATTACCAGCATTAGTACCACAATGTCAAGCGGTGTCCCCATGTATGAAGACTTTATCCCATCAGATGAACGCTCTGACAAACTTTATATTATCAGTAGTTGTATTTGTAAAAATGGGTCAGATGTAGACCTTATGTCAGGGCTGATCGGATGAAACCCTTCAGGGGTGAAGTACCAAAGGATGGCAACGCTAAAGTAACAAGTCCAAGTGCACACGCAAAGGATGTTCAGACAAGCCAAAGGTTACTGAAGAGATAAGGAACTCACACAACCTGAAACATGATTGCAAATAGTAATTCATTGTTTAAATGCAAAGTAAAAAGTTTAATATTTTTTTTTTCTTTTCAGGCCCCAGCTAGCTATTTTTTAGAGAGACCTTTATATGAACAATGAATTGGCCCTTTAAGGTACAAAGACAGAAAGCCTCCCGCCATTAAAGCAGACAGGGCAAGCCTTTATCATATGTTTTTCAAGAACATTTTCCACTTTACCAGTTTGTGTTTGTCATAAGAGCAAACTATAATTATGACAACTAAGTTTTTTTTTTTTTAAGTTTTGGGGAAAGTGTTTATTTCTGATAATTTCCCCCAAAAAAACATTGGTATGTCTGAGATTAATATATATACAAAGTGGGAAAAATACAACTAAAGTCTTTATTAATAAGGGGTAACAACGGCGATATCTTTAAAAACAATGGGTTAAAAAATCCCGGATTGGAAAAAGGAGATAAAAATGGGCTAATGGATGTGTGGACAAATAACCACTAAATGTTAAATAAACTCTTAATAGAGGGGTTCATAAGTCCACACCTAACAGTACTGCAAAGGAGAAAATAGATTGCTAATCCAATTTGAATAATCCTGTCTTAGGGCCTCATTCTATTACCGGCCGTAAATCGGCCGTAAGGCTGCGATTCCTTGCGGGGGTTCTGTTAACTCGCGATTCTATTATACGGCCCCGCAAGGATCTCCTCTTACGGCCGGCCGCATATCTTGAAACCGGCCGTAATCTCAGAAATCTAAAAACGCAAAAATAAATTCAAGCCTGCACTGTACAGCTCTGTAAATGCTAGGGATCATATTGGGGGACATGAGGATTAAAAGAAACCCACTCTCAAGCTTGCACATCAGCACAAACCCGAGTTGAAATTAACTGTTTATTTTCCGGCTGCGGCGTGGGCGTGTCTTAGGTGCTCCAAGCACTCTGGACTTTTTACATGGATATTTTACGGATATTAAAAATAAAATATTTTATGGATTTGAGTACAGGATAATTATGTGCTATTTTTTCTAACACCTAAAATCCCTTTATAGTCTTCTCAAAGTGCAGGATGGCTTTATTTGAGCTATTTTATGTGCTTAATTGGTGCTAGCGGGACCTTTTTCCTGCAAGTAAGCAGCAGCTCGCTTTTAGCCTTGCAGAGAGGTTTCCCGGAGCAATTGAATTGCAAATCTCTTGCGGCCGTTTTAGATCAAAGGCTTTCCTCTGGCGCGAGCGGCCGCAAGAGATAGCAAGGCACCGGCCGCAAGCCGTAAGGGAATAGAATAGGCAAATAGCTTGCGGCCGGTCCTTGCGGCCCCGCAACGGCTGCGGCCGCTAATAGAATGAGGCCCTAAGTAATTAATCATAGATCTATAATACACATTTACAAGTGTAGAGGTTCTGGATATCAGTGACTCTAATCCTATAAAATCCCCAAATAAATTGCTGGGAATAATCTGACCTTTATATGTAAATATATATTCTTAATGGTATACCAGGATATGATTGTACCATATTTTCCTGCTTTTGAGTCAGGGCAGAAGTTTTGAAAGTAACAATAAAGTTCTAGGAGTTATTTAGTCTTCTATCTTAATGGGACTATTATATGCATGTAATGACTATCCAAGGCTACTCCTCATAGAAAAGTTAAACTTCTATCTTGCCCATACTCCATTACAGAGATTAGCATAATATACAAAAGACCAGTGGATAAAAAGTACAAGGAAGCCGGTAGGCTAGTTGTTACTTAAAGCACCGTTATTAAAGTGCTTGATCTAACTCATATCCAGACAACAACATTCACTCATATGGAAACGGACAGGTAGGGTAAGCATGCAACCTCTAAAATATTATTTGTAAATACAATACTGTTAGTAGGAAAGACGCCGGCGTGCCCTTAACTAGAAGGCATGCCACGTCATCAAAGTCCGACGCGTTTCAACGTCATCAGACATCTTTGTCAAGGTAAAGTCTGCTGAGCCGTCTGGCCCTCTTTTTACCCACATCAAAGATATCAACCTTTTTGCACGTAAGTTAGCCTTACAGAAATTCTTTAAAAATAAAGAGGATAAAGAACATATGAAGTTAGGTATGAATAAAGAAGAAATTGGAACCTTCAAACTTCTAATGTCTCTATTAGAAGAGAATGCCTCTGCTGAGGAAGATAATACATATAAGGACATCAAAAGATGGAAAAACAAAAGCAATTTCACCCCCTTTTTAAAAGATTATTCTAACATCTGGGTATTCCTTCAGCAGGTAACAATTGACATAGAAAGTTTAGATTTCACTAAACTAAGAAAATCCTTCAATCTGACAAAAAAAGAATACCAAGCTCTTGATGAACTTAAGTCTTGTAAAGATATTCAAATTAAACAAGCGGATAAAGGGGGCAATCTTGTAATACTGAGTAATGACAAATACAAAGAGATGTACAACAGGATTTTGGATGATAGATTTACCTATGAAATACTAACAAAAAATCCAAATCTTGAATATAGACTAGTCTTAAAGTTTATATTAGAAAAAGCCAAAATGGAGAAGATTATTGATGAGCAAACATACATGTTCCTCCTACCAAAATTCCCTTTCATTTCAACTTTCTATGCACTACCAAAAGTGCATAAACAAACGGTACCTATCCCTGGTAGGCCTATAGTATCAGGAACGGGAAATCTCTCCTCCAATGCCAGTATCTTTAAAGATCACTACTTACGTGACTTAGTACAAAATTTGCCCTCTTATGTACAAGATACTAATGATATACTTAAACAGCTTGAACATCTAATAGTGCCAAAAGACACATGGTTAGCAACCATAGATGTTGAAGCACTCTATAGTAGCATACCTCATAATCTTGGTATTGAGGCAGCAGAACAATTTCTGAGCACGAAAAGCACTAACCTTGGAAAATTTAACAACTTTATTATCCAACTTCTAGAGTATGTCCTGAAATATAACTTTTTTCTATTCAATGATAAATGGTTCCACCAGACAAAGGTGACCGCAATGGGCACTCCATGTGCCCCTAGCTACGCAAATCTATTTTTAGGTTGCTGGGAGAAGAAGATCTTCTCAGAACCAGATATTGAGCACCTTACTATACATGCAATGATTTGGCGTCGCTATATAGACGATATCTTTGTGATTTGGGACGGAACTAAACCAGAATTCGAAACCCTAATGGACTCATTGAACAAAAATGAGATGGGTCTGAGATTCACACATGAAATTCATAGAAAAGAGATACCGTTTCTAGATTTGCTCATCCAAAAAGATGATGAAGGAATCATATAAACTGCTACATTTAGAAAAGAGACAGCTGCAAATACGTTATTATCATGGGACAGCCAACATTTTGCACCCCTGAAAAAAGGTATCCCTAAGGGGCAATACTTAAGAATTAGGAGGAACTGCAGCTCAGACATTACATTCAAAATTGAGGCAGATAAATTAAAACAAAGATTCCTAGAAAGAGGATACTCAAAAAAATGCCTAAAGAAAGCTTTTCAGCATGCATTGAGCTGCAACAGAACAGAGCTATTGAATAAATCACACAGGACAAATACTCAAACATCAGATAATACATATCCAAGATGTATTTTGACTTATGGCTATGAGTCTGCTTCAATAAAAGATATTATATCTAAACATTGGCATCTATTAAGAAGTGACGATGATTTGGCAGATGTACTTCCACAAAAAATACCAATTGTTTATCGTAAAGGAAAAAACCTGAAAGACACATAAGTGCATAGTTTTTTTAAAGAGAAAAAAGACAACAAGACATGGCTCAACCCCCCACTAGGATGTTTCAGATATGGGAATTGTAGATACATCAAACCCACAAAAATCTATGAACATCTGTCCAATGGGGCAAGATATGTTTTAAAGGATTTTTCAAACTGCAACACTACAAGTGTAGTTTATGTGGCTACATGTTTATGTAAAAAAATTTACGTAGGAAAAACAAGACGCCAACTACGAAGACGTATTGGCGAACATATCTATTCCATCAGAAAAGATCTAGACACCCCTATAGCACGCCATGTCAAGACTTTTCATGGTGGCAAGAGTGAAGTTCTTACTTTCACAGCCCTTGAGAAGGTCCATCAGGGCCCCAGACAGGTAAAAAACTTCTCCAACATGAAGCAAAATGGATTTATAAATTACAAGCTTTATCTCCAGAAGGTTTAAATGAAGGTTTCACATTTTTACCCTTCATTTAAATAGATTGTTACTAGCACTGGATGTGAATTAAGTAGTAACCACTTATTCACATGGTTTACATATTATTATCTTTATAACTCATTATTTATTAATTAGGACGTTTGCTGTCACTGATAGATTTCTCCTTCTATAATTGGCATTGAGATGCTATTAAATAATGTATTGTACCACTTATATTGATGGTTTATTTTTCATTCGCAATCACCTTATTATGGCTGTTATACAGTCACCATATTCCTTTTCTCCTTCACTTTTTCTTTTTTATACATTGTTCTTCACTTACACTATATTCGGTTTCCCCCTACCACACCTCTTGAGATGTCTTATATATACTTTTCATCTCTTATGTAATTAGTTTGTTCTGTCCATATGCACCTCTTATTATTCACTTTTATATCGTAGTTGCATCCATTTACGAGTCATTAGACTCCCTTCCCTTTTACATTATTATCATTACTTTTCACAATATGTCCCCACGCTTTTAGTGTATGTGGTTTCTACCATTCACTTCGTAACTCTTTTAACTTCATGGTTGTAATTGGGCTGCATATTTGCCATATCGCTATTTCATGTTATTTCTCTCCTTATACTCTCATTTACATAAGGGCTGCTCTATTTTCATTGCACTGTATCATAGCGCAACAAGCGCTTCCTGTATCCACTACGCAGGTCCACTGAGTGTCAATTGGTTGCCGTAGTTACGGCAGCGCTTAAAAAGAGGGCCAGACGGCTCAGCAGACTTTACCTTGACAAAGACGTCTAATGACGTCGAAACGCGTCGGGCATGCCTTGTAGTTAAGGGCACGCCGGCGTCTTCCCTACTAACAGTACTGTATTTGCAAATAATATTTTAGAAGTTGCATGCTTACCCTACCTGTCCGTTTCCATATGAGTTAATGTTGTTGTCTGGATATGAGTTAGATCAAGCACTTTAATAACGGTGCTTTAAGTAACAACTAGCCTACCGGCTTCCTTGTACTTTTTATCCACTGGTCTTTTGTATATTATGCTAATCTCTGTAATGGAGTATGGGCAAGATAGAAGTTTAACTTTTCTATGAGGAGTAGCCTTGGATAGTCATTACATGCATATAATAGTCCCATTAAGATAGAAGACTAAATAACTCCTAGAACTTTATTGTTACTTTCAAAACTTCTGCCCTGACTCAAAAGCAGGAAAATATGGTACAATCATATCCTGGTATACCATTAAGAATATATATTTACATATAAAGGTCAGATTATTCCCAGCAATTTATTTGGGGATCTTATAGGATTAGAGTCACTGATATCCAGAACCTCTACACTTGTAAATGTGTATTATAGATCTATGATTAATTACTAAGACAGGATTATTCAAATTGGATTAGCAATCTATTTTCTCCTCTGCAGTACTGTTAGGTGTGGACTTATGAACCCCTCTATTAAGAGTTTATTTAACATTTAGTGGTTATTTGTCCACACATCCATTAGCCCATTTTTATCTCCTTTTTCCAATCCGGGATTTTTTAACCCATTGTTTTTAAAGATATCGCCGTTGTTACCCCTTATTAATAAAGACTTTAGTTGTATTTTTCCCACTTTGTATATATATATATTAGTAACTATTGGGTAGTAAATACCCTGGGAGCCTAGCATTCCTACTAGACCTTGATTTATGTCTGAGATTAGCCATGAAAACTCATGTTTAACAAAAACTGACACATAATGCTGAATCTGCTCATCAAATGGGTTCCTTATTGGGCTATAAAGTATTTCTCCTTCCAAAATTAAACTAGAAAAAACTAGAAGCTTCCTTTGTGGGGATGAACTGCATACAACCATCACATTTCATAAGAAAATCCCTAGTCCTGGTTTCAGTTTAGGAGAGAATGTAGGAATTGCAGATAATGTAGTCGATGTAGGTTAAGTCATATTAATAGAGAGTCCACCAGTAGAGTTTATCTTCATCTCTCTTTCAGCACACGTACAAGAAGAGATAGATAAGGTTACTGGGTCCATGCGCCCACCCGAGATAATGGACAGGCCACAGATGCCTTACACCAACGCTGTTATTCACGAAATACAGAGAATCACAGATCTGGCCTCTGTCGGTCTTGGTCATGCAGTAACAGAGGATACGAATTTCCGAGGATTTACCATTCCAAAGGTAACAAATTCTTATAAGCAAATTGAAAATTAAAAAAATGTTTCTATAGTTGGGTCAATCGGCAACCGGACAACAATGTTTTGTGTAGTGTTTTTTACAATTATTTGGTGGAATAATTCTGTGACGATAACAGGCCAATGGATGATCTAAATCTTCAAATAAATATTTTAAACGTTTTTATATGTCACTTATTCATCCCTGACACCTGTGTGGGATTGAAGGTTCTGAAAAGGCCAGAAATCACATGCACACTCAAATGGGAATATATATATTTGATGCATCCAAAAGATGTTAAATTAATATTTTGGGTTCTTTAGAGGGTCTGAGGAGGGCCAAGGGGGCTTTTCACTCTAACTCAAATTTGCACCTCTCTTTATCAAGTCAAAAGAAATACTGATTAAGGTTTGACATGGAGCATTGTCATATATAGAAGAGGGATTCCGAGTAATAACAAACCCACGGGGAAAAAAGACGTTATGAGCATTGGAATAGACAGAACAATCCCACATGGGACTGCACAAACCCAACATAACTACACACCAGTCCCACTTCTAAGGTATATTGAAGACATTTGAAGGAGCTAAATTTACTTCTGCCATCTGGACTTTTATTAATAATATTTTGCATTTAACTGTTATTATTTTTGGGGACATTGTTACTTTTTAGACCTATTTAATTCTATAGTTATATCTGCACCCCCCCCCCCATGCTCCCTTTGTTGATATCTTCCCTTAAATCCTCCCTACCACACTCTAATGACATCCTGTCCCTCAGTCAATAACTCTGTGTACTAAAAGATCTTCTCTCAGCAGACATTATTCCTGCCCTGCACAGACTCAACAGAACTACACACTAGTGATGTTGCGAACATAAAATTTTCGGTTCGCGAACCGCCGCAAATGTTCGTGAAACGGAGAACCCGGCGAACCGCCATAGACTTCAATGGGCAGGCGGATTTTAAAAACCACAGGGACTCTTTCTGGCCACAATAGTGATGGAAAAGTTGTTTTAATGGGACTAACACCTGGACTGTGGCATGCCGGAGGGGGATCCATGTCAAAACTCCCACGGAAAATTACATAGTTGATGCAGAGTCTAGTTTTAATCCATAAAGGGCATAAATAACCTAACATCCCCCTCCATCATCATCCTCCCATGTATCTCTTTACCCCCTCCCTCATCATCCTCCCCTGTGTCTCTTTCCCCCCTTCCTCATCACCCTCCCCTGTGTCTCATCCCCCCTCCCTCATCATCCTCCCACCTCCCTCATCATCCTCCCCTGTATCTCTTTACCCCCTCCCTCATCATCCTCCCCTGTGTCTCTTCCCCCCTCCCTCATCATCCTCCCCTGTGTCTCTTTCCCCCTCCCTCATCATCCTCCCCTGTGTCTCTTTTCCCCCTCCCTCATCATCTTCCCCTGTGTCTCTCCCCCCCCTCTCTCATCATCCTCCCCTGTGTCTCTTTCCCCCCTTCCTCATCACCCTCCCCTGTGTCTCATCCCCCCTCCCTCATCATCCTCCCACCTCCCTCATCATCCTCCACTGTATCTCTTTACCCCCTTTCTCATCATCCTCCCCTGTGTCTCTTCCCCCCTCCATCATCATCCTTCCCTGTGTCTCTTTCCCCCCTCCCTCATCATCCTCCGCTGTGTCTCTTTTCCCCCTCCCTCATCATCTTCCCCTGTGTCTCTTCCCCCCCTCCCTCATTATCCTCCCCTGTGTCTCTTTCCCCCCTTCCTCATCACCCTCCCCTGTATCTCTTTACCCCCTCCCTCATCATCTTCCCCTGTGTCTGTTTCCCCCTCCCTCATCATCCTCCCCCCTCCCTTGATGATAAGGGGGAGAAGAGACACAGGGATAAGTGTGAGGGGTGTTAGGGTAAGGGGTGTTAGGGATAAGGGTGAGGGGGTTAGGTGTTAGGGTGAGGGGTGTTAGGGCTAAGTGTGAGGGGTGTTAAGGTGAGGGGTGTTAGGGATAAGTGTAAGGGGTGTTAGGGTGAGGCATGTTAGGAATAAGTGTGAGGGGTGTTAGGTCTTAGGGATAAGTGTGAGAATGTTAGGGTTAGGTGTTAGGTTGATGGGTGTTATGGATAAGTGTGAGGGGTGTTAGGGTTAGGGTAAGGGGTGTTAGGGATAAGTGTGATGGGTGTTAGGGTAAGGGATGTTAGGGTTAGGTGTTAGGGTAAGGGCTGTTAAGGATAGGTGTAAGGGGGTATTAGGGTTAGGTGTTAGGGTGAGGGGTGTTAGGGATAAGTGTGGGGGTGTTAGGTCTTAGGATAAGTGTGAGAATGTTAGGGTTTGGTGTTAGGTTGATGGGTGTTATTATTAAGTGTGAGGGGTGTTAGGGTTAGGGTAAGGGGTGTTAGGGATAAGTGTGATGGGTGTTAGGTTAAGGGATGTTAGGGTTAGGTGTTAGGGTAAGGGCTGTTAGGGATAAGTGTAAGGGGGTATTAGGGTTAGGTGTTAGGGTAAGGGGTGTTAGGTAAAGTGTGAGGGGTATTAGGGTTAGGGTGAGGGGTGTTAGGGATAAGTTTGAGGGGTGTTAGGGTTAGGTGTTAGGGTGAGGGGTGTTAGGGATAAGTGTAAGGGGTGTTAGGGTTAGTTGTTAGGGTGAGGGATATTAGGGTTAGGTGTTAGGGATAAGTGTGAGGGGTGTTAGGGTTAGGGTGAGGGGTGTTAGGGATAAGTGTGAGGGGTGTTAGGGTTAGGTGTTAGGTTGATGGGTGTTATGGATAAGTGTGAGGGGTGTTAGGGTTAGGGTAAGGGGTGTTAGGGATAAGTGTGATGGGTGTTAGGGTAAGGGATGTTAGGGTTAGGTGTTAGGGTAAGGGCTGTTAAGGATAAGTGTAAGGGGGTATTAGGGTTAGGTTTTAGGGTGAGGGGTGTTAGGGATAATTGTGGGTGTGTTAGGTCTTAGGATAAGTGTGAGAATGTTAGGGTTTGGTGTTAGGTTGATGGGTGTTATTATTAATTGTGAGGGGTGTTAGGGTTAGGGTAAGGGGTGTTAGGGATAAGTGTGATGGGTGTTAGGTTAAGGGATGTTAGGTTTAGGTGTTAGGGTAAGGGGTGTTAGGTAAAGTGTGAGGGGTGTTAGGGTTAGGGTGAGGGGTGTTAGGGATAAGTGTGAGGGGTGTTAGGGTTAGGTGTTAGGGTGAGGGGTGTTAGGGATAAGTGTAAGGGGTGTTAGGGTTAGTTGTTAGGGTGAGGGATATTAGGGTTAGGTGTCATGGCTCACTTGGCAGTCATCTGGGACTTGGACAGATGTCTGTCACAGACTGTTGACACAAGAGACGATACCTGGGGGTTTGGGGCTCCCAGACACCCTGTTATACTGTTATAAGGTTATATTGTTATTTTGTGGTCTAGGGGATAAAGTATTATAAGTTTACCCCTTAGCATATCCCCATCCCTTCCATGTTTAGGCTCATTGTAATGGGTGTCATGTGAGGGAGCTGGTGGGATGTGTTGGTTGTATGTGTGTGAAACATTGCGTGTTGTATTTGTAAATATGAATGTATGTTATTATATTAGTATGTCATTATATTGTAGAGGGGAAGCCGTTGAATACAGGCAAGCCTCCTTTGTTCCCAAAGGCCTGTTAATCCCATTAGCTAAGTGTCCAGCATAGAACTAACAATGGGAAGCTCACAGCTGGAGAGCAGACAGGCAGGCACCCAGAAACAATGGGATGGCCTGAAGGCTTCTCATGGGCACAAGAGAACCAACGTATGCTTTGCCCTGGAGAGTCAGAGTCCAAATGAATTAGTTGGCCTCGCCTAGTGGGCGGACCTGGGAGGTGACTATTGGTTCACACACAGTTCCCCTTCATGATTGGCCAGACGTCATTTGGGGCTGGCTAACGGTAGCCACTTCCCCCATTCTTGTGTGATGTGGTTAAATATGCTGTTCTAAAATAAAACATGGTTCATAATTTTCATCAAGACTTTGTGTGCAGGTGTATTATTGACCCAGGGGCATATGCTGGCAGAGGAGATCGTTTCTGACTCCCTACCAAGGTTTTCCCAGGCACACTACCTTAAGCTGGGACTTATGCTCTTGCATCCGCAAAGAAGGTCCATTGGTCTGAGTCACCCAAATCTTAGGTCTAAAACCTACAGGAGATAAGAGGACTAGGATCCTCTATACTCCATCATCATTGTAGGTTGTGACAATTGGTGGCAGCGGTGGGATACTCTACAGAAAGACCAAGAATGGAGCAGCAATACGAGGAATGGTCCTCAGCGGAGCTAAGGGAGGTATGAAGAAGCCAGACACCTATACCCCAGTGAGATGACCGCACAAGAGGTGGCCAAAGTACTGGACCAGCATTACCAGAGAATCTGGCAGGAGCGCACTGGGGAGCGGGATCAAGCTCAGCAAAGGCTTGGTTGCCGCACAGAGGAATTGCCAGCACGAGTTAAGATGGCATACCAGAACTTTAAGAAGTTCCAGGATGGTATGGACAATATGGACGAATTCCTTCAGGAGTTTGAGCAGCAATGTGGGGTCCAAGATATTCCCTATGGAGAATGGGCCAAATTGCTGCTGAACAAGTTAACAGGAAGGGCCAGTGCGGCATGTGGAGCCCTTCCACGGGAACAAGCCCAGGATTATAAATATTTGTGCACTGTGTTGCTGAGCAGATATACTGTGACGCCTGAGACATTTTTGGATAGATTCAGGGGCACCACCAAAGGACCAGCAGACACTCATGTGGAGGTTATGTGCAGGTTAAGGCGAGCTTGTACCCAGTGGTGGTCTACACAAGGAGCCATCACAGCCGAACAGATATTGGAAATGGTACTGATGGAACAATTCCTGAACATTTGCTCCTCAGAAGTAGGTGAATGGTTGCAAGATCAAAAACCGACCACTGCAGACCAAGCAGCTGCGCTGGCAGATCGGTTTATCAGCACCAGGGCCAAAAGAGTGTCCCAAGGAACAAAACCTAGCCTAAATACGGGTAGGGGCCCCAGAGAGGTGGTGCCAGCACAATCAGCTCCTGAGATACGTAATGCGCCCTGGGCACGGCCAGTAAAAACATCTGACCACAGGGGTACCAAGTCCCAGCCTGCTCCCAGGACACAATGGGGGACCAAACCATTGAGCTCAGAATGCTACAACTGCAACCAACGAGGTCACTTTGCTAAGGATTGTCCTCAGGCACCCAAAAACTCTAGAGGACCTCCCCACCGCCATGTACATTATTTGGGGGAGTGGACTGAGGGGCCGGCGAGCTCCAACGCAGCTCTTTGGGAGCCAGAAGCAGAGGGAGGATATTCAGGGGTCTATACTGTAAGGAACCCGCAGAAGCTATCTGGAGAACAACATAGGCAAGCCGTGTGGTTACAAGGACGCCAAGCTACTGGCTACCGTGACTCTGGATCAGCAGTCACAGTAGTCCTACCCAAATGGGTACGCCCTACAGATTCTATCCAAAAGGAAATGTGGGTGATGGTAGCAGGAGGAGAACAGTTAACCATCCCCATGGCTCGCGTTAATTTGGACTGGGGCATGGGGAACCAAAGCAAGGAAGTAGGAGTCATGGATGGGCTCCCCGCGGATGTTTTACTGGGCAATGATTTGGGCCACATGAGGAGCCAATATGTACAGCCCATTACCAGAGCTCAAGCCAAGAGCACCCACCCTGGAGAGGCATACCAGGAGCAGAGGGGATACCCAAGACCTGAGGTAAGTCCATTGCTTGCTAATACATTAACTTTAGGATGGGCCAAGGGAGAGGAGATCAGGGCAGTTCTGCAGAAAGACGAGACTTTGGCTGGTTTAAGGGACAGGGCAGCACAAGGCAAAGGAGTGGATGACCTATACAGCATTATCTGGGATAAGGGGTTGTTATATAGGGTCAAGGTACCTATAAATAATGAGGTAGGCAGAGAACCCAGGAAACAATTAGTGGTTCCCCAGCTATATAGGGGCAAGGTGCTACAAGTAGCACATGAAATACCCCTGGGAGGGCACTTAGGGGAGAAGAAAACCCGGAGTAGAGTGAAAGAGATATTTTTCTGGCCAGGGTTGGATAAGGATGTAAAGGAGTTTTGCCATTCTTGTGATGCCTGCCAAAGGAACAGGCCTCTCAAGAAGAACAGCAGGGCCAAGTTACAGTCCCTCCCAGTAATGGAAGAACCCTTCCAGAGGGTAGCTGTGGACATCATTGGGCCCCTAGCTAGAGCCAGTAGAACGGGGAAGCAGTATATCCTTACCCTGGTAGATTATGCCACTAGGTACCCTGAGGCAGTAGCCTTGTCCAGTATAACCGCTCCAAAGGTAGCAGACGCCTTGGTGACTATATTCACCAGTACAGGGTTTCCCCATGAGATTTTGTCCGATCAAGGCCCACAATTTATGGCCAAAGTCACGGAACAGCTATGGGCCACGTGTGGCGTTAAGCATATTACCTCTTCCCCCTACCATCCCCAGACTAATGGTCTATGCGAGCGGTTCAATGGGACTCTTAAACATATGATACGCACTTTTACAGACCAGGAACCAGACTGGGAACGGTTGTTGCCATGTTTGCTGTTCGCCTATAGAGAGGTACCCCAGGAGTCTACAGGGCACTCCCCCTTTGAACTCCTGTATGGGAGACATGTGAGAGGACCCTTAAGCATAATTAGGGAAACATGGGAAGGGGAGTATAGGCAGCAACCCATACCAGTGGCCACCTATGTACTAGCCTTCAGAGAGAACATGTCCAGACTAACTGGAATAGTCAGCCAAAACATGAGGAAAGCCCAGCAGAGGGATCAGAAAAACTACAAGGCAGGGACCAGTGATAGAATTCTGGAAGAGGGAACGAAGGTGCTTATGCTGGAACCTCACCCCCAGAATAAATTACAGTCCCAGTGGGTAGGGCCTTACACAATCAGCCAGAAAGTGGGGAACAAGGCCTATGTAGCAATGATAGACCCGGATAGGGCCATCACCAGAGTTGCCCATATAAACAGACTTAAGGTGTACGTTCAGAGAGCAGCTCACCTATTAGCTATTTGTAGGGCCACAGAGGACGAACCAAAAGAGGGACAGATCCCAGATATGCTAAACAAAGCAGACCAGGATACAGTAGGAGAAAGTATTCAGCAGACCCTGGAATTAGACGCAGAGCAGAAAGAGCAGCTGTCCAACAGCTTAAAACCCTTCCACTCCCTGTTCACCACTAAGCCAGGGTGTACCCCCTTAGCTGTCCACCCAGTAGTAACCGGGGAATGTGCCCCCTTAAAGCAACACCCCTACAGGGTACCAGAGGCAGTTAGGGCCAACATTCAGGCAGAATTACGCACTATGCTACAGTTGGGAGTGATAGAAGAATCCAGTAGTCCCTGGGCATCTCCAGTGGTATTGGTGCCCAAAAAAGATGGAACCACTCGTTTTTGCGTGGATTACCGTAGACTGAACGATAAAACCAAAACAGATGCCTACCCTGTTCCACACATGGACGAGTTGTTGTACCGGCTAGGTACTGCCAAATATTTAACCACTTTAGATCTCTCTAAAGGATATTGGCAGATCCCTTTAGAAGAGACTGCAAAGGAGAAGTCTGCCTTTATCACCCCCTTTGGACTCTTCCAGTTTAAAGTAATGCCATTTGGGATGAAAAATGCTCCTTCTACCTTCCAGAGACTAGTGGACACATTGTTGCAAGGGCACCAAGAGTATGCCCAGGCCTACCTGGATGATATAGCCATTTTTAGCCAGACTTGGGAGGACCATATAAGGCACATTAGCCAAATTATGCAGGCAATTCACCAAGCTAAGTTGACCATAAGACCTGACAAATGTCAATGGGCTAGAGCAGAAGTGCAATACCTAGGTCATTGGGTGGGGAATGGAAAGTTAAGACCCGAACCAGCCAAGGTAGAGGGAATAGCAGCTTGGCCCACCCCTAAAACTAAGAAGCAGGTGATGGCTTTCCTAGGTACTACTGGGTATTACCGAAAATGTATTCCTGATTTCAGCAGCACAGCCAAACCCCTGACGGATCTCACCAAGAAGAAGCTACCCCGGGAAGTGAATTGGACTTCTGCGTGCCAGTTGGCTTTCCAAACACTGAAGGATGCTCTGACCTGCTCCCCAGTCCTGGCTGATGCCTCCATGTATGGCATAGGGGCAGTATTGAGTCAGCCAGACAACCAGGGAGTTGAGCACGAAGTGGCCTACATTAGTAGGAAACTACTGCAACGAGAAACAGCCTATGCAACTATAGAAAAGGAATGTTTAGCAGTAGTCTGGGCTCTACGCAAACTACAGCACTACCTGTACGGAAGACAGTTCACAGTCACCACAGACCATAACCCTCTTTGTTGGTTATCTAAAGTGGCTGGAGAGAATGGCCGACTACTGAGGTGGAGTTTAGCCCTACAAACTTTTAATTTCACGGTACAACACCGCAAAGGGAAATTCAACCAGAACGCAGATGGATTGTCGCGCCAACTAGAGCCCTGACTGTCAGTCCAGATAGGCATCCTGGAGTACAGGATACCTACATCTGTACTTGGGGGGGTAATTGTCATGGCTCACTTGGCAGTCATCTGGGACTTGGACAGATGTCTGTCACAGACTGTTGACACAAGAGACGATACCTGGGGGTTTGGGGCTCCCAGACACCCTGTTATACTGTTATAAGGTTATATTGTTATTTTGTGGTCTAGGGGATAAAGTATTATAAGCATATCCCCATCCCTTCCATGTTTAGGCTCATTGTAATGGGTGTCATGTGAGGGAGCTGGTGGGCTGTGTTGGTTGTATGTGTGTGAAACATTGTGTGTTGTATTTGTAAATATGAATGTATGTTATTATATTAGTATGTCATTATATTGTAGAGGGGAAGCCGTTGAATACAGGCAAGCCTCCTTTGTTCCCAAAGGCCTGTTAATCCCATTAGCTAAGTGTCCAGCATAGAACTAACAATGGGAAGCTCACAGCTGGAGAGCAGACAGGCAGGCACCCAGAAACAATGGGATGGCCTGAAGGCTTCTCATGGGCACAAGAGAACCAACGTATGCTTTGCCCTGGAGAGTCAGAGTCCAAATGAATTAGTTGGCCTCGCCTAGTTGGCGGACCTGGGAGGGGACTATTGGTTCACACACAGTTCCCCTTCATGATTGGCCAGACGTCATTTGGGGCTGGCTAACGGTAGCCACTTCCCCCATTCTTGTGTGATGTGGTTAAATATGCTGTTCTAAAATAAAACATGGTTCATAATTTTCATCAAGACTTTGTGTGCAGGTGTATTATTGACCCAGGGGCATATGCTGGCAGAGGAGATTGTTTCTGACTCCCTACCAAGGTTTTCCCAGGCACACTACCTTAAGCTGGGACTTATGCTCTTGCATCCGCAAAGAAGGTCCATTGGTCTGAGTCACCCAAATCTTAGGTCTAAAACCTACAGGAGATAAGAGGACTAGGATCCTCTATACTCCATCATCATTGTAGGTTGTGACATTAGGTGTTAGGGATAAGTGTGAGGGGTGTTAGGGTTAGGGTGAGGGGTGTTAGGGATAAGTGTGAGGGGTGTTAGGGTTAGGTGTTAGGGTGAGGGGTGTTAGGGATAAGTGTGAGGGGTGTAAGGGTTAGGGTGAGGGGTGTTAGGGATAAGTGTAAGGGGCGTTAGGGTTAGTTGTTAGGGTGAGGGATGTTAGGGTTAGGTGTTAGGAATAAGTGTGAGGGGTGTTAGGGTTAGGTGTTAGGGTGAGGGGTGTTAGGGATAAGTGTGAGTGGTGTTAGGGTTAGGGTGAGGGGTGTTAGGGATAAGTGTAAGGGGTGTTAGGGTTAGGTGTTAGGGTGAGGGATGTTAGGGTTAGGTGTTAGGGATAAGTGTGAGGGGTGTTAGGGTTAGGGTGAAGGGTGTTAGGGATAAGTGTGAGGGGTGCTAGGGTTAGGTGTTAGGTTGAGGGGTGGTAGGGATAAGTGTGAGGGGTGTTAAGGTTAGGTGTTAGGGTGAGGGGTGTTAGGGATAAGTGTAAGGGGTGTTAGGGTTAGGTGTTAGGGGGAGGGATGTTAGGGTTAGGTGTTAGGTTGATGGGTGTTATGGATAAGTGTGAGGGGTGTTAGGGTTAGGGTAAGGGGTGTTAGGGATAAGTGTGATGGGTGTTAGGGTAAGGGATGTTAGGGTTAGGTGTTAGGGTAAGGGCTGTTAGGGATAAGTGTAAGGGGGTATTAGGGTTAGGTATTAGGGTGAGGGGTGTAAGGGTTAGATGTTAGGGTGAGGGATGTTAGGGTTAGGTGTTAGGGATAGGTGTGAGGGGTGTTAGGGTTAGGGTAAGGGGTGTTAGGGATAAGTGTAAGGGGTGTTAGGGTTAGGGTGAGGGGTGTTAGGGATAAGTGTAAGGGGTGTTAGGGTTAGGTGTTAGGGTGAGGGATGTTAGGGTTAGGTGTTAGGGATAAGTGTGAGGGGTGTTAGGGTTAGGGTGAGGGGTGTTAGGGATAAGTGTGAAAGGTGTTAGGGTTAGGTGTTAGGGTGAGGGGTGTTAGGGATAAGTGTAAGGGGTGTTAGGGTTAGGTGTTAGGGTGAGGGATGTTAGAGTTAGGTGTTAGGGATAAGTGTGAGGGGTGTTAGGGTTAGGGTAAGGGATGTTAGGGATAAGTGTGAGGGGTGTTAGGGTTAGGTGTTAGGGTGAGGGGTGTTAAGGATAAGTGTAAGGGGTGTTAGGGTGAGGCATGTTAGGAATAAGTGTAAGGGGTGTTAGGTCTTAGGGATAAGTGTGAGGGGTGTTAGGGTTAGGTGTTAGGTTGATGGGTGTTATGGATAAGTGTGATGGGTGTTAGGGTTAGGTGTTAGGGTGAGGAATGTTAGGGTTAGGTGTTAGGGATAAGTGTGAGGGGTGTTAGGGTTAGGGTAAGGGGTGTTAGGGTTAAGTGTGAGGGGTGTTAGGGTTAGGGTGAGGGGTGTTAGGGATAAGTGTGAGGGGTGTTAGGGTTAGGTGTTAGGGTGAGGGGTGTTAGGGATAAGTGTAAGGGGTGTTAGGGTTAGGTGTTAGGATGAGGGATGTTCGGGTTAGGTGTTAGGGATAAGTGTGAGGGGTGTTAGGGTTAGGGTAAGGGGTGTTAAGGATAAAGTGCGAGGGGGGTTAGGGTTAGGGTGAGGGGTGTTAGGGATAAGTGTGAGGGGTGTTATTGTTATGTGTTAGGGTGAGGGGTGTTAAGGATAAGTGTAAGGGGTGTTAGGGTTAGGTGTTAGGGTGAGGGATGTTAGGGTTAGGTGTTAGGGATAAGTGTGAGGGGTGTTAGAGTTAGAGTGAGGGGTGTAAGGGATAAGTGTGAGGGGTGTTAGGGTTAGGTGTTAGGGTGAGGGGTGTTAGGGATAAGTGTAAGGGGTGTTAGGGTTAGGTGTTAGGGTGAGGGATGTTAGGGTTAGGTGTTAGGGATAAGTGTGAGGCATGTTAGGGTTAGGGTAAGGGGTGTTAGGGATAAGTGTGAGGGGTGTTAGGGTTAGGTGTTAGGTGAGGGATGTTAACGATAAGTGTAAGGGGTGTTAGGGTGAGGCATGTTAGGAATAAGTGTGAGGGGTGTTAGGTCTTAGGGATAAGTGTGAGGGGTGTTAGGGTTAGGTGGTAGGGTAAGGGATGTTAGGGTTAGGTGTTAGGGATAAGTGTGAGGGGTGTTAGGGTTAGGGTGAGGGGTGTTAGGGATAAGTGTGAGGGGTGTTAGGGTTAGGTGTTAGGGTGAGGGGTGTTAGGGATAAGTGTAAGGGGTGTTAGGGTTAGGTGTTAGGGATAAGTGTGAGGGGTGTTAGGGTTAGGGTAAGGGGTGTTAGGGATAAGTGTGAGCGGTGTTAGGGTTAGGTGTTAGGTGAGGGGTGTTAAGGATAAGTGTAAGGGGTGTTAGGGTGAGGCATGTTAGGAATAAGTGTGAGGGGTGTTAGGTCTTAGGGTTAAGTGTGAGGGGTGTTAGGGTTGGGTGCTAAGATGAGGGGAGGATGATGATAAGGGGGGGAAGAGACACAGGGGTGTCCTTGCAGCAGAGATCAAAGGAGTCCTTCAGGACTGTATTGCACACTGTGTATAGTAGCCTAGCTATGGTTTTCCCTATTGATGCAGTATCACCTACACTCAGCCTCCTCTCAGTAAGACTGCAAATTAGTTATGATTCCAAAATGGCTGCTGTCCATGAGTTAGAAGGGTCTGGAAGGCAGGGTATGATGCTGATTGGCTGGAATGTGTCTGCTGACTGTGAGTTGCAGGGTCAAAGTTTGCTCAATGATAAAGTATAGGGGGCGGTTCAAATATCGCATATGCTCGCAGTTCGCCGTGAACGCAAACATGCTATGTTCGCCGGGAACAGTCCGTCGGCGAACTATTCGCGACATCTCTACTACACACCAGTCCCCTCCCACCCTGCCCCTAAACCCACCGACCCCTGTTTGCCCTGTTTGCTAACTAATCCTAATTTAACCTTTACACAATGTTTCCTCCTGCCTTCTTCCTCTTAACCTGCTGCATTTTCCTCGGGCACTTCCTCTCAACTTATCCACATTATGTCTCCAAAATAACAATCTCACCTTCCATGCTCTCATCTCCTCTTTTATAAGTATATATAGTTACATAGTTACATAGTAATTGAGGTTGAAAATAGATTTTTAGCCCATCAAGTTCAACCTTTTAAGATCTCCTCTCATCTGCAATATGCAGATTAATTATTAATTGATCCAGAGGGAGCAAACAGAAAAATAAACAGGTGAAACTTTGCCAATTGTCTCAAAAGGGAAAAAAAATCTTTCTTTAAGGTGGAATCTTTTTACTTCTAACTTCAAGGGATGTCC
This sequence comes from Discoglossus pictus, assembly GCA_027410445.1. NCBI lineage: Eukaryota > Metazoa > Chordata > Amphibia > Anura > Alytidae > Discoglossus > Discoglossus pictus. The sequence goes on along the minus strand of CM050166.1, from coordinate 7,602,623 downwards.
TCTTGTCAGTTGAAAACCTCTTGGCACAAAAAGTTCCCTTGACAAAGCTTTATATTGACCCTGGATGTATTTATATACAGTAATCATATTTCCTCTTAGACGCCTTTTTTCTAGAGAAAATAAGTGTAATTTGGTTAGTCTTTCTTCATAACTTAGCCCCTCCATTACCCGTATTAGTTTTGTTGCCCTCCTCTGTACCTTTTCCAGCTCTAAAATTTCCTTTTTATCAAGTGGTGCCCAAAATTGTACTCCATATTCCAAATGAGGGTGTGCTAGAGATTTGTATAGTGGCAGAATTATATTTGCTTCCCTGGTTTCTATTTGTTTGCCTTTGCAGCTGCTGCTTGGCTTTGAGCACTGTTACCTAGGTGGTTGTCCACAAGCACTCCCAAATCCCTTTCAACATCTGATACCCCTAGATTTGCTCCATTAAGATTATAAATTGCATGGCTATTTTTCCTTCCCAGATGCATAACTTTACATTTATTTGTATTAAATCTCATCTGCCATTTAGATGCCCATTCCTCTAATTTATGTAAATCCTTTTGGGGGAAAGCACATAATTACCTGATTTAAGCACCTTGCAAAACTTAGTGTCATCAGCAAAAATATAGACAATACTTTCCAGTCCTACTTCTAAGTCGTTAATAAATATGTTAAAAAGGAGAGGACCTAATATTGAACCCTGAGGAACCCCACTTATCACATTAGTCCAATCGTAGTATGGCAGGCCAGGACGGAAGATATAGGAGCATTACAATGTGTCATTTGCCGTCTGACAATTAGTGACCAGGAAAAGTCAGATGAGCTAAATAGTTTTTTTTCTTTGGTATATACAATGGGGTTACACTACCTTCACCAAATAATTGGTTAACGCAGGAAGAAATCCAAAAGTGGTTGGAAAAAATAAATGTTAATAAAGCCCCGGGTCCTGATGGAATACATCCAAGGGTACTGAGGGAACTGGGTTCTGTAATAGCCAAACCATTATATTTAATTTTTCAAGATTTACTCAACACAGGGTCTCTACCAGATGACTGGAGAAAAACAGATGTGATACCTATATTTAGGAAGGAAGCAAGAGCAAATCCAGGGAATTAGAGACCAGTGAGCCTCACTTCTGTTGTGGCAAAGCTTTTAGAAGGGTTAATAATGGGTAATATACAGGAATATGTCTATTCAAACAGGATTATAAGTAGGAGCCAACATGGATTTATGAGGGATAGGTCATGTCAAACAAATCAAATTAGTTTCTATGAGGAAGTTAGTAGGAGCCTGGATCAAGGCAACTCAGACTTTTGATACAGTGATATACAGTATGTCAGTGAAGGGTGCCTGTAAGCATTTTGTGTCATGACAACCTGGCTAGAAAGTTTTCGATAAAATCTTACTCTTTGTTTGTCAACAGCAATGAAATATCTTACACTAAATATGTGTTCACACATTGCAGGAATCAATCACTTCAAGCCCTGATCTATTGACAATTTGTAAATTTATACACACTTAAAATCACTCTTAATATTTCCATATATTCTATTAGCTAGTCGCAATCTGATTTCCTCGCGCACAATTACTATGGGCCAGCCAAAGACACACAACTGACCTTAGAACTCCATTGGTTTTAGCACAGCTCGAATATTACGAGCTCTAAAATATTACAGTTACACAAAATCGATAATCTATTAGACCCGGAGCTCTAGACTGCAAATAAAGTCTGACCCGCAACTGAAAAAAGTATCAAGTATCTGTCAAAAATATTACTATTATTAAGTAGGACTCGCAAGGGCTTTTAAAACACTTAATAGAGCTGTAACAGCTATTAAACACACAACACTGTACTTTAAAAGCATGGGAAGGCATAGAAATGCATTAGAATTGCACAACAGACACAAAGCCACAAATATGCAAAAAAATATATAATTTTTAAATGTTATTTTTGAGTAATATAGATCCCAGGACTCAAGGGGTTAATGCACATCATGAAACCCACATGGACTAGAACAGATGCTCTGGTGCATTTTATATAGTGCTAGATTGCGAGCCTTTTGGCAAATATTACTTATTGGCACTAATTAATTCTTAGCTTCCGATTGCAATTTCTTGTAACTTCCATGTTTTACTGACATCATGATGAAGGTCTCATTTACTATAGGCCGTGTCTAAGAAGTAAAATATGGACTTGCTTAAATATTATCAAATCACATGGTCACGCCCCTGAAATCAGACTTAAAATGGCAGGGTTTACGAGTTTATGCTTAAGGAGGTAAATTGGAGTCAATAGAATACATCTAAACATTTAGACAAAATGTGGGGAGGTGCTTATATCTATAGTATTTGTGAACTGTATTCAGTGTATTTGTGCTTTATAAATAAGTGTAATTATTATTATATTGATACCATTTATGAGATATAACAATGTAGTTTTCTGTGGCCTTTGGATTACACAAAGGATCAGAATGTCCAATGGAAAATCTGATTTTTCTGTAATATCAATTCTTAAATGAGCACCACACTGCTCATACAACATGAGTGTTTAGTAGCTGATTAGCAATACAGTGAGAATTGTAACAAATACATTCAATATAATCTTTTGTGGCTTTTAAATATTACAGTGTCTGTACGGATCTGCCCAGGAAGCTATCCTAAAAAGGTTTCTAGACCAGTCTCTGCTAGCCTAATAGGACACCCTCCTATGTCGATCTTCCCCCACTCCATGGACACCTAAAAGGGGCGAACAGAAGAATATCTGAAACATTACATTTCAAATGTTAGCCTTAAAAGCTTCCTGATGTTGTTTTTGTTTAATTGAAATACTGATTTTATTATTAATCAGTTATTGAAAAACCAATGAGACCCAATTCAGTTCTGGAAGGATCTATAATGCAGTCATGAGGGAATTATAGAGGTCCTTTAACAGTATCGGCCATTGTTATTTGCTTGGTGTAATACTTTATAAACAGTTACTAATGTCACTGTTAGTCTTATCAGATGTCAGGTGACTGATAGTTTCTGTTCTCCCTTCCATGACAGGGCACAACAGTTCTTCCATTCTTCTCTTCAGTTTTGTCTGATCCAACCCAGTGGGAAACTCCTGATGAGTTCAACCCAGGGCATTTCTTGGATGAAGATGGGCAATTCCGGGCACGATCGGCTTTCATTGCATTCTCTGCAGGTGAGAGCTGAGGGTTTGAGCATCTAAACATGGAGGACTGGTGGGGTATGGCAAACCTCTCTGCAACATCAAGAGTAAGAGGAAGGATCATTATGTGCATTTCTTATAAATTCTGTAGGTGAGGTGGGTAAAACTAAAATATATATTGTATACATGATAAACTGTAAATTTATTATTGAATTAAATGTATTCCGGCTAATTGTGGAGATAGGGTTTTCCAAAAAGGGATATTATACTCAATAACCGATGGTCTGGTGCTCAGTATACTTGTTATTTATTTATTTATTTATTCTTTTATGAATAATTTTAATATTTCCTTTTAAGAAACTATGCATTTCAATTATTAGTTTAATAAAAGTTATGTTTTATGAATGAACGTATCTGCAGCAGAAATGTTGAATATGGCAGACTGGGTGTTACAAAATGTATATAAAGTATACAGTATATTATCATATCGCTGTTTAACACCACTATGGTCAGCTTCTTCTTATTCATCCTCCATCACACTCTGGTCACTGGTCAGGTCTTCAGCTCTGTGTCACGCCTCAGACGGGTCTCTAAGACAGCTCAGCCAATCTCCTCTGTCTAAAAGAGCTTTGGATTTTAGTTTTATACCATATCCCCCCCACCCCCACCCATAGCTACTCTAATACCAAACTTAAATTCCAGCCTCGTAAGTCCGACGTGTAGCACATAAGGGCTGCGTGCTTCAAATTTGTCAGACTTACGTTGCTATTAAATTCTAACTTCTGAGTTGCGTGTTTGAACACAAACAATTAACCAATTACGTAGCATTGGGTTAGACTTAGCCAATGGCAAAAGAGATTGCCATCATGGCTAATAAAAGCCTGCGGGATCACCCAGGCTCCCGACATCAGCACTTGCCGTGGGGGTCCCAATCTGGACCTACGCTGCAGTTAAAAACTCAAGCCCTGCTGCAGGGGATTTATTGTATATAGCCGCGCTGGGAAATGTACATTTTTAAAGGCAGCAGGGGTCCCTATCGGGACCCTCGCTGCAAGAAGTAATATGGAGACACTGCAAGGTTCCCAATACGGGGGTTAATTTTAGGGGCCGGAAGGGGTACTTGAAGTACCCCAGCAGCAGAGCTTGAGTTTTTACGCAATCCCAGCCACTGGAACCTCGCAGTGACCCCACATTAACCCTTTCAGCAGGGGTCCCGATACAATAAGGCCTCCCGCTGCATTCAAATTTCCTGCCGTGGGTTCTCAAGCGGTCCTTAAAGGACCGTGCTAAATAAAAAAAATAACGCCTGCCGCAGGGGTACTATAAGTGATATAGTATAAATAACCCCATCACTCATGGCGGTCTATACAGACCCCTATGAGCCTATAATTAACCCACCCATCCCCACGGGGGGTATCTCATTGTGATTGTCCCCAAGCATCTGTGTCTTCTGATTGACTGCAATCTGATTGACAGTTACATCAGCCAATCAGAAGACGCAGATGCTTGGAGTCAATCACAAAGGGATACACCCCGTGGGGGTATATGCCATTCTGGTTGGCTGAAGGCAATAGCGCCTTCTGATTGGATTACAAATGACTGACAGGTCCATCAGCCAATGAGAAAGGTATATAGGGGTGTATCCCATTCTGATTGGCTCACACCTTTGCGCTTTCTGATTGGCTGAAATATGATTGACAGCGTTTTCATCCAATCAGAAGGCACCATTTCCAAATTTTTACCGGAGCATGCGCGAGAACCCTCATTTGCGTCAGGGAGCTCCTCCAGGGAGGAGCTCCGTTAGATTTTTTATTTTTTTAGTCGGTCTGTTTTTTTTAGAGGGGCCCTGCCGGCGAAGACTACAAGGAGGATGGAGCATCGGTGGATGGCCAATTATGAAAGGTTGGTGAACTATTTAGAATATATTTGATGTTGTGTTTATTTATTCATTTTGATATTTCTTTTTTCCTAGGGTGCAGGACCTGTCGACATCTAGGAAGGGCCCTTGCCTAGGGACGAAGCAAAGAAAACCATCATCGCTGGAGGGGAATTTGGGCAAGGTAAGTGGTCTTATTCACACTATTCTTGGTTTTGTGAGTGGAGTAGGTTAGATTTATGGTTTTTAACGGTATGCATTTAGGAGTTAAATTGTATGTAGTTAGGAGTTTAACTGTATGTATTTAGGGGTTAAATTGTATGTAGTTAGGGGTTTTACTGTATGTAGTTATGGGATTAACTGTATGTTTTTAGGGGTTTTCTTGCATCTAATACATGTTTTTATGTTATGTAATGTAGGCTTTTTTTATTTTCAGTAGCTCAGGTTTTTTTATTATATGTAATTTAGGTTTTTTTATTTTATGTAATTTAGGATTTTTATTTTATGTAATTTAGGTTTTATTATTTTATGTAGTGTTCTTTTTTTATTTTGTGTAATTAAGTGTTGTTTTTATTTTGTGTAATTAGTGGGGTAATAGGGATTATATTATGATGTTAGGTAGGTAGTGTAGGGGTTAGCAGGGTAGTGGGGGGTTAAAAGTGTAGGGTAGGAGTTGGGTAGGTTGTGTAGGGGTTAATAGGGTAGGGTAGGAGGGGGTTTATGGGATGGGGTTTACTGGGTACATAGGGGTTAAATATGCCCAGTTTGGGTTAAATAGGACTAGATAGGGTTAAATAGCACTAGACAGGGTTAAATAGGTCTAGATGGGATTAACTGGTTATTGACAGGGTTAATTATGTATAGTGAGGGTGATATAGGGTTAATTAGTTAGAGGGGGTTAATACAAGGGTATAGGGTAGGATAGGGGTTAATAATGTAAGGTATGGGTTAATGGGGTAGGGCTTTATTGTATATAGTTAGGGTTAATGGGGTGTATTTATGATTAATGGGGTATAGTTAGGGTTAATAGTGTAGAGGGGGGTTAATGAGTGTAGTGTTTAGACTTGGTGTCCTGAGGGTCCTGGAGGACCCTAGTGGCACTTATAGTATTATTCTAGGCGTTAATAGTGTCCTATAGGGGTCTATATAGACCCCAATTGGACTAATGGGGTTAATTGGTGTTCCATAAGGGTCTGTATAGATCCTTATGGGACTAATGGGCTTGATTAGTGTCCCATAAGGGTCTATATAGACCCGTATGGGTCTAATGGGGTTAATTAGTGTCCCATAGGGGTCTGTATAGACCCTTATGGGACTAATGGGGGTTCAGTATTGTCCCATAAGGGTCTCTATAGACCCTTATGGAACTAATGGGGTTAATCAGTGTCCAATAAGGGTCTGTATAGACCCTTATGGGACTAATGGGGTTAATTAGAGGCTCATGGGGTTCTGTATAGACCCTCATGAGTGATGGGGTTATTTTTGTTTTATTATCACAGGTTCTTTAAGGACCTTTACAGTGGGGAATTTGAATTTTGAAAGGCAGCCGGGGTCCCGACAAGGACCCCCAGCTTTGGGGGGGGGGTTTATTTTAGGTGACGCGGAGGTACTTCAAGTATTCCTGTGGCAGGGGTTAACACTTTGACTGCTGCGGGGATCGGGAGCCCCGCAGCCCGGGTTAATTTTGGGAGCCAGCCAGCGGGGGACCCCTGCAGCATGGGGTTAGATTTAGGGAGCAGGGGGAGGTTTAGGGGCCAGAAGGACGTTCGGTGGCCGGAGCGGGGGGCCTTTGTGCTTCTCGCGCAGTGCACTTAAGGGGTTTCGGAGCCTTTGCGGGTGCTCTGAAGCACACATTGGGCTTCGGCCTGCATTTGCGTGTTACGGGCTAGCTCGCATGTGACCACGTTGCAATTTAATAGCTGAATTGAAAATGTAGAGGTTATGGGCATGACAGATGAAAGGATTTACGTGCGCAAGTTACAACGTTGCTCTCCCCATAGCCTATTCTTGGCCATCCTGCGTGTTACCACACAAAATCGGGTGTGAGCAAACTTAAGATGCATCTTAGCACACAAATAGCGCTAAGATGACATCTACAAGCTACGTGTTAACACGTACCTCCAATTAAGCAGGGCAAGGATCCAATGAAACCCCTGGCCCTTTGTTATCATACCTCTTGCATGATGTGTATACCATTACTAAACTATGATTACAGATGTCTGTTGAGGTGGCGTCTCCTAGAAAGGGAATATAATAAATACTAGCGACTTGCCCGTCAAAGCATGACAGTCAATAAAATGTTAATGCTGTGAAAATTGTTTGCCACACAATATGAGTTTGATACATTTGTCACCTTTTTTTATATACAAATAAATACCAAATTTTTAATTTAACTTTTTATTTTTTTAACTTTCAACTTATATTTAACCAACATGTTTCAATTTATTTTTTCAATCTTCAGTCTTTTAATTGGGATATATATAATAACAATATAAGAATGTGTTAATTTTTCATGCATACATATTGTAAAGTCTAACATCAAAGTTTGTAACATGCAACTTGTGTATTAAACAATCTTTCAACTTTTTTTTAACAATACTAACACTTTTTAATTGATATTTATCCATGAGTAACTGCGAACTATGTTAACTTTCAGTAACTAAATCGTTTTAACAATGACATGCTTTGTAACATTTATTACATTTTTGTTAAACTCTTGTTAAACTAAATTGGCATTGAATCCAGAGGAAGGCAAACAATAAAAAACCCCATTTCAACTTTTCCAATTGTATCAAAGAGGGAAAAAAAATAATTATTTCCTGACCCCATTAACTGGCGATTGGATTACTCCCTAAATCAATTCTCTGTCTTTAAATTATACAGTTCAAATTATTATGAAATGCTGCAACTTGTAGTAATATACATATTTGACTATATCCCATATATATTTAACTAACTTTAAAAACTTTGAAAATACACAGTTAACATGTGAAAACGTAACATCAAACAATAACATTTAACCCTTGCAAGTCAATAAAATGTCAGATAATTGTTTTGTATTGCCAATCATGTGAATATGTAACTTTTAACCCATTCCAATATGTTTAAGGATGTTTTACTGTTGTTTTTCTTGTAGTTTCCTTGTTTTTTTTGTTCTGTTTGTACATTGTGCAAATGTCATATAGAGTTTCCTAAGTGAAATAGTGGTCCCCTATTTAAAGAGTCCCAGAGTACTTAAATTATGTACTGGAAGCAAAACCCCTGTTCTCTATGGGGTTTTTTCCATTCTATAGAGTTTCTTATTGCAATATTGTTTTTCTGCAATCATATCGAGTACCATAAAATGTTGTCATGGAAATGAAACCACTGTCCTCTATCTGTACAACACCTCATCATCTGTAGCATTTGTGATGGCATGAAATGCTTGTAACTGTAAAGTATTTAAAGTTGCCAGTTTTTCTTCAGTTTTTTGTTTTTGTAGCTCAGTGTCATAATCATCAAAATGTATGTCATCTATAAGTCCTGGGTCTGTCAAATTAAAACTTGCACAATTTAATCCATGAGCAAACAATATTTCTTGTATTTCCATCAATGTTTTTAACAGTGCTATTGGTTCCTTGTAACATTTCAAGAAGTCTTCTGACATATTTAATTTAAATGTTTCCCACAAAGTAAAAGCATCAGGTACATTGCAAAAGATGCAAATGAATGCAAATTGTTGTCTCATTTGCTTTGGCATTTGACATAGTGCTCCCATTCTGTATCATCAGCTATGAAGTTTTGATGTCTTGCAGCTAATAGGAATGTATCATAAACTATGTCATTCACTGTACGTAAATGCTCAAAACTCGGTGCACCGGAAACATGTAAAAGAAGTAATCTTAAGCTGAAACGTTCAATGTCCCTTGGACTGACGGTATAAATCCGTGGTATAATTTTATGTGTATCTCTTCTTCGTTGTCGCCATAGACCATTTACAAATACATAGTGATAGGGTATCTCTATGTATAAAAATTGTCTGGCCTGCGTATCCTGGCAGTTTAATTTAAACCATGCAGTAAGTGTGGTATCTCTGTGTTCACTTTGATCTAATGCAGTTCTTTCATTTCCTGCAGTAAAGCAAACAAACTGACTTTGAGGCAAATGTACAGCTAAACGATAGATAGCATGTGACCGATCATGCATCTCAAATTTCAAAAGGCGCCACATTGCTTCAGGAGCACTCACATAGCGATCATCTAAATAATTTGATAGTTCGTCATGTAAAATTGGATTTTCGGTTTCGTTTGCAGCACCTTGCACAACAACAGTAGCTGCGTCATAGTCTTTGTATATATGTTTATACACATACTTGATTGATTTAATAGAAGTGCAAGCTTCCACGTTGATGTGTGCATTGTACTTGATGAGCAAATGTGGATTGTATGGAACGACAAATCTATTATCAACCTTTTGCCCACGGATAATAGCTGTTTGTCCTTGTGTTAGGCAATATAGAATCATTGGACAATGGTTCACAGACATGTTTTTGTTTACTTTTTCTTTTCTTGGAAGCCCCAGCACACTCACTTGCTGCTTTCTTAGAGCCTCATTCAATTGTGATTTGGCCAATTGAATAGGGCTCTAAATAAGCACATAGCATATTTATTTTAAAGAAGTTTTTAGTTAGTGAAAACCTTGCTTTTGGATAGATGTTCACTAACTAAAAACTTCTTTAAAAAATATATGCTATGTGCTTATTTAGAGCCCTATTCAATTGGCCAAATTGCAATTGAATGAGGGCTTTACTCATTTTTCTTTTTATTTAAAAGTCTCTGTCGATCTTCTTCTCTCAAAAGTTGGGAAGTTTCCAGTGACTGTGCATCTCTCCACCTTTGCTTCCTTTCCCTTGCCAATCTTCTTTTGCGTTCAAATTTGTCTTCTACATTATCCGCCATTTTAATCTGCAATTGTAAATAGAGATGTAATTATTGTTTGTTGTTTGTTTTCTGTACATATTGTTTTTACCTTTTTCTAATGTTACATTAAATTGGATGAATGAACTAATCAACCATTTCAAAATCTTGTACTTTTTTACAATGAAATAAATAAAACCATTTCATTAATTATTTATTGACATATATTAAATAGCAATGGCCTGCAGATATATATATTGTTGAAAGGTAATTATTAATTACTTAGTAAAGTAATATGAATGTCCGTTATTGAGTGATTTCAAAAATGGGATAAATGTAGAACTTTCAAAGTTACTTCTATTCTCCTAAAGAAGCTGAAACATAAATATCTATTAATAAAGTATACATGTATTGTAACAGACTCTTATTTTTTTTTTTAAATCTTGTACTTTTTTACAATGCAATAAATAAAACCATTTCAATTCTTTTTATTGACATATATTAAATAGCAAAAGGCTGCACATATATATATTTTTGTAACGTAATTATTAATCCTTCAATTCCATTCATTCTTGATTGCCTTGACTGCATACATTTAATTACTTTTTTTCGCAAGTCTTCTATCCTTTAGAATTAAATGTTATACCTGTGAAGGTGATCTTTATGGTGTTCAAAGGCTGCAAACGTCACTCTGTGTGTTGATTCACTTGCAGATCCGATGAAACTGTGAAATAAGAATGAAATCCTTTTTAATATTTTGCTTCATCCGTATCATTCAATCAGCAGCAACAGACATATATTTGCATAGATTCAAAACCTAAAAGCATATTCCTGAATGTATTGCTGTAGTAATATAATTAAATTCTATACCTGTCAAGATTATCCTTATGATGTTCAATGCCTCCAAACGGCACTGTCTCTGTTCATTCAGCTGCAGGTCCGCTGAAAGTGTGCAAAAATGTAAAATTAATGTATAATATGTTGCTTCATCTGTATCAATCAATCAGCCTGAACACAGATATTTTTGCATAGATTAAAAACATGAAATGAATATATCAATCAATCAGGATGAACACAGATATGTTAGCATAGATTAAAAACATGCAATCAATATTCCTCAATGTATTTTTTAGTTCCAGCTTACTAATATTAATACAACTTAATAATGTAACTGTCATCAATTACAACTATGAAGATTTATAAATGTTTTTTTCCCCCAAGTACATAATTGAATGATATACCTGGAAAGATGCTGTTGAAAGGCTGCAAAGGTCACTCTGTGTGTTGATTCAGCTGCAGCGTCACTGAAAGTGTTAAAAATAAATTAATTTTATTTTTATCTTTTAATTCATCCCAATTATTCAATCCACGTCCTCACATTTTTGTTTTTAATCTTTTTTTATTGTTAGTCTTTAAATAAGAATCAATGAATGTCCATTAATATTAAACTAATGTCTGACTAAATATAACGTCAAGATGTAAGCATGAGTAAATTCCCTTTTTTTTAGGGGGGGGGGTATTTTATAATGAATATCTTACAACTGAATTAGTAAAATAATGTACATTAATAATTAATGAATCAATGTGTTCCTTTTTTTATGCACATTCTTAAACGTTAACATTTTTTGATATTAATGATTACTAATGATTAATTAATAATTAAAGTACATTATTAATTTTATTTTCAATTCTTTCACACAGGTAAGCATGATATTATTTGTCAATTAAATAAATTTCAATTTCTTGTTTCCTATCATTTATTTTATTATTTAAAAATCAATTAAATAATTAATCATTAATGATTATTAATGTAATTTACCTTTTTTAATGTAATATTGATGAAGCAGTATCCTGAAGAGCTAACAATCTCTTGAGATTTTCCGGCATCAGAAAATGTCCAGTCAGACTGTCATCACCTGAGGAGAAAGTGTCAGTTATGTGTCAAGTGTGCCCTATATATAGGCTTTGTGCGCGAGACAAATCCGTTTTTTTAGGCGGGAAGTCCGCGCCGCCGCAAGACAAATGCGTTGTTTTCGGCGGGAAATCCGCCATTTCACCCTGTTAATGCGTAAATGTGTAATTTCGTTTCGTAAAATGTCGTCGTTAGTGTCTGTTTTACGCATTGCGTGGTTATTTAGCATCCTTCGTATCGGTATTTTTCGAGCACATACGTCTCTGGCTGTGTTTTACGCACTTCGTAGTAGTGTAGCCTCGTTTTAATTTTTTTCGGCTGACATTTTTTTCCTGCTTAGGCAACTTTCGATCTTTGTAAATCGTCTAAATCGATTTAAATTGGAGTTCCACCTCACTCACAGACGTCCTGCCTGTTTCCCCATGCTGTAAGTGATATTTTCTTATTTTTTTTATGTGCATTTAGTGTTTTTTTATTGTTTGTGTTACGCCGCTAATCTCGTAATTTTTTTCATCTAGTAATTGCTACGGTTTAATGGCTCGCCGGAAATCATTGCCAAAGTGCTACGGTTTAAAGGCTCGCCTCGCTACGCGAGGCTCGCCGGGCGGCGCTCATCTCTAAGTCGTACGTACTACGCAAACAGTAACAACTAATTAATTAACAACTAATCTGTATATTTATGATCAGAGGAGATCTTAGAAGGCTGAACTTGATGGGCTAAAAGCCTTTATTTTCCAGTGGCAAGAAACTTCTGGTGGAAACAAGGCCATGCCATTAAAGTATAAACATAAATACAAAACAAACAAAAAATAAAATCAATGAATCCACCATATACATCCCAAAAATGCAAAATACATTACATCAACATTGAATTTAGATTTATTTTTAAGTATAAAAATTTGAGACATCCCAGTTATGGTTAAATATAACATGTTTAAGAAGGTAAAAAATAATGTTATAACCAAGAACTATACAAATAACATGAGATTATCACTTTATATAGAAGATATAGAGAAAATTAGGTTTTGTACAGAACTCTGTCAGGTTGATTTGTAATATCTGTCAATTATCTCTCCCTTCTCTCAACTCTTGTTCTTCAGGGAAGCGTGTGTGCCTCGGGGAAAACCTGGCACGAATGGACCTTTTTCTCTTCTTCTCCTCTCTGCTCCAGAAATTCACCTTTAAGAGAGCCCCTGGTACCCAACCACAGACAGGAAAGGCTCTGAGGGACAACAAGTGGACGCACATCCTGTTCTTGGAGCTCTGTGCTGTCCCTCGTACCTCCTCCAAGTGACCGGGCAGTCTAAATCTTGGCATCAAGACCATCCAAGCATGAAGCACACTACTCATTACTCAAAATAAATACATCACTAGAAATGCTTATTAATAAAGGACCACTATACAATGACTATATATGTATATATATATATATATATATATATATATATATATATATATATATATATACATATATATATATATATAAAACTGTGAGTCTAAGGATATAATGAGTCAGGGCCAATGTCATAAAGCTAGTTTTTAATTAGAAAACAATAAATGTTGTTACTGCTGTTGGATCCCTGAGCCATCCATGATATTTTGGTTGAAGTTGTATGTGAAAGGGGAGATTATATTTTTGAAGAGCAGGGCTTCAATTTATATACATAAAATCCAACCAAAAGTGGTATCACCCATGTAATTTGGCACTCGCAGGGCTTCTCAAAATAGCACTTTATTAACAATCAATATTTCAGTGCAATAAGTGCAATTTTATCAAGACAAATAACTTTCAAATAATTACCATAGCAGCTATCGGTAGACATCCAATCAGGGCTCAGTAAAAGCCCAATGCTGCCATAGCAATATTCCAAACGGGAACTAGCGTGCGCACCTATTGGCCACTGTCAGCACATATCCAGTCAGAGTAGAGAATCCGTCCTCTGTTGTAATAAAGTAATCAATATATATCACTAGTGGTTGTAGTAAAGAATCCCTAGCAGATACATCTGGTCTCCCCGGGAATTCTGTCTGTTTTTATGGATCTTGGGTAAGGGTTAAAAGAAGGAACAAACGGGGTAAGGAGTTGTTAAAAAAAAAACAATGTATCCTCATTAATATATCCCTGTTCCAAAGCAAATTTTAAAAGGTTATCAACTCTATTCTTAAATTCACGTCCCAGATGATCATTATGTGGTATTGATGATGATGATGGATATGTGACTTTAACTATGGCATTGTTTACATTATGAGACGGCAGATATGAAGATGAGGCTGCTGCTGATTTCATGGCCCTAGTTCCTGTTTAGAATGCTGGTATCTAGTCTATTTGGAAGCTGCATCCCGTCAGAACACTGGGGTGTGTGGCTGTGTCACAGCACCACCTGGTGGTGCAAAAAATTTACTGCAGGCAAAGAAATTTTCCATCCTCCGACGTGGCTCAACTCTCACGGCCCTGAGTCGACAGCAAGGTCATCGCTATGTTCGGCATGGGCACTCAGCTCCCCGTGGCCTCAGGCGCGCCTCTCATAGCTCAAGGCCTCTTCTGTCGGCGCGCCTTATGAGCCAGATCAGAGGATGGAATAGTTATTTGCCTGCACCAGGTGGTGCTGTGGTGCAGCCGCACACCCCAGTGTTCTGACAGTATGCAGCTTCCAAATAGACTAGGACCGAGTGCTGCTAAGGTAACAGAGGACGGACACTCTACTCCGGCCGGATATCTGCTGCAATTGAAACTTATTTTTTCTAAAAGAAAATGAAAAAAATGTTAATTGCTGTGAAATCTATAAACAAGCACTGGTGCAAACAATTGCCATCAGAAGTCAAGTATAATTACTTGAGTGGAGTCCACCTTTGTGAAATTAACATATCACATAATCTCAGGTTAATTACTACTGCTTAGTGAGCATATGTAACAGGATTAGGGAGACCAAGGAGCCACCAAAACAAGTCTAGGATACATTTTCTGCTGAAGTACCAGTGAGATTAGTGTTATATATAAATCCTGAAGGAGAACTAAACCTGAAAATTGCTTTTCACCAATGGCGTCCATTAAACTTGACAGTCTTGAGCCACTTCATCAAGAAGAATGAGCGAAAATGTGGGATCTTCCACTAGCCTCACAATTGTACTTGCAGCTAAATTGGGTTCTAGATGATTTCCTCAAGGGGTGAATACTTACACAGCCATCACTGCTGCTCATATCTTAAAAAATATTTTGATACCTGGTAAACTATTTCTGTGAGACTGTGGCCCTTAATGCGAATTAACTTCTCCATCACTTCTAGACATGTACTAGCATAAATTATATAGGTAAATACATTATATTAATCTAGTGTATTCATGTAATTATCAGGATTATTAAACAATCCACATACAATTACACAGAATATCCTGTTGGAAAAGCTATGATAAAGTCCACAGTACTGGATGAGTATTTGTCCAATAAATTAATAAAAAGAATTGTGTACAAATAGTACTAAATGTAATAAAACCCACTTACTGGTCAAGCTTTATAATTGTTTAAAATACAATATGAGTTATTGCAGCATGTGTGATGATGACAGCCACAAAGGGGTGATATGCATTACAGGTGAGAGGTGGATGCTATTCTCTGCTATAGTAACCAATCAGATTCAATTATGGCGCTATAAAGTAATGAAGGTCAATGTGATGATGTCACATGTGAGTGGTGCTCAATGCTACAGTTTTCTCTAGGAAGTAATATGATTTTCTTGTGGTTAATTGTACCATTTTTGTTAAATTAACAGGTAATTTTACAAGCATGATATATAAACAGTGGGTAATTATATAGACATTTTGTGAAATTTGAAGCGCATCCACCCTTATAATATATTGTAGAATACACAACATATGTCGCCAAAAAGAATGTATAGTGTCAGGAATCAGTATTTGTAACTGAAATGTGGACCATTCATGGGTGAGGTTGCAGTAAGAACTTATTAAAAATAACAATAAACATGATAGGCAAAGCTTGGCACATACAGCTCCAAACAACAAGCCCAGTCAATGTGCTGTAACAACCAGCGAAGTAGACAGCTAAGGCAGTCCCAGAATGCAGCAGACAAATATGCAGCAAAAGACAATAGAAGCAGATCCTAGAAGCAGACAGGGAAAATAAAGCAGGAAACCACACATAGGCAGTGGGGAATTTTGGAATTCTTAAATTGGGTAGCTGGACAGCACAACAGAGATGTTACAGTTCTCACTTGAAGTTGGTTGACTGAGCCCCAGAACCTGTCAGTGACTAGGGGATGGAATCATGACACACAAGAACAGAACTATCTTCCCTGGGGCTCCCTTGTGGCCTACTCAGACTGAGTTACTAGAGGATGTGGATTCACAGGAACAACCAGCAAGACCTTCCTTGGCCTTCTCTGAGCATTCTTATGTGGTGTTGTGGGTAGAAACCAGTGAGATACATTTGATTTTGTATCCATCACAGCCATTATTTATATAAAGTGTTTCTTAAGAGTGAAATGTTCTAATTGTAACATGACCAAATACGGCCCAGCTCAACATGAGTTCAAATTTGAATTTGAATTTCAATCATTTTTATTGACTCACAAGAAAATATAAGATAAAACAGAGAAAGAAAGATCAACCTCTTCAAGCCATGACATATAAGATGTTGGTGTAGAAAATGTAAAGAGATAAGCATAGTAAGTGATTGTATATTAATGATTCCCATGTGTGCAACACAACTAACCGTTTTCTGTTTTCAGCAATAATAAAAAAAAAATTAAAAAAACACAACTCGAAACAAAACCAAGAGTAAGTAGGTGAGGGAAGTAATGAGAGGTGATTTAACATTCAATATATTAATTTTCAGTTCCCCCTTTTTCATTTTCCCTTTATCCAACTTCTTAAAGCCGAGTCAATAAATGTAGAGCATGTCAACTCATATTTCAGTCCGGTCTCCAGTAAGGGCGCCAGGCCCCACGTCTCCTGACCAGCCCGTCCCGGACCCACATATGTCAGCCTAATATTTTCTTATCCTGGCTCTATACTATGGGTCGAAGAAATCCAAGGTTCCCAAATGGTCAGGAAATTAGAATAAGTGTCAGAGACTACATGTATGAGTTTTTCATTGATCATTATAAAGTTTATCTTATTGAATATTTCTTTTAAGCACAGATTGGCATTCTTCCACCTACTGGCAAAATGATTTTTGACAGCTAGTAGAATATATTGGAGTAGTTTATCCTGGGGTTTAGTTAGTAGAGGGGAATGGTGTCCCCAAAAACAAACTTCAATGGAAGATATTATCTGAGTATGAAAAAGATTTGAGGCCAATTGAATTATTTCAGACCATATAGTTTGAGCTTTTGGGCAGGTCCACCAAGTGTGCGCAAAGGTCCCTACTTCTAAACATCCCCTAAAACAGGTAGTGGGTTCCTGGGAGTTCATCTTGTGAAGTCTCTCTAGGGTAATATAGGTTCTATGGAAAACCTTTAGTGAAGTTTCTAGTAAGCTATAATTATAAGACCCCTTAGCTAGTCTCCGGCTAATTCGCCCCCATTTTTCCATATCCCAGGTCTGACCCAGGTTTTTGTCCCATCTAATCAAGGGCTTAGGTTTATGATTATTGAGGGGGTTATTGAGTTTCTCGTAGATTTGACCTTGAATACCCTTTGTCACAGGAGCATCTTTGCAGATGCGAGTCATCCAATTAACCTTGGGGTAACCAAATGCTTTAGGGTCAAAATAAAGTGTCCAAACTTGCAGAAAATGAAGTGTTCCTTCAGAGGGAGATCAAAGTTATCCCTTTAGGTAATCAAAATTGATAATTTGATCGTCTATTATCCATGCATCTATTCTGTCAAGACCATGTGTAATCCACCAAGCCTTTGAGTCTTTGAAAAGGGGGGAGAAGTAGTAATGGAGAGAAGGGGGAGAGATCAGGAGTCAATTGACGTTTGGAGTTTGCCCAGGACCAACATCCCAAGGACAATCTAATCATGGGGTTGAGGTAATTATTTGGGGGGCATTGAGATTTAGGAAGCCATATTATCGTATCCCACCCTAAGGGATGTAACTGATGGTTCTCAATCAGAACCCAAATAGGTTGATGTTCTAAGGAGTGAGCTTGGGGTAGAAATAAAATTTGTGCCCCTCTGTATTAGAGCTTAAGGTGCGGGCACGAAAGACCACAGTTATCTTTATGTCTAAACATTGTAGATTTAGTCATTCTAGGGGTTTATTACGCCAAATAAATCTCATAATTTGCTTTTGAAAGTTGTCTAGATCTTTAATGGAAACTTTGATAGGTAAGGACCTAAATAGTATAAGACTCTAGGGAGGATGTTCATTTTGACCGTATGTATCCGAACTTGTTCCATTTCTCTAGGTCGGTTGATAGTTCATTAAAAAGAGCCAGATAATTAACCCTGAGATATTAGGGGTCATTTTTATTCCTAAATATTTTAAATACATTTTGAGCCAGAAAAAATTTAAAGAATTCTTTAAGAATTCCGTTCAGAGTGGGGGATGAGATGAGACCTTAGAGCTTCTGTTTTATCCTCATTGACTCGTAAGCCTGAAATTGTTTTAAACCTATTTAATACATCCATAAGAGAAGTGATAGAGGTGGAGGGGCGTGTTAAAGTACATAATAGATTATCAGCAAAGAGACTACACTTGTATTTTGATTACCCAATGTCAAACCCTGAATCTCAGCGGAGGTTCTAATAGTCTGTGCCAAGGGTTCCAGTGCAAGAGCAAAAAATAGGGGGATAGGGGGCATCCTTGCCTAGTGCCCCATTGGATGTTTAAAAGTGATTTCTAGGGGCCTGGTAATTTTGGAGTGGCCTTAGGAAAATTATAATAAGTTTTGAGGAGATCAAAAACAGCATAAAGATATGGTCATTCCAGAGAATCAAAGGCTTTCTCAATATCCAAAGCTAGGGTGCAGAGTGGAGTTTTTGAGTGATGGGCAAGATGAATTACATTCAGCACTCTCCTAATGTTATCCCCATCCTGTCTGTGTGGGATAAAGCCTGCTTGATCCTCATGGACAAGACTAGGCAAGAATCTGGAAATCCTATTCGCCATTATTTTTGCTAATAATTTAATACCACCATTTAGCAAGGAGATTGGGCGATAGTTTTTAACCTCTAGTGGGTCTCTCCCTGTCTTGGGAAAAAAGACCAGATTCGCTTGATTTGAGGTGGCATCTGTTCCCTTTGTAAAATACCATTACATAATGTTACCAAATGAGGAGTCAAGACATCTACAATTTTTTTATAATATAAATTAGAAAAGCCATCCTGCCCAGGCGATTTGCCCAATTTGAGAGATTTAATAATGTCTTTGACTTCTTCTAGGGTCACGTCAGAGTTAAGCAAATCCAGATCAGCGTTTTCCAAAGCGGGGAGGTTCAGTTTATCTAGAAAGGTAGCTAGAGAGTCCTTATCTATCTGTGCATCGGAGGTATAAATATCCGGTTAAAATATAAGGAAGGTGCCCTGAATCTTCACCTGGTTCATTTTAACTGAGCCAGACATTGTTTTAATTTGAGTGACTTTAGATTGCTGATATCTGCCGTTCAATTTATTAGCTAAAAGGGAGCCTGGCTTATTTGCTTGGGCAAAGAATTTGCTTTGGGTTTTCCTCAAGGACTTCTCTATTTGGACGGAAAGAATACTATCTAGTTCTAATCTAATAGCGTCAATCCGCTGACGGGTTAAATCTGACTGATGTTGTTGGTTTTGTTTCTCAAGTTTAAGGATCTTTAAGGTCCTTTCAACAATGAGTTTTCGCATTCTCTCATGTTTTTCTTATAAGAGGTGGCTAAACGTATACATGGACCCTTTTATAAACGCCTTGTGTGCACCCCAAAGCCAGCCTATGTTGGTGCAGGGGTTAGTGTTTGTTTGAAGGTAATCTTTCAGTTCCTTTAGAATTTGGTCTTGTATAATAGCGTTAGATTGGAGCCTATCGTTTATACGCCATGCATAAGGCACATCTAAGTTGGGATTTAGATTCAGAACCAGTGACACTAGACTGTGATCTGCCCTGGTTCAAGGGATAATATATGAAGATTTGGTTTCTTCTAGCAATGTGGCGTCTATTATAAGTGTGTCAATCCTAGAATAGGATTTGTGCTTTGGCAACTAAAACGTGTATTCCCTCTCCTGTTGGTGGAGCCCCCTCCAGGCATCCACTAAGCCCAATTTAAACAACAGATTCCTAATTTGTTTTGTCCAGAAATCGATGTGCTCTCTGCCCTTTGGACCTATGCAGATCTGAGTTTAAAACCAGGTTAAAATCTCCCCCTATGATTATCTTGCCCGTTTCCTGAGGATACATTTGAATTTTAGAGTGTGTAGACAATAATGATTAATGTGATCCCATAAACAATGGGACAAATGTGCCCCTTCCACTAATAAAATGTTATTATATAAAACATTATTATTGGTATGGAATTCCCCACTGGAAGCAGAGATTGGTTGTCAAGACTGGAGTAACCCTCAAGTTATCTGTTATCATGTATGTTTTCCACATGTGTTGGCATGCATTAGGACTGCGGGCAATATAGTGCAGTTATAAGCACCAGTGGACAACCTCACCTAGGCCTTTTATGCTTCCCTAATGCCAAGTAATCACCAGCCTTCTCTCAGTCTGGGCACGTTGGTCAGGTTGGGATGCCTTAAACCCATGTGCTTTCAGACGTTTTTCTACAGAGGGCTACGTGACACCCGTAGCAGAAGAGGGAAGTTTATGGCAGAACCTTGTGTAATGCTTACTTTATGGTTACTGCGTGATTGTTCCCCATTGTTTTCAGTCCTATGAATGTGCCTCCATAAAATACTCCCTCCTTGGTGGAATTGCAGTTAGTAACAGATAATGAAATACTGTTAATGTGCACTATTCCTGGTGAGAATGCTGGCTGTACATGTTCAAGTGATAAGAAAAAGGATCTCACAGAGGGTACTGGGACCTAACTTGCCGGAGTTCCTGATCGTGGCCAGTCTAGCTGGTCTCATATCCAGTATGTATACTAGTGAGAGTCATAAGCTACAATTCTCTTTCCCTTCATTATTTCTGCCCCAGTTGTCATCTATTTCTTATCACAAAGTCTCTTTCAGGAAAAGGGTTTGTTCAAAAAGTTCTATATTCATTGTCCCTAACTTAACATGGTGTAGACATTCAGTCCTATTAAATCACCTGACATGGAGGCTGGGTCCTGCTGGGCCACCAGGCCTGAAGCTCCAGCAGCAGGCACCTGGCTCAGAAGGTCCTTGTCGACCCTCTCCTACTCATTATAGCTCACAGTCATGTTGTTATCCTCCTTGGCCATCATCCTCCTCACCTGATATCATCAAAACGGTGCTTGATGTAACTCACATCCCTTGGCGTTGTGCCCACTGCTGTAACCTCAGCCGCAACCTCCTTCCATGCCTGAGTGCTAGGCCCTGGCCTAACTTCCCTCCTCTATGCAAGAATCACAGGGCGGCCACGGATATCACCAAGAAGGACCACATTCTCCCAGTGCGTGTAATTATGGGCCCTGTGCTTACCTTTAGCCTCTTGCCCTCCCGAGTGTGGACTGAGATCCTTACCTCCCTGACCTGTCCCTGAGGCCTGTCCCTCCCCAGAACTACCACCCCCTCTTGGATCAGGCCCCTCCCCCTCTGTCCCTCTTCTAAGTGTTCCTGGTGCTCGGGCCACCCTGCGACCACCTACCTCATCCTTTACACTCCCCTCCTCCTCCTGCTCTCCACCACTCCTCTCCTCCTCTCCACGACTCAGCTCCTCCTCCCCACCACTCCTCTCCACCTCCCCACCTCTCCACTCCTCTCACCTCCTCTCTCCTCCCTCCATTTCAATCTCAAATATAATAGAAAGATAAATAAAAGTAAGTGTAACTGCAAATATATTATGGGAAAAAAAATGTGTGTATTATGTGTAATTAATAACTGTTGGGTGTGGGGGATGGGATGGGGGGTGTATGGAGCCATAAAATAGTGATATTTTTGGAATATAAATATATTGGTGGCTCCTAAAAGCTAGAACTGTGTAATATTGTTCTAGAATCTTCCAACTCCATTCACATCACATTTTCGGAGATCAGTTGTGTTCACGTGGACTAATCATTGACTCCATCATTTTGATTTTGTTGTTACTACAGGACTATCCTAAGTATTGGACTTAGCTCCAGCCTATTAAGGGCTGGAGTTGGGCAGGTTTATTTACACCTCTTAGCTGCAATTATTTACTGTCGTATTTTCTCAACTTGTGTTTCTGGTTCTCGTAAAATTTGGACAGATTTTATTAAAAGATCCCTGTAGTTTTGGTTCAGATCCAACTGTGATGGGTTGTATGAGGTTATAGTGGGTCTTGAAGTGTAACAGTGAGTCTCTGGTATTATTCTGTTTCACAAAGATTATATGCAAGTATGTGAGTGGTGGTCTTCACAAGGAGCAGAGAGGGCTGGTGTTAAAGGTCAAAAAGTAAACACTGCATAAGAGCCCCTGCTCCAAAGGGATTACAATTTGGACAACATTCAAGCAAATGAATGGCTGCGATAGGTATCAGCCTATCCTGAGGATTTATTAAGCCAAGCATTTGGATAGATGTAATAGGCAGACTAGGTTGGACTCTTGGTGCTTGGCTGCCACATGAGCAATGTAAGCTGCTTATCAGCCCCATTAAATTCAGGCTACGTGTCTAAGCGTAGCTCGTAACATACTGTAGCTCGCAGGACTGCAAGCTATTAAATTGGCCGCTAAAAGCAACCCGCAGATGACTTACTGGTTAAGACGCAGCAAGGCCGAAAGCAACTTTGAACTTTATGGACGTAAATCCTTTATCTGTCAAGCCCGTAACCACTACTATTCCAATCATGCTGTTAAATTGCAATGAAGTCACTCGAGAGCAAGCCCATAACACGCAAATGGAGCCCAAAGTCTTGAGAGGACCCGCAAGGGGGGTAAAGTCCAATACGTAGCATTTTAACTGCAAATAAAAACACACTACTGTACTAATATTAAAAGGGAAAGTGATGATAGGTCTTAGAATTAATAGCACAACATTCTCAAGCCCGCAAATCGGCCGACAAATATACTTTATATCAGTTATAATTTAAGTGTGATATCTATCCCGGCAATCAAAGTGTTAATATATATACTGTAACTCGCATGTGATAGAATATAATATTTATGGCTTTATCAATATTGCATTACATCTGGAATGTGGGTCCGATCGTAACTTGTAATTGAACCCCGTAGGACTTTGAAAATCCAACCTCCATTTTCCAGTGACGTAATTCTGACGATCTCTGTTGCCATTGGCTCCATCCCAACTCATAACTACGAGTTAGACTAATTGATCACATCCACGGCTGCACATACGACGAGCGAACAATGGTTTACGGGTTTGTCTCTCAGGCCTGTAACTCGCAGCCTGTTCTAATTTAATAGCCCTGTAAATCCGTAACTTTTCAAGCTCGCATCCGTTGCAAGCTTCACGTTGCAGATACAAGGCTGGAATTTAATGGGACTGTATGTTACAGAAACTCCAATATATAAGTGGACCAGCCTCCCAGTGGTAGAATCAAACATGCCCGGGATAGGCTAAGGACGGAGGTTTTTATATTGACCTTTTTTTGGTTCTTATCTGTGGTCAAATATATAGTTCTATTGGCATAAAAAATGCAAAGGGCATTCAACTCAATACAAAGTATTTCAGAAAGCAAAAAGGAAATAAATACAGATTTGTAATATGTACTTTTTTATTACTAATCAATGTCTTGTTTGTTTTGTAGTTCTAGTTTACTGTAGACTGATCCAGTTCCTATAGGTAAGGATCAAAACATGGCTTTCATTTCAGCAACTTTCATATCATGTTGATTGTCTGTACTTTTTTCTTTTAATTTCTAAAAAGTGTATGTTATCAAACAAATGAACACAGAGTAAATACACATTATATATACATTTGATCTACAGTATGTATCTCTGAACTACAAGACTATGAATAACTTCCACTATAATGGTAATTTAATTATATTTATCGGTATTTTCCATATTGATCCTTGTATAACATGTCTCCATCATTAAGAAGACTAGGATCGAGGGACAGCACAGAGCTTGGAGGTCCAGACCAACGGCCACTTGTTGTCTCTCAGAGCTTTCCCTTTGTATGTCTTGGATCCAGGCTCTTTGGTGAAGGTGAACTTCTGGAGCAAAGACGAGAAGAGAATGAAGAGTTCCATGCGAGCCAGGTTCTCACCGGCACAAATGCGCTTCCCTAAAGAAAAAAAAGGTGGAGAGAGATGATATGGAGGAGAAAGAGTAAACATGGCTAGCAAAACATAATGCTCTGAAAGGTTGAGAGCCATTAGTCTAGATGAGTGGTTCTCAATGTTTTTCATCTGGGAACCAGCTGGTTACCTCCAATGCTCCTGGTGACTACCTTTGAGATTTCGAGCGTACCATACTTTTGGCACTCTAAATTCCCATCTAGTTTCTCACTAATTTGTATAGATAGCACGGTCAGTTTTTGTATATCTAAGAATAATGTTAGTGGTGCACCAAAAGTATTAGACATTCCTTATTCATGAGGAGCGACAGGCACCTGCCCTAGGACTGTTTGTTGAGAACTGTTGGTTTAGACCAGGTGTGGGCAAGTCCGGTCCTGGAGGGCCGCATACATGCCTGGTTTTGAAGATTTCCTTTCTGTGCGCAGGTGAGTGAATCAGCATGACTGAAGAAGTGATCGACTCACCTGTGAGCGGCTGGGATATCATCAAATCCAGGCATGTGTGCGGCCCTGCTTGCCCACCCCTGGTCTAGACTATAGAGTGGATATAAAAAGTCTACACACACCTGTTAAAATGTCAGGTTTCTGTGCTATAAAAAAATGAGACAAAGATAAATCATTTCAGAACTTTTTCCACCTCTAATGTGACCTATAAACTGTACAACTCAATTGAAAAACAAACTGAAATCTTTTAGGTGGAGGGAATAAAAATAAAAATAATGTGGTTGCATAAGTCTGCACACCCTCTTATAACTGGGGATGTAGCTGTGTTCAGAATTAAGCAATCACATTCCAAATCGTGTTAAATAGGAGTCTGCATACACCTGCCATCATTTAAAGTTCCTCTGATTAACCCCAAATAAAGTTCAGCTGCTCTAGTTGGTCTTTCCTGAAATTTTCTTAGTCACATCCCACAGCAAAAGCCATGGTTCACAGAGAGCTTCCAAAGCATCAGAGGGATCTCATTATCAAAAGGTATCAGTCAGGAGAAGGGTACAAAAGAATTTCCAAGGCATTAGATATACCATGGAACACAGTGAAGACAGTCATCATCAAGTGGAGAAAATATGGCACAACAGTGACATTACCAAGAACTGGAGCTCCCTCCAAAATTGATGAAAAGACGAGAAGAAAACTGGTCTGGGAGGCTTCCAAGAGGCCTACAGCAACATTAAAGGAGCTGCAGGAGGATCTGGAAAGTGCTGGCTGTGTGGTACATGTGACAACAATCTCCCGTATTCTTCATATGCCTGGGCTATGGGGTAGAGTGGCAAGACGGAAGCCTTTTCTTACGAAGAAAAACATCCAAGCCAGGCTACATTTTGCAAAAACACATCTGAAGTCTCCCAAAAGCATGTGGGAAAAGGTGTTATGGTCTGATGAAACCAAGGTTGAACTTTTTGGCCATAATTCAAAAATATATGTTTGGCGCAAAAACAACAATGCACATCACCAAAAGAACACCATACCCACAGTGAAGCATGGTGGTGGCAGCATCATGCTTTGGGGCTGCTTTTCTTCAGCTGGAACTGGGGCCTTAGTTAAGATAGAAGGAATTATGATCAGTTCCAAATACCAGTCAATATTGGCACAAAACATTCAGGCTTCTGCTAGAAAGCTGAACATGAAGAGGAACTTCATCTTTCAGCATGACAACGACCCAAAGCATACATCCAAATCAACAAAGGAATGGCTTCACCAGAAGAAGATTAAAGTTTTGGAATGGCACAGCCAGAGCCCAAACCTGAATCCCATTGAAAATCTGTGGGGTGATCTGAAGAGGGCTGTACCCAGGAGATGCCCTCGCAATCTGACAGAGCAAAGAAGAGTGGGCAAATCTTGCCAAGTCAAAATGTGCCATGCTGATAGACTCATACCCAAAAAGACTGAGTGCTGTAATAAAATCAAAAGGTGCTTCAACAAAGTATTAGTTTAAGGGTGTGCATACTTATGCAGCCATATTATTTTATTTTTATATTTTTTCTTCCCTCTACCTAAAAGATTTCAGTTTGTTTTTAAATTGAGTTGTACAGTTTATAGGTCACATTAAAGGTGGAAAACGTTCTGAAATGATTTATCTTTGTCTCATTTTTTTACAGCACAGAAACCTGACATTTTAACAGGGGTGTGTAGACTTTTTATATCCACTGTATATAGACCACCATTAACTAAATACCTGTGCTATAGACTAGGCATATTTCCATTCACGTCTCTATGTTCTAGTCTTTGTACATATTTTCCTTCTCTCTGCTGTTTTATTCTCCACTTTTATTACCTACTCCTTCTATATTTAATTTTGGAGGATCAGCTCTCACCTGCAGAGAAAGCCATAAATGCTGGCCTTGCCCGGAACTGCCCTTTATCATCCAGAAAGTGGTTGGGGTTGAAGTCATCTGGGGTGTCCCACTGGGTGGGGTCAGTGAGCACTGAAGAGATGAATGGGATGATTCTTGTCCCCTGTCATGGGAGAGAGAGCATTGTGTCATTGTTTTTCTAGGCTTGCCATGGACATGGCACCTGATGTGGTGACTTCTAAGTGAGAAGTAACATGGCTGCCAATTAGGGTTTATGTAATAATTTGTTCATGGAAAAACAAGCTTTGGAGTATTAAGGATGTTTTTTTATTAATTAAAACAAGAACTATGTTCCATGCAGTGGCAGACGTCATTCTGGAGTCCCTGCCCCACAAGAGAGGCATAGAAGTGCAAGAGCTGATGTGGCTGAGGAGTCTTGGCAAGAGTGGCAGAAGTGGTAGGGGCTAGGAGGGGCAGAAGTGTGGGGTACCCCCAGGACTGGGGGCTTCCCCAAAGGAGGGTACACCGGCAGTAGTTCCACCCCTGGAGCCATATCTCTTTAATCCTGGACAGTTTCTACTGGCTTCTCTATTTTCCTTATTTAATCCCTTTTCTTTGATAACAGATCATGCCTTGTCACCAGCTTGGTGCCCTCTCAGCTCTCATGGCCTGCCCATGGTGGTGCTTTACCTTTGGGATCGTATACCCTCTGAATTGTATGTCCTCTGTTACCGCGTGGTAGTGAGCGATGGGTGCCAGGTCCATGTGCCTCTGCGCTTCATGAATAACAGCATTGGTGTAAGACATCTGGGCCCTGTCCATGATCCCCGGCTGCCGCACTGATCCCGTCACCTCATCTATCTCTCTCTGTACTTTTTCTGGAAGAGAGATAAAAACAGAAAAAGTGTATAGGTAGCAAAAAAATCACCCAAATTATCAGTTACGTATAACCATAAACATATGTCTTGGCAAAGCTGTTTTTACCAATATAGACGACCACTGCCTTGCTAAAGAAGCTGAAGGTAAAGGTGATGGACTGTCCAAGCATGTCTCCAGACCTAAACCCTATTGAGCATCTGTGGGGCATCCACAAACGGAAGGTGGTGGAGTGCAAGGTCTCTAACATCCACTCCAGTGGCAACCTGTGAAGCTCTAGTGATCTCCATGCCCATGAGGGTTAAGGCAGTGCTGGAAAATAATGGTGGCCACACAAAATATTTACACTTAGGGCCCAATTTGGGCATTTTCACTTAGGGGTGTACTCACTTTTGTTGCCAACGGTTTAGACATTAATGTATATATTATATTAGTGGGACAGAGACATAGATCCTCCCCTGCTTCCTGTCCTTGGAGAAGAGTTGAATTACCCCCAACCCCAGACTTTTTTGGGCTCCTACGCCCATGAGCTATCCTACAGACAACTCCCTGACTTAGTTTGTGTGAGAACACAAACTGATTCTCGACACTACCTGAGGAACAGATTGGCATATGTAGGTGCAGATGACATGCTCATCGCTGAACCTGGGGTTTGTCTATAGATTTTATTGTTAAAGACAAAGAAAGTGTTTTCTAAAATAAATTTCAATAGTATTATTAAGAATTCAAAAAGTTCCTCAGAATAACCATGGGTTTTTGATTCTTATATAGAGTGTTTATACCCTTATCCTCACGGATATTTATTTGATGTTCTCCTAAGCAATACTTGTTGTGGATAAAACAGCCATTCTTGTTATAATGTTTAATATATTAGTCCATCTAAAATGGATTACATTATAGATGGACTAATATAGGCAATGCCTAGGGTGTTTCTCTGTGAAGGGCTCCTCATTTCACACTTCAATATGTTCCACTTCAGATATGAAATACTTTAGTGCACAAACTCACCACTGGGGGCAACAATGGGAACTAGAGAGTTACAAGAGAGAGGAAGCTGCTATGAGGCTGTCACTGCATGGAGAGAAATGGTGAGAACTATAGAAGACTTTTGGGTATATGTATCTTTTTGTGTATCTGCTGTACAGGTTCTTTATAGCCGCACTTTTTGCCATTGCAGTAATTGGGTCATTGCGAGTTGCTTGTTCTTGGTATGGCTTGCTCTGTATCACATACAGTACCATCTTATCTACATTTTGAATGATGATGAGTAACACAATGCCATTGTCAGCTCTTCAGTCCACACCATAACCCCCCAAGCCCCTGAGCATAGATTGATTGCGCTGCTCTTACCCTGCACCTCTGGGTAATGAGACATCGTTAGCAGACAGTACATTAGGGTGGATGTTGTGGTATCAGTCCCCGCTGCTAATAAAGCCACAATAGTCCATAGTAGGCTCTTGTCACAGAAATTGGTGTCCATAGCCGGTTCCTCCTTAGGAAGGAGAGAAATACATGTAATAACGGGATTTGTATGTAAAATATTACTGTCATAGAGAGAGATCATGGGCTTTGTACATGTAGTAATGTACTAATTGATACACGTAACAAGATTTACTGTGTGTGTATGTTTGTAGTACCATAGGTCGAGATACATGTAACAAGATGTTAGATAGAGATACATGTAACAAGATGCATCACTCATAATAAAGAAATTAATACCGAACAGTGTACTATTATAAATGGACTTTTACAGTGGTCATTTAAAGGGACATGAAAGGAATTAAAGATCTAGAAGAATTTACTTTCTTTGTTGCATCTGAAAGAGGGTACTTTCAGTGCATTTTCTGTTTTTAAATGATGCTCTCAGTGCATAATAAACTGATTTAAATGTATAACTGCTCTTGAAGGGCTTGGCCCTATTGTTCACAAACCACAGACGAAGCCTTGAGCCACATTTGCATGTCACTATTCAGAATGCTTTGCAGTATTTGGAACACAAGCAATGTAGTTACAAAAATATAAAGAGGAAGTAATTTAAAAAGTTCTGCAAAATTATATATATGTATATATATATATATATATATATATATATATATATATCAATTACACTGGTCAACAAAGATTTTGTCTCAGAGCAAATAAGGCTTGTGCTATAAGTAATGTATCCCACTGATTTGGAAAATGATCTCAGAATGGTTCTATCACCCATAGTTATGTCCTCTTTAATATAATACATTGTGCTGTATAACACATTCATACAGCATTAAGATATGTTAATTTTTCATCAGTAAAATCCTAGTATTATTTTTAATTGTTGTAATTTCTACTGATTAGTCAATGTAAATAGGGCCCAGAGTAATGAACAGTAGAGTCATATTCTGTCATGTGATGCTCTTGAGTCCTGATGAGTCACGTGTTTGCTTGTTTACTGTATGAGTCAGCGTTCCTGGCAAGTTGGTGGAAAGAGTTTGTTCTTAAAACATCTAATGCTGTGAGTATCTGTTATTTGTATAGTTCTATGTCCATTTTATGTTCATAATGCGAAGTTAAACAATGCCAAGAAATTGTATTAATCATCCGGACTCATTTTGCTACATTTGTGGTGAGGTGATATTTAATAATCATAAACGTGGTATTACTCCACTTATTAAGAAGTGTTATGAGCGTTACATTGGATGCAAAGTTGGTGACCAAGATAAAAGTTGTGCCCCTCATTTTTGTTTTCGTACCTGTGTCAGACTTCTCACAAGTTGGTCAACGGGTTCTCGACACATACATTTTGCTGTTCCAATGATTTGGCGAGAACAAAAAGATCACTCCACAGATCGTTACTTTTGTCTTACAAACATTTCAGGCATCAGTTCTGTGACATTTCCGAATTTACCATCTGCCATCACGCCAGTGCTGCATAGTGAAGAATTGCCTGTGCCAACGCCTCCAGAAGAAGTAATACTTAGTGATGATGAACAAGAAAAAGATCCTGTAGAGCATGGTGATGATGATATAAGGCTTGATCAAACTTCATCGTTACAACCACATTTCTTTACCCAAGGAGATCTCAATGACCTTGTCCGATATCTAAAACGCAAGCAGAACTTTTAAGCTCCAGGTTGAAAGGCCCGAATCTTCTCCATAAAAGATTTTTTAGATATAGGCATAGTTACTTTAAGGATTTCTTTTCCCTTGAAGATGAACTTGTTTTTTGCAATAATGTTTATTCTGTCATGGAAGCACTTGGTCACGAGTACAAAACAGAATTGGTGTTTACTTATCCATTCTTCTAAAGTTAGCTGGAAAGCTGTGCTTCTCCACAAAGGAAATAAGTTTCCATCAGTGCCACTAGCTCATGCTGCCAATATTAAAGGAACTTATGAGAGCATGAAACTCGTCCTTGAAGGAATCAAATATGAAGAATACAAATGGAATTTGTCAGTAGTCGCTCTTTTGGAATACAACTTGGTCACACAAAGTACAGCTGTTTTCTTTGTGAGTGGGACAACAGAGACCGAATAAATCATTACTCCCAGAAACAATGGCCAAAACGGACATCACTAACTCCAGGACAGAACAATGTGGTCAATACACCACTCATTAATCCAGAAAAAGTGTATCTACCTCGACTCCATATAAAGCTTGGTCTTATGAAGAACTTTGTCAAAGCGATGAAGTGGACCGGGATTTCCATATGTAAGAAAAAAATTCCCAAGTATCAGTGATGCAAAGATCAAAGAGGGGATCTTTGTAGGACCGCAAATAAGACAACTGATTAAAGATGAGAACTTTGATAGTCAGTTGAACCAGGCTGAAAAGGCTGTATGGGAATCTGTCACGAGTGTTTGCCAGAACTTCTTAGGGAACGATAAAGCAGACAACTACAAAGACATAGTGGATGATCTTTTGCAATCTTACAAGACCATGGGATGTAACACGTCTTTGAAAATACATTTCTTGAATTCGCACCTGGATTACTTCCCAGAAAATCTTGGGGAAGTCAGCAATGAACACGGTGAACAATTCCACCAGGACATTTGAAAAATGGAAAGGTGGTACCAGGGCAAGTGGAGTCCAGTAATGCTTGCTGATTACTATTGAAAAATACCGGAGAAAATCCTATACTTCTACCTTGAGGGGAGTTAGTCCTTTACTATGTACATATTGTAAATATATGTAATACTGTAAACTTAAAATCACTGACTCTAAAAATCCTTACATGATAGAAAATCTAAAAAGATATTTGTGTTCAGCACAAAAAATACTATAAGATTCAACAATTTTAAATTCTGAGACAAAAAAATATATATATTTTTTTTACCAGTGTTATTAAGAAATGTATTGATTTATTCTCTTTAGCTAAACCCTGTATTAGTCTGACTCCTAAACCTTTGTGATAATCACTTAGGGCCTCATTCTATTATCGGCAGTAGGAGATGCGGGGCCGCAAGGACCGGCCGCAAGCTATTTGCCTATTCTATTCCCTTCCGGCCGGGGACTCCGGCAGGCTTGCGGCCGGCGCCTTGCTATCCCTTGCGGCCGCAAGCGCCGGAGGAAAGCCTTTGATCTTAAACGGCCGCAAGAGTTTCGGCCGCAAGCAAATCCCGGTTGCTATTCAATTGCTCCGGGAACCCTCTCTGCAAGGCTAAAACCGAGCCGCAGCTTACTTGCAGCAAAAAGGTCCCGCAGGCACACAAATAAGCACATAATAAAGCCATCCTGCACTCTGAGGAGACTTTGAAGTGATTGTAGGTGTTAGCATTCATAGCACAACATTCCCCTACACTCAAATCCGTAAATAATTTTTATTTTCATTTATGTCAAATATCCGTGGAAAAAGTCCAGAGGGCTTGGAGCACCTCAGACCCGCCCACGCTGAGGCCATAAAATAAACAGTTAATGTAATCTCGGATTTGGGCTGATGTGCAAGCTTTAGAGGGGGTTGCTATTAATCCTCATGTCCCCCATTATGATCCCTAGCATTTACAGAGCTTTACAGTGGCGTCTTGAATTTATTTTTGCTTTTAAAGATTTCTGAGCTTACGGCCGGTTGCAAGATATGCGGCCGGCCGTAAGGGGATATCCTTGCGGCGCCGTATAGTTGAATTGCAAGGTAACGGGAGCCTCGCAAGGAATCGCAGCTTTGCGGCCGATTTACGGCCGATAATAGAATGAGGCCCTTAGAGTCCTCGGTGCGTCACGTCTTTCATGTGCCTTCTTCAGCAATAAACACATTATTACACGGTTTCATATCTTTGAAACATTGTGACAGAAAATGAAATAAGAGCAATAATATTATAAAATAAAGAACATAACACTCTGTAATAATATATAATGGGTTATTACAGTCTGTATTCATTTATTTAACTATTTCACTGGTATCAGGGCTAGTAATGTATAAGTATTAAATAATTCAAAAGTCTTACTGAAATAGATAGACTTGAAAAGTGCATAATTAAACTGTTTCATGCTCAATATTTATTTGTTTTATATAAATGTTTTAACAAGGTGACAATCATTTTTCTTAATGTTGTTGTCATTTATAATTTACACCCCAGAGTAACCATCTGGAAACTTCTCCTTTCTTCCTGTTCTGTCTAATGCATGGTGCCATGTTTCAAAACTGTGACCTAAAGTCATGCTAGGGGGTGTCATATTACAAGGGGAGGATCCAAGGAAAAGGGGGAGGTTCCAGAAGGTGAAAATATGTTACTCTACAGAAGTGAAGAGTATACAATATATGAAAATTAAATTGAGTGGGTCACCATTAATTAAGTAATCTAGTTAAAGCATCTATATGAAAGAAAAAAAGTCCCCACATATTTTGATATGTGTCGCTTTAATTAATTGCATATCATGTGCAAGTACATACAGTCTTGGCATTCAACATAGTTATCTTATAAAGACTTTCATTTCTCAACTTCCAAGACTCCTTCCAGCTTGAAGGGCAGATAACTTAATTGCTTGAACAAAGTGGCAAATAGTAATTCCCTGTATGACAATAATCTAATCTCAGCCTTCAAGGTCCCACCTACTCATGGCCAGAATACTCATTAGGCCAACTAGGCAGCTGCCCTGTAAAGGGAGCCTCATTTCACACTTCAAAATGTTCCAGTTCACAGACTGGAGTAGACTGACTGATACTATGTACGTGTATAATAAAGTACAGAGTTGCGTTACCTCTTTTATCTTCACTAGGAACAAGTCGATGAAGTCCTTGGGAGAGCTGATGTCCAGCGTCTGTTTGTGCGACTTGATATAATCTTTTACAAAGGAGCAGAGAGCGTCCGATTCCTTGAAGAATTTCTGTTTAAGGCCTGGGAGGTTCAGGAGAACGGGAAACATGTTACCGATCTGTAGGTGTAGAGGAGACATGAAATCAGGGCGTGTAATAATTAGGTACATTAATAACATATCGCATGGTATGCACTGGATGTATTGGAGGATCACAACCTGCCATATGCCTGTGAGGAGTGTAACAAAGTAACAACATTAGCAGCTGTGAACTAAGAAGAAAATTAGCCAAGACTCTGTTTATTTATAGAAGATTCCATCTTGTTTCATCATGAGAGGTACATGAGAGCTGTGTCTCTTTATGTCTATATGCAATTATATATATCTCTGTAAGTGTACCTGACTGACAATAAAGTGGGGGGGGGGAGTATTTGACCCCCTGCTGATCTTGAACGTTTGTCCACTGACAAAGAAATGACCAGTCTATACCTTTAATGGTCGTGCACTTTATCAGTGAGAGACAGAATAACAACAACAAAAACAAGAAAAACGCATGTCAAAAAGTTATAAATTGATTTGCAGGTCGGTGAGGGAAATAAGTATTTGATCCCCTATAAATCAGCAAGTCTCCCAGGTGTCTTTTATACAGGTAACGAGCTGAGATTAGGAGCACTCTCTTAAAGGGAGTGCTCCTAATCTCAGCTTGTTACCTGTATAAGAGATACCTGTCCACAAAAGCAATCAATCAGATTCCAGACTCTCCACCGTGGCAAAGACCAAAGAGTTGTCCAAGGGTGTCAGGGACAAGATTGTAGACGTACACAAGGCTGGAATAGGCTACAAGACCATCGCCAAGCAGCTTGGTGAGAAGGCGACAACAGTTGGTGGGATTATTCGCAAATGGAAGAAACACAAAATAACTGTCAGTCTCCCTCGGTCTGGTGCTCCATGCAAGATCTCACCTTGTGGAGTTTCACTGACCATGAGAACGGTGAGGAATCAGCCCAGAAATACACGTTAGGATCTTGTTAATGATCTCAAGGCAGCTGGGACCAGTCACCAAGAAAACAATTGGTAACACCCTACGCCATGAAGGACTGAAATCCTGCAGCGCCCGCAAGGTCCCCCTGCTCAAGAAAGCACATGTACAGGCGCGTCTGAAGTTTGCCAATGAACATCTGAATGATTTAGAGGAGAACTGGGTGAAAGTGTTGTGGTCAGATGAGACTAAAATCAAGCTCTTTGGCATCAACTCAACTCGCGGAGGAGGAGGAGGAATGCTGCCTATAACCCCAAGAACACCATCCCCACCGTCAGACATGGAGGTGGAAACATTATGCTTTGAAGATGTTTTTCTGCTAAGGGGACAGGACAACTGCACCGCGTCAAGGGGGCGATGAACGGGGCCATGTACCATCAAATCTTGCGTGAGAATCTCCTTCCCTCAGCCAGGGCATTGAAAATGGGTCGTGGATGGGTATTCCAGCATGACAATGACCCAAAACACACAGTCAAGCCAACAAAGGAGTGGCTCAATAAGAAGCACATTAAGGTCCTAGAGTGGCCGAGCCAGTCTCCAGACCTTAATCCCATAGAAAATCTGTGGAGGGAGCTGAAGGTTCGAGTTGCCAAACATCAGCCTCGAAACTTTAATGACTTGGAGAGGATCTGCAAAGAGGACAAAATCCCTCCTGAGATGTCTGCAAACCTGGAGGCCAACTACAAGAAACGTCTGACCTCTGTGATTGCCAACAAGGGTTCTGCCACCAAGTACTAAGACGAAGGGGTCAAATACTTATTTCCCTTACTGACCTGCAAATCAATTTATAACGTTTTTTACATGCGTTTTTCTTGGTTTTTTTTTGTTATTCTGTCTCTCACTGTTAAAATGCACCGACCATTAAAATTATAGACTGGTCACTTCTTTTTCAGAGGAAAAATGTTCAAAATCAGCAGGGGATCAAATAATCCCCCCCCCCCATATATATATATAGATTTATACATTTGCATTGTGGCCTCATTTGCATGTCCACGCCCAGTTTTCCCAGAGTGCAGTGCATAAACTGTATTTCTGAGACATTTGAGCAGGAAATACATTTACTAACTTATTTTTAGACATTCAAATAGAATCAATAATGTACTATTAATTCTTTGTGCTACTCTATATATATATATATATATATATATATATATATATACATACACACAGATATAATTATGATTTAGAAAAGGGAAAGGAGGAGCTGCAAGTGGGGCATTGGGGGTGCACCAATCTGAAGGGCCAGGGGCAGCATAAAAGCCCCACTCCTGTCCCTCATTCTCCACACACACTAATAAATGCAAGACCTGCTCTTCAGAAGTGTAAATGTTCCTCTCACACATACAACCTTTATTAAAGTATCATGGATTCCTCCAGGATCTAGCAGAGGCATCAACCATTATTTTCCTAATTAATATCTGTCTTTATGGCCTGCTCGCTCCTTTAGTCTGACACATTTTGTTTGGCCCCTTAGTTAGTGTCCCGCCGGGCTCTCTGTACCTGGTGTAACTGGGAGTGCGTGTTACTAATATGTTTCCGTGTGGTTATTATAAGACTATGTAACTTCTTGTCCTCGTATGGAAACTGCTCCCCCAGCAGAGTAGAGCTGACGATATTCCCCACAGCGCAGCCCAAGAGGTTCAAGGGGTTAAATGGATTCCCTGGGGGGGACACAAAACAAAAACAAAATCCGCCATTAGTTATTTACTGAATGTGATGACATAAAAACAGCTCTACCTGTCCTGTCCAAAAGAAAACATCAAACTGCACAGATTAAAGTCACCGTACTGAGCCTCGGGTCCAAGATATGCTGTGACAGCAGCCTTAGCATTAAAAGACGTCTGGGGAGGAAAGCTATGGCAAGTCGGGACAAGCTATTACAAAGTAAAGCCATTACACTATCAACAAAGCTCCGCACAGTTAGACCTCTGGTATTCCCAGTAGTAACATACAGATGTGAGAGCTGGACCATAAAGAAGTCTGAGCGCCGGAGAATTGACGCCTTTGAATTGTGGTGTTGGAGAAGACTGCTTAGAGCCCCTTGGACTGCAAGAAGATCCAATAAATCAATACTAGGAAATGAAGATAAACTGTTCACTGGAAGGTTTGATCATGAGGCTGAAGGTTAAATATTGTGGCCATATTATGAGAAGACAGGATTCCCAAGAAAAGACTCTATTGTGGAAAAAGATTGAGGGCAAACAGAAAAAGGGAAAAGAGGGAAAGATGGATAAACATGAACTTGAGGGAGCTCAGAGAGGAAGTGGCTGGCATGCCGTGGTCCATGGGGTCACAGAGAGTCAGACACAACTGAACTATGCATTTCACATAAATCAACGTGCAGATCACTAATATAGAGCATTACATTCTAAAAGATGAAAATATATAAAAATGATATAAATTTTAAAGGAATTCGTCCGTCATTACCATTGATTGAGAACTGAGAAATAAACACAAGTAATTAACAAATAGCTCACGAGAATACATAAAGTGCCCTGAAATGGGGGGTGATTTGATACTATCCCTGCCCTGAGGTGCACAAATGTTGTTAATATTCATCGCTTTGGTGAAATAAAAATTCTGATTCCGAACTGGTTTTTGAGATTTTAAAGAGATTCCATTTGTAAAAAATAATTTAATGGACCAATATGGTGATTTTTATATGGTAATAAATAACTTAACTACACAAATGGTATATATTTTTAGATAGAAAAAAAACGAGTGCAGATGAAAACAGACTTTACATTTTTAACGTGCAGGTTTGCGATTATTTTTTCCAGGTTTCCATATTCTCTATTCCTCTATTCTCAGGAGGACGTGTCTGCTAAACTATGATTAGACCTAATGGAAAGCACTGTAGATGCCACATCCCCATTATGGAGGTAGAAACATTCTGTGTATTCAAAGTCTCCTCCAACCTATAGAAGTTGATCAGCAGCAACCCAAATGGCAGATTCCAATAAATTAAAATCTACATTTTTTACATACTAAAAATATTTTTCAATATTCTCAAATGTGGTTTTTCAAAATAGTATATTTTAGATATATGACCAGAGTGATTCCTATATAAGTAGAATATTTGCTCCAGGCAATACATATATATATATATATACAATTGAAGATCTGTATCTAGGCCATTGAGTTGGTTCTCTGTACATGATGGGCCCACCTTCCATTTTCGACACGGCCTGCAGCAGGTTCTCTGCCTCCTCCAGCACTCGACCCTCCATGGTCTTCTTCCCCATCCCAAAGTTCCTCAGTGATGACAGAGTGAAGCGTCTGAGCTGGCTCCATCGCTGGCCATGCACATTGGGAAAACCTGCGGAGACCGAGGGAAGGAGGTTAGAGAATCCGGCAAACCAGGGAAGTACGATGACATCACCTGACTCTGGGACTTCTCTAATCTGTCACCTACTGGATGAGGCCAATATCTGACATTCACTATAATACAAGTACAAGAGGCAGGGCGAGTGTTCCTACTATTATTATTATTATTACTTTTTATTTATAAAGCGCCAACATGTAAAGAGTAAAGTGGGTACATTACAAAGGTATAGATAGATTCTAAGGAAACTCAGGAGACAAGTGCATGTTCAGTGCAATAGAAATAAGAAACAAATGGATCACCAGACAGCTCGGTGTAACAGGAGACAGGTCACTACTCTGAAGAGCTTACAATCGAAGTTAAGGTTGGGGTGTGATAGATGCAAGATGGCAGATGTGTAAGG
Organism: Discoglossus pictus; assembly: GCA_027410445.1. Taxonomy (NCBI): domain Eukaryota; kingdom Metazoa; phylum Chordata; class Amphibia; order Anura; family Alytidae; genus Discoglossus; species Discoglossus pictus. The sequence goes on along the minus strand of CM050166.1, from coordinate 7,564,360 downwards.
CAGTGGGCTGTTGCAAGTGGAGGTGTCTGTGTGTTGCACTGTAGATTGTGTGTTTGAGTGTTATCATACTGTAGAGTGCGCAGTTGTGTAAATTGTGGATATGAGTGATATTATACTGTAGAGTGTGCAGTTGTGCATATTAAGACTGGATGATGAGCTTCTTTATGCATTTTTAGTGAGGATCTGAAGGATTTGAGGCAGGAGGAGTCTAGTGGAGCGAGGCAAGGAGTCCCATAGAGTAGGGGCAGCAAGAGGAAAGTTCTGCAGGCAGGAGTAAGAGGAGGTTATAAGAGAGGAGGAAATAAGAGGGTCATAACCAGAGCGAAGAGACGGTTGTGGGCATATTTTGAGATGAGAGCATATATATATGGGGGAGCACCATTGTTGATGGTGTTATATATGTTAGGATCAAGATTTTACATTTTATTCTGAAAGGTACGAGCGGCCAGTGGAGTGACTGACACAGAGGTGCTGCAGACACTTAGCGTGGAGTATGGAAGATACATCTAATGGGGCATCATTATGGACTGGAGTGGAGACAGACAGGTGATGGCAAGACCATCAAGGAGAGAGTTGCAGTAATTAAAGTGAGATATGATGAGAGAATAGATTAGAATTTTAGTTGTGTCTTACAGTGACTGTAACGGATCTACTGGCACCCCGACCGGGTACCTCCGTTGATGGACGCGTCCTAGTTTGCGTCGAGGCCTACAAGTACCGCACCGGACACCACAACCACCACAGACTCCACAATCGCCGTAGCTTAACTGGAGCCGCGCCGTCTTCCTTCCACCCTGTATGAATCTCCAGCATCCAGGATCGTGTGGGGAAGACCTCTCCTCCAAGGAGAGTACATCAGGAACAAGGGTTCAGTAGTTACAGCTCAAGGGAGTATGCAAAAGCATAGCAATCCCCAGTATGATATAGCAATCCCCTCCAAGAACGAGACGAGGCTACGTTTTGAAGGGTCAAGTAGAACTCTCTTGCTGGCACACCCAGCCTGGTTTTTATTACAGTCAGGTAAACAGAACACACCCAGGGGAAGGTATAAACAACCAATAACACAATAGTAACGCCCACAGTTTCCCTCCTCTCTACTTGAGAGATAATTGAGTTTATTACTGTATCTACTCAATTATCTCCCAGCTAAAACTTACACATTTTTATACATTTTTATAACTTTATGATTTTACATAGTACATAAATAAAACTTACATTTTTATGAACAACATAAATTTTGGAACAACATATTAAAAAATGGCATGAATCAGACCAGGGGTTCAAAAGTTAGTAAAAGTATCTTTTACACATAACACACAGACATTTCACATATCCCCCATAGTTGGCCACACAATACACATATAGGGTGAATAGGTGGGTCACACCTCCCTGAGGCTACCTGGCAACTTTGATACAATCAGACATGGATTAGATCATCCTTCTTTGTTCCTATGTCTGAGAATGAAAACACTTTATACAATAGACTTCCTTATCTTATGAGGATTCTCTGTAATAGGATTATCTATTGTGTCCAGGTCTGCAATAGTCTGGGCTAATATTCTGATGAGCATAAACCAACATACATACAGTATAATAGTAGGATCATATTTTAACCAAGAATTAAATAACCATAAAACAGGGTAAAACAGTGATGGGTTCCGTTACACACCTCCCCCGTGACCATAAGCCGGCATATACGGTCTGATCCCAACGGATCGGCCTTGGAATGTATGGACAAAAGTATTTGTTGGTCAATTCTCTAACCCATCAGCATTACTGCAATTCACATTTACTCACATTTCACATATCCCCAGATAGCTGGGATCTGAGCTCACAAAACTACCGAATAGCACTCAGATCCTCTTCACACAGTTCAATTGCCATGTAGCTAAAGTCTTTCCCATAGTCTTTCATAATATGAATGGGCTGCATGGCATAGCTATCTGTGGTATCATGGTTCACACAGGGCAAGTACCGAATGACCCCCCTGTATGTAAAGGGCCAGAATGAGTGACATACACTCTGGTATGGCCGAATACTGTGTTTAAAGGGCAATATGTCCCAGGGCCATAGTCGCAGGGCAGGAGGCTGGCAAACAGTCCTCTCCAAGACAAAGTGGCGAAGGGCACTTCGTCACACATCTCCCCTTTGGGGGGAAGTCTAACCAGGCACCTGACCTTCTGCCGGTCAGTGCCTCCGTTAGACGTTCCACCAACCCACAATAAACAGTTACTGCACCTGGATATTTCGCTGTGGTGATGGGGCAACACGCTGAGGGGACTTGAGGGGCAGAGGCCAGCGGCACTCTGCCCTGATGCCAGCTCTTCTGCTGGTATAACCTGCAGGACATCCTGCTCTGTACATGGGACAAAGGGAGGGCAGAGGCCGACTGCACTCTGCCCCGCTGTCAGCTCTTCTGCTGGGGTACTTGGGACATATTCTGGCTCAGTAGCCAGGGAAATGTGGGGGTCAGTGGGGGTTAACATTTCCTCTGTTAACCCTGGGGCCACATTAGAAGTTAGCTGGGGAGGGGAATTTGTACTTACCCCCTCCTCTGGTTGTCCCAGTGAGGGTAGTTGGGGATGTGGACAGGCTGTGGGCGCAGAGACCACGGTCCCATCTGCGCCATCTGGGAGATTGGTGTCTCCCCTTGTTAGGGTAAACTGTCGCTGGGGAGGAAGGATGACACCCTCTGCCCCCTGTGGTTCACACTGCCGCTGGGGGGGAAGGACGACACCTTCTGCCCCCTGGGGTTCACACTGCCGCTGGGGGGGAAGGACGACACCTTCTGCCCCCTGGGGTTCACACTGCCGCTGGGGGGGATGGACGACACCTTCTGCCCCCTGTGGTTCACACTGCCGCTGGGGGGAAAGGATGACACCTTCTGCCCCCTGGGGTTCACACTGCCGCTGGGGGGGAAGGACGACACCTTCTGCCCCCTGTGGTTCACACTGCCGCTGGGGGGGAAGGACGACACCTTCTGCCCCCTGGGGTTCACACTGCCGCTGGGGGGGAAGGACGACACCTTCTGCCCCCTGGGGTTCACACTGCCGCTGGGGGGGAAGGATGACACCTTCTGCCCCCTGTGGTTCACACTGCCGCTGGGGGGGAAGGACGACACCTTCGGCTCCCTGTAGGGCTGGTAGAGAGACCTCGGTCCCATCTCTACCTGCCATCTGGAGGTCATCCCAGGACCAGTCAATGAAGTCTGGTTCTGCTTGTCGAGTAGGTTGGGGCTGCACGAAGCTGAGCAGGCGTTGGTAGTCCTGCTCCAGCTCCCACTCTCGTTACCAGGTGGGTCATGTCTTTGTTCACCTCACCTTCGTCACCCCAGACATACATGCCCATCCGGTAGTCGTAGATGTCCCAAAACCTAGACCCCTCTGTGCTGCCAAGATCAATGTCGTCCTCCAAGGCATCCCATAATAAACCCGGGCCATCATAATCATTCCCCTCCGGTAAGTCGTGTTCGGACGTCCAGGGGGTAAGTCGAACGGTATGCCACCAGAGGGCCTGGTATGCGTTGTCTAGCCAGAGCTCTCGCCATACCAGGGTCTCTAGTCTTGTCACCCACTCATCCAGGGGCTGCTCTCCCAATAGATACATCCGCATCGCCACACGCTTCTGTAGCCGCTGCTCATCACTGGGGAGACTCTCACCTCGCCGCCATTGGGCATCTTCCATGGCATCATACCAGAGTTCCTTTCTGTCTGCATCCCTGTAGTCCGTGGCCGCCTCCTCCTCCTCATCATGGAACGCTGTCCAAAAACTAGCCGGTTCCATCCTCCTGTAGCCAGGGGAGCTGTACGGATACTAGCGATGCCCTCAATTTGTAACTCCAAACGTTACCAGTGCCTCCGGGCTGCTTTTCCTCTTACTAGGATGCCATCCCACCACTGCCACCAATGTAACGGATCTACTGGCACCCCGACCGGGTTACCTCCGTTGATGGACGCGTCCTAGTTTGCGTCGAGGCCTACAAGCACCGCACCGGACACCACAACCACCACAGACTCCACAACCGCCGTAGCTTAACTGGAGCCGCGCCGTCTTCCTTCCACCCTGTATGAATCTCCAGCATCCAGGATCGTGTGGGGAAAACCTCTCCTCCAAGGAGAGTACATCAGGAACAAGGGTTCAGTAGTTACAGCTCAAGGGAGTATGCAAAAGCATAGCAATCCCCAGTATGATATAGCAATCCCCTCCAAGAACGAGACGAGGCTACGTTTTGAAGGGTCAAGTAGAACTCTCTTGCTGGCACACCCAGCCTGGTTTTTATTACAGTCAGGTAAACAGAACACACCCAGGGGAAGGTGTAAACAACCAATAACACAATAGTAACGCCCACAGTTTCCCTCCCCTCTACTTGAGAGATAATTGAGTTTATTACTGTATCTACTCAATTATCTCCCAGCTAAAACTTACACATTTTTATACATTTTTATAACTTTATGATTTTACATAGTACATAAATAAAACTTACATTTTTATGAACAACATAAATTGTGGAACAACATTTTAAAAAATGGCATGAATCAGACCAGGGGTTCAAAAGTTAGTAAAAGTATCTTTTACACATAACACACAGACATTTCACAAATCCCCCATAGTTGGCCACACAATACACATATAGGGACAATAGGTGAGTCACACCTCCCTGAGGCTACCTGGCAACTTTGATACAATCAGACATGGATTAGATCATCCTTCTTTGTTCTTATGTCTGAGAATGAAAACACTTTATACAATAGACTTCCTTATCTTATGAGGAGTCTCTGTAATAGGATTATCTATTATGCCCAGGTCTGCAATAGTCTGGGCTAATATTCTGCAGAGCATAAACCAACATACATACAGTATAATAGTAGGATCATATTTTAACCAATAATTAAATAACCATAAAACAGGGTAAAACAGTGATGGGTTCCGTTACAGTGACAAATTCTGGAGATGTTTTTAGGTGAAAATAATATGATTTGGTTATCAATTGTATGTGAGGAATGAAAGAGAGGGCAAGTCCCAGTAGAGCCCAAAGACAATGAGCCTGGGAGGTGAGATGTGCGGCATGAGTAAATTGTCAACAGTGAGAGAAATGTGAGGAGTGGAAGCTGTGGAAGAGAGTGGGAAGATTAGGAGCTCTATTTTTTACTTGTTGAGTTTGCATTGATGGGAGGACATCCAGGAGGATATGCTAGAGAGGAAGTTGGCAACATGAGCTAAAAGGGAAGGGGATAAATCTGGTGCTGAGAGGTAGATTTGAGTGTCATCTGCATAGAGATTGCTGAAATCTAAAATATTTTATTAGGATACTATATGCAGATAGTTCCACTTAGATATTGTATTGTTCCCATTGCTTGTATAGGCCTTGAAGAACCCCACTCACTATCATATAGAAAGGTAATTGTTAATCCTCGATCTTTGATGTCTATATTGTGTAAATTGTAATATACAACCAATATCGGAAATTATTGTAGTGTCAAACACACACATGCTAAGCAATATCTTCAATCATATTTATATGTACAATGTCCCTTCCTTTATAATGTAAGCACACGTGTGACACTAATGGTGAAGTCAAGATTTACTTTACAAGTCAAAATAATATATAATCATGAGATAACAGTACTGCACTACCCTACTCTGTAGAATAGGAGAATTTTCATTAAGTTAAAATGTTTTCTTTTGTGTCTCCTTTGCAGTTGTGCACTAACTATTTGGCATCAAGTTTAGATGCTATTTCAATCTGATTAGAGATCAACATTTCTACAAGTCTCTCATATATCTAATAATAGAACATAATCTAACACATACATGGTACTACTAGAAAAGGGAGCTCCATTTTGACCTGAGGCAAAGGTTCTGTGTGAAAATTGTACACCCTTGTTGGCGCTTCTCGTACGTTGGAGACCTTGATGCCAGATACTATCAAGGGAACACCCAGGGGAACAAGGCATAGTCTGCAGGGTACTACCAGTACCAAAATTTATATCATTATCACTGAGGAAGCCGTCAGCATAATGGAGAAACGCGTTTGTAGAAGTGTATTTACACATAAATATCATCTCCAACACCTCAAAGAAAGGGGAGACATTATTTTGTGCACCAACCTAGCAAAGTTTTTATAGGTTTTAGATCTTTTAGAGTTTGTTTTTATTTTTTCTTTGTTTTATCCGTTGTGTTTGACATACACCAAAGACGGACTACAGTGTATATTTTATCTGCAGCATTCTACGAATAAAAGATGGTTTCCATCTCATTGATTTGGGGTGCGTTTGAAGTATCCATGGCTGTTTTGACACTATCATTACAGCAAAACTGCAACATTAGCAGGTGGTCATATCCACAGTACTAGTCTACCTCACTGCCACCAGGATTTTTGCACTGAACAGATCTGAATGGCAACCAGCCAATTGATAGATACATAGCATCTATCTGTCTGTCCGCCATCAGTACAGTGTATATATAAATAACATTTCTACATAAGAGAGACCAACATTGAGAGCTTCAGACCAAATATTATCCCATAACATTGGGACTACTGAAGGGATTGTGCGCTTTTTCCACTCCACCTTTGCTTGATGCCAGCCAGTGCGCCATGTTGCGCTAATGTAATCTATATGGCATAGCAGATTTGTGCTGAACGAGCACACATTGGAACAATGTAGCAGAGCAGCAAGTCATGTGACATTCTTACTGTATCCTTCACTGTATCCGTCTATAACTGGCAGGTACGGGCGTCCACTGAACTGATCGCCGTGATTGACCAGGGCGTCTTTCACCACCTCGTACCCACAGAGAACAACAACAGGTTCTGTCATCTGCCAAATAGTGAACATCGGGCCATATTTCTTACTGAGCTGGAAGGAGAAAGACATATACAGATTTACTCCCTTCATTTTTGACGGGCAATTTCCTAGTAAATATATAATAATAAGGAAACACAAATGTGATTTACTAATAATAACAAGCAAGAAAATACATTCCCTAACTACAAAGCCTAGGAATTGAAGTAGGACATTGGATAGGACATTGACATGGCCTGAAGGATAGGTGTCGGAGAGTTATAGAAAACAGAATATATTCAGAAGAAGGGAATATTACTAGCAGAGTGCCTCAGGGATCATATTATAGATATATATATTAAATCAATAGTACATTTGTGTTCACATTTGAACATCTAAAACAAGTTAAAAAACCTGCTTCATGCCTAGAATTCCGAGAAATACAGTTATTACACTGCATTCTGGGAATCTGGGCAGGGTTAAGCCAGCTAAAGTACTACAGTTTAACGGCTCGCCTCGCTTCATGAGGCTCGCCGGGCGATGAACGCCTGCGGCGCTCATCGCTAAGCCCGCTAAATCGTACGGACCACGCAAACAGCGTGACGACGACTCGTAGCAGGACAATTATATAATTATATATCAGCTGCAAGGATGGATATGATAAGATAAAGGTTGGGGACTGGAGGTATAAGGGGTATATTGTCGGGCCAGTGCATCCCTAATTTCTCTTTTAAGAGGATCCCATCCCTGTATTGGACATGGAAGCCATGTAACATCCATGGTTAATTGTGTAGGTGGTTTTGCCAGGCATAATAACAGTGTGTGAATGGGGGTGAGCTATGGCCACACCCACAAAGGAGCCGATTCAGGCTACCAGTATTTTAGCCATCAAAACCTTACAGATTAGCACAATGAGACACAAGATGTGCCTGGCTAGCTGCAGTCTATAGTGTCACTGAGGGTTGGACATGACTGAACGACTAAACAACACATTAATGAAAATATAATGAGTTAAAATATTTATATAAAACAAAATGCCGGAAGAGTCCAATCTCTTGTCTGCGACTACTCACCTTGTGGTAGTGTACGGTGGCTGCATGACTGCTGATGTAATTGAGGTTTCCCAGTAGAGGGAGTGGCTTTGGCCCAGGGGGTAGGTAGTGATACTTCTTCTGTTGTTTCCAGTATGAATTGAGGAAGAGGAGAGAGAGGAGGAAGAAAATGGATAACACCAGGACTGAAAGAACCTCCATATCCTGTTGAAGAATCAATAACAATGCAAATGTGAGAGAAAGGGCAGTGCCTACTGTGATGGTAGCTTTGATGGGGGAGAATCCTGAAGTGACATGCTGTGGTGTTGCAGGTTGCAATGGCAACAGTAAGAGTTGCAAAGTGAACCTTAGCTTTCTGCATGAGTCTAAGGGCTGTTTGACTCATGAGCTCAAAAGTATGAGAGCAGAAAATAATCCAAACATTATGAATACCTAATACTTCTCTAATTATTGCTGTGTCCTTGAGACATTGTGAGAATACACGATGCATTAGAGCTATTTCCTATGCAGTACTTGGGACAGAGTCAATTACTATCTGCCATCTTGTCCAGCTCCTGAAGCAGCCTCGTCCGGGGAATCCCTAACACCACAAACAGAAACCTGTAGAGGAGAGGACCTAAACGGTGGGATCCATTCATTGGTAAGGCCAACTGGTCCCTCCTCTTGATATTTACATTAGGAAAATCTGAGGAACCTCAAACTTCTCTCCCAACTCAGTTTCATTCTGAAGTGTCTGAGATCAGAACCTTCTTACTAAGTGATTATTTCATTATTTTTATTTTGCATATTATGAGGTCTAGTTCTTTATAAGATCATACTATAAATATAAGAATGTATTGTCCCTATATTTAGGCCTGTTATGTTCATACGCCTGACCTAACAAGTCCATAATGGACGTTCTGGAGTCCAAAAATCTAATAACTACCATTTATATTTGGGAAACCGGTGTGGACGTCCTCTGTGGGTGTGCTTCAAGCTGTTTTACCAAGTCTTGAATGTAAGTGAAGGGGCTTGTGTACCTCAATGAAGCTGTGAGCTATACCATGTAGGGTCACCCAAGACAGGGAGGTCATAGCAGAGGGGGTCAGACAAATTGTGGTCCACTGGAGGAGAAACTGGCAACTAACTCCAGTATCTTTACCAAGAAAACCATATGAATTAGCATGGGCAGAGACAGATGTGTCTGATGTGCTGTGGTGCAAAGGGTCACAGAGAGTCAGACATGACTGAATGACTTTAACCTATTCATGTGACAGAAGTAGGACCCTTGAATATTCCCTCTACCATGAGTAGCATTGTCCCCTAGCCCTGGTCTTCTCTTCATTCCTTGTCCTCCTTCCTCTCCAGTGGTCACCTCTCTCTAATCTCTTATCACTCTCTATAAACAATAACAAGCTGCATTTGCCCTGAGCATTGCAGCCAGTGATTGGTTGAAACAACCATGATTGAAAATAATGAATTAATTATAGATGCTGAGGTCATGGACCATCTGTGATCCAATCTTTGGCTAGTCCAGCTCTCCAGATAAGTGGAGGTGGTCGGGTCAAACCCAGTTAGGGAATGTAAGCATGCCTGGAACTAGCACAAGGCTGACCTGAGAGTAAATTAAGCCAATCTTTTAGGTAGAGAGAATGGGCCGACTATATTGACTTTTTAGATCTGTATCCTGGATTTAGTGTATTATTAAATATTATTATGGTTATTATTAGTAGTATTATTGTTGTTATTCAAACTAACCTCCCTTAGTAGGTGTCCTTGGAGCATTTCAGACAGCTTTTGCCTATAAGATTATAACAGATGTCACTGTATATAGTAATTTCTCTTAACATGCCCAGAATATTCTATGGCACCGCACTGCCAACTTCACTGGAAATGTGCTGCCCTAGGCCTGGGCCTTGTCTCAAAAACTACTGGAGGATGTGCTCATATCTGAAGGATCTGCTATGAATTACTTTCTCACTTATGACCTGACAGGACCTCCTCTCACACCAGTCACCTCATCAAGCTACACTTCTCATTATTCCAACCGTAATTTCAAGAACATTTAAACTGACTAAAGATCTTATCTGCATAAAAGATATATTTAAAAGTTGCATTTTTTATGTACATATATTATACTTAAGTGTGTTTGTTACATCACATCCTGAGAGCTGAATTATGGGGTGTGTGTTTGTAGTTATCATTGGAGGGAGGGATGGGAAAGGAGAGAATAGTTACTAGACTTCAGATTAACAAATGCTCATGAAGAAAATAAAGCTTATGTTAATATGAATGGTAGGGTATTCCTAATTACTATCAATAAATCTAAATACCTCCTGGTTATGAGCATGCCCAGTCTATACTTTCTCTGTCTTTACTTTGAAAACAATAGATTTTGAGCCCCAGGGGGTAACTATTAATTATTGGCAACCATGACCTCATTAGATTTCAGTCTATCTTTAGTGGATGGATCAGAAAGGATTGTCCAAACTTTAATGTAACATTTAAATCAGTTGCATGAAAATATATTGGGGGTAATGTCCTGTTCTTATATATGTGATTATTACAAATGATATGATGCACAGAGAAAGGAACATGGCACTTATACATTAAAATACTTCCAGATTGTTCTGCCGACGTATGACAGACTACAACTACATCTAAAAAGTAAATGATCTCCTAAACAATGGTCATATTTGGGGCTCATACATCGAGAAAGGGAACAGGAGGTGATCTCCTCTTAGTAGCACAATATGAATTCAATATTGACAATATTACTAGGTCATTCAGGGCATTTTCCATCTTTAATTCATAATTTTCTCTGATTTTATTCTCACTTTTTTTACTATAGATTGAATTTAAAGGGATACAGAGGGTTCCTTGATGTTCCTTGATGTTACTATGTATATAATATGTATATACCTTAAAATCAAATAAATAGAGTCTGTATGGGTCTGCCCACTGCATCATATGCCGACACAGACGCTGTAGGGTTGCAGTGTAGTGTCCTAGCCTATCGGGGACCATCATTCATAGCTACGCCACTGCCTCTATCCCCCTTATTTTGCAGACCCTTCCTCTGCATTAATCCAATAAAGCCCTATATCCCTATAAAGTGACCCAGCACGCCCAGCCCTACAGAGATTACTCAAACAGGATGATTTAAAATGATGGTTAATAACATGAATTGTATCAACCTGTTGATATAAAAATGTGTGCAACATTACAATGACATTTGCAAGTTTAACCTGTAAATCAACATTTCTGATCCACCCACTGAAGATACACTAAAGACATTTTCTAGAAGGATCTGAATATCCAATAATTGCTGATTGCCGTCTGGACTCTGAATGTGTTGTTTCCCAGATTAAAGCCATGTTAATATGAATGGTGGGGAATCCCTAATTACTATCTATAAATCAAATGACCACCTCGGTCTTGGCATGCCCAGTCTTCTAATTTTCATATGGCTTTACTTTGAAAACAATAGCTTTGGAGCCCAAGGGGGTAATTATTAATATTGGCAACGATGACCCCATTATCAAGAGATTTAAGTCTATCCTTAGTGGTAATAACTGCAAACTTCAATGTAAGTTTCTGAAGTTCATATTATTCAATGTAATGTTAAAAAGACTCTGTCACCCCAAAATCTTGTTTGTTTAAATTAGAACATGAATACCTGGCTCTATGTTGTGTTATCCATTTTTTCTAAAGTGAATAAATCCTGAGAAATTCCATGTTGGTGTTGCTCTATTTATATGCAAATAAGCATCTCACACATATTGATTAATGCTTTGATGTGCTAATTTGGTTTGTCTGTCACTGTAGTGTCCAAAATAATGACCTGCAGTGTTAAGTGGCAGTTAGACCTCTCTCCCACTCCACCAGGGATTCTTAGTATAATGCAAAGTTGTTTATCCCCAATTGAAATAAGATAATAAGTGAGTATGTGGCCGTACCTCTGCGTGGCCGCTCGTGTCCCAGCTCCGGGAGGCTCTGTGTCGGGTGTTGCTTCTCTCCCCCTATTATTGACTCTACTGATCTAAAGCCGTATGTTAATCATTACACATTTGTATATAAAGTCCCAGGGAGTGGGTGAAAGTTGTTGTATTTATTATATCAATGATTTACTCAGACTTTTGTTTTGGGTGGGTCAGATATGACCTTCCCAGAGATGTTATTATTCGGTGTTTAAAGGGCCACTGCACTCCAAACCTATTGTACAGTTACATGAATATGTTTTATGTTACAAACAGTTGTTTGCATGGAAATTAAATTATATTCATTTAAAAGAGCTATACATTGTACTAGCAGTTTCTCTCTACAGTAAATCATTTTTTGGATACTTATTTTGCAGTTCCTGTAAGCTAATATATGTCTCAGAGGGCTTGTTAAGGGTCTAATTGCCAGATAACATTGCAGGTCTTTATTTTGGACTCTACAGAGACAGAAAGCAGGCTGTAATGCTAATTAGCACATACATCTACTAATTAATATGCGCAAGCTGCTCAGTTGCTTATAAATACAACAACAACATGGATTTTCCCAGGATTGATACACTTTAGAAAAAAATGAAGAAGAAAACATATAGCCAGGTTTTCACGCTCTTTAGGATTTTGGGTTTAAATAGCATAAAATGTATCCAGCATTATAGAATTTAAAAGCATATCTAAGTTTCCTGGATTATGAAGCATTTGAGGAGAATCAGTAGTGTATGAGAACATTTTTTACATGAAAAAATACCAAAATAAACATTAACAAACTCACCCTGATGTTTGCTAAATCTCTTGAGTTTGCAAGCTGAGGCTTTTGTTGCTTATCACCCCTTGACTTGATATCTCATATAATAAAATGATCATAAAATGCATAATTAATTTTAGCCATTGTATATTATATTGTAACAATCAGTGATGGCAGTTTGTGCAGGAAGGAATCATGGGTTGTGTAGTCCCCCTGTAGAAGGAAGCAGGAAAAGCCAGACACTGATCTGTAGATCTCTTCATTGAGCTGCTGCTGGCTTGAAGGTTAGTAAAATCCGTATTTGAATGCAGTATTTCTATTGGTAGGTACACTCCCCGTGTAAGCAGCTCTGGGGGTGTGGAAAACAAGTATTATTTTTAAATAACATAAATCTGTATGTGTAAAGAATGACTCCATGTAATGTGTGTGTCTGATATAAGCCGTATGTGTTCGATTCGAGGGAGGGAAACGTCCATATACCTTTAACTTTTTAAACTGAATACTGCACGAGAATGTAAGTGATCAACGTGAGCATGTTCAGCAACCTTCATATAACTGTGCCAAGGGTGCAATAAACTGATATAACTGCCCCTACTTATCATTCCCTATAACTCATATTGTGCTATATATCCCGAAGCAGCATATAAATACTCCATTTAACAGCCTCTGTTGTCATATTCTACTGTTTCATATAATTCAAAACTGTCATATAACCCAGGCCAATAAAACATTGTACATTGTATTATTTTGGGTCTGCATTACTCTATCGAGTGAGACCAGACTGATATATTGAGGTTATAGGGGGTGACGGACGTGTCTTTGGGAGTTCAGCTACACCCTGCTGAGGAGGTCCAAGAGAAGCTAAACGCACGTCGGAGGTTTGCAGTCTCCTGTTCAGGGTAGAATTGCCTGGAATTTCAGGGCTGGATCACTCTACTGAGTGAGACCTGATTGATATGTGATGATGATTGGTTGGTGCCTGACATGGATAACTTGCTCGCTGTGTCTTAGGGAGTTCAGCGACACCCTGCTGACAAGGCCCAAGAGAAACGAAACGTATATCAGGGGTTTGCAGTCTCCTGTTCAGGGTAGAATTGCCTGGAATTTCAGGCCTAGATCACTCTACTGAGTGAAACCAGACTGATATACTATAGTGATTGGGGGTGCCTGACGTGGACTCCTTGCTCACTGTATCTTACGGAGTTCAGCTACACCCTGCTGACAAGGCCCAAGAGAAGTGAAACGCACGTCGGGGGTTTGCTGTCTCCTGTTCAGGGAAGAACTGCATGGCATTTCAGGGCTGGATCACTCTACTGAGACCAGACTCATATACTACAGGATATTTCTCCCTGTGAAGGGCACAAGTGACTAAAAGAGGCTGCAATCAGAGTGGATTATCATGTCCATAGAACTAACCTATAAATGTTAGGAAATCTTTGCCTTTGAGAAAGTCCCTTAGAGGGGACAAAATGGTCATTTAGGCTAATTTAAAAACTAGAAATCCCTTTGCCCACAGTTGTAAGCCAGTTATGGCACAATGTGATACTAGAGTCCCTTAGTTATAGCGATAATTATATAAATTAAACCCAGGCCAGAAGGGAAAGTGATTACACCTTATAAAAGTACAGCACAACCCAGAAATATTTTCTTATTCTCCCTTAAGGTCTCTATCGGGACATGAGGTTCTTTTTTGAGCTCCAAGTTGGTAGGTTGGTGAATTCCCAATAAAGATTCAAGTTTATTCCTACCAGAGATAGGTCCCCATTTGACCTAGGTTATTAAAGCATTTTTTTTATTGAACGGCATCGTTATTCAAGGAACAATAAAGGAAGTTTCCCATTTATTTTATCAAAGGAAGGTTTGGCCATATGTGTACATGCCTTAAAATCCAAAATGCATAAAAGCATTTAGTACCCTCAATGCGCCTCTTACAGAGAAGACTCGTCCTTAGACTGATATCTCCGAAGTCCAATCTTCCACCACCGGAAAATCAGGAGTTTGTATCTTCAGGAAACTGATTGGGTTTTTTTATTACATAAATGAAAATTGCTTTATTTGAATTTAACAACATATTTCTCAGCCAATATTAGTACAGACAGTTTCCTTAATATTTGTAAGGGGTAACAAGACTGACGTCCAGCAAAGCACAGATGAGAAGTTCAGTAGCAGGTAATGTGCAGTGGAAGGTAGGATCAGGGCAGAGAGAAGCTGCAGTGGAAGGCAGGATCAGGGCAGGGAGAAGCTGCAGTGGAAGGCTGGCTGGAACAGGGCAGAGAGAAGCTGCAGTGGAAGGTAGGATCAGGGCAGAGAGAAGCTGTAGTGGAAGGCAGGATCAGGGCAGAGAGAAGCTGCAGTTGAAGGCAGTCTGATACAGGACAGAGAGAAGCTGTAGTGGAAGGCATGCTGGAACAGGGCAGAGACAAGCTGTAGTGACAGACTGGAGCAGGATAGAGAGAAGCTACAGTGGAAGGTAGTCTGATACAGGATAGAGAGAAGCTGCGATGGAAGGCAGTCCAGAACAGGACAGAGAGAAGCTGCAGTGGAAGGCTGGCTGGAACAGGGCAGAGAGAAGCTGTAGTGGAAGGTAGTCTGATACAGGATAGAGAGAAGCTGCAGTTGAAGGCAGTCTGATACAGGATAGAGAGAAGCTGCGATGGAAGGCAGGATCAGGGCAGAGAGAAGCTGCAGTGGAAGGCAGGATCAGGGCAGAGAGAAGCTGCAGTGGAAGGCAGGATCAGGACAGAGAGAAGCTGCAGTGGAAGGCAGGATCAGGGCAGAGAGAAGCTGCAGTGGAAGGCTGGCTGGAACAGGGCAGAAAGAAGCTGTAGTGGAAGGTAGTCTGATACAGGATAGAGAGAAGCTGCAGTTGAAGGCAGTCTGATACAGGATAGAGAGAAGCTGCGATGGAAGGCAGGATCAGGGCAGAGAGAAGCTGCAGTGGAAGGCAGGATCAGGGCTGAGAGAAGCTGCAGTGGAAGGCAGGATCAGGGCAGAGAGAAGCTGCAGTTGAAGGCAGTCTGATACAGGACAGAGAGAAGCTGTAGTGGAAGGCATGCTGGAACAGGGCAGAGACAAGCTGTAGTGACAGACTGGAGCAGGATAGAGAGAAGCTACAGTGGAAGGTAGTCTGATACAGGATAGAGAGAAGCTGCGATGGAAGGCAGTCCAGAACAGGACAGAGAGAAGCTGCAGTGGAAGGCTGGCTGGAACAGGGCAGAGAGAAGCTGTAGTGGAAGGTAGTCTGATACAGGATAGAGAGAAGCTGCAGTTGAAGGCAGTCTGATACAGGATAGAGAGAAGCTGCGATGGAAGGCAGTCCAGAACAGGATAGAGAGAAGCTGCAGTAGAAGGCAGGCTGGAACAGGACAGAGAGAAGCTGTAGTAGAAGGCAGGCTGGAGCAGGATAGAGAGAAGCTGCAGATGAAGGCAGTGTGGTACAGGACAGAGAGAAGCTGTAATAGAAGGCAGGCCAGAACAGGACAGAGATAAGCTGCAGTGGAAGGAAGTCCAGAACAGGATAGAGAGAAGCTGCAGATGAAGGTAGGCTGGAACAGGACAGAGAGAAGCTGTAGTAGAAGGCAGTGTGGTACAGGACAGAGAGAAGCTGTAGTAGAAGGCAGTCTGGTACAGGACAGAGAGAAGCTGTAGTAGAAGGCAGTCTGGTGCAGGATAGAGAGAAGCTGTAGTAGAAGGCAGTCTGGTACAGGACAGAGAGAAGCTGCAGTGGAAGGAAGTCCAGAACAGAATAGAGAGAAGCTGCAGTGGAAGGAAGTCCAGAACAGGATAGAGAGAAACTGCAGTGGGAGGCCAGAATAAACTAAAAACTGGGTCCCATTTGTTTTGTTTTTTAGTTCCTTTACCAACAGTACTTATTAATATAATTTCTAGAACATTATATTTAAATCTAGGATCATTTGTAGACACAGCATTTATAGCTATTATGTTTAATCACTTTAGTTCCATCATACATGTCTACATCCAGTCTTATTAGTATAGAAGTTATATCCTCAGACCACAATCCTATTCAGCGCCTCGCTCTCTTTGTGTCGTCTTAATTAGTAAATGGTATGATGCGCTACATTCTTCTTTTCTCAATAACACAATCCCATTATATCTCTTCCATCTCATTAGCACCGGTGTGTACATTAACACCAACATCTTCTTTGACCAGGGACAAATTTACATTTTTGCCGTTCCAGGTACAAGCTCCTTAGCCACCTCTGGGGGTACAAGCTCATGTTCATCTCTGTTTCCCTACCACCATGATGCTACACAAGCAGCTGAACTCATTTTTACCTTAAGTGGTCTAGTGTGATGTCATCAGTAACATGGATGATGGCATTTTTCATATGAGTGATGTCATATAGAACTCATTTATATCATATGTGATGACATGAATGATGTAACGTAATAGATGATGGTATGAATGATGTCATCAGGGGGGATGATGGTATGAATAATGTCATCATGTCCCTAAGTACTATAATCTAGGAACGCACCTCGCTGCCCTCTTCCATTCCTTAGTCTCTCCCAGATCCAAACCAATTAAATTATCACAAATTATTTATACTGTGGGAGTCTTCTTAACCCCCCCTCCCCCCATACTGATAGAGAGGGGTTCTCTGCTTCTCATACTCATTTTATTGAGCCCTATTGTATGAGCACTACAGGGTTCCTTTAAATATTGTATAAAAATTAGGTTTAAAACAAAAAATGAAATATACAGTATCTATATCATCATCATCATTATCTCCCACTAACACATCTGCTCTCCTTGTCCTACAGCTGCCATTTTACAGCCCAACAAGAAACCACCAACTGGACACGTATCCACAGCCACTGGTGTACTTCCAACCACTTGCAGTCCTGGTTCGGCTATTTTTTATGATTATTAATATGCATTTCTGTTATAATATTTTAGCTCATAGAAAACATTTTTGGAACATTTCTAGTTAACCTGTAACATTTCATAAACAGCTGCAAGCAAAAGTATGTGAACCCTGTGGAATGATATGGATTTCTGCACAAATTGGTCATAAAATGTGATCTGATCTTCATCTAAGTCACAAAATAGACAATCACACTCTGCTTAAACTAATAACACGCAAAGTATTAAATGTTGCCATGTTGTTATTGAACACACCATGTAAACATTCACAGTGCAGGTGGAAAAAGTATGTGAACCCTTGGATTTAATAACTGGTTGAACCTCCTTTGGCAGCAATAACGACAACCAAACGTTTCCTGTAGTTGCAGATCAGATGTGCACAACGGTCAGGAGTAACTCCAAAGGGTTCACATACTTTTGCTTGCAACTGTAACTGCTGTTTCCCTCTTTCCCCAACCCCCTATCTCACACCTTACCTGTGTGTCTCCTCCGATATAAAACCTTTTATATTCCATGTCTCTCCCGCTCATCTCTCCTCCACTAACACATCTGCTCTCCTGCTCCTGCCAAGAAACCACAGGACTGCCCTCCCTCCCTGCCCATCATCCACCAGATCCTGCCCGCCCTCCCGGCCCGTCACCCACCAGATCCTGCACTCCATCCTGGCCCCTCACCCACCAGATCCTGCTTAATGTACTGATACACACATGACTGGCACCCGCTCAGTCAGCATCAGCTGCTAAAAAGATAAACAGAAGATAATTTATTTTATTTTAGGAAAACTTTATTTTTAGAAATTAAAAATCAAAAAATACGCTGTAAAGGGAAGTAAAAAATAATTATAAACAGCAGTGTTTATATCCAACACTTAAGCGTGTTGAGTCATATAATGGAAAAATAATTATTCCTTTTGTACATTTTGAAATTGCCCTACATAGTTTTGACCCAATTGGATATTCTAATGGCTCTATATAACGTTTTTACAAATCCTCATATAATGCAGAAATCTGCTAATCATCGGGTTTGTGTATTTTTTATTAATGAAAAAAAACACTGAGTTAGATTTAGTTAAAAAGCAATGATGTTAAAAGCAAAACAACAAAGTACTGAGGTATCTACCAGAAAAAAACATTATATTAGCTCAACAGAGGAAATATAATAAATGTGTATAGCACAAAAAAAAGATTTATGATTAAATCCAATAATGGAATCAAAAAATGCAAAAAAGCATCAAAATATTAGGGGTATAATCCTTATAGAAAATATAGGACTTTCTGCTTGTCCAAATATACTTTATTATTTCATTATTGCAGATACTTGTGGTTCACCTGGCCCCTATGCGATGCAGCATGATGCTAATGAAAAAATTTGGCTCTGCACATTGATCCTCTGGCTCTGGTTAGATACTCATTAGTAATGCCCGACGGTCACCGTTTCACCCATTCACTGGGCTTACTCATGGGCTAACAACTGTAGTTACTGTGAGGCTATTTAAGCCCCTGTTTCACTTTCTGTATCTGGGGCGTAATGACGTAATCGCGTAGAATAACGTAACTCAACGTAACGTAACGTAACGTCACACTTGCTTCAAAATAACTTTATTTATACTCTATTAGACAGACATTCAAGCTAGAATTTTATAAAAAGATAAACAGATACAAATATTACCTACTTAGCCTCTACGGACAATCTGAAAAACCTCCCCTCACTTATTTACCAGTGCACTTGAAATTAGATTATTATAACTATCATATCTTAGGCAAATAATATTACCGAAATCCTCCCTTAATCTACTTCTTGTTCTTGCACCCTGTCATAATGGTTTCTCACTTGTTTTTCTTCTTTATAACCATATACAGTGGATATAAAAAGTCTACACACCCCTGCTAAAAATGTCAGGTTTCTGTGCTGTAAAAAAATGAGTCAAAGATAAATCATTTCAGAACTTTTTCCACCTTTAATGTGACCTATAAACTGTACAACTCAATTGAAAAACAAACTGAAATCTTTTAGGTAGAGGGAAGAAAAAATATAAAAATAAAATAATGTGGTTGCATAAGTATGCACACCCTTAAACTAATACTTTGTTGAAGCACCTTACAGCACTCAGTCTTTTTGGGTATGAGTCTATCAGCATGGCACATTTTGACTTGGCAAGATTTGACCACTCTTCTTTGAAAAAACACTCCAAATCTGTCAGATTGTGAGGGCATCTCCTGTGCACAGCCCTCATCAGATCACCCCACAGATTTTCAATCGGATTCAGGTCTGGGCTCTGGCTGGGCCATTCCAAAACTTTAATCTTCTTCTGGTGAAGCCATTCCTTTGTTGATTTGGATGTATGCTTTGGGTCGTTGTCATGCTGAAAAATGAAGTTCCTATTCATGTTCAGCTTTCTAGCAGAAGCCTAAAGGTGTTGTGCCAATATTGCCTGGTATTTGGTATTGTTCATAATTCCCTCTATCTTAACTAAGGCCCCAGTTCCAGCTGAAGAAAAACAGCCCAAAAGCATGACGCTGCCACCACCATGCTTCACTGTGGGTATGGTGTTCTTTTGGTGATGTGCAGTGTTGTTTTTGCGCCAAACATATCTTTTGGAATTATGGCAAAAAAGTTCAACCTTGGTTTCATCAGACCATAACCCCTTTTCCCACATGCTTTTGGGAGACTTCAGATGTGTTTTTGCAAAATGTAGACTTGTGGCTTGGATGTTTTACTTCGTAAGAAAAAGCTTTCGTCTTGCCACTCTACCCCATAGCCTAGACATATGAAGAATACGGGAGATTGTTGTCACATGTACCACACAGCCAGTACTTGCCAGATATTCCTGCAGCTCCTTCAATGTTGCTGTAGGCCTCTTGGTAGCCTCCCAGACCAGTTTTCTTCTCGTCTTTTCATCAATTTTGGAGGGAGCTCCAGTTCTTGGTAATGTCACTGTTGTGCCATATTTTCTCCACTTGATGATGACTGTCTTCACTGTGTTCCATGGTATATCTAATGCCTTGGAAATTCTTTTGTACCCTTCTCCTGACTGATACCTTTTAACAATGAGATCCCTCTGATGCTTTGGAAGCTCTCTGTGGACCATGGCTTTTGCTATGGGATGCGACTAAGAAAATTTCAGGAAAGACCAACTAGAGCAGCTGAACTTTATTTGGGGTTAATCAGAGGCACTTTAAATGATGGCAGGTGTATGCTGACTCAACACGATTTGGAATGTGATTGCTTAATTCTAAACACAGCTACATCCCCAGTAATAAGAGGGTGTGCATACTTATGCAACCACATTATTTTTCTTTTTTTTTTTCTTCCCCCCACCTTAAAGATTTCAGTTTGTTTTTCAATTGAGTTGTACAGTTTATAGGTCACATTAAAGGTGGAAAAAGTTCTGAAATTATTTTTGTCTCATTTTTTTACAGCACAGAAACCTGACATTTTAACAGGGGTGTGTAGACATTTTATATCCACTGTATCCGCCTCTTCTCACCCATCTCTCTACGTGTTGATGTGATCTGTCATCCTCCGGGACCACCCTCTCAATTCCTGGATAATTTTTCCACCTGACTCCCCCACTTTCTCTCCTTCAACGTTCCTTCACTTGTACTTTGTGACTTCAACATTGCCATTGACACTCCCACCTAACCAGCAGCCACTAAACTTCTCTCACTCACCTTTTCCCTCGGCCTCTCATAACTTACAGACACCTCAACTCACCATGCTGGACACTCACTTGACCTTATTTTCATTAATTTCAGCAGCACCACCAACCTAGTCATCTGTCCAATCCCTCTATCTGACACCATCTCTTGACCTTCTACCTCACCACTTCTTCGTCTGACCACCATTCTTCAACCCTGGCCACCATAACCCACAGAAACCTTCAAGCACTTGAGCCACAACAGCTCTCCACTGTGCTACAACCCCTTCTCAGCCCCATCACCAACATGAACTGCCCTGACAGTGCCACCTCATATTACAACTCCACTCTTTCTTCCACCCTTGCCCCCATAACCACACACAGATGCCCTCTCTCTCATCCACAACCATGGCACACTACACAAACGTGATACATTCAGCGAATGATGGCTATTGAGGAAGTCTCACACTCCAGCAGATTTCCTTCATTACAGGTCTATGTTGCGCCCCTACTTCTCTGCCCTCAACCTTGCCAAACAGCACTATTTCACATCATTAATATCAACTCTGCCCCCCAAATCAAAACGTTTTTTCGCCGCTTTCAACACCCACCACCACCTCCCGTCCCTTTCTGTCTCGCGGCTGAAGACTTTGCCAGACATTTTAAGAATAACATTTTCAACATGTGCAACAAATTCTCCCCTCATCCTGACTGACATATTTCATAAGCTTAACTAACCGAGAACACCCACCCTTCTCCCATCCCCAATCCCACAGCTACTATGCACTCCTTTGACCTTCGAGGATTAAGTGTCCAGCCTATTATCAACTTCTCGCCTTACTACCTGTCCTCTGGACCCTATTACCTCTCTATACCACTTATTCCAGCTCTCACATATTTCTTCAACCTTTCCCTAAAAAGTGGCACATATCCATCCTCTCTAAAACATGCCACAATTACACCCATTCTTAAGAACCCTCACTCTTGCTTCTGCATCTAACTACCTCCCATCTATCTACTTCCCCTGGCTTCCAAACTACTCGAGTGGCTCGTCTACAACCGCCTTACCAAATATATTTTCTCCAATTCTCTTCTTGACACCTTCCAATCCGGCTGCCAGCCCCAACACTCAACGGAGACAGCTCTCACAAAAGTAACTTATGATTTACTAACCGCCAAGTCAAGGAGTCACTTTTTTATTCTCTTTCTTCTAGATCTCTCTGCTGCCTTTGACACAGTTGACCATCCACTTCTAATCCAAATCCTCTGCTCACTCAGCATTCAAGACACTGCTCTCTCGTGGTTCAAATGATACCTTCAAGATCGAACATTTGGCGTCTCCTACTTCGGCACCTCTTCCTCTCCTCACCCTCTGACTGTTGGTGTACACCAAGGTTCAGTCCTAGGCCCTATACCATCCAGCCAAGCAGATGCACTCACCAACTGGCAACTTCTCAATTCCATTCACTATCAGGACTGAGGCAGCCACTTCTAAAGAGGTTCAGCCGATGACACTTGGCCCTATGTGATGCAGCCAAGAAGATGCAATTACCAACTGGCATCTTCTCAGATCTATTCACTATCAGGACCGAGTCAGCCCTTCTGATGGAGTTCAGCCAGTGACACTTGGCCCTATACCATCCAGCCAAGCAGATGCACTCACGAACTGTCATCTTCTCAATTCCATTCTCTTTAGTTTCTTTTACCTCCAGAACTAAAGCCTTATCCACCACACCTTCTGTTCTGCCTCTGAACTCATCTAACATGCCCTCCACCTACCTATGATTTGTGTTATTTTATAGTGCACATCTTTTCAATTACCTGCCAAGCCCTTGTTTCTTCCTTTTAATTCTTTCACCTTTTGTTTCATTACTGCTTTAGTCTTTAAACTTGTGAGCTCTCAGTCATGTAAAGCACTTTGTATAAAAGTGTCATGTGTGATTGTCATCAACTCCTTTTGTACCAGTAAGAGATCATTCTAGATATGAAATATCTAATAAAACATGGCAGCCATGGGTAATTAATAGGTTAATGGTATCATCTTATTTAGTGTTTGTTGATGTTGCAGTATTGGTTTTTGGGTTGTATTGTTGGTGTATGTTGTAGTATATGTGCATAATGTGTAGATGTAGAGTTGGCATACATTGTAATGCTGGTGTGTGTCCAACTGGTTTGTTATAGTATTGGAGTGGGTTGTAGAGTTAGTTGTTATGTAGTGTTGATGTGTGTTGTACTTTGGTAAAAAAAAGTATTTGTGTCCTTCATAATTACCTCTATTATTGAATATGGTTACACAATATTTTCAGATAAAGGGAACTTGTGTAAACAAATAAAAAATTTTTTTTTTTTTTTTAATTGATTTTTATTAGACAGGTCAGACATATAACATAGTACACCAAAAACATTAGAAGTGATAAATAGGAATTAACAATAAACGTATTTCACATATTTGGTTTCCAGTGTGTCCTCTGCCTGTCCAAAACTCCTCTCCCTTTTCCGTTTTTCTGGTATTATAATAGCTGATATTAGCTTTTAAATAACTTAAGGCTAACGAGAAAACTATATTTAATGAAGTCCCATAACTATGGGAAAAATATGATGAACTTGGATTCCTGACCAACTGTTGTTTTGAGCTTGGTTGGTAGCATCTAATAGAAAGATTATTCTGTGTTTAGGTTACTGTGTGGGCTAATGATGTTGGGTAAATTAAGACCACTACTACTATGGATCCCCTAATAGCTCCTTTGTAGGGAGAAGTGTCACTCACCCTATTCATCTGCCACGTCTTGTCTCCCAGGCGGCCCAGCAGGAGGCCCAGCGCTTGTAGTTATGGTCAACCTCTGCGGACAAAACGCTCATGGATCGAACGAACTCAATTTTGTTTAAGACTACTTCAAATGTTGGGGTGGGTGATTTCCAATGGGCGGCTACTACTATCCTAACTGCTAGGAAAATTTGGTTAGTTAGGAATTGTTCTGAGTTGGACATCCCTTCTACCGGTAATCCTAGGATGGCCTCTTCTGGTCTCATGGGATAGCATTGACCCCATAGTTTCTCCAGGGTTTTGTAGGTGTCCACCCATGTGTGTCTAATCATAGGGCATTCCCATAATTTATGGATTAGAGTCCCTTTTTGGTTGCAGCCCCTTTCGCATATGTCACTAATTGTCTGGTTCCCTATGTGCATTCTTACTGGGGTTAGGTACCACCTCATAATAACTTTATAGGAGTTTTCTTTCATAATTACGTTAAGTGATGTGTTTTTGGCTTGTTTCCGAATACTATTCCATTGGTCTCTGTCTAAATTTATGTTGAGGTCAGCTTCACATGCTGATTCATAGTGTAATTTAGGGGGAGTGACTAAATCGCTTAAATGGTTATATATTGTGGAGATGTTTCCTTTCCCTCCCGGGAAGTTAATGCAACATTTTTCGAATAAGGATATATTTTGCCCTCCTTTATTCTTAGTGATGTGATTTAATCTTTGGTTTATAGCGATTAGGTTAAGCCATTCCCCCGGAGGAAGGGGTTTGTCTTCTAGGAATGCGGTGGTGGACCATTTTTGATTAACAACCGGTAAATCTGCCGCAATTGAGCAATTATTATCAATCCACCATCTGTATTGAGCATTAGAGTTTATTTTGGGGTTAGTTGTAAGTGGCCATAGAGGGCTGAGCCCTGACTCCTGGCCCAGCAGTCTGTTCCTCTTATTTATATCTTTCCATAGGGAAATTGAATGCCTCACACTTGATGGAATTGATTGGGGTAACTTGAAGCCCTGCTGGGTTGAGAGCCATAGTAACTGACGCATGATTAAATCATTGGACCCTAGTATGTGTTTTTCTAATTGAACCCATACCGGGGGGGAGTCCCTGACATACCACTTAACTAGTTGTGCTAATCTAGCAGCTTTAAAGTACCTGGAAATGTCTGGAAATCCGAGCCCACCATCCTTCTTAGTCGCAGTAGTTGTTTCTCTGTTTATTCTAGGTTTTTTATTGTTCCACAGAAAACTCATTAGTAATTTCTGTATTTTTTTCAAGTCTATCGCTAAAATCGAGATAGGTAAGGTCCGAAAAAGGTAGAGCAGTTTGGGGAGTACGTTCATTTTGACAGCATGTAGCTTTCCTAACCACGAAATCTTTAGTTCTGACCACCTGTGCAGGTCCCTAGTTAATTGTTTAAAGAGGGTTGGGTAGTTTGCTTCATATAGGGTCTTAGTTGATTTTGTAATTTGTACGCCTAGGTAGTTGATAGAATTCGGGGCCCATTTTATTGGGAAGTTATTGGCTAGTAGTTTTTCCGTGGTGGGAGGAAGTGATATATTAAGGGCTATGCTTTTACTTGTGTTAATTTTGAATCCTGACAGTGGGCCAAATTGAGACAAAAGTTTGAATAGATTAGGTAGACTAACCAGGGGGTTTGATATTGTTAGTAGGATATCATCGGCAAAAAGGCTAATTTTATGATCTGTCGGGCCGACCCGTATACCCGATATGTCAGTGTGCTGACGAATGGCAATTGCTAGGGGCTCTATACTGAGGGCGAACAGCAATGGTGATAGAGGGCACCCCTGTCTTGTCCCCCTTGTGATGTTGAATTTTAGTGAATTGTGTCCTTGGTATGTAACTTGTGCGGTTGGTTCCGAGTATAATGTCGCGATGCTTCGCAGAAAACCTTCTGGAATTCCGAATTTGTTCAGTGTGGCGTTCAGAAATGTCCAATCTAACCTATCAAATGCCTTCTCGGCATCAAGCGCCAACAACATAGCGCGGCCTTCATTACTTTTGGTTATGTCAATAAGGTCAACAATTTTTCTGGTATTGTCTGGCGCTTCTCTCCCCTTAATGAACCCTACTTGGTCTGGATGTACCACTTCAGGTAACAGATTCGCTAGTCTTGACGCTAAGATTTTGGTGTATATTTTTAAATCTGTGTTGATCAGAGATATTGGTCTATAGCTAGCACATTGGGATGGGTCTTTCCCCGGTTTAGGAATCAGTATTATTTTAGCTTCTAAGAATTCCGGTTTAATTTTTTCACCAGCTAAGAAGCTGTTAAATAGCTTATGTAAGGTGGGGCTAAGTAGATCGCTCATATGTTTGTAGTAGAGGTTGGAATAGCCATCTGGCCCTGGGGCCCCGTGTGCCTTTGTGGATTTGATCGCATCCTGTATTTCTTCGACCGAGATGGGCTCTAAGAGTGATTTAGCTTTGATAGAGTCTAATTGGGGTATATTTAAGTTATTTAGTGTATTTTCAATTTCTAGTTTGTGGGTTGGGGTGCCTGATTCGGGTGTTTTGCTGTAAAGGTCCGCATAAAATTGTCTGAATTCGTTTACTATTTGATCTGGTTTAAAAACTGTCTGCCTATTTTTGGTGATTATTTTGGCTATGAATGAGTTTGCTCTTTTTTCTTTTAGTCTCGTGGCCAGCATTCTATCGGGCTTGTTTGCGTATCTGAAGAATTTAGCTTCAGTTCGCTGTAGGATATTGACCATTTTCCCTCTTAAAATAGTGTTTAGTTCTTGTTTGTAACTTAGTATCTTCTCATGGGTATGTCGTGATTTATCTTTAACAAATAGTTTCTGTGCTTCAGCAATTTTCTGGTTTAGAAGTAAGATTTGTGCTTGGTCTTTTTTCTTTTTGATTGAACTAATTTGTATACAGACTCCCCTGATCACTGCCTTGTGAGCTGCCCAAATTCCATCTATGTCTATCTCCCCTACTGTATTGAGGTCAAGATAATCTACGATTGCAGTTCTGACCTTATCTCGTGTGATAGGGTCGTTCAGTATACTGGGATTTAATGACCACCTTGGGTTATTTCCTTTCGGTAGGAGATTATTCATGGAGATTTTGACTAGATCGTGGTCCGACCATGCTATGGGGCAGATAGAGGCCTCAGTTAGGTTCCCTGTAACGTTCTGTGGGATCAGGATATAGTCTATTCTGGAGAGCGAACCATGTCTGGCGGAAAAAAATGTGTATTCCCTTTCTGTGGGGTTCATGTTTCTCCAGGTATCAATCATGCAGTTTGATTTTAGGAGTTTTTTGAGAGCTTTGGTCGCTGTGGGGATTTTTTGTGAACCTAAATCGTTTGTTTTTATTTTTTATTTTAATGTATCTAAAGAATAATGTTATATTGGGAAAAGGTTACAAGATGTTTCTAAAAAGCCATAATCTCCAAGTACAGAATATCTATAGTAGTGAATCTTCCCAGTAGAGGATGACCTGCCAACATTTATCTTGCAATGCAGTGTAACATCTTTCAGGAAGTCACAAAGGAACCAAAAATATCCAAAATCTGCAAGCTTCTCTTGCCTCGGCTATGGCCGGTGTTCAGGACTTCCCAATCACAAAGAGACAAGGCAAAAATGGTCATGGAAGAGTAAAAAGGCTGAAACCGGTGGTAACTAAGAACATAAATGTTTATCTCTCGTTTGCTAAGAACCATCACTTTTGGGAGAATGTTCTATGGACAAATGAGCCAAACATGGAACTTTTTGAAAAACCTGGGTTCCATTTCACAGTAAGAACATCATACCGACAGTCAAACATGGTGGTAGTAATGCAATGCTTTGCTTCCTCGGGACCTGGTTGACTTGCCATAATGGAAGGAACCATGAATTCTGTTTTTGCAACAACAGAGGAAATCAGGAAGGAGACAAATCATTTTCCCAGCACTCTAGTTCTGTTATGCATGTTAGTGTGCTCACTCCAGTTTACATTACCCATGATTCCTCGCCGAGAGCTTTTCTCCTATCAGAATTATGATATATTATTATTGAGCTGTACTGAGAGCTTTGTTTGTAGTTTATAGACCTGCTTTGTTTTTACAGACGAGTCTGAAGGTCTCTGTACAAACTGCAGAGTACAATGACCTCAAGTACAGCACTCTGATACAGCTGGATCAGTGCCAGCAATAGATTATACATCTTAAGTCTGAGACACGCAAAGTCAAGGAGAGCAGACAGGAGCCCTGAGAGACAGCCAACTGTAAAATCCCAGACTCTCACCCAACTAGGATGGTTGGTGTAACAGAGTGGTGTTTAGATAACTCACATTATCTCTGGACATTGCTTCATCCTGACTCTGTTCCAAATATCAATATCAGATTTTCTTAAATCATTATGACCGTACTTGTATCATTATCCAGTTGAGTTGTAGGCATTGAGTGAATGTTTATAATGTACATCCTAGGGTCAATGGTATCATTAAACTGAATTTGAACACGTGTGGTCCAACACCACCATTCTATGGCCATATGGAGCCACCAGCCTTGGTTTCTTCAGGTCATAATAAACCAGGTTTCTCGACTACAAGAACAGCTGTATTATTACTTTCTTCTTAGAAGTAATTGAAGTTTATATTTTGTAAATTGTGCTTTTCCGAAAATACAATAACTTCTACACAACTTATGAATTTTAGAATTTCCATACAAGTTTAATTTCTTAATAATTGTGATGTTTCCTCTCCTTTGATGTAACCAATATGTAAGGACATCTTGATTTTTTTATTGTCTATCCAAACTTCCATTTCTCTGCCTGTCTATGTTTATTATACATGGTGCACATACTGAATCGTTCTTCTTCTGAACCAAATGTACAACTCCATAATTCTCCTCTACTTGTCGGAGACCATCTGAAGATGAAAATTGCACATCAGAGTTGTCATGAGTGGAAGTTCTACGTCTATACCCGCCGGTGCCTCTGGAGATTGGTGGATCGGAGCACAGTGTTTTCCCTTCGTTACTATTTTTAGTTTGGCCGATTAACTGGCTCCACTTTACAGTTGTGGGGACCATGCACACAAATCATACTATGCCAAAAACACACACACAGACCACCGAAGGGCCAGGTACACACAGACAACCGAAGCGCCAGAAACACAGACGCAGAAAGGCACACACACACACAGACCACCGAAGGGCCAGATACACACAGACCCTGAAGGGCCAGATACACACAAACGCAGAAGGGACAGACACACACACAGACCCTGAAGGGCCAGAAACACAAACGCAGAATGGCCAGACACACACAAACAGACCCTGAAGGGCCAGATACACACAAACGCAGAAGGGCCAGACACACACACAGACAACCAAAGCGCCAGATACACACAGACGCAGAAGGGCCAGACACACACACATACACTTAGACTACCGAAGGGCCAGATACACACAGTCGCAGAAGGGCCAGACACACACACATAGACTACCGAAGGGCCAGACACACACACAGAGACCCTGAAGGGCCAGACACACACACAGAGACCCTGAAGGGCCAGATACACACACAGACCACCGAAGCACCAGATACACACACAGACCACCGAAGCACCAGATACACACACAGACCACCGAAGGGCCAGAAACACACACAGACCACCGAAGGGCCAGAAACACACAGTCGCAGAAGGGCCAGACACACACACATAGACTACCGAAGCGCCAGATACACACAGACGCAGAAGGGCCAGACACACACACAGAGACCCTGAAGGGCCAGACACACACACAGAGACCCTGAAGGGCCAGATACACACACAGACCACCGAAGCACCAGATACACACACAGACCACCGAAGGGCCAGAAACACACACAGACCACCGAAGGGCCAGAAACACACACAGACCACCGAAGGGCCAGAAACACACAGTCGCAGAAGGGCCAGACACACACACAGACCACCGAAGCGCCAGATACACACAGACGCAGAAGGGCCAGACACACACACAGACCACCAAAGCGCCAGATACACACAGACGCAGAAGGGCCAGACACACACACAGACCACCAAAGCGCCAGATACACACAGACGCAGAAGGGCCAGACACACACACAGACCACCAAAGCGCCAGATACACACAGATGCAGAAGGGCCAGACACACACAGTCGCAGAAGGGCCAGACACACACACATAGACCCTGAAGGGCCAGACACACACACAGAGACCCTGAAGGGCCAGATACACATACAGAGACCCTGAAGGGCCAGACACACACACAGAGACCCTGAAGGGCCAGATACACACACAGAGACCCTGAAGGGCCAGATACACACACAGACCACCGAAGGGCCAGATACACACACAGACCACCGAAGGGCCAGATACACACACAGACCACCGAAGGGCCAGAAACACACAGTCGCAGAAGGGCCAGACACACACACAGACCACCGAAGCAGCAGATACACACACAGACCACCGAAGCACCAGATACACACACAGACCACCGAAGGGCCAGAAACACACACAGACCACCGAAGGGCCAGAAACACACAGTCGCAGAAGGGCCAGACACACACACAGACCACCAAAGCGCCAGATACACACAGACGCAGAAGGGCCAGACACACAGACCCCTGGAGAGCACTCTCTGCACAACCAAGCTCAGACTTACAAGGCCAGATTTGCGCAATCACTGACAAATACACAAACACATTAACCCCTGCATGGTCAGGCAGCAAATATTGACCACTACACAAACACACATGACCTGGTGAAACCCACATACACTGACACAAATACCACCTCACACACAGACGTGCTCAATGCACAAACAAACACTGGCTCATTATTTTCACTAATAAGACACTTCTGTGCGAATGCGATCTGATAAATACTTCTGTTACAAAGTACCTGATAATACCCCTGCTACAATGTATCTGTTAATACTACTGTTACAAGGTATCAGATCATTCTTATGTTTCAATGTATCTGAGGGCATTATTACATTATCACAATTATAGATGTAATTCTAATACACACAGATTACACTCCTGTGTACTATCCGCAACTCTGCGCAATGCAAAGGATATGATCTTATGTTTTACGCAATTCCCTAAATCTGCCTCACAGGGAAGTCCATCTAATCGTTGCCTCCACCCCTGCCTGTTCTACTATACAGTCAGATATAGAAATGTTTTATCTGGATAAAAACTGATAACAAAGAAGAGTGGTCAATATAAAGGAGAACCGGAAAAGAAAAAGAGGAGGAAGCATGTGTATATTAACCCCCCATGGGATGGCAATAGTGTGAGACCATACTAACAAGCAGACTTTTTCTAGCAAATATAGTATGCCAATACATTTTGAAAAGTTTAAAATCACAGCCACAAATATTAACAAGACCTAACATATCAGAGGGTCATATTCATGCACATCCTCCAATGTGTTGTACATAATACAATGTACTCTATGTGAAAGGGACTGTTACATTGGGAAAACCATCCAGAAACTGCACCGGAGGATAAATCTACATCCACTCTACATCAAAAAGCACAATGCGGACAATTACTGGACCCCAGTTGGACACCACTTTTCACAAAATAACCACTCCAGTCAAAACCTAAAAATGTAAAATATTCAGGAAAGACCCTTGAAATGAAAATTACGACACTTCCTACAAATACAGGCCTTAATTTAGATATGGAATGTTTGCCTCACTACCAAAACTTTCTTTCAGCTGTATTGTTGACCCTTTACTCCTTAAGATGTGAAAACATTTATATACCCTGACCTCCACTTATGGAGACTTGTGCACAGTTGACTGAACGGAACTATATTTATGAAGCCTGAAATTGCCTTAAATCAATATGGCCTCTGACTTGAGGAAGAGAGGTCGCTCTCGAAAGCTCGTCATAATAATTAAATGTTTCTCCAAAAAAAGGTATCACTATATATTGCAATACTCTGATTATTCATCTATTATTTTTTAAGCTGTGCTTTGGAGGTAGATATAATAGAATACATGTTAACAGCAGATAAGTTTATCGATAACTGTAACTAATTGGTAAATAAGTGTTGTGTATACAGTGTGAGGCTGATGAAAAACACTGGACTTGAGTTCCTGTTGACTAGTTGTTGTTTAATTAATCATTCAGTCATGACTGACTCTCTATGACCCCAGTCACTGCCCCTCTGGGCTCCATCAAGTTCATGTTCATTGTTTCAATGCCCTCATGCACCCATCTCCACCTCTGCCATCCCCTTCTTCATCAATCTTTACCAGCATCATTCTTTTCTAGAGAATCCACCTTCTCATAATATAGTTGACCAGAACCTACTGTCATATTGTGTTTCTGGCCCAGATCAGTTGAATACTGTGAGGGTTAGGTGACGTTAGATCTGACCGCGAGTTCTGTGACCCGTTCCTTTGTTATTTATTTTCTTGTAAATGTTTTATTGAATATAAATGTTTTATTGGCTGAGCTTATTGTACATTTGAGAAGTTTGCAAAGGGTGAGGCTTTGTAAACTTTCCTCTACAGCAGAACAAACCAATTCCTATGTTGTTCCACGGAGCATATTCACTATAATGTGTCTAGTCTCTCAGCCCTGAAACTAAACTAAAGAGGCTCTACAATCGGTTTCTCTCTATGCAACCAGCAAAAGTATCTTAAAATATTATTGTTATCTATAGGGTGGAAGCAGCTTTGGTTGGGGGTTAGCACTAAATGGTCAGACACAGGCTTGGATCAAGTAGTCTCCATTGGCTGTGTTAAAGTTGTGGGAGGCAACCAATGAGGAGCATGCACTAAACACAAGAATGTGAACATGTAAAACTGTCCCCAAGCCAGAACTGATCCCACACCCCTAAGCATCTCGTATAGTGAATATATTTTAGTTCAAAGAAAAAAAAACATTAACAATCATCACCAACCTCCCGATGTAAGAGCATTACAGTTGTCCTTTAATATGAACAGTAGGTTAGGATATCTCCCATGCTACTGGAAAGACAATACCTTCAAAAAGAATTTATTTTATTTTTTTACATTTGTAAACTTGATAATTTTGTATATTTCATTTAACTGTTTCCCCAAGAACTCATATTTCAGGAACAAAGAAAAAGGGGCAAACTCCACAGACATACGAGAACGGACCTTACAACCTCCAGAGGTGAGCTGAACACGTAACTCCTGGAAATGAACATATGACTTGAGTTATCTTCCTGAGTTTCTTCACGTGGACCTTGGTTGAACTTTCATATTTTAAGCCCTCAAAAAGGATAAAGTATTTTTAAAAAATAAAGTCAGTAGTCAGGGCAGAAATTCATCTCATGCAACAATTCCTCTGCACTGGATATAAATTATCCCATCAGTGCTTTTTGTAGAATCCACCACCAGTTGGGTTCTCTTTCACCAACCCCGGGAGTTGGGCTTTCCTCAGCCTGGGCAATCAGATTAAAGGAGGTGAAGAGGGACCTTCCCTCATCATCTGTCCTTCTTGGCCAAGGTGCCAATGAATGATGAGTTTTTCTGGAGCATATTGAGCTTATTTCCAGAAGACCACATTCCAGAGCAGAAGCCAACAAGGGTAGACAAAGAAGGAGATGAAGGGAAAGAGTAAAGAGCCATACAAGTAGTGGTCCAGCATGCCGCCTGCGATGGCCTGAAGGAAGAGCTGCCAACACTCTAGTAATGTCACTGGGTACTCAATCAGCTCCCGGTACATGAAGATACTGGTTAGTAATGTGACTGCTGGTGTGACCAGGATAAGAAGAGCTGCAAATAGAAGCCTGAGGGGTCGGAAGGGAAAGATTAGAGAGTTCCAATCGTTACAATGGTTACCAAAAGTATCACTACCAAACTAGGTCCATTAATCCTAAACTGTGCCAATAGAATACCACTGGTACCATGGTACAGCCATCATAACCCAATGCATGCTTGAGGGATATATCCCATCACTACCAGACTAGGTCCCTTAATCCTATATTGTGCCTATAGTATAATCACTGGTACCAGGGTTCAGCACACCACAGACACGGCATGGAGCGGCCCTCCCCATTTACAGTTTTCTAAATCTTTGCAGACTCTACTTATATTATCTCTGAACACAGGACATCAAATTCTATACAAAGTGGAAGCTTCAATGATATTAAAGGGCCAGATTCCCCAATCACAGGATGAATTCTGTATGTAAAAGGTTGCACTTACTTGGGTCCAACAGGTTGGACAATGGCTGCCACTGGGACAAGAGTCACAGCCAGCACAAATCCCAGGGAAAAGTTGATGAGAGAGATGCAGCTCAGCTGGACGGCCAGGTACAAGAGTGAGATCAACTTGAGCGTCATCCAGCCCTGGTCCGATCCTCCTCCAGTTAGGACCCTGAAAGAGTACGAACAGATAACCATAGAATATTCATCTCAATACCACCGTTTAGTCCCAAACTTCATGACTATGTGCAGAGAGTAAAAGTGAGCTTCAAGGTGCAAAGAAAGAGAAAAATATACCTGTTTTCAACAAATAAAAACTGTGCTTTTGTGATGCAGTGCCAGTATGTACCTTATTGGGGAGCGGTGCCAGTCAGTACCTGTGTGTATTGTGGGTCAGTGCCAGTCAGTACCTGTGTGTATTGTGGGTCAGTGCCAGTCAGTACCTGTGTGTATTGTGGGGCAGTGCCAGTCAGTACCTGTGTGTATTGTGGGGCAGTGCCAGTCAGTACCTGTGTGTATTGTAAGGCAGTGCCAGTCAGTACCTGTGTGTATTGTGGGGCAGTGCCAGTCCTGCCACATAAATAGCGATAGCAATGAGTACAACTGCTTCAGACTCTGACACAGGGAAGTGCTCGGTTGCCATCTCCTGACTCAGGACAGGCAGATAGTACAGGCTGAGCCCTGTGGCGTGGCAAATCACAATAGGTGTGGCAAGAGTCAGGACGCCGGGTCTTGAATCCTAATTATCATAAAAAATACAAAAGAGAAAAACAACATAATGTAAATACAGCAGAGTCCGTGTCTTCATACGCTGCAGAGGACAAAACCATACAGGAACCTTTCGTATCCCTTTATGGTTCATGTCCCTCTCCAACTGAAAACTTTACCTGCTCCTCTTCTTCTTCTTCTTCTTCATCATCATCCTCCTCCTCCATTCCGTCCTCCTCTATCCCCTCAGATCGGCTCAGTTTAATCCACAGGTCCAGAGAGTGAAGGTTTGAGTTAAGGAGATATCAGGAAGGTTCTGATAACAGCCAAATTATTCTTGACCTTTTTTGATCTGAGGGCTATCTGGTTACCTTTCAATGCTCACTTGGAATTGTTGGTTATCTTCTAGTGCTCATGGGGACAGGCGGGTTATCTTCTAGTGCTCATGGGGACAGGCGGGTTACCTTCCAGTAATAATGGGGACTGGCTGGTTAACTTCTAATGATCACGCAGACATGCTGATTACCTTCTAGTGCTCCTGGGGCCATCTGGTTATCTTCTAAGTGTCACGAGGGTTAACTGGTTTACGTTCAAAGGATCATGGAGACTGGTTGGTCATTTTCTAATGCTTAGGGGGCGGCTGGTTACCTTCTAGTGCTTGTAGGGATGGCTAGTTACCTTTCAATGCTCTTGGGGACCTGCAACTGGATACCTTCTAATGCTCGTGGGGAACAATTGGTTACATTATAATGCTCGTGGGGACCGGATGGTTACCTTCTAATGCTCGTTGGGACCAATTGGTTACATTATAATGCTTGTGGGGACCAATTGGTTACCTTTGGATGCTCTTGGGTACTGGTTGGTTACCTTCCAATGCTCCTGGGGGACAGTTGTTACCTTCCAATGCTCAATACATTCTGGCTGCAGATTCGCTCCTAAACAATCTCTCTTTAACCATTACTAATTACAGTGGTATGTTTAACGTGGTAGGCTCATCCCTCGGGCAGATAAGGTCTCAGGAACGGGAGGTTAAAAACCATTGCTCAATGCTATTTTGTCTTTAGTATGGACTCATACCTACCGTTAGGGTGCACACCCTCTGATGGACTAATGCTGTCTTGGAGGGAGTATAAGGAGATTATGGATGGCTGGAGCAGAATATATTACCTGATGGCATGTGTACCTATTAGTAGAGTATTCACGTGCTGATATTACAGTGTCTCCAAGATGGACTAATGCTGTCTAGCAGGGAATATGCCCTATGGGTAAGAGGTGGTTATGAATGGATGAAGAAGAATATATACCCGGATATATGTTTGCTGTTTGGATACCTACTAGCCGTGTGTGCACCTCCTTATGGTACTGTCTTCGGGATGGACTAATGCTGTCTAGGAGAATACACCATTTGGATGGATAGAGCAGAGTCTATACCCTGAGGGAGAGTATATGCAGTATGGACACGAACGCACATAGTCCAGCAAAAGGCATGTATAGTAATAAGCCCCCTTGTTGTTTAGTCGTTCACAGGTGTCCGACTCTTCACGACCCAATGGACAGCAGCATGCCATGCACACCTGTCAGTCACAACCTCATGTGCATTGCGTCAATAACCTAATCTTGCCCTATATACAGCATGCAATAGCTTCACTGGGCCCCACCTTACACTTGTACAGAGAGGACACCAGCTGACGCCAACAACTCTTCAACAATAACTATAGTATTTGTCTTTAAGGCCCCACCAAAGGATATGCGCAGAATGAGGATGAGGATGATGAAGCCAATGGCCGGCATGTAGATCCCGATGGAAACGAAACGTGACAGGGAGGGCAGCAGGTAGAAGAAATACGACTGGTGCAGACGCTCTGAAAGATTGTTCAGTTTACGGAACATTCCTTCAAGGGTCCTACAGAGAACATGGAACAGAAATATCCAGTCAGCCCAAGTATGAAAGCATCCAAAAGAGACTCCAAACAAAAAAGCTGTATCCAAAATACCAAAGTAAAGGAAATTCTTAGTCACTATTACAACTCAGGGAGTGAGTATAGAAATCAATAAAAATACTGAAATGGGTATGTAAGAAATAATCAAAAATGGCTATATCTAAATCAATTCTTGATAAAAACTTTGAACTTTCCACATGTTTTTCAAGCCTTGACCCGATTGTGCACAGCAGTTTTTGATGACGTCCATGAATTTTGAGGACACTATTTACTTTTTTTTTTGTACAAGAAGAA
This sequence comes from Discoglossus pictus, assembly GCA_027410445.1. Taxonomy (NCBI): domain Eukaryota; kingdom Metazoa; phylum Chordata; class Amphibia; order Anura; family Alytidae; genus Discoglossus; species Discoglossus pictus. The sequence goes on along the minus strand of CM050166.1, from coordinate 7,527,399 downwards.
GAAGAACATTTTATATATAGAGCTTCATCTCTTGAAAGCTCGACATAATACTTTTGGATATGTTTGTATCACTATATACTGCAATACTCTGATTATTCATAAATATATATATATATATCTATATATATATATATATATATATATATATATATATATATACACACACACACACACATTTTCAATTAACATTGTCCGTCATCCTCAATCATCGGCCCCCTATTTACACCCAAAATGTACGATTTAACAAGGGGGCGCACTTACTTTCCCACTGTGCTCATGTCATACTTGTACTGACGGAAGCTGTTTATGCCGCGCAGGGTGATAGCCTCGATGTGGTAGCGCAGGAAGAGGCCATGATCACCCTGAGGTCGCCCAGACCCCTGCTTGAGGACCATGAGTAGCATGGTCTGCAGATTGTGCACATACCCAGGAAATGTGTCATAGTCATTTCGCTGCAACTGTGTGGGAAAGACACACAAACGTCATGGATCATGGCTTCCATTGCATATATTTATAGTTTACATGTTTTTGCCCAGCTGTGAATCTCCATATTGCATCTTCTATTGCACAAATCATTGTCAAAGGTTTCCTAATGGCACACAAGTGGAGCAGCTTCTAGTACAGGAGCCACATCTACATGACCAATTGCTGTGTGCATTAGAGAGTGCAGTTTGGAGATTCACAACTTGCTCAGTGGTGTGAGTTGTGTTCTCCCTCACCTTTCCTTGGATGGTGCAGAGCAGTGTGTTCTTCTGGCAGAAGGCATGGAACAGGTTGACCATATCCAGATTAGGAAGCTGCCCATTCAGTCCCTCCACCACCACATCAAAGCTGGTGACCACATCGCTGCTGACCTCCAACGACACTGCAGCCTGGATTGCTCCAGCTCGGCCAATCATCACTGAGGATTTGATCTCTGGAAGGAAATTGGGTGAACACAAGATCAACAATTGATATATGCCTCTGCTGCACCATGGAGGCATTCATGACATGTTGGGTGGAAGTTGTGTGTGTGAAGGGGCTGTTTACATTTCTGAAAATATGTGGTTGCATCTAATGATGCATCCTGCCTGCTTCTGGACCTGTGAGGTGGAATTGGTGTGATGTCTATTTAAATCATAGGACGATTCCAGTATAATCAGACAAAATGATATGTAAAGCCATCTGTGTCCAGAAATATTATAACAGGGACCCAGATCTCACAATTCACACCCTCGGAGTGTCTAATGTGACAGCCGGGACCCAGACCTCACAAATCAGACTCTCAAGGTGTGTAATGTGACAGCCAGGTCATACAGTGAGGTGATCTCTATTCACTTTAGCTCAGAATCCATGCCATGTATACTCAAACACAACAAAAGCTTCAGAGGCCAAAATCTTCAAAAAAATTGGCTATAATGCCTAAGGTACTCGGTCCCTGGCACCTATATTATTATATTCTAATATGATGTATTATCTAGGTTTAATACTCCTATCAGGAAGAACCAGCAGGTGTTGATGCCAGAAGACGACAATCATAATAAATATATATCTTAGAAAATGTACATGGACTTGGAAGGTTCCTGGAAGTTACGAATATCCCTTGTATCTATTTACTTTTATGTACTTTATGTACTTGCTTAGAAGCTTTGCCTAAAATCAAACAGTCCCTGTATGGGTCTGCCCACTGTAGCGCACGCACACCAGTTAAATCCTAATATACCTTATTGGGTGCTGTTCTATCTGAAGATATTATTACATACTAATACGTAATTATTCTAGAATTACTAACAATTCCCGTAGGAATCGCTTCTCTATCCTTCTATTATGATACCGTATTTGATTGTTCCAACTCATGATCTCTAAATACTTTCCTGTTATCCAGATTAACTTATCAGTCTCAATCACCACGATATAAAATATCTAGTTGTCTCAACCACCACTCTATATAATTATTATAATTACTAGCGAATTGCCCGTCAAGTAATGCCGGGCATAAAAGTGTAAGCCAGGCAATGGTGTTTGCAACACAATGTCTTCGGCGCTCATTGCGATCCTTTCCTCCCGCCTACTATACGGTCCATTTATTGCAGGGTTCATTAACCTGCAACTTTTGTGCTTTGGCATGGCATCACCCCCTGTCCCTTCCCTGTGTGTTTCTCCTCTATGTGTCTGCTGAATGTTTGGATGGCGCACGCTGACTGGCGTTTGTTTTCTTTTCAAAGCCCTGGGTGCCAGACGTTGTTGGTGTAAGTGTTACTCTGTTTGCTGTTGTGTATTTTCTAAGTCCTGTGTGCCTGGCTTTGCTCAGCCTCGTTTTCATCCATTTTCAGATTTTTTTGTGTTTTTCGTCCGCCATTTTTTTCTCACTTAGCCGATTTTCGAGTGACGAAACACGGTAAGTTTGGCTCAAATTCATTTGCAACCTCACTCCCAGGCGTCCTGGCTCTCCCCCTGTGCCGCGAGTGTGTTTTAATTTATTTTTTTATAATTTTTTGTGTTTTTCGATTCAGCCGGTTCAGCCGTTCACTTCATATTTTTTCAAGGTCGTATTTTTTGCCCTTGAGATTCCGAGGTCGTATTTTTTTTTTTAAATCCTGCGTTCCTCAACTGCTTGCAGCCTAAGTCCAGCGTGCCTCAACTGCTCGCCTTGCTTCGGCGCTCATTTCAGGCTAAGTCCAGCGTGCTTCAATGCCTCAACTGCTAGCCTCGCTTTGTGAGGCTTGCGGGCAATAAACGCCTTCGGTGCTCATTGCCTAAGTCCTCCGAGCTCGGAAGGCTTCAATGCCTCAACTGCTTGCCTCGCTTTGCGAGGTTCGCAAGTGTGACGACAAATCGCAGTTTGACAATTATAATATGTGATCCTTGATTTGTAGAGCATCAACATATTCCGTAGCGCTGTGCAGAGGTTAAGAAAAAGGAAATATACATTATACAAATATTAACAACTGTAGAAAATGGAGTGTCCTGTTTTGAGCTTCAAGTCTTGTAAAAGTGCTTTTCCCCCAAAATAGAAATCCACTACTTACAATCTAGGAGGGAGACCTGGGGAGGAGCAGATAAGGAATAGCAATGTTCAGGAAGAAAGTGAGAGTTACAGTGCCTTGCAAAAGTATTCACCCCCTTGACTTTTTGCCTATTGTGTTACATTACAGCCTTAAGTTCAATGTTTTGTTAATCTGAATTTTATGTGATGGATCAGAACACAATAGTCTAAGTTGGTGAAGTGAAATGAGAAAAATATATACATAAATAGAAAACAGAAAATTGTCATGTGTGTATGTATTCACCCCCTTTGTTATGAAGCCCATAAAAAGCTCTGGCGCAACCAATTACCTTCAGAAGTCACATAATTAGTGAAATGATGTCCACCTGTGTGCAATCTAAGTGTCACATGATCTGTCATTACATATGCACACCTTTTTTGAAAGGCCCCAGAGGCTGCAACACCTAAGCAAGAGGCACCACTACCATGAAGACCAAGGAACTCTCAAAACAAGGGACAATGTTGTTGAGAAGTACAAGTCAGGGTTAGGTTATAAAAAAATATCCAAATCTTTGATGATCCCCAGGAGCACCATCAAATCTATCATAACAAAATGGAAAGAACATGGCACAACAGCAAACCTGCAAAGAGACGGCCGCCCACCAAAACTCACGGACTGGGCAAGGAGGGCATTAATCAGAGAGGCAGCACAGAGACCTTAGGTAACCCTGGAGGAGCTGCAGAGATCCACAGCAGAGACTGGAGCATCTGTACATAGGACGACAATAAGCCGTACAATCCATAGAGTTGGGCTTTATGGCAGAGTGGCCAGAAGAAAGCAATTACTTTCAGCAAAAAAACAAAATGGCACGTTTAGAGTTTGCGAAAAGGCATGTGTGAGACTCCCAAAATGTATGGAGGAAGGTGCTCTGGTCTGATGAGACTGAAATTGAACTTTTCGGCCATTAAAGAAAACGCAATGTCTGGTGCAAACCCAACACATCACATCTTACAAAGAACACCATCTTTTTCAGCAGCCGGGCCTGGGAAACTGGTCAGAGTTGAGGGGAAAGATGGATGGTGCTAAATACAGGGATATTCTTGAGCAGAAACTTTACCACTTTGTGCGTGATTTGAGGCTAGGATGGAGTTTCACCTTCCACCAGGACAATGACAATGGTTTAAGGAGAAACATGTAAATGTGTTGGAATGGCCGAGTCACAGCCCAGACCTCAATCCAATAGAAAATCTGTGGTCAGACTTAAAGATTGCTGTTCACAAGCGCAAACCATCCAACTTGAAGGAGCTGGAGCAGTTTTGCAAAAATCCCAGTGGTAAGATGTGGCAAGCTCATAGAGACTTATCCAAAGCGACTTGTAGCTGTGATTGCCACAAAAGGTGGCTTTATAAAGTATTGACTTTACGGAGGTGAATAGTTATGCACATTGACTTTTTCTGTTATTTTGTCCTATTTGTTGTTTGCTTCACAAGAACAAAAAAAAAATCTTCAAAGTTGTGGCATGTTTTGTAAATTAAATGATGCAAATCCTTAAACAATCCATGTTAATTCCAGGTTGTGAGGCAACAAAACACAAAAAATGCCAAGGGGGCGAATACTTGCAAGGCACTGTACATGGGTAGGAAGGTGTGAAAAGTTAGAAGGTTGTTCATTAGTTGGAGAGGGAAGGGATCTGAAATACAGTCAGTGTGAAGTGAATGGCTCTTGTATGCAATATGTTATATAATATCTAGATGTCTCCATCACCGCTATATCCAATATCTAGATGTCTCCATAACCACTATATCCAATATCTACATGTCTCTGTCACCACTATATCCAACTAGCTATGTGCCCGTCAAAAATGACAGGAATAACATTTTAAGGTTGGCAATGCTGTTTGCCACCCAATGTAAGCACCTTCGGCGATCATCGCAAGCCCTGTCTCTCCCCCTGTCTACATCCTCCCTTGTGTCTTGTTCCCCCCCCCCTCCCTCCCTTGTGGCTCCTTTTCCCCAGCTTCTCCCTCACTGGTGTCTCCTTTCCTCCCCCCCTGTCCCTCCCCTGTGTCTCTTCCTCCCCTCCCCTGTGTCATTCCCCCCTCTCCCTCCCCTGTGTCTATTTCCCCCATCTCTCCCGGGTCTCTTTCCCCCATCTCCCCCGGGTCTCTTTCCCCCCTCTCCCCGGGTCTCTTTCCCCGCTCTCCCTTGGGTCTCTTTCCCCCCTCTCCCAGGGTCTCTTTCCCCCCACTCCCCCTGTGTCTCTTTAACCCCCTCTTATGCTCCTCCTACCAAGGGTTATCGTTATCATCCTTGCCATCCTCTGTCCCCCTTAGCCTCCTCCTCCCTTTCCCCCTTAGCCTCCTCCTCCTCCCTTTCCCCCTTAGCCGCCTCCTCCTCCCTTTCCCCCTTAGCCGCCTCCTTCTCCTCCCTTTCCCCCTTAGCCGCCTCCTCCTCCTCCTCCCTTTCCCCCTTAGCCGCCTCCTCCTCCTCCTCCCTTTCCCCCTTAGCCGCCTCCTCCTCCTCCTCCCTTTCCCCCTTAGCCTCCTCCTCCTCCCTTTCCCCCTTAGCCTCCTCCTCCTCCCTTTCCCCCTTAGCCTCCTCCTCCTCCCTTTCCCCCTTAGCCTCCTCCTCCTCCCTTTCCCCCTTAGCCTCCTCCTCCTCCCTTTCCCCCTTAGCCTCCTCCTCCTCCCTTTCCCCCTTAGCCTCCTCCTCCTCCTCCCTTTCCCCCTTAGCCTCCTCCTCCTCCCTTTCCCCCTTAGCCTCCTCCCTTTCCCCCTTAGCCTCCTCCTCCTCCCTTTCCCCCTTAGCCTCCTCCTCCATTTCCCCCTTAGCCTCCTCCTCCCTTTCCCCCTTAGCCTCCTCCTCCTCCCTTGTGGCTGTGTTCGAACCGGCATATGCTAAGGATGTCAAGTCATTAGCATATACGGGTTGGGACACAGCCAGGAGCCGCGCTGCAGAGGAGAGAAGCAGCAGGAGGAGCTCATTGCATGATAGTAAGAGAGGGGGAAAGGGAGGAGGATAAGGGAAGGAGGGAGGATGATAAGGGGGAAGGAGGGAGGAGACACAGTGGGCCTCGCGATGAGCGCCCATGGCACTCATTGCACACCAGGTACTGGGTGTTTTGAGAGCCATGGGGGCCTCAAGATGAGAACCTCTGGCGCTCATTGCGAGCTCTGCAATGAGCGCCTTCAACGCTCATTGCAGCCCCCGTCAGTGTCGGGTGTTGGTAACGACAACAGCTCGCCTAGCTTTGCATCATCAACATCGCAACGTGACGCACACTGACAACTATATATATATATATATATATATATATATATATATATATATATGATATATAGATGTCTCCGTCACCACTATATCCAATATCTAGATGTCTCCGTCACCACTATATCCAATATCTAGATGTCTCTGTCACCACTATATCCAATATCTAGATGTCTCCGTCACCACTATATCCAATATCTAGATGTCTCCGTCACCACTATAACTTAAATGGCCACTTGATTCAGCAGCACATAACAGTCAAGATCTCCTAAAAGCACACTGGAATACATTATGAGTTTGTGTGCATTTTCACTGAGCAATTAAATAAAATATATATCTGTGTTTACATGTGTAATAGTCTGCCCACACTGTGTTACATTACTGCAGCCAATCTGGTTGCCGGGGTGTATGTCCATTCAAGTCAATGGTAAGACTACTTACATTTCCAGTGTTAAGGGAACAGACCTTGTAATTTCCGTAATTTCTTAGGGCAGTTTCTACTCTCTGTAATTATGAGCAATACAGGCTAATTCTCTAATAGCTCGGTATAGTGATCAAAAGAAAAAAATAATCCTTAAGAAAGCAATCTGTGAAGGCTGGAATCACCTAAACAGGTCAGTGCAGTGTAATCTGAGTCCAGGGTAAAGCTGCTATCAATCACTGTCTTCCCCATAAAGAATCACCACAGCACACACATGGACTCTGCTATCTGTTATTACCAAAACAACATCCAGTGGGCAGAATAGTCTGTACGTAAACAGAGACTTAAAACTATAGATTTTGTAGCTATTAGTGTAATTTAAAAAATAGATCATTTTAACACACAATCTTGTGCTCTCTCACACCATGAAGAGCAATTATAGTGAGGTAAATGTCCCTTTAAGATACTAAATATTGTCTGGAACTGTGATGTATTTTTGCAGCGTCCTGGACAATAGAATATTTGTGATAATAAATATCTATCCTTATAAACATATCTGGATATAACTCAGCCTAATAAGCAATCATTCTATAAACTACCTTTAGGTACCAACTTTACTTATTTGTAGCATTAGAGGGTGAAGCCTTTATTTTAAATATATGCACTAATAAAGGTGTTATTTTTAATTGAGTAGATATGTGCATGTGGGTTCCCTGGTGGTCCAGTGGTTAGGATTTGGTGCTTTTCCCGCTGCAACCTGGGTTTGATTCCAGTCAGGGAAACCAAGAGGTCACACCATCCTGACGCCATGCAGGGTTAGACTGGTCAGTACTTGAATGGGAGACCACCTAGAAATATCAAGAGCTATATGCTGTGGCTCACTGGAGAAATAAATGGCAACCCACTCCAGTATCTCTGCCTTGAAAACCAAGTGGATCAGCTTGACCCTGGACATAAAGTTGTGCCTGATGTGTTATGGTCCATAAGAAGAGTCAGACACGACTCCGCGATGCAACCAAATACGTACCCACACATGTCAAGGTTTCTGTTATTCCTATGAGCCTATACTTCTTATAGAACACAACACTATTTAATATATACAAATAAATAATAAATACACTATTTAATATTATATATATCACCCTAACTGATGGTGGAGCTCTAGGCAGGTACCTGTCACATTCACATCATGGTAGCCCTCCAGCCAGGCCTCCATCCCTATCAGATCGTGCTCATTCACCAAAAAGATGATGTCTTTGGCCCAGTAGATCTGCCCTGTGGAGACACAAAGAGAAGACAAAGTGATTTACATTTAATTACAATCCAGTGTTATCCTATTATTGAAATGTTTTCCTCTGTTAGTTTCTCTCTTTCAGTTCTCTTCATATCACCTCTATCCTTCATAACAATGATTTAATATTGTGATCATATTTTAATTCTATGTGTTACTCAGTAATGTGAATTATTCCGTATGATATATATAAAATTATATGTAAAATAATATTTTTAAAAACTGACGATGCAATATACAGTGCAAGCAGCAGGGGGAGCTGCAACTTGTATAGAAGGCCCGAATGTCTCAATGTATCTGTAATAAATAGATATGGACAATATTTTATTGGAGTTCCCAAATCTGGAATCTTATTTTTTTATTTAATTCTATAATTTTAGTTAAATCACCTTTTTTTCTACTAATTCCTCTAGTGCTACTTGAAGGATGCTCACAGGTATTTTAAGCTATGTATAACCTGGTCTTATTATTTCATGGTCTCACCTCTGAAGTACGATGCCAGCGCCAGCAGGAGCCCCACAGCCTGGTTGTTATTCTGCCCCTCGCTGCAGGGGACGCTCAGAACCAGTGACTCGGTGCTGGCTGCGCGTGGCGCCCTCAGGATCCCGTATACGTTAGTGCCTTTAACCATCTGTGGGCGGAGACAACAAGATAAACCCTATACTGCTATACAGTATTACATTAAAGGTACATGTCAGTCTGTGTGATCTCCTGTGTGCGTCTGATGCGGCGTCTAATATCAAATCATTTTATTGAGGAATTCTGTATATTTGTAATTCAAAGTATATTTGTGTGAGCTCCACCCCCCAAGGCAGCTATGTAGGTGGAGCGTCCTAGCCAATGAGCTGTGTGGAGTTGTGTCCTAGCAAATCAGCTATCAGTATCACGGCTGCAACTTTGTCTCAGTCAGTGAGAGGAAAACAGATACATTGTTGTACCGGCCTCTGATTGGCGCCAACTAATTATGAATATAATGCTAATTTAGCCTGGTGTTCCTTCTCAAACTCAACTGTCTGAAAACTGAAGACATTTTTCAAACTTTAGCGTCAGATTATTAATGTTTATTTGGGGATATTTTCCATACACTACTTATCATCTATCAGACGCATCATAATCCAGGAAACTTCCATATACCTTTAATATAATGCAAATTTATAGACTTTAACTATGAAAGAAATGACCATCAGGTGCCGGTCACTCACGTATCTCTCAGTGGACTCGTCAGGGAAGGGCAGGGTGCGGACAAAGCTCTGAGTGTAAACCTCCAGCCCCACACTTTTCATGGTCCTCTGCAACCAGGCCACCGGGGACCCCCTGCAAGGGAGGGATACATATATGAGCCATGACAAGACTAATAATTGCTTTCTTGTGGAAAAATAGTTAGGCACCTTCTATAGATGTTTTGATCTATGAGCAATTAAAACATTCGTTGTTTTGAGTTATTTATTTAAAGCTAAAACATTTTATAAAGAGGAATACAAATCATTTCAAAAACATTGTGGGAATATGTAATCATCAATAATCAAACAAATTCTGTTTGATGGAACAATAAATAATAACTGCAGTTGATTCAACGTACAATCTTATACATTTGTGTCTTCTTTCAGGAGATTAAAGTCATTTGCACGGCTACTTTCCTGGTACACGAGTATTTAAACCTTGAAAAGACAGAGTCGTCTTTCATTTATGACTAAGCATTTGAGGAAGCTGTATTAGACGTCGAAACGTATGTTAAGCTTTAATTTAATGGTGTTATGGAGCCCTAAAAGGAGGGTTCTTTGACACCACAATAAGTGTTTTTTTTAAATGTTATTTTACTATTGGAAGAACTATGTAGTTAATTGCTTATATAGATAAGGGAGAAATGGGAAAAGCTCCAAAGAGGGGAACAAAAATGCATTAAAGGAAAAATACTAGAGGAATTTATTGATAGTGGCGATACAGTTCCCTGAGAGGGCAAAAAGAATCCACAAAAGGGATATAAGCATGAACAAAAATAAGCAATTCATCACTTCCTGGTTTAAATATTGTAAAAGGAACAAGATATCCTTTAGGGATTCACAAAAAGAGCCTCTCAGTTGTTTAAAAGGTATGAGCTAGTCTGAGAAATCAGGGACACAATCTAGCTTTGGTCCTTCCAGAGAAGGAGGAATCCCTCGAGGATCATAGGGATAAACTGATTATTGCTCATAATCCTGTAAATATTTGTATTTTAAGCACATTTTATTGTATTATTTAGCCTCCTATAGAAGTTTTGAAACATAATTCATGGAATAGCTGTGTAATATGGTAAATGGAGGGCGACATCAATAGCGCTTGGGCACCTCTGGGTCATCAATAATAACTAATACAGAAATGTGATGAAAAGGAAAAGGATTCCTGAACAATTAATAAAATGAATAAATATCCCTGGACCTCAGTTTATGTCATTATGATAAATTACAAATATAATCACAACCAGAGATGAATAATAAATTTTGACCAAAGTAAAGATAATGGAAGAATAACGGGATCGGGGCCGCCAGAAAACATATCTATACCACACAATAAAAAAGAAAGAAATGCGGCTCCTACTGGTCACCTGACGACAAAACGTAACATTTATTTTATAAAGCTAAAAATGTATAATTTGTATGATCAAAGAATAACTATGAAAAACATGGAGCGGAGATAAAAAGGGTGACCAGTGACGGAGCTTGCGATGGACGGTCCGAGTGCAAAATAATACGGGGCCCGACCTGATACTTTCTATCCAACCCTTGGCATCAATAAAAAATGCAAAAATATATGTAGATGGTCAGATCACCCCTATGGTGATCATATGTCCTTTCTATAAAGTAAATATCTGCCATATTCATCTAATAAAATAAGATTAATTATTTACTTCCAGTAGCAGAGGCCCCTGGTGCTTTGCACCTTCAATACAAAGTATCCACAGTAACATTGTTATTGTCTGACAGCTGGAATAATCGGCATCAGTGGATATGCAGACAATTAGCGCAGTTATTCTGAGGAGAGTAATGTCAATACAAAGTATCTACATGTAACATTTACATTATCTCTGAGTAAACATACGGCCGATAGCTGGAATAATGTCAAAATGCCAGGGGTTGGAGAAAGCGGCTTCAGGGAGACCCCACAGTGTTTACTGGAACCAACCAATCTAATGTAACTTGAATATTAATATCTAATTCATTAGTTATTTTGTTAATACAAAGTAACATGAAAAAATAGTTGAAATAATTAATTATACAGTATAAAAGTTGCATTAGATGTTCAAAAAGTTGTTTGTTATTATAAAGAAACATTATAAGAACTGAATGTTATCACAACGGGAATATACCGTAAATACTCGAGTATAAGCCGACCGAGTATAAGCCGAGGCACCTATTTTACCACAAAATACTGGGTAAAATGAGTGACTCGAGTATAAGCCGAGGGTGGGAAATGTGCTGCCCCCTGTGTCTCTCTTGTGTGCCCCTCTCCCTTCCCTGTGTCTCTTCCCACCTCTCCCTTCCCTGTGTCTCTGCTCCCCCTCCTCAACCCCACTCCTCATCCTCACCCCCCCTCCTCATCCTCAACCCCCTCATCCTCACCCCCCCTCCTCAACCCACCTATCCTCATCCTCAACCGCCCCATCCTCAACGCCCTCCTCAACCTCAACCCCCCTCCTCAACCCCCTCCCTCAACCCCCTCCTCAACCTCAACCCCCCTCTGCAACTTCCCTCCTCAACCCCTCATCCTCAACCCCTCTCCTCATCCTCAACCCCCCTCCTCATCCTCAACCCCCCTCCTCATCCTCAACCCCCCTCCTCATCCTCAACCCCCCTCCTGAACCCCCCATCCTCATCCTCAACCCCCTCCTCAACCTCCTTAACTCAACCCCCCTCCTCATCCTCAACCTCCCTCCTCAACCTCCTTAACTCAACCCCCCTCCTCATCCTCAACCCCCCTCCTCATTCTAAACCACCCCTCATTCTACTCCTCATTCTAAACCCGCCTCCTCATTCTACCCCGGGGGGGGGGGGTTATAGAGACACGGGGGGGTTATAGAGACACGGGGGGGGGGTAGAGAGACACGGGGGGGGGGGGTAGAGAGACACGGGGGGGGGGGGGGTAGAGAGACACGGGGGGGGGGGGGGGG